>JAVUNC010000025.1:937500-2137500 GCA_032173965.1 Sitta carolinensis
TCCCATCAGGATCTAGGGAGGAGCGTGTCTTTAGAAAGGCAGGGAGCACGAGCTGAGCAGTCCCTTCTGACAGGGGAGAGCAGGATGAGGAGGGAGATTTCTGAGATGGCTCAGGACTGGGGCCACTGGGCACAGCCAGGGGTGGTCAGGGTGCCGCAGGGATAATCGGGACAGCCAAACCAGAGCTGCCAAAGGAACTGCAGCAGGCTCTCCTGATGCCATAGGACAGCAGGTAGGTTTCAATATTGATGAATCCAACTTGGTGCACCTGAGTTAAAATAAACAGACGCAGTAATCGGTTCTTTGTCAGCTCTTACCTGTCAGGGAAAGATCCTGGAGTCACTGTGATCTTGGTGTTTGTTCTCCAGAAATATGCTAGAAAAGGTAAACTAAATGTTTGAAGCAATTAAAATAATGAAATTAAAAAGAAATACTGTGCACATGTGTGCCACATTTATGAGATTGTAAGAGGATGGTTTGGCTCAAGCCCTCTATTGTCAGATAGAAGCAGCCTTGTGTTCCAGTGCCCACAACTTATGAAGGACATGGAACTTTGAAGCAGGTCCAGAGGATGGCCACAAAGTTGATAAGACAACTGGAGCACCTTCCCTACCAAGGCTAAGAAAGCTGGAGCTGTTCAGCCTGGAGAAGAGAAAGCTGTGTGGAGAGCTCAGAGCAGCGTTCCAGGGTCTGAAAGGGGGCCTGCAGGGAAGCTGGAGAGGGACTCTCCAGCAGGAGCTGCAGTGATAGGACAAGGGATAATGGGCACAAACTAAAGAGGGGAAATTTAGGCTAAATATTTAGTAATTCTTTACTGTGAGGCTGGTCAGACACTGGAACAGGAGGCTGTGGACGACCCAAGCCTGGCAGTGTTCAAGGCCAGTTTGGATAAGGCCTTGAGCAACCTGGTCTAGTGAGAGGTGTCCCTGCCCATGGCAGTGATGGCTGGGACTAAATGTTCTTTAACCCTATCTTGATGATCTTCCAACCTCTAAGATTCTATAGTCCCTCGGTCTTAAAAAACTGTAGACGTATGGAACAGCCTTCACAAGAGGAGACTAAATCAGAGAGTCAAAAGCAGAAATAGAAATACAAGAGGACACTCCAGCCTGAAAAAGAGGCAGCTAGAATAATGCATACTGAAAGTATATAATATCATTAAAGCTAGGCAGAAGGTGAACAGGGGCTGTTACTCCCATTTCCCATATCAGAACAAGTAAGAGATGTTCTAATATCCTCATTCTCACAAAAGGCTCCAAGTGTAAATAGCCTCCAAAGAGGAATGGAATATAGCTCTGCTGACACCTACTAAGAACAGTCTTTGAAGCCTCCTTCTCAGAAAGACCCTGAGCTTCTGACTCTCAGATGTTAGCTGGGTTTGCCATGGGCAAAACCACTCTGTGCCGGGGTTTGGCTCCTTGCACTCTTTTTCTGGGGTGGGAGATGTGCTGGCAGTTTTAAATCTGTGGATGAAACATGGCCAGCTTTTGTCATCCTTACTGCACTACGTATATCCATAGAGTCTTCTTTTAAATCCTATTCAAATGTTTATTTATTGCTTGTATTTTGAACACATATGTTGCTGATATGTCAATGTTACCAATTCTTGAGATTTTTTTATCACAAAAAACTAATAAAAGATTAGTTTATTTTTCTAACAGCTCTAACCACAGGTGAACTTGCAGTTGAAAGCATCCTTTAAAAAAGTAATAAACCAGATATTTTAAAAGAATCTAACTGCACTTTGTGTAGAAAAGCTTTATGATATGTACCCAAATTTTTGAAAAAGAAGTAGCAAACATTAAGGAAAAAAAAATATCTGGTGATTACATTTTTTTTTAAAGTCAATTTTATAAGCCTTTCCTACTAATGCATGCCCTTACCAGCATACCTTTTAATGAAAGAAGTGGTAGTGAATGTTTTAACCATGTGCCACGTAAATCACATTAAAATCTCAAACCTTGTATATCTTGCAGGAATATGGCCTAAAATTGGGCTATAAAGATAATGTAATTGGTTTGTAGACAATTTCACTTAAGTATAATGTGCATGTGCAAAACTCAGTGGAGTAATATAGTTCTTCACATTCCATAAGAATTTATAATAGTGGCAATAAATTAAACATCAGTGTTTACATTTTTCCCTTGCTGGCTTAATCACCAAAACCCAAGAGCTGCTAATGGCCCTTTGATGAATTTTGAGAAGAAATGAGGAGTCTGGAGCCATAAGAGCAGTGACCATACACACACATTGCACATTGCTTACACTCCTCATGCACAAAGAAATGCTACAATTCACCAGAGGGAAAAGGAAGCATGGCTGGAGAGCAAGGGGTTTGTGACTGCCAGAGCAGGTCAGTCAAAGGACTGAGAGCAGCTGAATGCAAGAACAGGTCCTGCAAAAATAAGATTAGAAGTTAAAAAAGAAACAAACTACAGAACCTTTCACAGATCATTTATTTCTAATATGACAAGGGTTGTAATAAAATTTTTGTTTGAACACTTCAGACCAATTTTTTCGTGTTCCATTGTAAATAATAATGATTTATCAAACACATTATTTTCCAATATTTTCTCTGTTAAAATTGCTTTTTAACATGTTCATTCAAGGCTCAAGCAGTACTTTCAAAAATATGATTTTGTTAGCTCACTGTTCCTCATGGTGATGCAGAAGGAAATTAATTTTCAAATCTTTTTTTTTCCCTTGTCCATCCTTTGTTCTGCCACTCCATTTCCATCCTGGAGGAAAAAGTGGAGAAAATATCTGTATTCAAGCTGCAGAGACAGTGGTAAATAAAAAATGGTTAAACTTCCATATGTAGGGAGATTATACCCCCTATGTTGCTCAGATTAGGACTGGGTAAGCTTCATGATTCATGGTCTTGGGTGCTCATGAGATTTTAATTAAAAGAAAAAGCCCCTTTACACTTGTTGGCAGAAGGTAGCTAAGGGCATTGACCTTCACACAGCCATGGTGTCGATGCCCTTGAAATCTTCCAAAAATTAGAATAAGTTCCATGAGATTTTCAGACTTCTTTTACAACCTACCATGTCAGCAAGCAGAATCCCTTTTTTCAAACTGGGAAAAGGTGGGGAAAAATATAAAGTACCTAAAAACTCTAAATTACTCCCTAACATGAACTTTCCACCGTGTCATAGCTTATTTCTTACGGTTGGCACATATTCCCAAATGAGGATGTGAAAATACATTATTTTTCTGTGGAAAAATTCTAAAACACATAATACTTCATGAAACTAATCCTCTGCTGTCATTAGATGATGGCCCATAAAGTTCAGCCCCCCAATAAAAATGCTGTTGAAGAATACTTAGGACTTTTATCAATTCCCCACTTCTTTACTGCGTGCCAGAGGCCTTTCCTGCCTGACACTGCTCACTGGAAGACAGTTTGCTACTTAGGATCGGTTCTCACATCAGCTGCAAGTGTTTTAATTCTTGATGAACTCTCTGGGATGGCCTAGAGCTCAGAATACAGTCCTTTGTGCCCAGACATATTGAATGCCACAGCTAGCTGAATCACTCCTCGTTTAAGCCAAATTAAGTATATACTTAAAATAAGCAAAGAAAAATACTGTTTCTAAAACAGCCAACATGGATACAGAAGCTTTTTGAGACACAAGTAGCAAAAATTAAAGATCTGTGTCCTGTATAGTTGAGCAAAGGTCAAATCTGGGTTACCAGGCTGTGCTACTGCCAGGCTGCCCCAACCCAGGTTGTTGGGGGCTCAGTTCTGCACATTTACACTCAGGAAATGTGCTGTCAAAACACACAGTCTTTTGTAGTAAACCTTTTGCTTGCAGTTTCATTCAGCTTCAGCTGTATTTTTCTTTGGTGATTATTGATCTTTGAGATTGACAAACTTCTCTGGAAACAATTTTTCCCCTCTGCCTTCCATCTTCTGGAAGTGCTCATATGCCTTTGGCAGAACAATCATGATCTGTTGTACCTGACTGAATTATTAACTATTTGACTAAATAATTAACTGAATTAGGAAATTGTTAATTTATGAATGAGAAAATGGGAAAATCTCATTGAGAAATTTTTTCCACATGAAGCTTGTGTTTTTTATTTTTATGTAAGCCACCAACTGCTCTGAAAAAAAAATGTAAATACAGTTGATGCATGTGGCTCATTACCAGCTCTGGCTCTCATTCAGAACCAGAAACCCGTGTTAGGAGGTGAGAGTGAGCTTGGGGCAAAAGAATGGGAACAATGACTAATTTGTTTTATTCTTTAACAGAAATTGATACTTCTGTGTCTGATGGTAAAGCCCACACCATCCTGAAGTCCTCAAACATACTAGAATTTATGGTGTTGCATAATGTACCATTAGCACAAGGAACTGTGTTTGTCAGATGTAAAAATCACAAATAAAAAGACTTCAAGAAATAATCCAATTATGCTTTGGAAATGGCAGCAGAACCTTTAGAGCTAGAACTAAAATAGAATAAAATAAAAGGATGGTAGGAAGATTTTTGCTCTGTCTATTTAACTAATGATGGAATAATTAAGGGTTTTGCTCCTTAGCATCAGTAAAGGGGAGAAGGTCTTCAATATGTCAGCACAATAGCCTTCATGAGGAAGACATGCCACACTGTTTTTTCCACTGTTGTACTAAAATTCAACAGATGAAATCTGATAAAGCACAAATTGTCCTTTGCCTGAAACATCATCATGTTCATCATGTCTTAGACAAGTTGGAAGAGAAAAGTTGAACATGAGGTGTCAGAAAGCTACTAATACTGTTCAAATCTATGAATCATTAGCAGCAGATGTAGAGTAAATGAAAAGTAGTCTGTAAATTACATGAGTAAAATTGGACAGCCACTGTAGTGGTTTTGCATTGAATTTCTGTCCATGTAGCTCACAGAGCAGTATAGTGCAAAGATGTTAAGCTCCTTAAGAAGCCATGCTTCCAAAGAAAAATGAATAAATAAAGGAAAACCAACAGTGAAGTAAGTGTAACTAAAGCTAGCTCAGACACGTGCTTATGGAAAATATGAGTATAGCTTTGACAGGGATTTACAGGTTGGTCTTTGTTCCAGACACTTGTAGGGCTCAAAACACATATCATTACTAGAGACCTAGACCAGTTCAAAGCAATAAAAATCAGCACCATTGTGCCAAATGGAGTTTGCCTTGACAGAAGCAAAGGAAACTTGATTTTGAGTATGGCACAAAGGGAAAGCATGAGAACTGCCTGCTTATCTTTGTCTATCTTATGCTGAAAATGCTTCAAATGCATTTAAAACAAGAAATTAAAATGCACAGTTTTCTAGAACATTATAGTTTTCCTCCACATAATTATTACTCATTGATTACTCTTTTGCTACTTGATAATGGTGTGTGCTTCCAGAGCATATCTGAAAAGAAGCTCCATTAAAGGCTGGAGCAAACATCTCTTGAGCAACTGAATTGTGTGTGGCTGGTGCCATTGTTGTGTGGATTGCACAAAACATGCCCTCCATCCTCTCAGACAAACACACAGCAGTGCCCTTTTAAGGATATATTAAAAACAATCAATTTAAAGAAGTCTATTTAGAAAAGAAAAATAGAAAATAATAAAAACACACCTTTTAGAAACTCTGCACTGCATTTCTTCTGTTTAACGTGGAGACTCTGTAAAGTCCAGAAGAGGTCATTTCCCCATGGGTGTTGGAACTGATTCTTTTTTAAATTTTTGTCTGCTGCTTATTTCTGGATCATCTGAAATTTCTAGTTCCTGTGAAGCTACAGGGCAAACTTTCCCTTCTGCCAGTAAATGGAAACCTTTCATAATTCAATCCATAACCACTTTCTTTGAGTGCACTATTCTCCCTCCAAGTTCTGCTGTGTAATACCACCTTTGCCATAAAGCCTTTCCCATTGAAATTTGTGGTTGAGATGAAGGCAAAAATGAGGTCAAGTAAGACTAGAAAGAAAGTTCCCAGACAAGTCCTTTCATGTGACCTGGCAGGATAAGGGATAACTGGAATTATTAGAACTGAGCTGTGTAAAGTATAAAACACAAAGATATCTAAGCTGGATGGAGACTTCTTGGCTGGGTGCAGGTGGCAGCCCAGTCCCAGCAGTTCAGCCACATCTCTTGACATGACTTCAGGTAGCTTTCTAAAGTAATATATTCTCCATATGTGAGTTTACACATGTCTTTTCTGCAATTGCTGTGTTTCTAGATACAAAGGAGTAACCAAATTCAGCAAACTGAAAAAAGGGTAGGTCTAGATTGCAGATAATGAAAAAATTCTGAACAGCTTGCCCAGAGAAGTGCTTAAAGCTCCCATCCCTGGAAATGTTCAGGCCAAGTTGGATGGGGCTTTGAGCAACCTGGTCCAGGGGAAAGTGTCCCTGCCCATGGCAGGGAGTTGTAACTGGAGGATCTTTAAGGGCCCTCCCACCTCAAACCATTCTATACAAGGAACAAATTCTGATGGTCACTAAAGCCACCAGTATTCCCTGCCCTGGGGCTGACAGTGGAATTATTGCTGCCAAGCCTCGCCTGTCTTGCCCCTGGCCCTGTGTCAGCAGAGCACCCTCACTGCTCCAAGAGCCCAGCTGAACAAGCAGTTCCCTCTGCATGGATTTTTAATAGAGTTTGCAATGTTGGTGCACTTCCAAGCCCAAAAGAATTCTTTCCTTCCACTTCTAGAAATGTCATCTTGCTTCTTTTGAGCTCTTCATCATCTTGTAGTCTTAGAAGATACTGGTTAATCTAGATGCTGAGCTCATTTTTACATGTGTGTCTTTGGAGATTTGGTTCTTTCCTCAAATCTTTAAGTTTGACTTTTTTTTATAGCTGCTTTTTACCTTTTATAGTTAATTAAACTCAGGTGTTAACCTATATCATCTTATTTGAAAATGGCAATTTTACTCCCCATCATTGTTAGTTTGGATAACATTAGGGAAAGGGAGGGAAATTCTTAAATGTACTTCTTAAAAGTTATCAAAAATAGCAAAGGGATTTATAAGTCTTTTGTCTTCAAGTAAATTTTCTGCAGCTTTCTCCCTTTGATGTGTGACTTAATGGTTGGGTTTGCTGTTTGGGGTTTTCTTGATCGTCTTCTATATGTTGGCTTAATACATTAATTACCTTAATGAGGATTTGAATTATTTAGATGTCTGTGATATCAAAAGATAAGATAGTAGACACCCATCTGGACACATTTGCTAATTCATTGAGTACTAAATGCCAAAATTCATTTTGAGCCTTACTTGGCTGTTTGGCAACTCTTTTCACTTTAAAGTTGTACTCATTTCAAGTTTTAATAGGTTTTCTGATTTCAATTAAAAATGAACAAAGACAAGGACTAGAGACAGTGTTCTGGGTGGAATTTCCAAAGCCCTTAACCATCTGTCTACTTGCAGTCACTCAAAAAACTACAGTGTATAATGCTGGTATCCAGGCTACCTACATATTCATTGATGCACAAGGTTGCTTTGGCAATGCATAAATGAATAATAATAAATTAAAAAGGAAAGGACTTAGACTGGGTAGGGACCCATCCCATTTATGACAGGACGTGTTAAACTTATCCCAGTCTGTCTTGGCCTCATGGTGCTTTAAGACCCAACTTGCCCTAGCTGTGAAATGCTTCAATTCCACAAAACAGGAGGTTGCAGCCACACAATCTAGCCAAAAGTTAATATATTTGGACAAACAGCTCTGATTTCCTCTGGCTTTGAATTAGATTCATATTATAATTATTTCCCCAGGAAGGAAGGAAGGCATTAAGATTAAATGTCGATGCTTGGAGTAAAATATTGGCTCTGCTGCAGTTATACCCCTAATATGCAGGATTCATAATTCCTTTGTACATAAGCAGATTCATTCCTTACAGACTTCACAGATTCCATAAGTATCAGAACCACTACCAGCCCTGAAACTGTCTATTAAGTACAGAGAGTACCCAAATAACATGGTGAGAGCCACAGAATAAGAAACTTCATAGTTCCCACATAATTTTCTCAATCTATTAGACCATTGTTTTGCACAAGACTGATTTATTCATCTTTGTGCAAATGTTTCATCATTCATCTGACAGCAAAGGGAAGTTTTTCCTATATATTGCTTTTATACAGCTGAATATTCTGCAGTTTCCTTCTGCTTTTATGAATCAAACATAAAGACCCAGTTTGTGAGAAAGGAATGTTCACAAGGTCAGAGAAATTAATTTTGTGATATATTGCCCTGAGCGCAATGTACAAGTAGCAATTGCTACCAATGTATGTTGCCTGCAGAAAGCTGAATTAATTTCTCTCTTCATTTTACATTCTGCTGGATTCCCTTCTTCCTTCTCCCCTGGAAAATTCTACCTTTCCCTTTGAATGCTACATTCCCCAGCATTCTTTTAGCTAGTACAGAGTCCTATGATGAGTGCTACATTAACTTCAGAAGGCATCAGAGTCAAAAGAGTTGTTTTTCTGGCTACCTCAGAGCTGGGTCCTGAGAGGTTATTGTGCCCTCCCTGATGCACAGAAGTAAGGCCAGTGCAGGACAGAGAGCATCATCAACACGCAGAGCTGCCCTCTGAGCCTCAGCCACATCTCCTGGCGTGGTGCAGCAGGGAGCAATGACACTGAGGTCATGCTGGAAGCAGCAACACTAGATTAGCACGGGGTTATATCTCCTGGAGGAGAAACATTTAGCCACATTATTGCCAGGTTCCTCAGTGATGAAACAACTCCAAGTTGTGTTTCTGCCCCGTCCCTCCATGGGTGCAGTGGCTATGTGGCTAAAATCATTTCCAAGAGTACAGAGGCAATTTTTCTAAAGATGCCTGTGCATTAGCAAGTAGGACAGTGCAATAGGAGCAGATCTGCAGAACAAAGCAGTTGGTGCTGCAGGTGCAACACCACACTGCATGTATTCATGGAGATGGAAACTCGGAGCAGCTCCTGGTGCTTTCTTTCAGCTCTGCATGGATCTGGAAAGAGACAGGCTTGCACACTGAGACAGCTTCACTAGGTGAGACACAGCATAGGAAATGGGCATGGATTGGAAAAATCCACTGCAAAAGTTGTCCTGGTAGGATCCAAATATTAAAATGCACACACCTGCCATCAGCTCCCACTTCAGCACCAATATAGAAGGTACGTTTTGAAAATACCTCACCACATGGGATGGTGAAATCACTTGAAGGTGTGCTCAGTTAGTATCAGCAGAGGAGTGCAGTTAGAAAACAAGCTCCCACCTAGCAGTTTAGCTAGTCAGGACTAACTGCAGAGTTGGCCATCTGAATACACAGCCCTGAAATCCTGAGGATCTGGTCTGTAAAATTTCTGTTTCAGCTGCTTATATTTGGTATGGGGTGATGTTATAGAAAATAACAGCTCTTAGCCTTTTGTCTCAAACCTTGTGGTTTCATCATCATCTGTAATTCCAGGTCCAAAAGTCACAAGACAAGTAGAACTTCTTCCTCATTATGAGGAGGCATTAAAGAGCATTCTTACGGATGGTTGTAAGTGAATCCTATTAATTAAAAAGTAATAATTGCAATTCTGAATATTTTATCAAAAGTATTGAGTATTCCTCTACCTAGCATTTGTCTTTTTTGCTCTTTTGTGCAATGACTGACTATCTATCTGACAAAGAGCTTCCTAAAGAGGACTAAAATTGGAATTCAGTTAGTCAATACTTGGATAATGTTGCCCTTGCCACCATTAACCAGGAAGAATGAAGCAAACATTGTTTTGTTCTTTCTGGGAAGCAAAGCAGGGGTTTCTTAGATAAAAGCATATTTCTTTGAAAAAAAGGTCCAAGGTTTCATTTCGCTGCATGCAGTGAAATAAACCAGCAGCAGATTTGTTTCTTTGACCACAATTTGTAGCCTCTGAGATTGTGCACTTGGCCCACAAGCCCACTGTGAGCTTATCTTGAATCTTTCAGAGGTTTCCTCTGGTTTGCATCTTGTCTGGTTGTCTGACTTCAATCAGAAACTTGAAAAACTGAGTAGGGAATGCCAACATCTACCCACACATTTCCATCCCTCCGCAACAACACACACCAAGAGACTTCCCGAGGAGCCTGGCACGTGAGTTTAGATTTGTTACACACGACTGCATTTTGACGTGAAAGGTTGAGCTGTCTCATAAAGGAGCTTATGTCTTCCTGTTCTTTTAAATACAACCCCCAAAACACTTGTGCTCACTTGTTTTGATATGTTTTTTTCTTGGTTCACTGTAAGCAAAGTGAAACTCAAAATGTGAAGGTGTCTCTTCAGGTATCTGAAAGGTAACCACCTTGTTCTGAAGGAGCTTTGGAATAAAGAACAAATTGAAACAACAAGTACCACGGCTGTGAAAATATCAAAATGAAGTTGTTTTGGCAGAAAGAGGAAGTTGAACAGCTCTCCTATAGCACAAGAAGTCCCTAAGCAATACTTTTAAATGGTTTGCTAGATAGCACGTCTGCCTCATTCAGCAGGAAGACAGAATTTTCCTGATTAATGCAACCCCTTGAATCTATTTTTTGCCTTTATATTTTCAAGATCTCTCCATACTGTGTTTCGAAAAAACCCAAAAAACCTGGGTGCCCAAGGGCTTTTTTTTTAAATCTGTAACTTTGAAAAATGACATAGCAGCTCAGACTACCAGGTAAATATTAGATGATGCTTGGACTCCGAAAACTTCCCCCAGTCGAAAGCCTGGACTATTGTATTGTCATATGCATACTTTGCAGGTGGACATCTATTTCTCTGTGCTAGAAAAATATTTTCATTATTTCATTTATTAAAATGCCTACCATGCCAGCAAATTAGCATTCTAACTTTAGACTTGACCTACAGAATGATTAATCTTTCTACATACATGATAATACCTGTCATAATGCATCAATTCAGCTGTCCTCCCTGCACAGCCACCTGCTGCCTCGTCAAGTTGTGCCATAATTTGAAAAATAAAACCTTTTGTTTAAAAAGGGTGTGTTAGAAATCTGCTGACAATTATGTGGCAGCGAGGTAGACAATTTAAAACAAAGAGTTAAAGTGTGTCAGAAAAAGGACATGTCCTTTAACACAATGTTTAGAACTTTTTAATTCAAATGGTTCGATATAAATCAAACAGCTCTTTTTTTGTGGCACAGATTACACAGTAGTAGGGACTGTCCTTTTTCAGTCAAAAGAGTTGATTTCTTTGCAGGATATTAGGGAAGAGAGGAATGAGGAGTGTAGAGGACAATGTCCTTCTTAGAGAACGGTATGGTAAGTTTATATTTCTCAAACCTCTCTGAGGTTTATCTGAAATAGATGTTAAATCAAATCCATGTTGTACAGTAAGTAACACAGAAGAGTCTGACTCCATAGCAGGTTTAAGATAAATCCAAATGGAGAGATGAGTAGATGAGTTCCTCTGCTCCTGTGGAAACCTGCCAGTCACAAGCATCAATTTGTAACATATCTGTGCTGTTTTCAGGCTGAAAATACCAAATAAAATTATGCCAACTCAAATTAAGATCTCAATATCTGGTGTTTGACTACTTTCATCTATGAAGACACACACAATTTTGGCAGAAATCAGTAATGAGCATGGTAGCAGCTCTCAGGCACATTATACCCTCTTTAAAAATTCCATCCTCTGCATTATTTATTGCTAAGAGAGCTAATGACCTTCCAACTTCTAAAAACTTGTAGCTGCTTAGATGGAGCAGAGGGTACAATTAATTTCTGTCCTGATTTCCTTGCTGTTGTGTCAAGGTTTGCCAGTACTACAGGTAGTGCTGAATCTTGCCACCCCTGGGAGGAGATGGCTGTGGACAGATCAGGGATAGCTGAATCCTGCAAAGCCATTTATGTTTCTCCCATGTGCTCCTCTAGTGATAGTCTTTACCTTCTATGACCAACCAGCTCCTTGCCCAGCAGCAGCCAGATTGGCTTTCTAGGTGCCAAGGGCAGAGTGGTCATGCTCCTCCCTACAGCATGCCACAGCATTGTTTTCTGGATGGCAGCAAAAGCAGCACAAATTCTGGCTTTATACATCATATTTTTCTTTCAGCAGAACTAAAGGACTCCTTTTAAGAATCTATAATAGTGAGCTGGGATCCTAACACCAAAAGTCATGTTATCCACTGGTAAATAAGTGGTACTCATTCAATACCTGGATGCTCCCTACCTTCACTGGCATGACTGTGGATGAAAAGTGACTTTTGTCTTTTATCCTAAGAGCCTTAAGCAGTACATATCACTGACACCACTGTATGTATGTTTAAGATTTCTCTGTTACTCTTCTTAGGGTGTGACTCAAAGTATTTTTAATCAGACGGGCAGAAAAGTAATCCATTTGTTGCAATAATCCATACAAATCTTGAAAGATAAATGGTTTTATAATAGTCTTCATTAAGGTACAGAGACAAGGTAAAGCTAGTTCTAGCTGCCCCTAGTTCATACATGTCACCCTGCCCCTGGTCTTTGTCAGCTGAGATGTTCTGCCCTGTGCTCAAATGCACCTAACACTTGCATTTTTTGCAAAATACAGAAAGGAGAGGGAGAACTGCAGGTTTCTCTGCTTTTCTTCTGATTTGATTTGATTCAGCATTGCCTTTTTTCCTCAAATTATGCCCAACCATGTCTTTGTGCTGTGAGAAGCTGTGCCCCTTCCTGTGCAGACATGAAAGCAGGGATGTCCTTGTTGCTGTAGGTCACGCAGTATTGACTCTCACCCATTCCAACAGCATTTGAGGCTGCCTCTAATTCTTGTCTTGCTCAATATCTGTATCAGTACTCTGTAGGGTGCTGAATATTGTATAGAGTGTGGAATAGGCTTTCTGCATAAGTGTTGTTCATTAAAATGAGGTGTAAGTACCTGTTCTATGGCCTTTAGCACATATTTTAGCATCATTCAGGTTGGAAAAGACTTCTAGGATTATCAAGTCCAACCATCAACCTAGCACCACGACTGAGTTCACCACCAAACCATGTCTTCAAGTGCCATCTCCACATGTTCTTTGAACTCTTCCAGGTATATGTACTTGTGTGTAAAAACTATGTCACTGTCACCTGCTTGAAATCATTTGAATATATAAGCTGTGTATTTTGTTAACATGGATCTAATAATACAATGTAAACACAGTTAAACATGTCAATGTTTTCATCTTGGAAGGAATTGTCCTCCTCTTTCAAAAGCTTCAAAGACAGGTCCTATGCATGACATTCACTGAGATGAACGTGAGGCATTCATTTAGGCATTGACAGAACCTTTGCTCAAAAGGTGGAGAAACAAAAAAGCAACAGATCAAAGCAACACAACAAATTTTATAAGTTTTAATTAAGCATCAGCAGCTGCATCCTGTCCTCTCAGAAAAAGTCCCATTATTTGTGCTATGTAACATTAATGCTCACTGAATTGTAAAGCTCAAGGGAACTCAAGGCACAATTTGGAAGAGACAAACATTTGTTTTTCAGAAACAGATTCATTATCGTTTGAAGTAGTGGTATAATCTAACCAGAGATCTTCTGGGAATATCTTTGAAGAGTTCTGTCTCTGCAAATAAATTTAATTTATGAGAAAAGGAAATAAAATGACTAAAAAAGACCAGAGTAGTACTGTGAAGAGAACATTGATGATATTTCTTCTAGGGGACATTTCACCCTTCAGAAAATCATCAGGAAAAAAAACAACAAACCCAAACCTTACTTAAAAAAGAATTTCAAATATTGGATTAAATTCTACATCATGGAGTGCTGAAAAATATGAAAATGGAGATGGCTTTGGCCACAGTCTCCCAAAGGGAGATTTGAACTTTTGTCTTTTTAACAAAGCACTTTCAAAGTGGTTTAGAACAACACCAGTAACAACAAGATATTTCTCTAGAGATTCTGGCAACAGAAACAGAACAGACTCAGTGTAGTTCTAGTAATTCAAGCATGGCTTTGGAGTATGTGCTCACATCTAGGCTCTATTTGCACTTGCAAGATTTTTTTTACTGCAACGATATTTTCTTTACACAAAAATAATCATATAGGACTAAAGGAACCAGTCTTTCATCAGAACTTCTGATTAGAAGGGAGACTTCTTGGGTCTTGGGTCTGATAGATTTCTGAACTGTACTTGATAGCAGAATTACAACTGATTGAGAAGACGCCTTAATATAATTAAATTGTACCATTGAAAAGCCTCACCAGGGCAGAAATTTTCTAGAAACATAAAGTAGAGACAGTTCACTGTCTTCAGCCAGTGAGCACTAACAAATAGCAGGTAATCAAGAGTAGATTTATTGCCAAATATAGCTGTTCCAGTAACACTTCCATTTCTCATTCTTATTGTATTCATTTAATCATTTTCAGTTTACTCAAAGGAAATTGCAACAGATTCTTGTTTGTTAACACCTTCCTACACAGCATCAACACTTCAGGAGAGCAATGTGGCCAGGCAGCTGCACGGGATAACAAAGACAAGCAGTTCCTGCTGGCTGAGGCAATCATTGCTGAAATGTGCTGTAGGATGCTATTAGTCATTGGTAATTCTTGCACATATTCTTGGCTGGGAGAAGGAAGGTGTGGCCTGCAGCACCTCAAGCAGGACACAGCCTGAGCTGTCTGGAGCTGCTCACTGTGTCCCTCACAGCTTCCTATGAAAACCAGAGTGATTGGTGAGCGCTGGCACAGCCCTGCTGGACTGCTCTGCTGAAAGGGGCTGCTGGAGAGGACCAGACTGACCTAGATCCTACAACCAGCAATTCAACTGAATATGCTACTCTCCAAAGCTGTTAGTTCGTCCTTGAAAATACTTCTCACAGCACAGTACGAGAGCTTTGAGGATCTTTTATTTCTTCTTAAAATTGTCCTAATAAGTCCTATAAATAAGAAATTTCTTTAATCTAATGAAAATAGTGTGACTGGTGAAAAAACCTTTGTCCTTGTCCTTTTTCAATGTTAAATTTACTGAGAGAGCTGTGAGCACACCTCATGCTGTCACTAGGCAGAACTGGCTGAAGGCAAAAATCCACCTACCTGCATAGACATAGAAAGGCAGAAAAAGCAGCCAAAACAGAGCATAAAACGACAAGGAGAACTTCTTTGTGAATTACTTTTGAATAGAAACTTCAAAATGTGGTGCATTCCCATAAGTATGATTTTGAAATGGCAAACAAATAGAAAATATTTTTTGAATAAGAAAATCCTTGAAGAAAAAACAAATTAAAAGGAAAAGATTACTATAAATATGGGGGAGTTAATGCTAGAATGATAATATTATTTTTTTTAATGTTATAAAAAGAGAACTGCTTGGAAAAGTGGTTATAATCTGTTGTGTGTTTTTAACCATTAACAATTTTTCTCTCTAAGAGAATTATAACAGTATCTAAGGAGGTCAAACATTTTCTGCAAAAATCTTCACGTGGACCAGTGACTAGACTTTGAACTAGAAGAAAAGATGGAAAATTTTCAACTGTAATAGTTGAATTTCTTTACAGATCTCTAAGCAATATAAAAAGTTCTCAGACCAAAGGAAGAAAACTAGGCTTACTTAACTTGTTCTTGCAAACACAGGTGTGTGGCATCCTAAGTTATCTGCCAGACTGCTCTCAGCAACTATGGCAATTCTCACACCTAAAACTGAACTGGAAAGTCTAATTTTCACAGCTCAACTTCTAGGGAAGAAAGTTCTAGAAACAGCAGAGACCTTGAGACAACTATTATTTTCGGTTTGTTTCCTGATAATCAGTCTTCTGTCTGAAATAGTTATTTTTGTATTATTTCTGAATGTTCAACTTTTATTATTATAATGATGGAATCAAGGACCAAATAGGAACAAAGCCCACGTATACCAAAAATTTTGCAAATACAGAGTAGCTACAAATTCTTATCCTTCCAAAGAACAAAAACTTGGAGTGGGAAGAATAGAAAATCATGCATAACCTGTAGGTAAAGGAATCAGTGTGACTGCATGAACGGTGAGCTTGGTCTTCTGATAACAACTTACTTTTCTCTTTCCTTTAAAGAGGAGGATTTCACTGGATGTGCAGGGGGATTTTTCCCTCTGGTTGTTAGGGTAAGACTTTAAGGATTTTGTCCCAAAGAAGAGGAGTGGAAGGATGGGCAGTGCTGAGGAAATGACACCAGTCTGGGTGAGAGAGCAAGGCACTAAATGCCTGATCAGCAGGAGTGGAGAGCAGCAGCTGGGGGTGTCCTGAGGAGCTGCCTGGGAGCGGCTGCTGCTGCTGCTGCTGCTGCTGCTGCTGCTGCTGCTGCTGCTGCTGCTGCTGCTGCTGCTGCTGCTCTTCCCCTGCTCCTGCAGGCAAGAGTTCCTGCTTTGGGTCCCTGCTGAAAGCCCTTCCTCCTTCCAGGAACAGCAGTGCTCCTGTGTTTTCAGAGGTGTGTGCAGACCTTCTGAGCTGGGTTGGGTAGTTTCCATGGGCTGATGGTGGGCACAGCTCCTCCTCAGATCCTGAAAGCACAAGAGGAGCCTGATGTGAGCATATGACTGCAGGATGGGATCCCTGGGCCTGCAGTGCTCACCCAGGAGGGAGAGTTTAAAATGAAAGGGTTTTAAACTATCTTGCTAAGGTAGGGCACGCCATCCATGTGGGATCAGATCCCATAAATTCTGAAGGCATCACAGTGAAGCTGTTTGTTAGTCACCTGAATCCAGACTTGGAGAATTGAAAAGATGAATTTTGTCAGCAGACTGAGCAGAAGGGAAGGACTTTTGGAAGAGACAAAGCAAATTTTCTATCTCTACGAATAAAGGTATTAAAACTGCACTACCTTTAAGATATTCATGCTGTGTTATATAGTACAGCTGAAAAGTTGAATTGACAGTAAATTGGGGTGCTACTGGAATTTAGTACTTATTTTCATTAGAAGCAAAAGGCTGTTGAGGTTATTCTTAAAGAAATTGTCATGGCATATTTTGATATTGCATGTATAAGACCAAAAATCTTGTGAAAACTGCATGCTTAATATTGAGTACAAGAGTCTGATAATCTTCTGGTTTTGAAGTGTATGGTATTTTCTTTGATAAAGTACTTGGTGACATAGGGCTTCTCTGACTGAAATTGTCAGTCAGTGCAATTGAGATTAGTGTAATTTTCTCCAAATAATCTTATATCCAAATAACCTCTATAGAGAGAGATTGCTATGTACAACAGATTTCCCCTAACAGAAAATAATTCACTTTTTTAGCATCATCTTATACCTTACAGAGAGGAGACACTGTAAGTGAGGAATAAAAATACTTTTCTTCTAAAACTTCAAGGGAATTGCATTTTCCATATTTTCTTGATGACACACAAGGTTCTTCACTTCACAGTTTCTGTATTTAAGCTTTTTGTAACAGACTCTACATAGTTTTTTACGTAATTTATTACACTATTTTAAGGGCAAGATTAATACTCGATATTCTGCTAAAAAATACTTTGGGGTACCTCAAAGTTACCCTAAAATATATGAGCTGGATGTTCTGGCTTAGAGCAGAAAGACAGACTGATAAATAGCTCTTGGATCCCTCTTCATGAAGTAATGCTTCCTGTCATGTGAGGTTTGGGGGCAGTTTGTTTTCTTTATTGTTTTGTTGTTCTTACTGTGATGGGCTTTCTTATTTATGTCATTGTTATTATTATCCTGTTGGTTACTAGAACATGAAGGCTCTCCTTCAGTGCTGCCACCTTACAGAAACATCCTTATCAAGATTTCTCTTCCCAAGCTGTAATTAATCTGGTCTAGGTGCCTGGCTGAATAATTACTCATCTCTTCTGGCATTTCATGAAGTTATTTAATATCTTATTTCTTCAAACAGCAAATGTTCCATAGCTGACAGGTATCATTTTTAACTTCTTTCATAGTGCAGAGATAACACTCACTTTGGGGCATGGTAATACCACCCTGCTCACTCATTTGCTTCCCACTTATGTTCTCACACATTCTTTTGAATTCTTCATCTGGTTGTTTGTACTGAAGAAATTAATCTACAAAAAATAATAATAAAAAAAAAGGTGTTTAATACTTATTTAGTTAGTTCAGATATTTCTGTGAAGCTTTTGGGCCACAGCTGTATTTCCCACCATGAGCTCAGTTGCCAGCTTTGGCAGCAGTGTCCAAAGGTTGTGAAGGAGATGGGTGTCTCACCCAGTGTGCAGAGCAGCCCTTCTTCTGAAGGGTGTGGAATGAGAGTTGGGCAGGATGTGCAGAGGTGGAGGGGTGTCACTCTTGCCTTCTTATGAGCTCCTCTTGAACTGCTGAGAGCTCTGAATCTCATGGTGCAGCAGAAGCCACAGGCTGGCAAAATCTCCTTCATTCCCCACACGTGCTAGTGTTTGTACTTGACCCAATTAGCAGGACAGAAACACACAGCATTTTGTCAAAGTGACATGGAGGAAGCATGTAGATAGAAGAAATTTCTATTCCTATGTGGCATGTTCTGATAGATGGAAAAACACCTCCTTGCTTTAGTGGCAACTTCTCCTGTTTGCATGCAGAGGTTTTTTATTCTTTATGTGACATGTGACAAATAACCAATGTTATTCTTCATGCATTACTGGGGTTTAAAGCCAGCTATCAGTGTTGTTTCACTGGCTTAGAACCATGCAAGAGAAATGATCAGCCTGTGGTCTGCTGGGGCTGTGAAAACGAGTTTTTGGTTTCCTTTGTAAACCTAGAAGGAAGACATAGGAGGGAGGAATTTTTTTTGTTGTTGCCTTATTTCTTCCCTTCAGAGACTGCAGTGTGTGTGCACGCAACATTCAAACAAAACTGTTAAGGTAACTCATTAAAAACAAAGAAAGGGTAGCAGCACTACCTCTTCCACTGCAATATATATGTATACTACATTGAGGTAGTTGAGTATTCCTCTGGAAGAACAAAAAGAACAAACCAGAGGATGAGGACATGATGCACAATGTGGCACGGAAGGCACTCACCTGGGAGAAGGTAGAGCTCTGCCTCAGCTCCTAATGTGTACTCTGTGCACACATTGTATCAAGAAAGGGAAAGCAAGCCTCTGAGTAATCTCTGGCAGATATTTCAAGCATTTCTGTGGAACAGGAGAGAACAGGGTGAGGTTGCAGGCAGGGAAAATTAGAACATGAATTGCTGTGTTGTGAATGTAGCCCTTCAACAATATGTGGGCACATACTCCTATTAAGACTTCATGCACGTAGCAAAAGAAAGACTTAGTGTTAAGGCATGAGAATGAGCCAAAAAAGGAGTGGGTTTGGAATGAGAGTCACAGAAAACTGTTCATTGGCAGGGAGCTCTGGATCTCACACAGTGTAGCTTCACTGTCTGAACAGGGCTGCCTTCGATGGTAGATAAGGTTGATTTGTGTAAGTGTCCCATTTGGTTTAGAGAACTGCTCTCATTTCCTAAAGCAAAAATTAAATCCTAAGAAGTGCTAGAAAATGAATCATTTGCATTCACATGACACTGGTCTAGTTCTAGGGTAATAAAGAGCAATGGATCTAATCTAGGAAGTGAAGAAGCTTGTGATGCATAATAAAGCAACAGAGGAAGATTAACAGAGGGAACACAATTAAAACAAATCTTCAAATGAACCAGAAAAGCTTGGCTGCCTATTAGTTTTGCCAAGTGATTTAGCAACTGCTAACACTGAACAAGAAGCACAGAAGAGCTTTGCAAGTCTTTCTCTTTTTTTTTTTTTTCTCTTTTGATTAATGATCAGGAGATTATGGTGTTAGAAAGGGAAAGATTAGGATATCCAGATTGCTCCTGACATGCTTAGTGTAAAGATAAAGGCTATAATAGATTACATAGTTCAGAGTACAAGAGCTGGAAATTTCAGAATGACAACAAGAAGCAGCATTTCACTGGAAGTGTAAAAAAGTGTTCAGTTTGAAGTCCATGAAGATTGAAGGAAACCGTATTTAAAATTGTCAGCCAGAGGAAACCTTGGAGTATTACAGTGTCTGTTCTCTGTGTTAATTAGCTTTCAGAAAGAAGAATTATACTGTCATAAAGGGGTTTTGATGCCTTTGAGAATGTTACATAGACAAAGAGTGTTTTCCTGCTTGCTAAAATCATCTTCTGGGAGATTAAATTATCACAAGCTCGAAGGGTTCAGTTTGGTTTCCTCTGCTGACCTGCAGATGGCCAGGGGGCAGCTGGGCAAGGAGCACAGCAAGGACCTGCTCCCCTCTCCTGAGGTGACTTCGTGACAGGGCTCTGGGAGCACTGGGCTGAGATTCAAAGTTGGGATCTTAAACAGAGTCTGAGGGGGAGAAAAGTGCTTGGCAAGGTGAGGGGAAGCCACAGTGGTGTTAACTGGGAGAATCACTGGGGGGCTGTGCAGCTCGTGCTGCCTTTCCTCTCTGCATTTGGGGTTTTTTGCACCCTTGCTGTTACACGGGAAGGAGATGCCATGGGGGAAGGAGGTGTCCAGAGCCAGTGGAGTTGTTTGTTCTGGCTGTACCCATGTGCCTCTGCTCATCCAGGGCTCTGGTGCAGCAACATGAGCTGTGAGGGGAATCACAGACTGTTCTCAAAGGGGGTGCAAGTTGTCTTAAAAAAAAAAAAATAAAATAAATAAGTAGACTGGGAAAGAGAAAGCCAGGTTGGCTGCAGATTCAATCATGGATATGAAAGTTTCTTACCTTCCAGTATAGAGTTTCTCTAAATTTCAGAAATTACATGTTTTCATCATGTAGTCAAGAGATTTACTCCACTGGGTGCCTATCTCTTTTTATAATTCAAATCATCTTTTATGCTGGAATATTTTTGGACGTTGTAGGGGTTTTGTCATTTTAATATTCTTCTGTGAGAAGATGTGTTTTCTTCTTTTGTCTTTAGTTCTTGTCTTAGATATCTAGTGCTCCTATTTTTTAAATACAGCCCCAGATAGAAATTTGTGATGTTCCAGCTAGAAAAATACAAAAGAAAAGGTTATTAAGAACTGGGATTCAGCTGTAAATGTTTGTACAATCCCCTCTGCAGATGTTCTTACATAGTGGCACATAATACTTTTGTGAACATGACTAAGCATTACAAATAAATGTGATATAAATTTGCCTATTTTACTGATACTGTAGATTAGACATACAGGAATTGAGTTGTACAGCTGAAGTTGTTTGTGTCAATAGGCAGCATCAATCCAGTACTGTGAGGCTGGAATAATAACAATAAAGAAGAAAATTAATGGGCAGTAATGTAATCAGATGAGGGAGGATTTAGAACATGTTGGTACCTGGCCTGATTACAGATAGAAAGAGGGGTGTTCAATTTGTAGGTCAATTTAGAATAATGACTCTTATAGACTACAGTGGAAGAATAGCTGCTAATTGGGAGGGTGCTGCTGCATGCTGAACAGGAGGTTGGCTGGTGAGCTAATTTACAAACACCCCCAAAAGATTTCTGCTGAAGGCTCAATGACAGAAAACAAGGGACATGAGGATGAGACTTGGTACTGAGGGTGAACCAGAATCTTCTTTTCACATGATTTGCAAATACAGGATTAGTCTGAATTTCACTGAGACCAACTTGTTGCCCTGGCTCTAGCAACTCCCTTGGTCCCAGGGTACAACCTTCTCCATTTGCAGGAAAATTTATAACCCTGCAGTTTATGTTGAGAGATTGACAATGAAACACATACTGTGGGCTCTGTGAATTTGAGCCTCTGAAAGAAAAGTGCAAAACCAAAGAAATCCCACTCTGAATACTTTTTCTACCTCAAGAAGACAAAATAAAAATGTTAAACATCAGGAGATGTGGAGAGGAAGACTTGGTAGTGAGAAATGCTGTGGTTTGGGCTGATAAGATTCAGGATGTCTCTAAATGCAAACAAATACTGTCCATGCTGTTTGGTGAGATTGTACTAGCGGGGATCTGGCAAAACTGTGATGTAGAATTCCAGCTATTTGTTCTATGCCAGCAAGGGGGAGTTTGTATGAATGTGTGAGTCTGGCCATATATCAGCTTTTGCTTGTCACTGGAGCAGGACCACGCACGTGGTGGGATGGCAGGGCTGAGACTCCTGGTGCTCTCACTGATCTCTCAAAGCAAGAAGGTCTGAGATAGGCTGAGTCAAGGTTACCTCCTCTGCCTGCCTGGCCTGAGACTTGAGGCACTCTTATTTGCTTCATGATTCTGTTCAGGGTTTTGGGAGGAAGCTGTGGTGCTTCCTTTTGAAGGCTGGAGGTGCCAGGATCGATTCTCAGTCCATCCACATTGTGTCTGATGCAGCAAAAGGTTGAGCATAAGGTGACCCCTTGCCCCACGTGCTTGTGGAGCAGATGGGTGCTGTTCCCAATTTTCCAGCAACTAGAGGATTTTATTCTACAGAAATGCTCCTACTTTTTTTTTTTTTTTTTTTTTTTTAATATAATTAATGAACTTTTAAAAAATTCCTAGTGGGCGTGTGGGTCCAGCACAGCAAATACCAGCCAAGCATGAAGCATTTCTGAGAATGGCTGAGACACTGCTGTGCTGGGGGAAATGGGACAAAAGTGCTTCACTGAGCTGGGAGCTCAGAGCCTGGTGGCTAAAGATAAAACAGACAGTCTGCCTGCCTTCCATCTGCAACTGTACAAAGCCAGTTTCAGCACAGAACCCACTTTAATAGCTTAGACCTTTGTTTTCTCAAGCTTTGTTTCTATCTTAGGGGGAATCCCTCATATGTACTGCTATTCCTTTGTACCCTTTCCTTAAAACAGGTTTTAACATAAACCCAAAAGCACTCTGAGACTACAGGAAACCAGCCATTTCTTATTTGAAAGGCAGTGTGCAGCAGGCTTTGTGGATTCTAATCATGCAGAGAATTAATGTAATGATTTTTAATGAGACAACATATTATGATTAAAACACCAGCTGGTGAATGAGAGCAATAAAAGTGTTAGAGGTTTTTATCTTCTGAGTATTGTGAGTTCACAGCTCTCTAATAACCTTGGGTCTCAGGATGCTAATAATAACACTTGGTGTTGCTAGGGAATGGTGCTGCCTGACACACGGTGGATCCTGTGTGGTAGGATATGCCTAAGGCATGTTGGCAACTTGCTGAATCTTTTTATTATTTTATTGATCACAAAAACTCTTGGATGACCCACAAATTAGATGCAGTTTGCAGTGTTAGTTCACATCACTCGTCCTGATTAAGTGGATTATTAAACAGCATTTTCCTGCAGCATGACTATTTTTGATATTGGTTACTGATGACAGTGCTCCAGGTGTTGTAGCATGCAGTGTGTAGGGTTTTCCAGCATTCTGACAGTTATGTGCCAGTAAATTGCTACATATCTTGCTGAATTGTGCACCTCCTTGTACCTTCACCTAAAAAGATGGGGTTTACCAGAAAGGAATTTATGGAAAAGTTCTTTTCTTCCTCCCTTTTTATATTGCTTGTTACCCAGCAATGTAAAAATTCCATGTTTACATGGGGCAAACAATAATTTTCAAGTTTGTAGGTTTTCATCTTTTCAAATATGCAGCTGATATTATTTCCAGAAATGCACATTTTCAGTGCAATATAGAATTTCAGATTGACCATGATGCCTCATTTAAAAAAAAAAAAAAAAGAATGCAGACCTCGTAGTAGTGCTGTGCCTGGTGGCAGACACAGCTGAATCACAGTGCTCTGAGGAGAGGGCAGTGATGCAGTCAGAGCCCCTCAAAGGGGACAGCCATGCTCTCAGACCAACTTGGCCATGGGGTTTGGGTCCTATGGGCCATCCCAAGTTATCCCTTCACTCCTGCAGGGTATTAGTGTCTTGATGCACTGAAATTGCTCCCCTTTGCTTTGGCCAAAGGATTCATCTCCAGCTCTGGTTTACTTATAAAGGAGTGAGGTTTACTGAAACACATAGGTCAGTTATGCAATATGTGATTTAATCTACTCTTCATCTATAGATCCCTCTCTGATAATGGTTTAAACATGTTTGTTGATCTTCTTCACAATATAGAAAATTAAATTTCTGGAAACTTCTTTAAACTGATGCTTTGACAGAGTAGGAAGCTGAGAGATTTGTGCTCTCCATGTCAAAAAAAGCAGCAGAATGCACCTGCTGTTTGTGATTTGTTAGGGCTAAATTGCCACCTGTAGTTTTGTCTGTCAGACTGTCAGTAGCTCCAGATTATTTCTGTGTTGTCTATTACCATTAACTGATTAAAATATTAAAGAGGATCCAGGACAAGTGTTACATTGAAGGGAAGGGAGGAGGTTTAACAGACCAAGTGTGACTACTTCAGGAGAGCAGGAATGAGCTGCTCTGCACACAGAGAAATTTATCTTTAGTCTTACCTGCATCCTTTTACATTTCCCATGAATGTGGAGTGTCCTCTCAGTTTTAGCTGGAGATATCCACTCCTAAGAGTCTACTTAATAGACATTTTCCAAATACTTAACATGGACTTGATTTTGACAAAAATAACCCTGGGAAAACTCGCCACTGTGCACAGTGAGAATCTAAGGCAGGGAATCAACATCCATACAACTGTGTGCTGAAAAAAAATCCATTCTTAGCTTGAAGATCAAAACGTAGTTTAAAGGTCTGTCCTCAACAAATGGTCCCTAACTTTTGCATTCTGCCTGTTCAAAACTGAGCAGTGAGCTTATTTCCTCTCCTCCCTCCACGTTTCCCCAACAAGAAAAGTTCCCGAAGTCAGCCTTGGGCTGTGTAATTTTGATGGCACCAAGCTGCAACCCTGGCTGGCTGCTCTCTGTTCCCTGTGTGAGCTGCCCTGTGAATGTTTGTGTTCTAACTGGGGCCAGAGGTCTGCACTGGGACACTGTTGGTCAGGGATGCTATAGGCTCATAGCAAAATGAAATATTGCAGATTTTCAGCAAAGCTCTTATTACAGCAGTGAAAATGTTTGAATGGCAAGAAGACAAGGAGAATATTCCATCTCATCAGACATTCTTATTTGCCTTTCATATATCCCCGTATAAAACAGATTTTCATTTCTGTTTGTTCTTCTCATGTCACCTTTGGGTGCTTAGAAATGGTTTTCTTTTCTGAAACCTTGTGTTCCTTTCAGATTGGTGATGAGTTTCAGCATAACCTTACACTGCACCAATATTGGGCATCGATCAAATTCAATTTCAGATGTTTTTAAGATATGATTATCTTGAGTTTTCCATATTTTTGGAAGGGAGAACAACAGGTCATCATCAGGGAAAAGAGAAATATATTTACATGAAACATTGCACCATCCAAATTCAGTATCTGGGGTTAAACACAAAGGTCAATGAATCAGAAATTGTTTTCAAATCATTCCAGCTAGAAGAATCAGTACAGTCACTTCAATTAATAATTGACTTTTAAGCATCAGACAGAAAACACTGTGTTTATGTTGTGTTATTAAACTCTGGAGTGTTCTGCATCATCAAAGTTCCACTAAATGGTAGAAATTAAATCCTTTTTTGAGTGTTCATCCCCAGACCTCTTCATCTTGATGCTTATGTTCTTAGCATATGCTTGTCTGAGACACACTTGCAAACATCACTGAGGTGTCTGCCTCGCCCCGTTGCCTTCTGAGAGGAATAAGCTTTGCTCAGGCACAGCTCCTGGTCGGTAAGGGAAGGTCTGCCTGCTCCTGTCCACCCCTAGAGCAAGAGCTCCCTTGGGAATGTAATTAGCTAAGAATTAAAACTCTCTGGATATTGACTTGGCAACATAGTTTGGACATTCTAGGGAAGCACAGTGTCACAATTTATATAATTCCTGTTCTTTGGATGCCTGTTACTGTGACACAGATAGAAACACACAGTAACACACACAATAGGTGTTCAGGTAGAGAAGAAGAAAGGAAGAAGTCTCCAGTTTATTGTTGACCTCGTATATATAAGTTTTTGGACAGTGAGCAGAGATTGGACAGAGAAGTTCCCACCTCTCCATCTCCACTGCTCACTTGGGAAGTCCATCAGGTGAGATCTTTTACAAAGGAATGCAAACATGATTCTTTTTATCTTACAATTCATGAGAACTGACTCCACTATACTAAAACAAATCAGAAGGCTGATTTTCAGGGACAACAGATGCCATTTCCAGTTTTGCTTTTATGAAACAGACTCAGGGTTTCATGGCATGTGTACTGGCCTAAATTTATTAAAATGTCATAGTTCACTGTAAAACCTCACTCAGATTTTTTTCCTCTGTACTTTTTTTCAGTCTTCATTATACTTAATTATCCTTAAAATTAGTCTCTATCCTGATTTCCCTTTATTTTTTTGTACTATTCTAGTGTGTTAGTTCTAGAATAGTTCACTCACTCATCTCTGTGAAAGATAAATGTGCTTGTTAGAACACCATCTAGCCATTTACACTAAGAGCCAGACAAATTTAGTTTTATTCTGTTTTCTTAAAAACCTTCTGTCAAGGCATCCAGTTTCCGAGGAACACAAATGATTCAAACTTGGCTTAAATTCAGTGAATAGTTTAATCTGCACAAGGATGAAGAGACCTATAAGAAATCGTGCATGTGTTTCTCTACAGTGATTTTATCCCAGAAATTCTAGAGTGGGTTTGGGTTTCCCCCTGTGTTTTGGGGAGGGATGGGTTGTGGCTCTTGGTTTTGGTTGTTGGTTTTTGAGGGGTTGGGGGAGATGGGGTGTCATTTAAAGGTTCAGAAACATGTACTTTATTTTGTTCTAAAACTGACAACTTCTCAAGGTTAGATTACCTGAGATTAGTACATTTTGTTTCAAAGCAAATGGACTTTAAGGTCAACTTGGAATAGAAATGACCCAGAATTTTTCTTGCCCCTAGAGGGCCATTGAATTAAAATTTCATTATCCTAAATTTACTTTGAGTAGATATAACAATTGCAGCAGATTAAATGATAATCACACCTCTTCTTTTTTTTTTCATTTTTCCTCTTGTGCAAGTTGTGAAATAGATTTCAAACCTTTTATTACAGTATCGAAATGAAAATCCCATAGCTAATTTCTAAGAAAATGTTATTAATTAATGTTTAATAGACTAAATCACATTTGATTTGTAACCAAAATGATACAAATAGCTACAAATAAAGAATCATTTTGCTATTCTAAAAAATGGAGCTGTTGCAAGTAATGAAAGAGCTTGTTCTAGATTCTACAAAAATAAAGTTTATAGTGATAAGACGATGCTCCATGGCCATTCAAGCTGCCAGATCCAATGGACTCCTCTGGGTCACAGAACCCAGCTGCTCTGCACAAACACAGCTCTGAAGCTGCTCAGAGTTGTTAGTGCCATCTAACAACTAATTTATATGAGATTTAACTAATGACAACTAACATCTAACATCTAATTTAGCGCTACTAAAAAATGCTGCTTTGTCTTATAACAGGTAACTGACCTTGTATGAGATAAAGGTAGTTTCAGAGTGGATCTAAGAACTGTGGTACACATACACAAGATTTATTCCAGTGTGTCTGGCCATCAATTATTCTTTGTTAGGAAAAAATTATAGCAAACACACCGTTGCTTTTACATTGGTTTCTGCACCCCTTTTGTGCAGCACTCAGGTGAAATGCCAGCCAAGATTCACATGGACTGTAATATTTGGCTTCAGTCAGAGTTGGGTAGAGTACTGTAATTAGTGCTGGGAATAAATCAAAATGACATACATCAAAATCAGAAATTGTAAATGGTACTATATACAAAATACAACATTAAATCTCCAAGGATTTTGTATTTATAGAAATACATTATAAAATGACTGTGAAGAACTTTCAATCTTAATTATACGTGATTAGTTCTTGCTCACTCTGCACACTTAAGCAAAAGTAGATTTTTCATACCACTCTTGTACTCTTTATTTGAAGTCTGAAAAATAAAATAAATTAGCACAAAATGGTAGAACTAGATTCAGGTAAAGCGTATTTGTCGTTGTAGGGAGAGTCAAATCAGCATCTTGGGTCTATAAAGTATGTGGTACTCAGTGAAAAATTTGGTAACTCTTTTCAAATTAAAAAAAACCAAAAGCTTTTTGGTCATTGTAACTGTGTTTGGTAGTTGGTAGATTGTGAGTCTACCACATGTAAACAGTGTTTTTACTAAATGCTCTGGTGTCATCACAGGGAACAAGGGGGAGACCTAAACCCCAGCCCTGTCATGCATCTTGCAGCCTCTAGGTTATATTATATATCTAGATCATCTCTGCAGATGATCTCACCAGGCTGGCATGACAACACAGATTTATGTGGATATCTCAGATGGTAAAAAGACAGTTTTATTATAATTGCTTTTTTGTTTGGTCTGTACTCTGCATCCCATCAACTTCACTGTCCTAAAAGAGCATCGCAATGGGTCACAGGTACTGGCACAAATTCACAGCACTTTCACTGGCACCTTGCACAAGTTCTGTGTCTGGAGCTTCACAGATGTGACCTATTACAAAAAGTTTCATGGGAAAGAAATTGCTCTGTGCTACTTGATCTTTCTGAGAAGGAGAGATGAAATATGGAAGAAATCTTCAGAGGGGAAGAATCTGCAGGTATTTCCTGTCAAAATCTGTAAAAATTGATAGAAACTTTGCCAGGTGTCTTGGCTTTATGGTTTGGTGTTTGTTTTTTCCCTATGCTGCTCTTCACCCTAACTTTGAATGTTTGTGTAACAGATCATTGTAACCCAAACATAAAGAAGAACTTTGTTCTTTGACTGGTATGACTTCCACTTCAGTCTGGATTTTGCCAGTAAGAATTAAACTTGGGCAGGTTGCTATGCAACCTTGTGCTGATAAAATGGTGAAGAGTGTGGAAAGACAATTTAAAAATGAGTTTATACCTTGCCAGAAACAAGACTTGTTTTGATTCAGCCCCAGGAGACAGGATATGTCTGGTTCATGGCACCCTGGCAGGGTTCTTCCACTGCTGGCCTGACACTGCGTGCACTAGGTAAGCTAAAAATGATAGCATGTGGGATCTTCATAACTTTGCCCACAAAAAGGCATGAATAGAAAGCCACTTGTTAGAGACCTTTCACAAGCTCATTTGGAGACCATAGTGTCTGGAGTATTTGCAGGTCTAGGAGAGCAGTCATGCACCTCCTCACAGCGTAAAACCAGAACAATTATTTAGTGAGAAAAGGAGTAGCAAGGCATTTTTAGTGCATTTTTGCCTAACGAATGTTAAAATATGGAGTTTGAGAGTGCAGTAATAGTTGAACACCAAATTGTTTAGAGGGGATTTCAACATGCTAGATACAAACGTGGAGTTTTAAAACTTTTCCTTTGTCTCATGAAGTCAGATTTTGTTGGGTTTCACATAACTTTAACTTTTTCAAGCCAGTGGTGCAAACCTGTTTGTTACAGGCAAAATGTCTGTTAAAGGTACTAGATTCCATTTACTTATTTATTGCTCTTCCTGGAAATATATTTTTCCTGAAGTACAACTGAAAACCAGAATTATCTTTGCAGGCACTGTGTATGCACATCTGTGTGTTAGTTCTGAAAAACAAAGCACATAATTCCTCGTTCATGCACTAAGTTCAGCAATTTTAAGCTCAGTTATCAGGATCAAAAATGCCAATAAAAGATAAGATACAATACCGATCTTTAGCAGAAATATTTATAAAAGCAAGGGATGTTAAGAGCAGTTTGGGCTTGATTGAGCATTTGAAGACTCTTATGCAGCCAGTTAAAATCTAAAAAGATTAAAAGATAAATACAGATCAGTGATCCAGATAAAATGCATGTATCAAGTGGTTATTTGAGTTTACAGTATGCAAAAACCAGGGAGAAGGGATGACTCTAGTTAATACTGTGACTGACAGATTCTTTCTGTTTTCCCTTAACTTGGTTTATCCAATACAATTTAAATTAAGAAGATGGGATTTGAGTCCAGGAAATCCATACCAGAGTTTTTTATTGCAAGAAAGTAAAGATGCACCACACACTTGATAAATTTCCTGAAGGGCATGTGTATTTTGGAATTATTCTAGTATTTTAATACAGTCACATTTGGATATTGTATTACATTTGCATTTTATACATGTTGCAGATCAAATACACAGCTTCTCTGCAGGCAGGCTACACAGGCATTATCTGTGAGCTCTGGCATAGCTGGGAATGTGTCCAAGGGAAAACTCACCCCTTTGTCTGGTGAGCCATTCTTCAGTGGCCATGGGAAGCTGGTACAGAGCCTCAGGGGGGGCTCCAGGTGAAACCTCTAAGTCTCTGAAAGTGCCAGAAATTGCTCTTTCGGTTTGTTTTGAAAATATGTGTCTCTGAAAAGACAGTCCAAGGATACAGTGCTACAAGCTGCTTGGAGTCTCACTTTATGAACCTTATGTGGACTCCAACCTGCTTGACTGCAGAACAGGGTTTTCCTGGAGCTGCTGTTGTTTTGTAAGAGCCTGAAGTCTTGTCTCTTGTTGATTCTGCAGGGTTATGCTGCTGTCAATGAGTGTGATGAAGTGTGGGTTTTGTTTTGCATATGAGCAGAATTGTTTAATCAGTTCCAGTTAGACGACTAATAAATTTTCCTTAAGCTTATGCAGGAACAGTTTTAATATGTAGCACTTGCTCTTTTTGCTAGAAAAGCTGCATTTCATTACTCTTGATCTCTTTGCTGCAAGTCCAGTTGGTGGAACAAGCTCTCCACCAAACATGTTCCTCTTGTTTCCTTCCCGAGGGCTGCTCTGCTTTTAGTTTAAGGGAAGACAGAGTTTGCATTTTGTGGTATTGTGGATTAGACAATGTACAGACTTCTCTTGTGAGTAGGCAAGCAACTAAAAATTACACATTACAGATGATCTTCCTCACATGTAACAAGAACCTTTCAAAAGGATAAGAATGGCTTCCTCTGGCTGGAAGAACATCTGGCTGACTCAGGGCATAATCCTCTGCCATGGATGCTGTCAGCTGTCTCTGTGCCTCAAGTGAAAGCTTTGCAATAGACACACACTATAACAGACACCTACATTTCCAATTTTGTGCAAAATTAGGGCTCAGTGGTGAAAGGTATCCAAGGTATTTGAGGTGGCACCACACCATAAATAGATAAAGCACTTACAGTAAAATGAATGTGTGTGACTGAATCATAAGGAAGATATGAAAAAGGGTACAAAAATGCATCCGAGGTAACACAGCCTGAAGTGTAAGAATGCTGCAGGAAGTATTTCCTCTCTCTGAAATACAGTCTGGTTCTTGTAAGCAGCAAGTCATTTGATGCCCCTATGTTTGCACACCTGTAGAACAGTTTCTTCAAAGACTTCTCACTAAAGACATTGAGTGGGTTGGCAGGATGGTGTACTTGACAAAGGAGACGTCCAGGGCTTGTTCCAGCTTGCAGAGATAAAATACATGTGACAGATTATATGAATATGATATGAATATTTCAGAAGTTCTTTTGAAGCCCTTAGAAACAATTTCATTTCTTTTGTGGCACAGAATATTTAAGAAATGATGTAAAAAAGGAAGTGACTAGAAAAATTTTCATGGTTTTCAGAATAAAAATGTGGGAGTGAGGAAGGGGGAAAAGCAAGAGTGGTATGCAGCTGATGTAAAATGAGGAAAAATACTTCCCCCTCTTTCCCACCTCCCCAGTTTTGCAGCACTGGATCCTCTGGACAAAATCATTCAGAAAAAACCTTTTATTGGGGAGTATCATGTCTCTTTGGAGACAGAGGATGATGACTGCCTTCTTGTAGCCCCTGTGCTTGTAGATCTGTGCTGCCTGCAATAGACTGGGGGTATATGTGTGAGAAAACAGACCCTTAAACTCAATTCTCTTGTACTTTGAGATAATTAATGTACACAAAAAGTGGTTCCTTCTATATAGTACCATATCCAAAAGTAATCTGGGATCATGTGAGAAGCACCAGAAGATAAAATGTGGTGTTAGTGAGATACTACACTGATGCTTGACTATTTCCTGATCCACAGGAATGCCTGCATTCTCACAGCAAATATGCTTCTATCTCTTAGCAATCTGTGCGTCACTTGCACTACAGCTAACTGGAATCGTTTCAAATTAATGATCTTTTATAAATGAAGACACAATTAGTACTGAATATGCAAAATACTTAAAAGGCTGTTTATTGTGCCTGTACTTGACATTAATGCTTAGAGTACGAGGAAATTCTTCCCACTGTCCATTTTAAAACAGAGATCAAGCTTTGGCTTCCTTGTGAAACTCTTCACTAAGGTGAAGGGCAGGAAAGGGGAAAAAATTACTGTCATAAAATGCAGAGATCTTGCACCTTTTTCAGAACAGTTTAGCATGATTTTACTCACAACTTTGCCAGTGCATGCTCATTTCTCTGTAGAAAAGCAACTGAATTTTTCAAATTTTAGGATCTGCAGGGGTATGGATTGTAAGAGGAATCGCCAAAAAAAAAAACCCATCTGATCTGTGATTTTTAAAGCCTTTTGGAAGGCAGAAAGGAGTATAAAGACAGAATAAGTACTGTGTACATGTATGCAAAGAAACTGTTCTTAAACACTCATTTTGTCCTTTTCTAGGTCTGTAAGATTAGATTCCAAATTTTCTAGTTTCTTACATTTTTAATTCCTTGAAGTGCCTTTTAATTTGAAAGCTTTGCTTTAAAGCAAGAGTAGTTAACTTCTCAGTATGGAAATAACCAGTCTGTTGACAATTTAAAATGTTAAGGCAAAAGGCTGTTGAGACTGTATGGTCACACTACAGTACAGTGGAGGAATCCTCTCCTTAACATTGTTTAATTTTTAAGGCAGCTGTAAGATGTATGCATATACTATCAAGGTCTTCTCAAATGCATTTATTCTACTACTCCCACACAAAAGGTAGAGGAGGAGATCTTATTTAAAAACCATTACAAAGATATAACTATTGAATCCAGGTTGCCACAGAAATCGTTTAAGAAGGAAAACCACAGTCTCTCAGCAATGAGATAATGCCATGGGGGATGGATGATTATCCATCAGATAATTTTGTTCCAGCGTATTCTAAATCTCAGCTGCTTTCCCTTCTAAACTCAGCACCTTGAGGTATGAGAGCTTTTATAATTTATTCTCTAATATACATTCAAACCAAAACACTGGAGTATCAGCTATCATTTAAAAAAGGTTTTGTTTTTGTTTTTTTTATCCCCAGTCCTCTGTGTTGGTAGGTTGCATATTTTCTAAGACAAAACTGAGAGGGTCTTTATAAAACAAGAACACTTACAATGAAGTTGCAGTTCCCACCAGATTCTTATTTCTGGGGATGACAACTCAGCATCGAAGTAGCCTTGATGCTGCAAGTCACCCCTGGCTCTCCTTACTTAAGTCTTTATTTAACAATCAGGCCAGGGCCAGACTACTCCTTTTAGAAGCAAGGGTGTTTTTGAAGGTGATTAAACCTTAAGATTAAGATTGATTAGATCTCTGTATCACAAAAAATAGTTCAAAACACTTTGAACTCTTGAATCCTCAGAGAAGTCTGGCATCAGTAATTTAAAATAGATATATTTAAGAGTTGTTTTACCTAGGGAGAAAAAGGATTTACAATGCTGTGATTATTTCATGATGATCTCAGAACTAACTGAGGAAAGGGTCAAGATTCTGCTGCCACTGACTGATGTGGTTACAGCTTGGAAATCCTCCTGTTTTTCAGAGCACTTTGCTGAGGGAAATGCAGTCTGCCCTTTCTCTCAGACCTGGAGCTGTACTCAAAGGCTGCAGTCAAGCCTCTTTGTTCTTTAACCCCCAGCTGAACCATGGGTGTGAATCTCACAAGCTGAAGTGGAACTCTCATCCTGCTCCAGCTGGGGCAGCTTTTGTGAGGAGGGCAAAGTGAGCAGTTTTTCAAAATCCAGACACTGGTGGGGAGGAGGGAAGGAAAGGTGCAATAGATTATGTAGTCTCTGTTTATTTGCAAAATCTGATGGGTGGGTTTTGTCCCTTTGGCACATGCTCCTAGCTGCTGACATAGAGCTGGAAAAAGGGAGGCCCAGGGCAATTCTGCTATCTGTGGCTGAGTTACTTTAAGCTGGGTCTGAGTGCTAAGGCTGTCATTCCTTCCATGAGAGTATTCCCATTGGCTAATGAGCTGTGGGATAACAGCATGGTTATTTTATCCACATCTACTTTAGGAACAAGCAGAAAGTTGTTACCCTCTAGAGGAGTGCTAAAAATAGTTGGCTTAAAAAAAAAAAACCAACAAAACAGTACTATCACAAAAACTAACCCACCCTCCAATAAAAACAAAACCAAATCAGAAAACTAAGAGCATGGAAATACTCTGAACAAAGCTTGGCTTCGTGAAAATCTACCTGTCAAGTTCATGTGCACAATATCGTTTATTAAAAAATTATTGTAGGCAGTCCTTGATAGATGGTATGTAGGGAAGAGAGACAACAACCTACTATGCTGTTTTCTCTTTCTTCTTTCTTCTTTTTTTTTTCATTTTTGTAGTATTTAACAGCCTGCAGCACAAGACTGAGTGCTATTAAAGGATGGGCTACTGAGGAGCAAATATTTTATCAGAAGAGACACCACAACTGTCAGTTCCTGCAGAATTTATCCTCTGCTATTCTTTGATTCTTGCTGTCCTTACAAAACTATTTTTCATTGACCTAAATCTCTCCCATCCTGAAATACCAACATTGAATGAAATCTTTGATCACAGTACAAGCAGCTATTTTCTTTCCTATGAAGCAGTAATAAGGCTTTGATGTAACTTAAGTGGAAAAAAATCAGAACGCTTTTAGTAAAAAATTGAAAAAAGGCAGTTTTATAGTTTCCTTTATCAACTATTTTTCTTATTTACTTTGAAGGTTGTTTCTGCACAGTTCTGAAAGAGATGGGTCTTTACAGAGGCCAGCAAATCAATGTTCAGGGGCAGGAAAGGAGCTATGAAATTAGAGGATGCATTTTGTGAAGACTTGTATGAAACTTGCAGTTCAAGGCTATGCTATCACAAGGGTAATATAAAGGGTTGGATTGGCTTATCCCTCTTCCATCCACAGAAATGTGTGTACATAAATAGCTATCTGCAGGCACTGGAAAGAGTAAGCAGCTGAGTTATGGCAGTGACCTGTTTCACCAGAAATTATAGTTGAACACACAGTGTGGTCTGGGAGAGGGTTTTAAGAGATTTATCATCTCAAAAAGATGACAGCAAGGTAGCTGAATCAATTTTATGATTTGAGATCAACAAGTTGAACCTATAAGTGTACCAATATGTTTATTTCACTACCAGGCATACTGAAATGCTCTGAAACTTTAGAGACTTGCCTCTTTTAGTATTCATGTTTCTATCTTTATTGCATGATAACACAGTTTGACAAAGGAAAGTCAAAAAACTGGTGTAACTGATGCTACAATAATGGCACACTCTGCTACATACAATGATGCTACAGTTATGGAATAAATCTCCTTTAAATGCTCCAGGGAAACAAGCACCTGTCCTACCACCAGAGGTGGTATATTATTTACCAATATACCAGCATTTGGAAAAATTCTATTGCCAGCTGCTTACATAAAATGACCTGTATAGGACAGAAACAGGTTCCCAGTATGCTGTAATTAAATTATTTGCTTTTAGAGTTTTGGAAACTAGCAGCATCCTTCCACTAAGGAATGTGGTGCATAGCCCACAAATTATTTGTCCTGCCCTCTCTCGAACATTGTTTAAGTTGGGGGAGGGATGGAAGGAAAAGTTTCACTTTCTCCAGCTGTTTATAAATTCCTGCAAGACAAGAAAAGCTACAACCATATGTTAAAATAATGTATTTTCCTGTTTATATTGGTGTTTTAGAATACATAAGGCAACCGATTTAAAAACATTTTCTCCGAGAAATCCAATGTGAATAATGGACCCTATGTGATCACAGGGAACAGATTCAAGTGCCAAGTGGTACATGCAGAAGATCCTTCGGAGGAGTGCTGAGAGTCCCATGAAGTGTGGCTCAGTTATTTTGGGGTTTTTGGCTGTGAGGCAATGTACAGTGCCACCAGACAGTAGACAGTCCCTCCTATTGTCAGAGCCATCGTGGTGCGGTAGAGCATCCTGTCTGGATAGCCTCGCTTCAGGTGCACTGGCAGCCCATCTGATCTCTGTGGGAAGAGTTCAGGGAGAAAACAAGCAAAACAGGAATTAACACCCATACTGAGGTCATTAAGGAATAAGCTACCTTGGGTAAATTAAGAGACTTCCAAGAGGGAAACCTCCTGACAAACAGGCTCACTACAACCAAGTGTATTTTGTCTAGCAAGACAAATGTGAAGGCAAGTTAATTATGTTAGTCAAAGCTGTTAAGTGCAAGCAGAAAGAATGCATCTTGAAATATTTCTCAAGAGGACCTGGATGGGAAAAGCGTCACTAACAACAGAATGTGAAAAGATATGTATAAAAAATTATTCACCAAGTCAGACTGACACATTCCAAATGGAAGTGGCATGTAAGAAAGAAAAGGGAACATTATATAAAGCACATTCTTGATGATTAAAACAAGGCTTAACTAATTTGTTTTAAGAAAAGTCTTACATTTAAAAATTCCACAGCTAACAAACTGGCTTTGAAAACTTTACTGTGCTGCTCTTATAATGCACTATAAACAGCTTCAGCAATATTCTAATTATTATACACAAAACAGTAACAATTTGCTTTGCTCATCCACATCTGCTTTAAGGCATACACTTGGATTCCCAGAGAGAAACTGCTTCTGACAGTCAAATAATACAAACGACCAAGTTCTGAAGTCAGCAAAAAGACAGTGTTACTGCATTTATCCACTTTCTGTATTTACCTCCTATACAAGGCATATATATACTTTGTAGTATAGTATAAGTGCACAAATTATACAGTACATGACAGTTTCTTGACTAGACTTTACAGAATTCAGATATTGCAGAATGGCAAAAGTAGTTAGCAATGTTAAAATAAGGACAGACATGTCCCATTTGGCAGTTTTCTTCAAGTTACTTTCTTAGTAATCATTACCTGAAAAACTTTCTGTAGGTCTGGCACCTTGTTTGTACTCAAGAGAGGTTCAGTTGCTGGTAAACCTGGTGCAGGTTTACTCGTCCCAAAAATCAGATCTGAGGATTCAGTGGGAACTAATGGTTTGAGTCCCTGCATAAATAAAGATTAAAATATCAAGGTATATCACACTTGCAAACATATGAATTTGCACACTGCCAGTCATTACAAGGATACATTAAAAAGATTATTTATCTGGTATGAAGATTTGTGACAAACACATTGCTGGCCCACTGACATCTCAGTGACAACTTGGAGTCAGAGCTTAGAAAGGAAAATAGCAGCCTCCTTTCCAATTTCCTAGTGGCATGAATTTATAGCTGTTATCTGTGCTGGTACTTGGTCCAAATTACTGCTTCTATTATGCACACAGACTATCTAGGACTCTCTGAGCAGCAGGATTAGGATCAAGGATCCCTGATGCTATAGGGTCAGAGTGAGGAAAGAATACCTCTTGAATGCTGCAAGCAGGAGCCATAAGTACCTTATATAAGTGCCTTAAATAATTTGGATGTATAGTTTGGGGATTAAAAAAAAAAAAACCAAACAAAAAAACAAAAGGATCATTTGAGTCATACAAAAGTTGTAAGAGGGGCTCAAGGCCCTTCAGAGACCCTGATATAGTGGATATTTTGTGCTGGTGTAACTACATCCTGTAGTTCAGATGTTGTTGCAACTTCCCACACCCCAATGTACCCCCCATGAACAGCACAGCTCAACTTCCTTTTGGTTCACAAGGCTGTACTCTTATGTTTGCCACACCTAGAAACTACATAATTCAATTCTGTGATTAAGGGCACAAAGTCACAGCCAACATCAGGTGGCCTCCTTGTGTTTATTACTGTAGTTAGATTTAACAGTTATGCCTGACATGTGGCAGTGATGTTTTACATTATGGCTCTCAAAACAGCTGCAATTTTTTTTTTCCTAACTTGCCACAGAAATTAAAAGCATTGTACAGTTAGTTTAATGCCACAGGTTTTTATTACAAACAGAAGCAGCCACGGGTCAAGTTAAGACTGCACTGAAATTCTGGTTTCTGTTTAAAGGACTAGCTGATTTATTTTATATTGAAGAGAGTTGTCTGACAGTATTTGGAGCTGGAAGCAGAGTGACACTCTTTGTTTTGTGCCAGCTGTAGACCAGACGTGTTTTCCTTATGCAAAATCTCTGCTACAGCAGGCATCTTCAGCAGAAAACCCAGGTATCTCAGCCTCCCAAAAGAGCCTAGGGAATGGTCATCAGTGCTGCACCCTGGAGATGTGGGTTCAGCTTCCCACTCTTCTAGTGCCTGACTGAATATTAGAATCCACTTGTGACCCTTCTGGTTATGTTTTGAGAGGCAGCAGCCAAACTGAATTTCTTGGCACATTCAGTAACTAATGCCTTCCTACTGAGCAGGCTTGCACAGAAGGTAAGCACTGCTGAGTTATTTAGGACCAGTGACCAGTTCTGGCCACAGTGCTATGAAGGAAGCATCTAGGGAACTATTATTAGTCAGGGGAAGTTACTAACTATATATTCAAGGCTAAGTTCCAGCTGCATCAAAGGCCTTGAAGAAATAAATTTTGGACAGGTATTTTTGTCTATAAGAACTTTAAGTACTTTATTAGATTTGACTTTTTGAAGTTGGTGATTTGACAGAAATAACTACAGAACAGATGTTTATACTAAATGTGCAGGTGACTTCTCCAAAGCTTTTCTTGCCCTCTTGATTGTTAGTACCACAGCAAATGTGAAAATGCACATCTTTTCTGTGCCTTAAAGTTTCCACTTCTGAATCTCCCTTTTACCTTCCTGAGAGCCCAATATTTTCAGGAGCAGTGCCATCTAATAACTTCAATAGTTAATAAATCAACAACTGTAGGTTATTGCATACTTCTTCAGCCTTTAGAATCATATTCCTGTTCAGACAGTTGTAAGATCCTCTTCAGCAGGAGCCATAGCGAGTCAGGCCTGACCCAAGTGACAAACTTCATTGTTAAATCAAATGGAACCAGTTCAGAAAACTCACATAATCATCATTGTATTGGTGTAAATTACAAAGCAGCATGGCACCATTCAAGAACATCACACAGCAATTTAAATACAAAATATTGATGTGGTTCACTGGCTTCAGGAAAGAGTACAACAAAACACGAGCTGCAGAAGGGAGACAGTTCAGTCTGCATAACCCAGACCCAGCATTAATTAGAGTTCCTCACCAATGTAAAATTTCACTTCAATTCCATCCATGAACTGTGAGTCTTGGCCAACCCCAATCAAGCTCAGTTAAATTAGTGCAAATGTGTGGCTGTTCCAACTTGGTACTTGCCTGTGGTTATTGAGAGAAAGTGGCAAGTGCTTTATCTCACACCCAGCTTACTGAGCTTAACACGGCTGAGGAGAAATGCACTGTGTAATGTAAAGGCTGAATTCCAGTGCAGAAAAAATTTAAGTAAGAACTGACACACCTTAAATGACCCCTTGTCACTGTATTTAACATTACTAAAACCAGGGGTTTATTTAATGACATCAGGATCTCACTACACTCAAGACAGTACTGAGAAATTAATGCCTCTACCAATTTGATCTATGCTTCAGTTAAGAAGTTAATCATTGATAATTCCTCTTCTGATATTAAGGTGTTAATCTTTCATTTTTAATCACTATAACATGATTTTTTCCAAGTTTTGGACAAAGTACAGCAGATGTAGTTATGCAGAAGAGTCAACATCAGCAGATTTCATCAGCATGCTACAGCAATGACTTTCAAATGCTGAAGTCCTCAATCAAAGGCGAAGACGTGTAGCTAATCCAAAAGAGCAAGCACAATTCTCTGCCTACCCATGTGTAGAGCATGTTTGTTTTCCTGTCAGAGGTCTGAAGATCTTAGGACCCAGTGTATCTGTTGGTTGACCATCAGGCTCAAAAAAACAAACGTACATCTTGCTAGTGTGAATTTGCAAGTTAGATTTAAGTCTTCCTGACAGCAATAACAGTTATGGATTTGGAACATAATTTAATGGAGATAGCACCACTCTTAAGTTTTTAAATGTTAAGGGGAGTTGCTGAAACAGATCCGAGAATGAGAAACAAGAGAAAACTGAGGTAAGGGCCAAAGGGGAATGGGGAAGTTACTCTGAGAATCAGTATTTCAGAACATTCATTGAAATAACTTTTATGAACCTACTGAACCTAGACACTTCTAAACTACGTAGCAGGTCCTTGACAGTGGAATACACCTCACTACCTAAAGTTAAACATATTTCTTATTGACTAACACAAGGCTCTTAGGGAAAACTACTTGAGTCTTTGTACTGGGATGATGACACAACCTCAGTGACTTTGTGTCCATATTATCTATGGCATAAAAGGTTACATATCACAGATTCTCAACAAACTCTAAGCATTTAATATTGGCTAAAATCAAAATATTTGTGGCTTATGGGGGCTTTAAATAGCTACAAGCAAAATAAGTTGTATCAAGTGAAGATACTGTAGCACAATTTATTACAATGTAGTACAATTTATTGCAGTAAATTTCTGCTAGGATCATGTTCAGTAGAACTACAGAAAAGTTCATGTACTTGTGTTCATCTGACACCATTTGAAATTAGTGCCAGTGGCTGTACTTCAAACATAAGCTAACTCTGAATTAATATTTTTTATTGAATTTGTAATGGCTATGGCAGTCATTATCCTCCTAAATATGAAGAGTAATTTTGAAACTCACTCCTCAGCTAACTAAGGAAGATTTCATTTATTTAAACAGGATAAGTTGTTCAGATTACTTTATATAACTTCGTTAAATTCAAAATTAAGTCTTCTAAGCATGCTAAGTCTGAGATGGAAAGAACAATATTTCAAACAACAGAAGACAGAATTTCAAACTCCAGAGATTTTTTTTTTTTTGTTAGTATAAGCTGTTAGTTATGTTACTGTCAGCACAATAATTTCTGAAATCCATTTAGGCCTATATTTTGCAAGTCCACGGTAAGCTTAAACCTGCAGCAAAGCAGTACACTATTGGGAAGCACACAGAACAAAAACAATTATTATACTGCAAATTTTACCAAGGAGAGTTTGAATGGCAGGATGTCTTCACTTTTCCAGAAACATCAAAATAAATAGAAGCATAAAATGCAAACCACTTTACGATGCCGACCTACAGTTTCAATAAATGGAGCAATTAAATCAACAGGAAAAACTTACTTTGTTTTGGACTTAACAGCTTAACACTCATGGGATTACCCTTACATTTCAACTGCTGTTTACTGAAAACATTTTTAGCCGACTGATGCATCTAAATGTGTGACCTGGGAATTTAGTAAAGCTTAGGAAAAAAGCTGGCCTAATAACACTGTAAAAAGGGATTGAAAGTAACTTTTAAAAAATGTAACTTCCAGAAACCAAATTCTTTACTGTTTAGGCTTGAAACCTTTCCCCATTCCTCCCCGAAGCCTTTGCTCTCCACTATATAAATGAAGTATCAATGTTTATTCTCTGACCATAACTATGCCTAGAAAGGTAAGAACTGCTCCAATCGCTGCAACAGTGCTGGATATATTCCTATTGTATAAGTGCTATACATACTAGAACATTATTTATTCCGCTGTCTTCCATTTCTTGCACCCCAACCCCCAATAGCTATCCAGGAAGCCCTCCAAAGTGATGGGGAAAGAGGAGGACAAAAACCCTTCTAGGGACAGAAGCTGCTGTATCAGAAACTCTGTTACCTCAACGTTAATATCTAAGACCCTAGGGTAATTCAGGATGGAAGGGCCCTCTAGTGCTCTTTAGTCCAGAGCAAGGTGACACCAGGTTGCTGTGGGTTTGGTCTGGCCTGGCCTTGAAAGCCTCTGAGGACAGAGTGCACAACCTCCCTCTCCAGGCAGCTGCTCCATTGCCTGACCCTTCCCACTATGAACATTTCTTTCCTTCTGTCCAGCCTGAACCTCTCTTCCTGCACGTCTTTTGCCATCCCACCACGGACCACTGTGCAAAGCCTGGCTCCATCTTGCTAACGCAGCTGGCTGCTGACCTCTGGTGAACTTGCTCCAGTTGCCATTGCCCCAGCAGGAGGCCCACAGCTGGACACAGCACCTCGATGGGATCCAGTAATTGTGGTGCAGGGCAGAGCCAGGGAGACCAGAGACCAGAGCTGTTCCCATCTGCCAGCTACAGTCTAATGCCCAGTTCTGGGACCCTCATTTCAGAAAGGACATTGAGGTGCTGGAGTGTGTCCAGAGAAGGGCAATGGAACCGGGGAAGGCTCTGAGGCACAAGTCTTAAGAGGATGGGGAGGTTTAGCCTGGAAACCAGGAGGCTCAGGGGTCACCTTGTCGCTCTCCTCAATTCGGTGAAAAGAGGCTGTAGCCAGGTGGGGCTCGGTGTCCTCTCCCAAGCCACTAAAGACAGGATGAGAGGAAATGGCCTCAAGCTGCACTGGGGAGTTTTAGGCTGGACATCAGGAGGAATTTCTTCACAGAAAGGGAAATCAGTTACTGGGATGGGCTGCCCGGGGAGGTGGTGGAGTCCCTGCTCCCGGAGGTGTTTAAGGAAAGAAAGCCTGGACATGGCACTCGGTGCCGTGGTCCAGTTGACACAGAGGTGCTCGGTCACAGGCTGGACTCGATGATTTGGGAGGGCTTTTCAACCTCACTCATTCTGTGATTCGGTGATTTCATAACCCCGCCAGGCACCGCTCCACTCTGGCACAGTCCACTGTGGTGAAAGCGCGTTAATTTCTTGCTATAGCCCCCAGCACATGCCAAAGCTGACTCAAGGGCTGCGGGGCAGAGCGCTCGTCCCGCTACGCCCAAGGTCACGCGAGGGGCCCGTGGGGGCGGCCGAGCCCGCCCCGGCTCCACAAACGCCCGCGGTGCCGCAGCGCCTACCCCGGGCGCGGGTGTTACCTGAGGGGCGTAGGCGGCGGCCGCCGTGGCCCCGACGAGGCGCTGCGCCAAGCCGCTGAACCTGTAGTACATGGTGGGCCGGGCGGGCACCGGCTGCGACGGCTCGGCAGAAAGGACCGCCCGCCCCCGCCGCTCTCTAGCCACGCCGAGACGTTCAAGGGCCCCACGGGCTCGCGGACGCCTCGCAGGGTCGCCTGCGCGGGAAGGCGCGGAAAGAATGAGACCCAAAAAAAGAGAAATGCGAAAAAAGTACAGTAGCCTGCAGTAAAACAGCGCGAGCTGTTTTACTCTCCCAAGCACTCCCGCCGCTGGCAGAAAAACGACGTCGGCGGCAATTTTCAGTCAGGCAGAAAAGTAAAGGCCCCTGAGCGTTGGGGCGGCAGCGGGCGGGACGGTGGGGGCGGGAGGCGAGCCCGGGGCGGTGGGGGCGTGGTTCATCTCAGCCAATCGGCGCAGGAGGGCGGAGAGGCCCCGCCCACGCCGCGTGCCGGGGCGGGGCCGGGAGCGCTCTGTGCCGCGCCGGGAGCGCGCGGGGCCGGGCCGGGAGCACGCGGGGCCGGGCCGGGAGCGCGCGGGGCCGGGAGCGCTCTGTGCTGCGCCCGTAGCGCTCTGTGCCGGGCCGGGAGCGCTCTGTGCCGGGCCGGGAGCGCTCTGTGCCGGGCCGGGAGCGCTCTGTGCCGCGCCGGGAGCGCTCTGTGCGGGGCCGGGAGCGCTCTGTGCCGCGCCCGTAGCGCTCTGTGCCGCGCCGGGAGCGCTCTGTGCCGGGCCGGGAGCGCTCTGTGCCGCGCCGGGAGCGCTCTGTGCCGCGCCCGTAGCGCTCTGTGCCGGGCCGGGAGCGCTCTGTGCGGGGCCGGGAGCGCTCTGTGCCGGGCCGGGAGCGCTCTGTGCCGCGCCGGGAGCGCTCTGTGCCGCGCCCGTAGCGCTCTGTGCCGGGCCGGGAGCGCTCTGTGCCGCGCCGGGAGCGCTCTGTGCCGCGCCCGTAGCGCTCTGTGCCGCGCCGGGAGCGCTCTGTGCGGGGCCGGGAGCGCTCTGTGCCGGGCCGGGAGCGCTCTGTGCCGCGCCGGGAGCGCTCTGTGCGGGGCCGGGAGCGCTCTGTGCCGGGCCGGGAGCGCTCTGTGCCGCGCCGGGAGCGCTCTGTGCGGGGCCGGGAGCGCTCTGTGCGGGGCCGGGAGCGCTCTGTGCGGGGCCGGGAGCGCTCTGTGCGGGGCCGGGAGCGCTCTGTGCCGGGCCGGGAGCGCTCTGTGCCGCGCCGGGAGCGCTCTGTGCGGGGCCGGGAGCGCTCTGTGCCGCGCCGGGAGCGCTCTGTGCGGGGCCGGGAGCGCTCTGTGCGGGGCCGGGAGCGCTCTGTGCGGGGCCGGGAGCGCTCTGTGCCGGGCCGGGAGCGCTCTGTGCCGCGCCGGGAGCGCTCTGTGCCGCGCCGGGAGCGCTCTGTGCCGCGCCGAGCTCCGCGGGCGGGTGCGCTGTGCAGCCAGCCGGTAATCACAGAACAGGCTGGGAAACACCTCCGAGAGCATCGCGTCCGTGTAGCCATCACCACCGCGTAACTAGAGCAGGGCACGGAGTGCCACGGCCAGGCGCCTCCAGGGACGGTGACTCCCCCCGGGGAGTCAGTGCCCAATTGCTCTTTCTGTGAAGAAATCCCAACCTAAACCTCCCCGGGCACGGTTTGAGGCCGTTTTCTCTCCTCCTGCCGCTGGTTGCCTGGGGAATTGCAGTGACAAGGTCACCCCTGAGCCGCCCTTTATTCTCCCCAAGCACCCCCAGGTCCCGCAGCTGCCCTCACAGGACTTGTGCTCCAGTCCCTTCCCCAGCCCCACTGCCCTTCTCTGGACACTCTCCAGCACCTCCATGTCCCTCCTGAAGTGAGGGGCACAGAACTGGACACGGCACTCGATGTGTGGCCTCAGCAGTGCAGTGGAAGGATCACTTCCCTGGTCCTGCTGGTCACACCATTGCCGATACAGACACTCTCGAGAGAGACACTGAATATTTATCTCAGAGTTGCACAAGCCTGGGTCCTCGGTGGTGGTCCACCAACCAAGCACACCAACTACTGAAACTTTATACTTTGTATGCATTTTAGCAAACAAAGGCATTAATGGTAATTGGCTAGAAGTTATCTACTTCTCTTATTATTTTAGTATCCTACTTCTATTTGTCAATGATTTTCTTGTTTCCCATACTAATTAGTCTGCATGTTCAGTCTCTCTTCTCTTGGGTCTGTGGGCTTCTTGAGTTGATGGCCTGAGCTGGTGGTTGCTACCTCCTCTCCCAGGATTACCTTTTACCCAGTCGGAGCTGACACAGCACAGTTGCCAAGTCGTCTTCCTTATCTTGGGAGTTCCATCAGATGTCTTTGTGGGCTGTAAATTCTGCATTCTTTGTGTCCTCTGACATTGGTACATCCTTTTTCCTACATCCTAAAGCTTTGTTAACCTCCTGCTAGGTCTGAGACAACCGAATCATGTCAAGCCCTAGATTTTAACAAGGTTTAACAAGGCAATTCTGCCAACAATCTGTCTAACCCGTGGACACCACTGAGAGCATGCTTGTTAGCTGCTGTTTCACAGGTTGGCTCTCCTTTCTTTTTGATTAGACTGAAATATATACAAAGATCGAACAACATCCTTTCTTAAGAAAATTTTTCATATTGCGTATTTTGCAACAGATACAGCAGTGGTTTTGTTTCCTGGAACTAAATCTCTGTGTTTCCACTCTAACAAGTGATTCACATGCCTCTCATCAAGGGATTCCCTTCTTTCCTGCCATCTTCCAAAAACATCAGAAATGTTTAATTCATGGCCTGAAATAGGGTTCGTACTAAACAAAGTCTGCATCCTAAACCAGGGACTGTGATATGATGCTGCTTCTGTTTGGGAATTTAGAGTTCCTGGGAAGTCAGCAGCCCCTCATCTGCTGTAGGACATGGCACAGCCTTGCCCTGCACAGAGCTCGTGGGCCTGTGGTATTCCTCAATCCCTCCATGCCTGCTGTGGATCCCAGGCAGGAGCCAGTTGGCATGCTGTCAGTGACCCAGAGCATCCTGCTGTGACAAGGCTAACAGCATGAATTTCATGGCTGGAGTTCATGCTGTGAGTTGGCTGACATTAGACTTACTGAGGCCTGGCTAAAAAGGATCATTTGTTGGTAATGTTCAATCATTAGTGACCTCCACCAGTTAGATCATTGCTCATTTAGAGTCCCACATGCAGTTTTGAAGGTATGTTTGCTATAAAAATATCTGTGGTCATGCACTGAGTGAAAACTATTAAAATGTGCTTTGCTTATAAACTGGGGGAAGATCTATTCATAGGAGATATTTTAGAAAGTAAAATACCCATATAAAATGTGTGATATGATTTCTTTACCCACCCGTGTAACGCCTTCTACTTAGATTTTAGAATTTGAGTTTGGTGCTGGCAAAAGGGAGCCTTGAGTTGTCTTGGATTTATCCCCTTCTGAACAGACATCCTATACCAGATAACCACTTCTCTGTAACAGGGCAAGCCCTTGGGAGCCCTGCACTGCATTTACTTGTGAGAGCAGGGCTATGAACCAGAACCCTGAGTCTTTGCTGCACTTTGCCTGTGCCTGTTGCCCTGAAGGCAGGTTTTCTTCTTGGGGAAATTTCAAGTCCACAAACTCTATTCTATTTGAGAGAACCAGCTGGGTGCTCCATACATAAAACCATGAGAGGATGTTCTGACTCTGTGTTAGGAACAGTAACTGGAGAGGATATGTTATTTGCTCAGTAAGTAGGAAATTTATGGAAATATTTTGTAAATGTTACAGGAAGAATTGTGAAATCCCTGTAGCTTTCAAGACTAGGCAGTATTAATGAACTGGAAGATGTGCTGCATAATTTATGGTTGAAAAGAATTTGCTGATCAGGGTCCTGTTTGTTCCTGAGAAAAATAAACTAAAAGTGGTTTGATTACAAGTCTGTCTGTAATGGAGCAGAAGACCTTGGAGGTGTGGTACACATATTCTTTTATTCTTTTCTTTTCTATGATGTGAACCATAGATAGGTTTGTGTGGTAGCAGTCCTGACCTTTTGAAATCCATGGTATCTGGCTTGTATTATAATGATTCTGGGTATATTTGTCTGCAGGTTCCTCCAGTTCAATTCTTCCAGAATTTTCCAGAATAGGTGTGCCTGGTAAGCTCACTCACTAAAGTTGTGTCGTATTTTGCTCGTCTGCCTTGTTTTTCCAATATGAATGCATGCTGCAGTACCACCCGAGCACAGGTTTTGGGGCAGGTCATGCCTTGAGGTAGCACCATTGTATAGCTGGTTCTTGCTTCATTGTTGGTCTTGAATCAAGTTCTTGAAAAGTCATTCAATATTGACTGAAAGCAAGAGAAAGAAAAGATTCATGCCCTGGAGCTCCAAGGAAGCTGTGAAAAAGGTACAGATTTATCTTCTTTTCAGTTAATCGATTTAAGTCTTGATGCTTAAAAGTAAGCTGTGAAAGTTTGCTGCTGCAAGCTGTTGGAACAAAACCTAGGTGTGATCTCTCTCTTGTTTTAGCTTACAAAATTGAAGATGGGCAATTGTTTACTTTGCAAGAGAGATGCATGGGAGGATGACATGTATAAAATTACAGTTACAAATGGAAGTTCTGCTGTTGTTTGTACCATAGGAGCATGAGAACATTCCATGGGGAAAAAGAGGCCTAAAGTCTTTCCTTTAAAGGAAGAAACTTGGTTTTGTCTTAGACTTTTGGTTCACCACTTACTTAAGTCTCTCTTTGCCAAGACTGCTTTGCTTATCAGGCTTGCTGACATAGTGGATAATCAGACTGTAAAACTCACTGCTTTAGGAAGTTACTGGGGCACAATGAGGCCACTCACCCTAGAGGGGTTCAAAGAAAGATTGAGCATTTTGGAAGACCATAAAACTGTACAGCTGACATAAACAAAATATCCTGGAAGAAAAAGACTTCCTGCTTTGGACTTTAACCTGAGGTCTCACTTTTAGACACTGAGACAAACAGTTCATGGGGACTGGCAGTTGGACATCTGTTCTGGTAGGGATCAGTGTGGTATTGGCAGCAGCTAAGGAAACTAGGATCCTCTAGTTTATTCCATTTTTCCCCAGATTTTTAAGATCAATGGCTTCATACATGCAAGTTTCTTTATCATGGCTTGTTCCTGGAATAGCACTAAGATTATGTTTCAAGATGAGTAGATGTCTGGGAGGGAATGAAGGAAGCAGAGTACCTTGAGCTTATTCTGCTTTTGTTGTTGTTGCTATGATTATTGTATTTATTTTCTTTTTGAAGATAAAATAAATAAAAAACCAAGACCATAATCAGTTGCTTAATGAACAAAACCTTCATATGCTGATCATTATTTCAGCACAGATGTCTGTAACTCAAATTCTGTCAATCTGCCCATGCAACTCTGTTCTTGAATTGCTGAGAACAACTGTGTGGGTGGATGTAGAACATAAAATTGCCATGTGCACTTATGTTTTGTTTATGCAGTACTCATTTTTAAGAGTACTAGATTGGATTTGCTTAATATTTGCTTTGTGTGTGTGTATACATAATATTTACAAACCCCCAAACTAGGAGACGATCACCAAGATAAACTCTATTAATGCAAGAGGCTGATGCTGTAAACATGTTCCAATTGATTTATTAACTGAAAGAAATAAATTAAGTCTATACATAGACTAAAGTGGTAGATATCTCTAAGATTTGTACCTGAATTAATTGGTGCTTTATCACCCATATGTAGTCCATACAGCAGAGATGACTTAGAAATAGGCTTTTATTGACAACTAAAATATTTTTCTTTCATAGATCTGTCAATACTGAAAATTAGTAAAAATTGTGGAGTATTTTAAAATAGTAATAAACTTAAAATATTAATATAAATTTAACCTAAGTTTTTACTGTGCAACTTTCTCATAACAACTCTTGCTGCTTTTTTTTTTTTTTTATGAGATGGTATTAGGGAGGCAGCCATTTATATCTTCTCTATAAATTTAGAAATAAGAAATAATTCTGTATTTCACTTCTGTTTCTTGGGCACTTCTTTGTCTTGAGATAAGGCTTCTACATGTGACATACTTCATAGCAATAGTTACTTACTAGCAATCTTGGCAATAAAGGCATTGTGTTCACTGTTGTATGATGGGGAACAGGAATAATTTTTAAAGTATTGAATCTTATCTGGGGGTATCTACCTCTTGTTACATATGTATAGTATTCTTTGCAGGTTCCCATGCAGAACTTGTCTGAGAAAGTAAATCATGGAATTGAAAACTTTATGATGTCGTTATTGTAAAGCCTAAAGAATGAAAAACACTTCTAGGACAATAGGTTATGTTTTTTATAGACCCTTTCTTTGCAGTTGTGTATTACCTGAATAAAACCAGAATGGAAATTGTGAAAACAAAGCTTTATTCCAGATGAACAATATTCTTTTATTCTATATTCTTTTATCCTCCAGTTTCTAGATGTGAAAAGCATTAGAGGAACCTACAGTAAATATTGCTTTCACTGCTTTTCAGCTTTGTTGTCATTGCTTCTTTTCCCCCTTGATTTTCAGAATTGCAGAAGCAAAGTAATTTTTTCATCTGATTGAGACATCAATGTTGGCTGTCAGTAAAATAATAATCACCTAAAAGCCCTGTTCATTCTACTTTTGAGAAAGTAATTTCAAAATCTCCAGGCGCTATCTCTGTGGCTTATAACACATCCTAGTTTTGAAATGCTGCACTGTAAAGTTGGATATTTTGCCTCTGGGTGCTGACTTTGACACAGATAACCAGAGTTCAGAGTTTCTGTGTGCATGTTTTCTATGCTTTCTGCTGCAACACATTTTCTTCTTTTATAGCCAGAACTGAAATCTCATGATTGCAGTACCTTAGTATTCCTGAACTTTTCCTTTAAACACTGTATGGGTAGGGAAATAGGTTCTCAAATAAAATGAGTGATATCTTTGCACATTGAGAGGTAAAATGCATCTTCAAGGTTTTCTGTTTTCACAGTGCTACCAAAGTCTTCTTTCATATCTTCCTTTTTCCTCCCTGGGCTGTAAGCACTTCTCTCAAAAAATAATCTACAGTCCACATCAAAAGGGTTCTTTTAATCTGATATGTTATAGATACTGGAGGAAGATGTATTGTCCTTGTATTTCTTCTTTTCAGTGTTTCCATGTGCAAATTCACAGACTGGATTCCAGAGACAAGCACGTCCTCAGTGCAGTATTATAACAAACTTTCCTGAATAAGGCAAGATTATGTTATAGACAAAAAGCCCAGACCACCAAAAAGCTCCATTGCAGTTGTGTTAGAGGAAATGTTCTGTACAGATGTGTCACTTGAAAAAGATAAATAGTGAGGTGTTTTGATGGACTGGAGAAAGATGCCATGCAGTGTTTCTTAGTATTAACAACTATATTACGATTGTATAGGAACTGTACAGGACAATTTATGCCAGGAGGTTTGACTTGAATACCTGAGTCTTGCTTTCTTGGCCCAGTGCCCACTTGTCAGTCATACTTAATTTTAGTTGTTATCAGACACCTTTTAGAACATTCTACACAGCTATATTTGGACTCAATCTATCCCATCCCAACAATAACACTGCTCTGTATTTACTCTAGCAATTCCATGGAGAAGGCAATAATCAATGAACATGTAGGATTGCCAACACCAGATGCTCAAAAATCATGAGATTTGGTTTAAAAACTTGTCAGTTTATTAATATTTTAGTACATGTCACATTTTACCACTTCCCTCTCACTCCTCAGGATATAAGGAACGTGCATAGATGAAAGTCTCCTTTCATGTGATGAGTTTTAGTAACAATTTTCATAAGTAACAAATGTCAAAAGTTGGAAACTTCTGTGTTGTAATGTCCTGAAGACATAAACTGTTGCTCCACTCTCAAATGAGGGCAGAGTGATTTCTGGGTACGTGCTGAGGCAATACTCCTTGATAGAAAGCAATGAATTCATGCTGTTCAGGAAGAAGCAAGAATAACAGAGTAGTTTTCCACTAGAGAATCCCTCTTTCCTACTAATTCACCAGCTGGTGCCTTCAAGTAGCAGTACTTTGTACCTAAGAATCCTTGTGAGAGCACAAGGCACGTTTTGTAAAGTCTTTTGGTTATCTTCTGGGTTGTTCCTGGACACAGTTTTCCATGGGAAGGAAACTCTTAGAGCTTTCAGCTGAGTCTCTAGACTGAGTGAACAGGAAACCAGGACCTTACACCGTGTCTGCCATGGCCACTCAGACAAGATACAGCCTAAGGAAAGTCTGGACCTGCAACTCTGGTGAAATGTCTGCAGTTCTATAGATATATAAATGTAAAACTAAAGTTATCCAGTGTGTTAGAGAGGAGAAATTATTAAACATAAGGAGCAAAAAGAAAATTTTTCTCCAGATGTATTCAGCAGAGAAGCTTTAATCAGAAGTATACTTTTGGAGTGAACCTCCAAGTCATACCTGTGTTTTGGTTTCCTGTGCAGTAGCAAGCCTGCTACTGAGCAGGCTTGGAGCTCACAAATGCAATAGCATTTTGGATGAATATGGGCTTTGTGGTTGACTGTGAGATGCACCTCAGTAACACAATGTGCTCCAGGTGGTGTGGGTCTCAGATTCTCTGCATCAACTTTTTCATTCTGCACATCACTCGATTTCTGTCCACTCCTTCCAGCAGTAAATATGGCCTAGTAAATTGTGGAAGATGGGATGCAAGGAGGGGTTTTCTAGATCCTAATGGTTGCCTAGAATCCCATTCAGAGCTACTGCCTATAAGTTCTTCTTTCAAGTAGTGCTGTGGGATAAAGCCATTCAGAGTTGGCTGAGCTATCACTATACTCAGGCAAAAGGTCCACTTGGCTCAGATTGTTTGTATTCTAAGGGGTTTCTATTTGACTATTCATAAACAAACAAACAAAAGACATAAGCTTAGTAATATCAATGTCAATTGTCTGGTTACTTGAGAAATCTTTCTTATAGAAAGCATTCTTTATTTATGAATAATTTAGCACATCAGATATAACATAGAAATAGATTTCTGCCATGAGATCAGTGTCTCCTGCATTGAAAATAATGCCTGGTTTTGACGACATTTATTTTTGAGGATTGTATTCTACCAGCAGCAGGAACCATTACCCCATGATATCGTTCAGCTGACAGTCTCCTAACTATCTTTCCTGCAGCATCCTGTAGTCTCACTGACATTCTGTAAGCATGTTCCATTTATGGATTTGTTTCTTCCTGTAACTCCTGTTTCAGGAAGTCTGAAGGTTTTGATGTGTCTCCCCTTTGCCTTGTCACACAATCAACGATGGCTTAACTTTTTAAATACTCTGCTGTTGTACACTTGGCTGTGCTTTCTTACTGCCATCAGCAGAGGGATACTGTAACACTGGGAGTACAAGCAGATGAAAGAACTATCTATCTCCCTATCACAGCATTTCCAGGCATATGAGAAGGTTCAGAAGATTAGATTACAGTGTGGGAGAACATTGGTAAAGTCCCGTGTGAGGGGAAGAGGGAAGCTCAACAACAGCTCTGCTGGGAGGAGGACTGAAGTGTGCTGGAGTGAGTAGAGTAACAGCAGGGAAAGCTGAAAGGAACTGTTCCTGAGCCAAGTCCTTGCACACATTAAAGGGTTGCAGAAATAGAGAGCCCTCCAAGTAAATGCTGCTAGCAACATCTGCCTCTGCATTGTGCAGGAACTTTTCTTTGGCAGAACACACACAGCCTTACAGAGCCTAAAGATAGTCTGGGGTTCTTCTGTACCATGCTTTGCATCTCTATTTATGGATTAATCCTAGAAAGACATGACCTGTGTGAGTGCAGGTCTCTGTAGGTGGATAGAAGCACTTGCTGACCACACAACATCTGAGTGAAAATTTTGTTGGAAACATGTCTTGTGACAATATCCTCCTTCCTAAAGATTTTTCACGGTAAATTTTGCTGAACCATATCTGGCTCCCTTGTCTTGCGTAGGTTCTGTGATGGCAATTGCTCACAGAGCGTTTCATTTGGCTCAATATGTAGCAGCCTAGGCTTTTAAAATGGGAAAATCTGAGTTCTGTTTTCACAGGGAATATCAGAGCTTGCAGTACCATTGGTGGGGCAGGCATGTTCTTTTTAGAGTGCTGTATCCTATTCTACAGCCCGAGGGAACTGAAAAGGAGTGGTGAGGAGGTGTAAAAATAGAGATTTGGCACCATGATTTTACATGCTTTTTGCTTTACATACTCTTGATTGTTTCCCCTTCTGACAGTTCTCTTTTGCAGATTTTGCAGTGTGGATCTAATGTGATTATGCTTTCCTGAAGGATTCCCCATCTCCTTCAGGCAACAGTGTTTGTTGCTCACTGTTCAAAGGCAGAAGGGAAATGCTTCTATGCATCCTCAGAATTGCTGGAGGCACCACTTTTACTCCATTAAATTGCTTGTCCTAGATCCAGTTGCCACCAAACAGACGGTGTCAGATTATTATAAATTGAACCTACAAACTCAAGCTTCTTAGCACTTGCTTAACACTTGCCTTGTAATGCAGAGATTACACTAACATAATAGGAACCCTATTACTACAAATTCTCTCTTTGCTTTCTCAGGTTATTGAATTAATAGAACCATGTTAGGAGAGCTTCAGGGAGAAGTGAACTGAGAGGAGCTTAGCTGTTTGGAGCATGGTGCTAATAACCAAGATTGTGTGTTTGATCTCTGTGTGGGCCATTCACTTATGAGTTGGACTTTATGATCCATGTGGGTCCCTTCCAACTCAGTATATTCTGTGATTCGGTGATAAGTAATGAGATCTACATGCTTGCCTTAAAGGAAAGTTTCATAGGTAGAGACAAGGGAAACAGTCTCCAAATGCTATTAAAAGCACTTTATTTTAGGATCCCATATACTTTCAGTGTAATCTAAGAGCTGACATTGATTCACACATAAACCAGTTGGAACTTTAGGACAATACCTATGTGTGTTCCCTTTTGTTCCTTTATGGATGACTGCAGTCTTAAAGTTTAAAAAACTTTCTTAAAACAGGTTAAAAAAAAAAAAAAAGAAACCACAAAATATGATTTGCACATTTCATATATAAAGAGGAAATAAAAGACCTAATAGAGAGTTTATGGATTACTGATGACTACTGCTAAATAAGTGCAGGTTTCTACAAAGGACTTAATCATTTTTTTCCTCTGAACTGTAACACTCAAGCTGAGTATCTTTTGATTCAGGAGAACTGTATCTCATTTGAGCAGAGCAAACTCTAGCGCTTATCTTTTTGCTTCAGTCTCCCAGAAAATTTACCTTGTTTTAGCTGAGCTTGTTTCATACGCTTTTTGAAAAGCAAAATAGTCAGTATTGTTTGTAGTATATTCTTCTTTAAACTAGTAGGAGAAAATGAATAAGGAAGACACTTTGGAAGCCAAGTTACAGGCCTGAACACAGGACCATTTGCTGCACATGTTATTGATAGCCTTGGAGCACAAAGAGTTGGCTGACACGGTGCTGGCCACAACTTCAGTTTGTGTTAGCAGCAAAAGGTTGTGTTTAGGGTAGCAGCTGTCATGATTAAAGCAGTGCAGAGACTCTCCATGCTGAGATGGCACACTTTCTAGTTTCTAGTGGTCATCTCTAAAAGGAAAGAATGTGATTTTTGGGGAGGTTTTAAGCCAAAGCCTTCTATTGAATTTTGTGTGTGTTTTGAATTGTTGCCTGCAGAATTCAGTCCCTGGGGGCCCTTAGTGAGGATGCCTTATGCTTTCTGGTAGTCATTAGCACTCCACGGAAAGGGAAGCTACTTCTGAGTGGCACGAGACAGTGCCAGAACCTCTCTCATTGTCCTGATCTGAGAGACTGCATATGCACGGGGACACATTCAGAAAACCTTTAGATGGAAGTAGTAAATCATAAATGTTGGCGATAAAAGTTGGTTTTGCAGTGTGTAATCCAAAGAATAGTGTGTAATCCTATTCTTTCTTAGCAAAGTAGTCAGGTATTAGTTGGTTTCACTTGCCACGTGAAACTTGCAGTCGTCTGGGGAACTGCTTTTTAGCACAGGTCCTTGAGGGACAGGATGCTCAATTTAAATAGGAATATACTTACAGAAATGAAGGTAGGAGAGCAAAGAACAGGCAGGATGGAACAGCAGACATGTGGGCTGGCACTGTGCTTTAGTAATACTTGGTGCTAGCACAGAAGCCTGCAGGTGTGGCCAGCAGCAGAAGGAAAATGGGGCAGCTAGGGAAAGGGTAAAAACCAAAAAGTGAAGAAATGGGATGGAAAGTGACTCACTTAGAAAAGACTTCATTGCATAGAGCCTTTTGCATTGTTTGCTTTAATATTTTTAACCTCTCCCTATTCATCTGCTGTATTTCCTTTTCTCCATATAAGAATATTTCTTATTCTTCCACCTGCTTCTCATAATATTGCTGTAGTTCATGTGACAATCCTGAACTCTTAAGTTCTTAAGGATAAGTCTCCAAACAGGGAACATAAATGTATTCAGTCCTCTTACTGATATTAAACTGGTTTCTTCAATACAGCAGTGAAAGCCTAACAGTTTCCAAGACTGGTAGTTGCTTTGAGCATGACTTTATTACATGCTGGTGGAAGTGGATCAGACACTGAAAGTGTTCTGTCCAGGCCTGGCCAGTTTGTTTCACAGCTTTTTGGCAAAAACAGCAGTTTAGAGTAATCCACCAAAAAAGCAAAGAAGTACAAATCTGCAACTGCAACATCCCACTGGTAATGCAGCTCTGAAGTCCATGCTGCTGGCAGAAGCAGGTGGTCAAAGGCAAATAGGTGATCTTTACTGCAGAGTTGAGAAGGGATTTGAATGGCCTGTGGGATGTGAAGCACCAGGACAAGACTCTAGACCAAGGATGGAATGAGGATGATTTAGACTGTTTTGTATTGCTTTGCTTTGCATGACTGTTTCTTCCCATTATATATGACATTTATTGTGGGGGAGGAGAGAGCTTCTTATCCTACACTGACACAGAGAAATGTATGGATATTTATTCTAAGCTGTCTAATGTGAACTGCATTTTGAATGTGAATGGGACAGTCTGTATGAAGAGAAGGCAAAAGTAATAGCAGCATTAGTCCGTGGATGTTAATGTTTAACCTTAATGCTTTGGAGTGAGAATTAGGTGAAAGCAGAAAGAGAAAGGCCTAAGAAAACAAGATAGAGATGCTGAAGATGGAGTCTGCTATAGAGAGGGGAGCAGATGAGTTCATGGTCCTTGATCTTGTCTTGAGGGCAACTTGGTATTGACATTCAAGACTTTGTCTTCCATGATCCAGATGACAAATGGTTTTCCTAAAACAAAACAAAATTCATCTTAGCTAAATTTCATTAACTGCTGGTTACCTGGCTCCTTTGAAGAAGATTTTTCCTTTCAGATGTACCTGGCTTCTAAGCCTGTTGAGTCAGTGGAGAACAAAAGGCTGCTGTGGCCTATAGGCTGAGTTTCTATCAGAGAACCAAAGAGGTAGAGCTTAAAGACACTGCACCCAAAGGCAGAGATACTCAGGGAATCCATATGAGTTTGAGGGCTATAAGCAAGAATCTCTGGCAGGAATCCAGATTTGTATTTATTTTAATTTCAGTAATTTTGTTAGTGATGCCTTTCTTTTCAGTTAGGCCCTGCATGACTATACTTAGTGAATACATTGTTGGGATTGGTTTTCCTCTTTTAATCTTTAATGGCTTGTATTCAATAGACTCCTTTTATAGAGTCGAGGATTCAAGATGCTATCCTAATAAATGGCCCCAATTTTACTAATTCATAACATCCCATCAAATGTCATCAAGTTCAAATATTAAACCCTAATGACAGAATCTGGTTAGACACTGCTGTCTTGGCACAGCCAGTGCAGCTGACAAGGCCTTTAGCAATGGAGAAAACACTGTCCTCTAAGTGCTGCATTCTCTGGGAGGCCTCTAAACTGAGGAGGAAAAAAATGTATGTTAACTATTAGTACCTAACAGTATATCAGGCTCGACAGCTAAGCTACACTTGTGCTACAGAGAAATGCCATCTTGCTTGCTTGTAGTTATGTGCTTTGATTCCTGTTTCAGTATTGAATTGTAGGGGTTTGGGGAGCAGCACTGTAATTTTGATCTGCAGCTGTAGAGTTCTTAGTACAACAGAAACCTGGTCTTCTCTGTGCCTCCAAGGTACTACAATATTGGTAAAAGAGCAGTGCAAAAAATATAAAAGCAGAAGTGGAGGATTTCTGGAGTGCATGGGAAAAAATTTCAGTATTTAAGTTCTGTATTTCCTAGATTTTAACGATCTTCTTTAGTGTTTTCTTTTTTAAATTCTTATGGCAAACAAATGCATAAAATGTTCCCCAAGACAGAAACAATCAATCTTCTTTTGGAGGATTCTATGCATTTACAGTTGTATCTCAAATCAATAGAAGGTGCAAGTGCTGAGCATATCTGCAAAACAGCAACTGCCTTTAAACATTAAAACCCCCTCTGCTTCCAAATATTTTAGAAGTCCTTTTAACACTTCTAGAAAACACTTCTAAAAAATACTTCTATGACTATGTGGACATCTGCTTTATTTCTTCTGTTTCTTCTCTGATTTTATGTAAAATATTTAAAGCTAATAAATAACAGAACTAAAAATGCTCATGTTTTCCAAATGAAAAGTCTATTCATTCTCATAATAATGCAGAGGATTGATACCAGAATACTTTAAAATCCAGTGAGCTCTTAAAATAGTCAACTTGTTTTTTGGTTTTTTTTTACAAGAACATTAGTTGTGAAGTACTTTTTTTTTGGAAGAAGTTTTGAAATGGCTGCATTTAAAGGATCAAGAGAGTGTCTCAGATCCATACACAAGAATACAAGGATTGCACTGCTGAAATTTTTGGTTGTGTTGACATTCCAGAATCAATACCATGTTGACGTTTGGGGTTGGTTTGGGGTTTAATATAAAACAAAAAATCAGTGAACTTGAAGACAAATTCAATCAATTTTTCCAGATTAATTTTTTAAAACCATCCCTGGAGAATAATATATATGTTACATGGCTGCTTTTCATTTTGTTTTGACAGTCCATAATTATCATAGATCTTCAGTTGCTGAAGAATAACTCTGGATTTTGTTTTTTATTGTTTGTTTTTTGTTTGTTTGTTTTTGGTTTTTTTGTTTTTTGGTTTTTTTTTGCTTCAGACTTACTTCTGGATCAAATACTGAAATTTTATATTGATTAAAATTCCTGGGTTCTAAGTGGCAAACTTCTCAGTTGCCAAAAATTGTTAAAGTTTTTGCAGAGCTACTGTATGAAAATGGATAGCCATAGAATTCACTTGTTTAAAAGAACGTTTTAGAAACATTTGTGTTTTGACCACTAGTCCATGAAATATGGCAACAAGACCAGCGAATTTTATTGCATTATTTTATCTAATTAATTCTATATTCACATAAAATCTCCCACATTTATTACCTTTTCAAATTATAGAGTACATCTTTCTTTAATCAGACAATATATAAAATTAAGGATCTATGAAATGATAAACCTTTGCATTTGTGAAGAATAAAGAGCTCTACAATGTGTAGTTACAAACATTCATATTTTATTAATTTGACCAAAGATTTATATTCTCCTTCTTCTGTGGCTCTTAACATTAGTTGTCAAGCAGATTGTCAGTCTTGGTTGCTCACTGTACAGCTTGTTGATGTTTAACCTGTCTTTGCCTGAAACACACTCCCTAATTTCAGTTGCAGTTTTTTACAATGAAACCAGTGTTTTGTTGTTCCTCTGTGTGGGCTGGGGCAGCTTTTCAGCTACTGGAAGCTGTCACAGCTCTAGCAAAGCTGAAAGACTTTTCACACAAAGTCTTTGTATTTTAAACAGGGATCTGTTTTATGTAGGAAATTTAATTATCATCACATATCCTGACCTGTATATTTGCTTTTACAAACAAATAACAGAAACTGAGAGCCAGTTCCCTTTTTTTTTTTTAAATCAGTGAAAACTTTTTTTATAAAGCCATATCTTTTTTAGCTATGTGTAGCTTATTTAACTTTCCAGCAAGCATCTTCTTAGTATCTCATCTGAAACAATAATTCTAAAAGTTCAAGTGATCCTGAACCTCTTAGGTGAGCTGAAATTCCGACCACAGCAGACCTTGCTCATTGTGCTGCCTCCCAGGAAACGGACAGGGTTTGGCTGCTGAATTTAGCTGGCTGGTGTGTGCACATGTCCACTTCCAGGAAGGCATTAGCTCTCGTAAGGCTTTTGTAGTTGTTACCCAAAAGGGAAGAGTCAAGTGTTCTGAACCCATGAGGACTTTAGTTTTACTTTGGAATAGAAACATCAATTCCTTTACAGGCATGAATTGCATACATGATATGAAAAAACTGCCTTCTCTTTTAAATACATGGATATGAAGATAGGAATCTTAAATTACCAGGATTTTTATCTTTCTCAAACTTGCTGCTATGCACACCAGTATAAGCCACGGTACAATAAGAATTAATGTCACATTTTTATATGGCTCACCCCTATGCTGATAAGACTGTTTAATATCATAAGTCAACCAAACTATTTTTTTTGTGGGTACTCATCAAGACGATATTGTTTTCAAGCCTTACATCAAGGGAAAGGATAATCTTCCATTCATTGTGATATTTGGGATGATGCTTCATGTAGAACTTTGGAAGGAAAATACCCTAGAGAGCTTTACATTTCAGAGACTTCCTTAATGATCAAGTACTTTTAAGTGACATGCAGTACCTTGAAGGATTACAGCCAATATACAGTTCCCAATAAATCAGTCCTAGGTTTTGAACCTAGTACAGAATGTATGATTAATCCTGACAGTTCAAAACTCATTGACACTGGTTTCCACTTTAGATGAACCAAAATGCTGGATCACAATTGTACAAGCTGTCTTCATCTTTCCCAGTTTTATTCTAGTTGTATTTTATCTAATTTGTTCCAGATGTGAATGTTTCCAAGAGAAACTGCCCATGAAGCCTTTTATTGTGTAGGGTTCAAACTGGCAATGATTAAAGATGAGCCAGCTTGCCTTCATTGGCTTTTGGCTTTGAAATGGTGCACTTTGAAATAGAGTGCTGCACCCCATGTCTGCATAAAACATGGTCTCCAGAAAATTTAATAAACCAGTTTCCACTGTTTAAAATATGCTTATTTTTGACTACACATATAATTCATATTTTGTAAAGTTCCACTAAAAAAAACAACACTGGTCATTGAAAATAAGATGGCATATATTACTAGACATCCTAATTACCCTGTAAAATTCTGGTTTAAGGCTACTATGAAGAGTACTTTATTTCAACTTGATTTGTAAGGAAACTAAAGTCTACACACTGAAAACCATACAACAATAAAAAGAGAAAGGAAAAAACTAACCCAAAAAACCCCACAAACACACAAACAAAATACACAAACAAAAAAATACACCAAAAAACCCACCGCAGGATCTCTCCTTAGTGGGCTTATATACAGCAGTTTGAAAATATTTTATTATAACTCAAATTAAAAAATACATTAGGTCATTCTGTTCACATTTTGCCATATAAAAATTGAACACAAACTGTTCAAAAAAACATAGTGTGACTTAAGATAATCTCCACAGACATTTTTCCTTTATGCAGTTATTTTCATTAGATTTATGTTTTAAACAGGGAAAGGATTCTTCATCTGAAAAACACTTTTTAAAGGATGAAACATTTTGTTTGTATACCATATATAGCCTGGATCATTGAAAACTTCCTGTCCTTAACTGCTTATGCAAAAATGATTCATGGTGCAAATTGGTATTCGCAAGTTATTATGTGCATTAATTTATGTTTTTCCTTTCTACAGGCATCTCAAGATTAGATTTATAGGTGGTGCTGAAACACACTTTATTGTTTCTTGAAATCAAGATTGCAACATATATTATATTCACATTCTGTATGGATTTTAAGCTATTGTCCTCATGATGACGTTTTGTGGAGGAGGGGTGTATCTTAGAGTACTGGTTTGGTTAAACATAATACGTGGACAAAAGACAAAGTAAGTTTTAAGGAGTTTTATGACAAACAGTATTTTTCCCAAGCATTCAGAAGAGCACAAGAAAATCCGTAGGGCCAAGTTCTTACGTGGGTTCTTTAACCTATTTTAGCTTAAAAAAAAAAATTAAAATTGGAGCAAAATAGAAAAAAATTATCAGTCTTCTACTTAGAAATGGTTTTGATATTGTCAAAATAATTTTCCATTAGTAGATGAAAATGTAGTTTTCTTCAATGTTCATGTTTAGATTAAAGTCTGAAATTTTAATTTTGTCAGGAAGAAAAATTTTAGCGAGAAATAAAACCCCAAACATTTCAACTGACTATAAGATATAATATATGCAGGATATATATAGGTACACATGCAGGAATACAGAGCCAGCATCTCCACTGCTGTAAAACATCTAAGTGTCTCTGAAGTCACAACTTGCCTAAGTAACATCAGCTGTGAATCTCACCTAAGGAAGAAATTTTTGCTGATGTCATATTCACCTCTCTATGGAATGCTGGAGCAGTTTCTGAGCAGCATGATTTTGATAGAAAAGGCATAAATATAGTAGTGTAGGGAACTACAGAGCTAACCTTTGAACACACTAGTGGCAAGAAACAGAGGTATGGCTGTAACAGCACTTAACAGTGGAGACTTGAAGGGAAAGTCAAGCTTGTCTGTAGGAAGGCTACTAAAGTTCTTTACCAGGTCTTCAGAAAAATTGTGATTGCAATGTGATTCTTTAAGACTACTTAAGACTAAGACCACTTAAAATGATAATGACTCTTTTAGGTCTCAAGGAAGAGCCTTCAATGTACTGGTTACTGACCAAAGTGGCAGGTTTATTTGAGTGAGCAATTCCAGGGATGTGTTTTCTAGGTGGTACTCATTTCACTTCTAAAGCCTTTCACAATTATATATATAAAAGATGCCTCTACAGCACAGTAAGAGTAAATGCAGTATTTTCAGGCAAGCACATAAATTTCAGCTGTGCTGATGACTGTGAACTTTCATGTTAGCATGAAAGCTCCCCATCGATGTTTACTGGTACCCGAATTTGTAAAGCTGTACCTTAATGTGTTTTAGTATCTAACAGCACATTTCTACGTAGCAGCCTTTCAGAATTATATTGAACAATGCTATTAAGAAGTACTACACAAGAAATGTAGTGAACAATATTTCAGAACCTAACTTGATTCATTTTCATTTTCTAGTAACATTGGAGAATACACCATTTTGCCAAGTGCAACTCACACTTCTATATTTTACTTTCTTTGGTATGCTCTGGGCTTTTTACAGTTGGTTTTAAACTTCTATTGAGGTATATCCTTCAGTAAGGACTGCAGGATTTAAGAAGATGAAGGGTCTCATCTGACAGGAAGCAGGTATTCTTGTTTTCCAGTGTTTGCTCCAGGCCACTTCAAATGATGGAATCTTACAATTTGTCTTAGGAGAACTCTCACTATAATAGCTATATATAAGATATGTGGGGCAGGAAGGAGGTCAGGGAGGGAAAATCTGAGCTTATGAGTATGTAACTTCAGGTGGATGGAGCTGAGCTGAATGTATATAAAATTTGAATAGCTTCCCCACTAACCTACAAGGAAATATATATATCAATCCCTGATTTCTTATGCTGATCTTTGTAAAATACAATACTTCCTTCTACTTACGGTTTGGTTCCAGAGAAGAAATTTATTGTGACCTAAAGAAGTCCTTGCTTACAACATTTGGAGGTTCACTTACTGAACTTCTTTGTGAACTCTCAAATTCAGAGAAATGCCACTGACTTCACTGGGCTTACAGAAGATTTGTGTGCTTCCTCAAAGATCAGAATCAGGCCTCAAGGGTTTTTTTTTTCCTACAGACCTATATTCCTCACCTTTCCTGAGTCACAGAACCAGCTCTACTTTGTTACACAGCACAAAAGTAGCAGTGATTCTCCTTCAGCATATAATTTGGTTATCTGAGTTTAAAGTGGAGATACTTCAGGCAAGAAGCTATCAATGCCTCTGTGAAGCATTTAGATATTGGAATATTTGAAAAAATTCTGCTACACATTGTTTAGAATGGTTTAGGATATAATTACAGGAATGACAGATCTCAGTGTTATGCCCATTTTTTGTTCTGCTTTTTTTGTGGGAAGGCAAACTGAACAGCAAACTGGTCTGGTTGAGGACTTCTGTCTGAATCCTCTTTTGTTAATTTTGTTCTCTCAAATTTGAAACATCACTTGCTCTCCTTGCAAGGTGCTCAAGGCAGATGGCCATCCTTCCCGTCTGAATGGTGACGGGCTTTCTCCAGGCTGGTGAGAATGCTGTTCTCCACAGGACCATCCAGTCAAGGAGGACACACGAAGGGACCTTCCACCATTCTCTTCTAAGACAAAGCTTAGCAAGTAAGTACAACAGAATGCAAGTTGGGTCAATTTAAGAATTCAGCAGAGAGGCTTCTACTGTACCTAGCAGATCGGAACTTGAGCTCATGGTAGCATTGCACAAAGCTGTGATAAATGAAAGTGATTGGCAGGGCTAATAACACGATGCCACTAACCACACAGATTCCTCCAAGAATCCTTCCTGGTACAGTGATGGGACACATGTCACCATAACCAACTGTGGTCATCGAGATGATCACCCACCAACAAGCAGCAGGGATGCTGGCGTAATCCTTATTCTTTGTTCCCAAGTCCAGCCCATTTTCAAGAAGCTGTGAAAGTGCACTGAAAATTGCCATAGCAACACAGATAAAGACAAGTAGCATCACCATCTCTCTGTAACAACGCTTCAGAGTCAGACCAAGTGTTTGAAGGCCAATGAAATGCCGGGCCAGTTTAATCACCCAAAAGATTCTCATCATTCTTAAGACCCTCAAGGTGACTCCGGCCCTCTGAAGCTGTGAATTCTCCCCTGTGAAAACTGTCATTAGAACAGAGATGTAGTAAGGAGTAATTGCCAGCAAATCAATGATGTTGAGAGGTCTTCTGACAAATTCACACTTGTTTTTGGAGACGATGAACCTCACAATGCATTCTGCAGTGAACCAGCCTATGCAGATAGCTTCAATTATCCTGCCGAAAGAAACAAAGGACAGTGTTTATGCTCTGAGCAAAGTCTTCAGGGGATGTTTGGTTTGTTTACAGATAGTACCAAAGTGACACTTAGACTTTCACAGACGACAAACAGAAAGCCATGCCATCCTCATCCTGCACCTGGCACTGCATTTCAGCAATTAGCCTGAGGATCTAGTGACAGTTTAAAGCAAAAATTGTTACGAACTTACTCACTGATCATGTCCTTTGAATTATGGATTGCTACTAGTCAAAGTACTGGGCAAGTATGTCTACAAAAACTGGAACCCTACAAGAAATGGTAGGACACCAATGCCAATGCGTAAACCTATCTAGGACAGCTGAGTTTGGTTTTGTTTTGGTTTTTTTGTTCATTTGGTTTTGGGGATTTTTAATTTTTAATTTTTATTTTTCCAAGTCTGTGAGGTTTGACCCACTTCAGAATGCCAAGGGTAGTAGATAGTGAACTGTCTGGTTATGAACAGCAATGTATAGAACCAGACTGCTAAACTAAAATGGAACTGCAGATGGAATAGGCAGAAATAAGGATTTGCATTTGATGATTCATGTTTATTAGTTTTTTAGGGACCAACCTAGATCAGTCTATCTGACCTGCATCCCAAACAGGATTACCTAGAACTACATTCAGACCTATATAGGTATTGCCACAGATGATATTTTATTTTTCAGCATTGCATCCATAAAGTACTAAGCTTGTATCCTCCTGTTTATCACTATGTTCTGCATTACTGAATTTTGCTGTAAATGTAAGTCCACCTAAACTACACTTGCAGCAAAAACATCAAGGTAACCAAACATTAAGGCAATAGGTGAGATCCTCTTCTTGCCAAATGCAGAAGAAATCCTGGAAGGAGATTCCAGTATGTTCTTAAGCATTGAATGAGACTTGAAAATATCTCAACTTGAAACCAGTGGAAGGTAGAAACAGAAGATAAAAATGTCACTCAAAGATCATTTCGTAACTGTTGTGCATGTGGCCACAAATCTCCCTAAGTTTTCAGCCTGTGCTCACTTTTTTAATACATGAGGGCATGGAAGCTAATCTTCCCCTCCTTCCATCTTTTTAACCAACAGTTTGAGCAAAGAAAAAGCCCATCACTGATGGGCTCTTACCAACAGCTCTGAAACCAAACCAGTGTGAGATCAGAGATTCAAAAATACTGCCAGAAAATACAACCGGAGATTTTTGCTGCTGCAAGGACTCTAACAAGGTAGCGTCTGTTGAAACATTTTGATTTGCAAGTGAAAATCCAACTGTCATTTCAAACCTAAAATTTTTCTTCCCTAACACATCTGCATAATTTCTTACCAGTTCTGAAATCTATTGTTATTAATAAGATGGTGGCCTGTTAGAAAGACAGTATTCTTCTCTAACTGATGTAATTATAGACTCTATAAACTAACATTTTTATAGACGTTTTACACACTAAAATTTTATTTATTTTTCTTTTCTTTCATTAATTCTCTTTAGTTTTAAGCTAAAGTTGGAAGAAACAGTAACAGTCACTTGATGTAAAGTCATAAGGTACATTGTAATTTTGGCTGCAGTAAATTTAAGTGAACATAAATTAATTACTTAAATATTTAGTCACATGAAATTGGACCATGTTTTTCTATTTTCATGAATAACAATGGAAGTTCTGTAAGCAAATGGTCTTTCTTCATAAAGGGCTTGTAGAACACTAGTTCATGTTAGCACCTTTTGATGGAAAGACCTTTGAAATTCAAAACTAATTTGCTCCTAAGAATTAGGTGTTCTCTTAAAAATTAAGCTTTTGGAAACTTCCTTTACGTTTGGAAAAAAATCAAGAATAAAAAGCTTAATGGGTAAGTTTACTTAAATCCTTTTTACTTAAGATGAGGAAATACCTAGGATTTCCCCAGTACAATCAAACAGGAAGATCATGGTAATGGACACACTGATAATGTCTGAATGTACTTATACGTTGGCTAGTTGAGATCTCATGTAACAATTAAAAGAAAAATTGCACAAGATAGAAAGTTGCAGCCAGGAATATTCAACAATTCCAACAGACCATTTCTTTACATTTTATGAGATTTCTCAGGTAGCATTGTCTGTATTGTATGACATGAAGCATTTAAATGAAAAAGAAATTTGTAATTATACAATTTAAAGCTTTTTCACTTTGTATTTCTTATGATGCCCTGATAATGTCAGAAACATGACTCCTCCATCTTTCACCCCTTAGACAGGTTATCTATGGGTTGAGATTTGAGGAAGTTAGGTCCTGATCGTTGTGATACAATAGAAATTTTCTTCATGAGTCACCCTTGATTCAGTGGCCACATAACTCTGGGGAATAGTTGTACAAGGAAAAGTCCATGAATTACCATCACTCCATTGTTTTACTCTGGCAGTTCCTGGGACAATACTGTAAATCAGTTATACTTCAGTAGGAAGGACTGAGGAAGTATTTTCTTGTAGAACAGATTTGAAGCAAGCTAAGGAACATCACTGATGCAAAAATGACAAAGCAGCATCAAGGCAGTGGGGGATACATTAATGCCATTCCATTTGAACTTGCACTTCCACTTCTCCATTTTGCATCCCTCCTTCTTTCTCCTGGCTGGGGAGAAGATAATGAAGAAGGGCATCCCTTATTTTTTCCTTCTACTTTTCAGCCATCAGTGAAGCATTTTTCTTTTTCCTCTCTTGTAACTCCTTTTTTGCCTGTGTAGATGGATTTTGGCAGTACTGGTGAATCACACTAAAATGAGTGCTTTGGTGAGAAAAACTAGAAACCTCTGGCATGTTGGGAAATCTGGAGTGCTACATTCTACATTTCCACTTTGAGATCAAGCCTCCCTCTCCTTGCAGTGACTTATCTTTATAGTTAACCTTATCAGTGGATAAATAACATCTAATCAGGAAAGTAATTTTAACAATTAGTCTTTAAGAGAACTTAACAGAGTATGAAGTTAAAGCCAAATAAAGGCATATACTCAGAAGACTAAAGTACCTGTATTTTTCATAATCGATTCTTAAAATATTTTCTGCATATTCACAGGACAGACTGCTTTTATTGCCTATGTTTGGAATAATGCTGCATTAAAACCTATAACTATATAATTAAATAGTGACTTTATTTGGTAAAAATATAGTATCTATTTTATAAACTTCCATAACAGTTTTGGGTTGGTTGGGTTTTTTCAGTTTTAAAATAGCTGGTATCCAGAAAGGAGAGGGGTAATGAAAAACAAAGTCATGAAGTATTTCCCACAAATTTTATCAGAGAAAATACTAAGTCCTAATTTTTATTCAGTTACAGGCTCTTCCTGCTCAAACTTACTGTTCACTGGTACAGACTGAAGCACAGGAGAGTTTTTCCTCACAAAATTTTAAGCCACTTGGTACTTAGCAGGCTTTCAAGATCACTCTAATGAATCTTTTGTCCATAAACCAAAAATCAAGCCTTTGCAAGCCTCGTTCCAACTGTAATCCCATCAATGTTCACTTCTCTGTTCTATATAATTTTCTCTCAGAATAAGCTACTTTATGTACAATGAGTTAAACCATTTCAGAAATAATTTTTTTCAATCACTAACAAATTTAGTTTCTTATTACTAAAAAAGAAAACAACGTTATAACTGTCTTAGAATTGTTTCACCTTAGCGATATTCTTTGCCTCAGCTTGCCAATTCCTGTACTTTCGATATCCCCTGGTGAGTTGGTTGAAATCGAGCCAAAATATTCCTTAGTGGCATGATTATCTATTAAGATTGTAAATAAAACATACACAGCAACAGGACACATGAGGAAAACAGATGATATGATTAAAGACAGTATATGACAGGATTAAAGATTAAAGACTGTCAGCACTGATTTGTTAAATTGCTGCTAAAGCCTATTTCCATGTAAAGCACATTAAACCTGAAAAATGTCCAAGCAGTAGCTAGAATGATCAAATTCCTGCTCAGGAAGACTCCTAAGGGATTTCAGCAAATGTTCAGGGTTTTTTAATCCTTTTGAAATCAAGGGCTTCCTTCTCACTACAAACTGTGGAGTAAAGGCCACAGAACAGCTAGTTTCCTTGAATTAAAAACCCTGGCTTTTTTTCCATTCTCTCCCTGCTTTGGTAGAAATTATATGTTGTTGTGCATTAAACTCTGGTGCTTTGTGTGGGAGGCTGTAATGACCCATCACTCCCCAGGGAAGGGGCAAATCCCTTTCCCAGCTCAAAGGGCGGACCCGTATACAAACATCTTGAGCCCTTGGATCCTCAGCATCTTTTCCATACATGTTGAACTGGCACCTAGTCCTAGTGAGTTTAGGGCTCAGCTGTGCCCAGGCAGTGATATACTCTGTTCTTTGTGTCACCTCTGTTTTTCAAAGAACTACTAAATTCCATGGAAGAATCCATGTCTATGTTTTCAGCCTAGGTCTTTGGTTCTATTCTTTACCTTCAGCCCACTGTTTTAACCTAGCAAAAATATTTTTAGTTAGTTAGATCTTGACCAGGAAAGGAGTTCTGACTGTTTTTTAAGAGATGTTGAATATGAACATTCATGTGTTCTGAAATTCCACCACTATAAAGGAATAATATTTTTTGTATGTCTAGAATTCCAATAAAAATTTTTAGGCTGGTATTTTGCAGAGATTAAAAAAAGCCCACTGCCTCTTCATGAGAGATGCTGTTTGGAGAACTGTTGTGTTTATTTGCTTTTTCTTAAGAACACAGCAATCATGTAGGCTTGATAAGTCAGTGATTATTTCAGGACAAACCCAATCATGATTATTAAGTGGAAAGGGGACAACCATCTATTTTTGGTGCTAACAAGCTACTCGTTTTCAGCATTAGAAAAATAGTTTTAAGGCAGGTAAATAGAACTGTGCTGGCAGTAAGTCAAGCAGCTTCAAATGATTTTCTATTACAGGCTTGAGAAGCTCTCCCTAGAAGATGACGCTCCCAATCAGTGTATGGACAGGTCCCCGAGCAGACTCACAGTATGCATCCGCTGGCACAGTTCAGAGGACAGCAAAGATCACTTGAAATTGCCAGAAGCAACAGAAGGCATTCCTGCTGTCTGCTCCTAAACTCGGCAAATCTAATGCAAAGCTTTAGCTCTGGTAAGTGGAACTTGCCAAGGCAGGGAATGGAGCAAAGATCTTAGAATTAAATAAATTTAATAACTCATTCCTGTTCCTGAGAACAGGCCTGGGAAAGGCAATTCCTCTGCAATCAGGGAATTGTATTTCAGTGTCTATAATATCAGTGGATTTCTGAGGTCAGATTTCCCATCCTTCTCTCCTTAAATAAAGCTTACTTCTGGAGTTCTCTGTTGCTTTTTAAAGTGTGTTATCCCAAAGGATCAGAAATAGCCACAGGCTGTTCATCCTATGAGAGCATGGTCACCATGAAAAGGCATAACAGTGTAATGGTTTGTGAAAAAAGTTTGGTAGATTTAATTCCTCTTCTGCTGAAGGGGTGTTCACACAAGGAAAACAAATACAGCTGGTGTTAGCTGGCAGCCCCAGTAGCCCTCACTGCAAACATCATTAAAGAGGCTGATTTTGTAAATGCCAAAATGAATGACCCCCTCACTTGCTGAGATAATGTCCAGGTAGGCTGGAGACACACTGCTGGTCAACTGCTTTCACTACAGCTGTCCAAAGCAGTTCTGGGAATGGTTACCATGGGAGTCAGACACAGAAATTATCCACTTGGCACCTTTATGACACGACACACTGAGGCAAGGGCAGAGGAGCTTATTCTGACAAACTGAAAATACCAGAATTGCTGGGTTTCCTGAGGTGCTCTCACCTCACCTCCATGGCTTATGCTGAGCCAACTACAACCAACTACATCCAAATCTCCAGCCTAAGGATTTCTAGATTAGCCCATTCCATTTTCACTCCTAAAACTTCTCAAGATACATTTCTGGAATAAGATACAATCTTCATAGTAGTAATTACAGTGCCATGTGAGTCTGTGTACAGCATTAATGTAACAATTTCTCTTGGGAAAAAATATTATATCTTTGTATTACTATACTAGATAGAATTTCTTTATTTGATGAGGAACATTGTTTAATAAACAAGAGACAGAATCTGGTTTCAAACTTTTAAATGTGTCAGAAACAAATGGACAGATTTTTAAAAACCTTCTCACCTCAGAGGAGACTGTATTGCCAGAGTATGCAATCCCAGAAACTTCCATGGGATTTCTGTGGTCAGGCTTTCAAATAGGCCATTTAGCTACTTAAGTTTCCCAAACCAACTATTTTTAAATGAAATAACTATAAAGTAATCATAAACACATAAAAGAAATAAAGTCAGATGAAAACTGGGCATGTTAGGTCCGATCCTATGGCCCATATAAGTAGTGATAACTACACTGGACAGCTCACTTAAAAGAAATTGTAACTAATGCTCTTTTTCAGCTCTAACAGACTTTTTAGCAATGATGCATCATGTGCAAAAGAGAGGAGAGGCTCCACCTTGGTGGGCACCTGTGGCCAGAGAGGCACACACGTTTGTCTGTTTTCCATGTTTGCCATCAGACTGGGACTGGCTCCTGTGCAGAGTGCAGGGGTTAGATGACCCAGTCTGTACTGGGGTCTGTACACAACAGACTTCGGTGACTTTCGTAGAAATTTTTAAGCAGTAGAAACTTTTCTGTATCTCTGTTGCAATAACAGCATTTTACAGCTGGTACAGAAGAAACTCACCCCATCATTGGTAGGCATCCTTCTGGTTCTAAAAGGACCCTTCACTGCCCTGGGAACTGTTTGGCTATACTGCACCTTACAAGTTCTTAGGACCTTATCCTTCTAACACTTGGTGTACAATATGCAGTTGTTCAGAAGGGTAAAATTAGGATCTTGAAGACAAAGGCACAATGAAAGAAAAATTACACATCCTGTGTCATGTTCCTCTGCAAGCTGAAGTCTTTCTGTTAGAGAAAACTTGTGGTTGATTCCCACACCATGAAGATGTGAACAAAGACATGACCGATGTGGTGAATACTATTGTAGTGTTGCATCTATTTTCCCATGCCTCTTGGGAGTATCTCAGCAATTTGCTGCTGTACAAAGAGGTCACCACAGCACGTACTCTTGAAATAACCTTGCTAAGCTTAAGTAAGGCTTTTTATCTGGAAGAACCTTTAGCACCTTCTTTTGACATATCTGAATCTAAGCAGGAATCAACAGCTTCTCACACTGCATCTGCTTTCTTTTTGTTCATACAATTAATTCTTTGGCTCAACTACAATGAGAAATACAGGTGCAGTTTTCCATTAAGCTAATGGAAACTATGAAAATACTTTCCAAGGAATTAATCTGGCTACTAAGATATAATATATCACATTCCAATTAACTCTATGGTAAAAGATGATGATTTCATAATGACAAGGCTGCAATTTCACTGTAGTGCCTTTTTAGAAGAGCAGAAGCTGAAAACTTTTTGTTGAATATCCTGTCTGATTTTTTAAAAAGGGAGAAGCTAGCAAATACCAGAAATGTTTACGTCTTTCTTTATATGTCAGTCTTATTTATGGGAGAAATTCTACCAGACTGGTCTCGATTTTGTTCTCTAGGGAACAGGGAAGAGTTAGGAGAGAAAGAGGGAATAGAAGAGTGAGTGAAAGAGTTGCATCACTGTAACCCTAATCTGAGGTCACAAGAAGATGGAAAAGGGTTTGTTCTTGCTAGTAAGGCCCATGCCCTGTTTTTTGCAACTGTTTTGCAATGTTTATTATGCTTAAAGAAAATGTAAACATCTGTTACATTTATACACTGGGGTGCTTGAATTATGCATTTGCAAGAGCTCGATGTGCAGTTTGATCATCTCCTCTGTTCCCCACACAGAGAATCTGAGATGTAAAGGGAGGAAGGGGGTAAGGCTTTTTCCACATACAGGATTTTACCAGAGCAGAATCGTAAAACGCGCTGCATGTGCTCCAGCAGAAGGATCTGTACGAATACATGCAGAGTACTTACAGGATTTTTCTTTTCCCAAAGGAAAAGACAAAGGAGTTGCATTCTTTTGGGGTTATTTTTTTTCCCCACACTCGTAAGGCATAATTTGATTTTCGGAGCGTCTGAAGTTCCCTGTGTGGTCCCGTGTCTCCTTCAGGGGGGCAATAAGAGCTGCCGGAGCCTGCAGGGCGGGAGGCACCCTCAGTGCGGACAGGAGCCCTCTCCCGCGGGCCCGGCTCCGCTGCCAGCCCGCCAGAGCCCAGCCGGCCGGCCCCGGGGCCAGGGGCGCCCGGCGGAGCCCGGCAGAGGCCCGGCGGAGCCCGGCAGAGCCCGGCAGAGCCCGGCGGAGCCCGGCAGAGCCCGGCGGAGCCCGGCAGAGCCCGGCGGGGCCGGAGCGGCGAGCGGCGCCACTCGCTCGCCCGGCAGCGCGCCCGGCACAGCGCAAGGACCATCTCCGGCGGCGGAGGCGACAGCCACGGACCGTCACGACAACGGGCAGGAAGGACACACTGGACGGGACACACGGGGACCGGACAGCGGGAAAATAAAGGATCCTCCTACCCTGAGGGCTCCCTCACTGACTCTGCTGTGTACCTGCTCTGCTCCTCCACGCTGCGATTCTCCGGCGCCCGCCACTCGGGCAGGGTGCTGGCGCACAGCACCACCATGGACACAATGACGAAGAGGATGGAGACGGTGGCCAGGACCTGGGCGGCCACGGAAGACGTGGGCTCCTCAAAAGTCCTCCTCATCCTCTCGAGCCACTTCCTGCCCTCGGCTCCCGGCGGCCGCCGGCCCTTGCCCTCGGGGCCGCCGCTCGGCTCCTCCGCCGCGTAGTAGGTGCACGTCTCGGACATGCGGTCGTCGAGGCGGCGCTGGCAGCAGTAGTCGAGGTGGGAGCCCTCCAACCCCCAGTAGATCATCTCGTTGTAGAAAGAGAGCTCGCACATGTGCGGCACGAAGCGCAGGTGGCCGTGCCGGACGTACAGCATGATGAAGCCGAAGGCCTCCGAGTGCCTGTCGAAGAAGTACTCGTTCCGCTCCCGGTCGTAGTCGTCGCACACCTCCAGAACGTCCTGCTCCGAGAGGCAGCCGTGCAGGCGGCTCACCCGGCGCAGCGGGAAATCCTTCAGCACCTCCCGGGGGAAGGAGTAGCGGGTGCCCCCGACGTTCAACACCACCGAGGGACCGCGGCCAAAGTTCATGGCTCGGGCGGGACGGAGGAGGGGAACGGCGGGCGAGGCGGGGGGCAGCGCGGGCGCAGCGGCTGCCCCGGCTCCGGCTCTGCGCGCACCGCCGGCGGCTCCCGCTCGGCGACGGGGCGGGCGGCGGGCGGGGAGCGAGCCAGGGAGGGAGGGACAGCGGCAGAGAGCGGCCGCGCAGGAGCGGAGCGGGGCGATGCCGCTCGCAGGTGCGGGCGCGGCTCAGCGCCGGCGGGCGGGCGGCTCCGCGGGGCCCCGCCAGGGCGGGAGCGGGGCCGCGGGCATGGCGGGGCTGCGGAGCTCCGCGCCCGGCGCCGCTCCGCTGCGCTCCGCCGGGGCCGGGGCCGGGGCCGGGGCCGGGGCGGGCTGGCAGGCGGGCGAGGGGCGGTGCGGCGACGGCGGGGTGGGGACACGCCTCCTGCCCGCCCGCGCACATGGAGCGGAGCGGGGCTCCCGCTGCCCGCCGCCCTCGGGGACCCCTCCCTGCCGGGGACTCGCCAGCAGCCCGGGGGCTCGGGTGTAGCCCGGGGCTCCTGTCGGCCCCGCCAAGCGCGCTTGCTCCAAGCTGTCCGCTGAACGCAAGTAACACTTTGTGGGCGTTCACCCCCCCCCCCCCCCCCCCCCCCCACCTCTCAAGAAAAGCTCGAAGTGAAGTGTTTTGAGCCCGATGCAGCTCGCTCCTTGTTCGCGGCAGCCGGCGGGCAGAGCCTGCCTTTCCCGGCTCGCTGGTTTGCCCGCCGGGGCGGCGGCAGCGCCGGGCTCCCTGCGGCACGCAGGGTTCTTGTCACAGCCCATCCGCCCCGGCCCTAGGCCGTGCACATCTGGATAGGGAGACTCTTCTCTTTTTCCTCCTCAGATAGCGCATCGACGCCAGGAAGAGCGAGGTGCGATAGATAGTCTGCTTCCCTGCTTCTGCCCGTCATGGTCTCAGGTCTCTGCTCCTGCAGCTTCTTGTGTTCCTGTGTCCTGCACCTGCTCTCAAGATTAAAGCAATTATTAGCTGCTACGACCCTGTCTGCACTCTAAACCTTTAATTTCATTTGGCTGCATCAAGTACAGGGAGTTAATTTCCGCTACTGACTTTTTTTTAATTCATTTTATACCACAATATGACAGTTCTCCAAACTGAGGTATTTTCTAGGCTCAATAACATCTGGAATATCTTGGGCTGAAAACAGGCAAGACACAGCTCTCCCTTTCCAAGTTACCAGGAGAAAGGGCAGGTAAGTATGTCTTTTCCAAACCAGTGCCAAAGATTTGTCACTCAGGTGACAAATCCAGGTTAAACAGTGTTTCCCCATCACCGTTCTTTGTCGCTCTAGATGTATGCACTTTATAGGTTGTTGTAGCTGCCATGTTACTTTATCAGCTGAAATTTCTAAGACACATTTTAGGCGTATCAAAATAAGTGAATAGTCGTCTAATTGCGTAGTAAAAATTGTGTGTTTTTTAAGAAACGAGAAGGTTATTAAGCGCTACTATTTTTAAGCCTGTTTGTCATCTAAAGCACACTTCTAGAGAGACTCCAGTAAATGTCCCCGTCCCCGCGGAGAGAATCCCGCCGGCTCTGGCTGTTTTACGGCGCGGCCACGAGAGGGTGCGGGCAGTCGCCGTTCCCTGCCTCTTCCCCGCTTCTGGAGCAGCCCACCCAAATCCGAACCGCCGGCAAGGACACACGCCAGCCTGCTGTGGCACCGTAAGGTCATTCACGATGTCTGCTTAGTCATGCTGATGCTGTTTTCATATAGCTGGAAAGGTTTTTTCCTTCCAGCAGCTGCGTTCATAGAACCATCGAATAATTTCCCATGGAAAAGACCTCTAAGATCATCGAGTCCAACCATTAACCCCGCGCTGCCAAGTTCACCGCTAAGCCCCGTCCCTAAGCACCACATCTACACATATTTTAAATACCTCCAGGGATGGTGACTCAACCGCTTCCCTGGTACAATTAATGTATTTTTCTGTTGGTTAATTTTATAGGCAGCAAGCATTAAACTTCTCCCTACTTTGATGTTTACCTTCTCTATTTCATTCTTTCAACAACAATCACTAGAAAATCTGCTTAAAAATGAAATAGCAAAACCTGACTAGAACTCTGACGGTGCTAATGAGTTACCCAGGTGCTTTTGACTTTGCAATTTGTCAGGCTTCCTGCTCCATATGTTCTAACCATCTCTCATAGGGAGCTTGCAGAGGAAGAGAGCAGAGTACAAATAACACAGCTTGAAGACACACATTTACTAACCGTATTGAAATATTGGTTAGAGTGTATGTTTTAGAAGTTATTTCAAGAGGAACAAAGTTTTGTGCGCAAAGAAGCTGTCTGGTGGAACAGGTAAAGTGCTGGCCTGACAAGACTTTATCTTTAAAATGCAGTGTTTGATGAGGCATTGTGAGTTGATTAATGCCTATTCCTATTTCTGGTTTTTAGTTTCTTTTAAATATAGAATATAATTGTTTCCTCCTTCAGAATTACACCATCGAATATTCAATATAAGCAAAGCTAACCTGGAAACAGTGATGTTTTTTGTTCCTTCTGTGGTATGACATGTTCAACTCTAGTTATTTTAGTTATAACTGCTGACTTGAGAAGCTGCCAATTGGATGTAACTGCATTCACCACCACTCCCTGGGTCTGGCCATCCAGGCAGTTTTCTAAGCCAGGAGCAATCAGTTTCTCCAGAGGAATGCTGTGAGGAATGGTGTCAAGGCTTTACTGGGGACGAGATTTGTCCTAGTGAGCTGGTGTCAACAACTGTAAAGTACATCTAAATCTACAGCAGGAGCAGCAATTTACCAGGAACAATACCTCAGATTTTAGGCAGAATTTGCAGGTTTTGAGTTAAAAAAAAATTGAGTTCCATTTTCTTGACTTTTGAGATTGGTTGCCCCATTGGAGTTGTGAAATAGCAGATTCGTTGTTGTACTAGTGCTACCTAGTTTTTGAGGAGACTTCACTGATTGTAAACTATTTTTTTTTGGTGGTGGTGTGTAATTTTGTGACTGAATATCTCAAGAAATTTGAAGAAATAGAGAGCCAAAACACTGAAGACTTCGTGTGACTATGAGCAAAACATTTAGTAATATATTAAGAAAAAGATCTTTTTAAAGGTAATTCTGTAACAAAAAAAAAGTGTATTTGAAATTTTCATCTGTCCTGATTTGAAAAATGGTACATAATTGGTAAAAAAAAAAAAAACCTCAAACAGGTGAGCAAATAAATTCATTGAGGTCAACATAGAAATTAGTAAGGAGTATTCACCCTATATGTTAAAAAAGTATGAGGCATAAAGGCAAACTTTAGAAGGACTTAGCAGGCTAATGATCTAAAATATGATAAAGACCTCTTTCAAGTAGTTGTGTTCAGATGGTTGTAGTGTTGGTTTGTTCTTGGTTTTTGCTCTTGGTTGGAGTTTTTAGGTTCTGGACATACTGCCGGGATGCTGAATCAAAGCATTTACGTTTTTCCTGGTATTACAGTTGTTATCCTTTGCTGCCCAGGAGGAACTTCACAATTAATAGTAATTATGTAAAACTAGCTTTCTTTGTGTCAACATTTATTTTCATGGCTTGCACTGTGCTGTTGTATCCTAGGGGTATTTAATGAACTTGAAATATTTTCTACAGCTTCTAAATCTTTCTGGCTCCATGCTGAGACCATTGCTCTGTGTTCTGAGTGCTGCTCTAAGCTTGCTTTTAGAGAAGAGAGTCTTTACTTGCATTTTGTATGTGAACCAAGTGGTATATTTTGATGGCAGGCATTTTTCATAACTTGTGATGAGATTCTGTTCCTACTGAGGTAGCTACTGAATGCTGTTGACTTCAATGCAAGCAAAATTGGCTTTTAGTGGGCTGTCTTGTCAGGAGTCTTGATTATTTTTATGACTACAACATGTAGGAACTCTAGTTGTGGAGCAGGTTGCCATGATGATAGACTTGTAAACACAGAACAAAAAATCTCCCTGGCTAAGGAGTGCATAGTACATAAGATGTAAAATTGTGGGGGGAAAACCCCAATCTTTTTGCTAATAAACATATTGCCACATTTAGCCATCTCTGTCTTAATTATTTGGAAAGGCAATATGTAAAGAACAGAACAAATGCTTCAAAAGGTTCTGCATGCACAGATGGACTACGGTTTGCATTTATCTTTCATTTAGGGCTTGGGAAAAAATGGTTTCAAATAGATGATTTTTTAATTTTTTTTAAAATCTCACTTCTCTGCACCAAAGCTCCTCTGCTTCAGTCTGGTTTGTAGGCTATGTAGAAAACCTTTCAGGAGCTGAGCCTATTGCCACATATAATTACCAAACAAACAGTCTTATGACAGATGCAGGATTGTCAGTGGCACCTGACATAAGAGTACAAGTTCCCTTGTCACTGAGACACTTATAAAAATCTGAATAATTTTGAATATAAGTGTTTCTAAAAATGGATGAATGACATTTAGTAGGGAACTGGGTATTCACATATATATACATGTGCACAGAATACAATCTGTAGGTGACATTTATAATGAGACTAACTTCATGAAACGTGATAAGAGTTTGGGAAATTCGGCTGTGAACAATTAAGATTTGATACTGGAGACTTGATGTATTTGTGGGTCAGTGAGATTTTTTTAATGTGAGAAACAACTGCCTTCTCTGTTTTCCTTCACCTCCACACTGAGAAACTCCCAGCAAAACTTCTTGTCCCCGATTCTGGGCTAATTATGAAGACTTACATTTTCTATGCTCATTGAATGCAACGAAGCCCTTTTGGGCAGAGATGTTACTAACTGGGAGAATAAACCAGTTTGTTACAGCTGAACTCCAGGCAGGCAGATATAAAGCCCAGAGAGGACATTTCTTGCCTGAGGAAGGTGTTTAGAAGGACACTTGCTAATGGATAATTCAAAGGGATGAGCATATCCTCACAGGAGAGTACAACATGGGGATGTTTTCACACCAGAGAGATTCTTTTCTGAATTCCTACTGAGGAGAAGGGGAATGGCCTGAAGAGAAGATGGAGAGAAATAAAAGGGTTTGGAGAAGCCATGTATGTGGGTGAATCCTAAGTGTGCTCTCAGAATAGGAAGAATAGGTCCAGCTAAATATATATAAGCATTATTTTGTCAAAATCTTACCCCTTTTTTTTGTGCTAGCTAACATAAAGAGCTCCTGTTGTGCTTTGTTTTTTGTGGTTTGGAGTGTTTTTTCCAATTGCATCTTCAGCAAAGGCTGTGATTCAGTTCACTTACCTAAACACACAGGAGTTAATGCCACTTGAGGTGCCCTCTTTTTTCTCCCTAATAACTACCTATAGGGCAAGAGAAACTGTCCCCTAAAACCAGGGAAGGTTTGGGTTGGGATATTGGATACATTTATTCACCAGAAGGGATGCTAAGTATTGGAAAGGCTGCCCAGGGAAGTGGTTGAGGCACCATCCATGGAGGTATTGCAAAGAGGTGTAGATGTGGCACTTGGGGACATGGTTTAGTGATGGACTTGGCAGTGCTGGGATAATGGTTGGGCTCAATCACCTGAGAAGTCTTTTCAACCCAAAGTGATTCCTCGATCCTGTGATTGAGCCTGTTCTCTGCTGCTCCAGGAGTGCAGGAGCCTTTCTGTGCTGTGGGCAGCCCCTGTGATGGACAGGGCTCTTCACACTGCAGCTGGGGAACTGAACTGAGCTCAGCATCTGTCAGCCTCTCTGAAGCCCAGCGTCAGAAGCTTGGAAGTTGAGTCACTCGTGGCCTTTGGGAAGGGAATTCAGGCAGCTGGGAGAGGAAATCCCATTGCTGGAGACTTCTGCAGAGCCATTGGGAACAGCACACTTTGCTCAGACTGCTTATTTGAGGGAGGTGATAAACCTGGATTCTAATTTGGTGAGATGTAATCACAGTGAGTTAGTGTCTCACGAGTAGGGTTTTACTGGATCTGGGGAAAAAAATATTCTAAAGTGAAATTTCTTCGCCAGGAAACACTGGTTTAATTTCTTTTATTCCTTAGTGAGTAATGCTGTATTTTTTCATTTTAGGTTTCTAAAGTTTTAGCGGAAGGAGAGTCAGAAACTCTGCCTTGCTATTATGCTGCTCGAAACTTCACACTTCAGAGGAAATAAAGTTAAAGAAAGCATTTTTGAAAACAGTTTGGTTTTTGGTTTTCATTATGAATAAGGAAACTATTTTTTTTCTTCTACTCTTCACAAATGCAACATTATCAACTACTGTCCACTTGATTGTACCAAACTACAATAAGTGATGCAGAACTAGGTCTTACCTAATACTGAGGCATACAAAATTCAGTATTTCTAGCTGTGTAATGGAGATAATGTGTGATCACTTTAACTTCCAACTCCAGGATATAACCCAGTCTCTTGCATCATTTAGCAAAGATTTTACTCCTTACATGGTGTTACTGTGACGCAGATAGAAACACACAGTAACACACACAACAGGGTTCAGGAGAGAAGAAGAAAGGAAGAACTCTCCAGTTTGTTGTTGACCTCGTATCTCTCAGTTTCTGGACAGTGATCAGAGATTGGACAGAGAAGTTCCCACCTCTCCATCTCCACTGCTCACTTGAGAAGTCCATCAGGTGAGATCTTTTACAAAGGAATGCAAACATGATTCTTTTTATCTTACAATTCATGAGAACTGACTCCACTATACTAAAACAAATCAGAAGGCTGATTTTCAGGGACAACATCATGGAGACATTTATTTCTAAAAAGAATTGTTTGGCTTTTTTATTATACATGTTCTTTCAGAGGTCCCAGAAACTCTTCCTGTTGACTATACTAGTTTATGAAAATGATCAAGCTTGCTAACTTAGATATTTAGATGACTATTTAGAACTCAAAGAGGATGCTCAGGTTCTTAAAATTCTAAATCTGCAGTCAAATTCTCATCCACTTAAAGTTAATAAACTATTAGTGTAAACCCTTTGATTCCTAGAGAAAATGAGATCAGATGTCTTTACAAAATACCTATATTCCCTGAGCCTCTTGGAGCATGAGAGGGAGTGCAGGGGGCTGTTACCCTTTTTCAGGACACGGGCAGAGCTGGCTCTGCAGTGCCACGAGGGTTCAGACCCTGCTGATATCAGAGCTCGGGGCACAAGTGGAGCAGGGCTGGGTGCCAGGTCAGGAGAGCCAGCCAGAGCTGCCGTGGCCTGAGCCCGCAGCACGGGACGTGGGACGGCAGCTTGCTCCTCGCGGCTGGGCAGAAATGACCTAAAGATCCCTCGCTACTTTCTGAAACTTTGCTGCAGAATATTGGAGAGGACTCTGGCTTCCAGCAAAGAGGTTACAAAACTGGGTTGCAGGTAGGCAATTGTGGACAGGGCTCCCCAGGTGCCAGCATAATCACCGTCAACATCTGAACAAATTACAGAGATGCTCCCCCAGTTCACTGTGCAAGGCAGGATCTGCTTCCAGGAGCAGTAACTTCACACTGTTGCATCAGGTGACTCTTCCCTAAATGATGCCAGAGACTGAATTATGTCCCCAAGCTGGACCATTATCTCCAGTACACAGCTAGAAATGTCTCACAGCCAGAATGAGTCTGTCTTTCTCTGCCTTCATTATGTGAAGGAATAGTGTCCCTCATAAGGGTGTTTTTCAATTATGCCTTCAAGATGTAACCACTGATGGTCTGGATCAGGTACAAATCCTTGCAACAAAATCCACCAGAATGATCCGGTGGATTGAGCACTGTTTAGACAGAAGAGATAGTGAAATATCTGAGAATCTATCCCTCAAGATTAAAGCAACTGCATAATGAACATATTTTTATTTATTTCACACTGTGAAAATATTCATTTGTGTACAGTTTTTATGCTCTGTTGTTCTCTGGTATAAGTTACTGCAGCTTCATTTTGTGCAAGTACTGATTCCATGATTTTTTTTTTTTTTTTTTTAACATGTACTTTTGCTTATTTCAACACGCTTTTGTTTCTCTGTTGGCAACTGCAGATCCTACCTACATGGAGACCTGCCCCCACATTTTAAGTCAAGTGTCACAAAAAGTCACAGATTCTGAGTCGTTTTGTGGAAAAACAAATGCAATATGTTGACTAATTGTTCTTTTCCTGCTAATTACAGGAGGGGAAGGTAAATTCCACACCCTCTCTTTGAGGAGAGAGGAGTGGGTTTGGAGAAGGAGCAGTTTGCCTGTGGTATCATGCCAAATTTGTAATGAAATGGCAGCTGAAAAAGAACCATCACAAGGTGTGTTGGGAAGTGCTGCTGGTGGACTCTGCAGTGCTCAGACCCAGTTATGTCAGGCTGAGACTGAAGGGCAAGAGGGCCACCTGCATTGCTGAAATGGCCACTGCCTCTCTCAGCTGCCCAGGTACCTGCAGGATGGAAAGCTAATTAACTGGCATTAGCAATTTAGTCAGCCCCTAATTCCCCTGCTTCCTGTGGTGATAAACGGTGGAACGGAGCTGCTGAGGCTGCAGGGACTTCAGCACATCTTTGCCATCTAGTTGGGGCTGACTCTAGCCTGGAGAGAGAGGGAAAACTGAACATGACAACAGTGATGACAAGACAGTTCTTTTTTGGAAATGATGGCTGGGAAACAAATCGGTAATATTGTCTGCAGAGCCATGCAAACTTATAAAGATTTGTGTTAAATTTGGGGTTTTGCATGTTAAGCTGCTCAGGCAGGTTTATAGATGTGCCTTTGCAGGAGCCAGAATAAAACAGATTGCTCACTGCAGATTCTAAATTGTGGTTTCCTTTGATCCATGTGAGTTTGTTTTGTGTTTCTTCTTATTTTATTTTTTATTTGACTATTGTACAAACAAGGCAGGAGATACCAGTAATCTTATAGCAAGGAAAAATTTGTAGACATCTCTCTAGAAAAGCTTAGCTTGATTTAATGAGATATGCTGCTCTGTGTTGCACTTCAATGAATATGGTATTGGCCTGACTCTCAAAAGTGGGACATTATAGCAAATAGCACAGAAGCTTGTTTCAGAAGACTCCAACCCCTAAGCAGCAAGTCTCTGCCCTTAGACAGCAGCATTCAGCTGTAGAAACTTCTTTCTGTTTGGAGGTTTGGACTTCTTATTTATTTGTTTGTTTGTTTATTTTGTTCTATTGTGGTATTATGCTGAATACTTCAAAACATGGCCTTAAGATAATGTTGCTTTCTTATTTTTCTAAAGGGTATTGTTATGAAATCATTAATACATTTTTCCCTTAGCACATCTAAATGTAACTATCTTTTCTCTCTTTTAAAAAAAATTTCATCTGTTTAAACACTTGTGCTGCAAAACAGACATCAAACAGAGAACCAACATCTCATGTTTGCACTCCAGTGTGCTTGATTGCTTTCCTCCTATAGTTGTATCTTTAATTTGGAGATCTGTCTTTAGTCCACCGATTTATATCACGATTTTCTGTGTCTTCTTCCTAACTCATTTTGAAATTCATGTATTAAAAACTATTTTTTTTCTTCAAAAGAGAAGAATAGAGAAAATAAGCTGTTTTAAAAACCAAAACACAAAATACAACTAAAAGTAAAAAAAACAACCCAAACAAACAAACACAACTGAAAACACTGGATAAAAACATTGGACTGAAATCCTGTGCTTTTGTCTTCCAGGAGTTGTACTAGGAACTATTTCTGAGTGTCCTTCTCATTAAGTCATAAACTCATCCTTCTCTTGTGTTAGCACCAAGCATCGTTTTCTAAAAAGAGGGTGGTGAGGAGTTCCCCACTCGGCATGGCTGTGGTCACCCTTTCTAAGATGTGTGCAGTTGCTATGGCCTGGGTCCCAGCAGAAATTAAAGATGTGCCAGAGCCTGGGGCTCTCAGCAATTGCAGAGATTACTTGGAAAATATTCCTTACAACCTTCTCACCTCTCAAATTCAGCATTTCAGTGGCTTCATAGAATATGAAAAATGCTCAGTCAAAAGTGTAGTTGGATTGTCTGCTCCTACAGCTGATTTTTGCAGTCTCTTACCCTTGTGCTGTTTCCTGAGGAGCAATCCTAGAAAGCCGAGAGGGAGCCAAGCCTGTGGAGCTGTGATTTCTAACCCTGCCCTCCTTGCTGGCTTTATGCTTTATGCTGAAATATCCCCATATTGCTGCTCCAGTGTGCCAGAGAGGCCAGGCAGAGCAGTTCCCAACCTGAGCTTATGGTTTCCTGGGCCATAGGAAGGGAGAAGACAGATACACAGTCTTCTTTTAATGGGGTTGGGTCTTAAAAGATTCAACCTACTGCTGAATTTTGTAATTATGTAACAAAGTTCTTTTGCCTTCCCCAAGAGTGTGATTCTAGTGGATTAACTCAACCATACCAATAGAGTTATTCTGAATGTACGGAGCTGTGACAGATTAATAATGGATCAGTATTTCTGAGTCTCTGAAGGCAAGTAATAAGTAATATAGTTGCATGGCTAATAATGATAGTCTGTCTAGCATGCTGGTATTTGGTGTATTTAATGAATTAAATTCCATTGAAAGGCATTTGTGTTGCAGAAATTGTGACCATTTAGGTCAACCAGCTCAAGACACAGATATTGTGAGTAACAGAATAATTATTTCTCATGGACAAATTGCTTGGTACAAGTGCAGGCATTAGATTCTTAGATTATTTTGCTGAGGTAAAAGCAATCCTCTCTGTCTCCTACAATAGGGAAGTGATTCTGTAGCTCTGGGGCTCCTTAAACCTCACAGGACAAATTTCAGCCTAGCATGAGCTTTTTCTGCTGACTTATAGACCTTGGAGCAGGGGCTGGTAATGGAAATAGCGATGGAGAAAATGTTAGAGTTGAGAATGGTGATATGATGGATTCTCTGTGCCTTGAAATTTTGCACTTGTGGGGGATTGCAAGATTGGTGTGTCTGAATAAGCAGCATTGCCTTTTGCTATTTAGAATAGCAGACTCCAACAGAAAGTGAATACACAATTCCAGAAAGATCATGAAGAACTATAGTTAATTTGGTCCTCTCTGGTGGGAAAATAATTTTGGTGCAAGAGTAACAGTGTTTCCAAATGTTTGTAGGGAGTGACTCATCCCTGAACGACAAAGTTCTTGAACTGTGCACTCCTTTCAGAAAAGTTTTTCTGTTTGTTAAGAACTAATACAGCAGCATATGTTGCTTTCAGTCCTTGTGATTCTTCCATCAGAGAAATCTGTAGGTGAATAAGAATTATACTCAACAGCAGAGTTTGTCCTATAAAGAAAAAGAGGGACTTAAACTACAAGCTGATACTTTGATTTGTACATTTTGATGTATGAGGAAAGGGGTAAAAGCGTTTTCAAAAAGACTGGTCTCTTTTAAGTCATGATTAGTATTAAGCAGCGTGCCTCTTCAAATTTCAAAGATAGAACTAACATAGTCTTAACATTCTCAGTGCTTTATAGATTTACATCAGGCTTGCTAAAGAGGAAGGTAAGAGCTCAGGTAAAATGTCAGATTAAGTAGTGTAAAGCCCATGGATTCCCTCCTACACAAGGCAATACTATGCCCCTGCCCAGACATGTTCTTCTCCTGCTTCCCCCTCCACAACAGATCATTATGCTATATTCAGTCATTTATTATTTTCTTTTCTAAACAGAAAGCGACTACAGCAAACATGCAGTGACTCATGTTCAGAAGAAGATATTCTGCAAACAATCATAAATAACCTTTCTCATCCCAAAATGTTGGGCAACTGCTGAAGAGGACTCCAATCACAACATGAAATCTTCTTAAAATATTCATTAAAAATGTTATATCCTGAAAAGCTTGACAGTCACTATGGCTGGGATATTTTTATTGCACCTTTCTCCTCCCTGTCAGAGTGTACTGCTTTCAACTGGTTTAATGGAGCAGTCCCTATGGAACTGATGTTATGAATATCTATGAGGAGAGCTTATACAGTATGAGTACTCCCTGCGTGAGGATTCTCCAGGATGGGGAAGTTGGAGAGCCTTCTCCCTGTTTTGTGTGTCCTGTATCACCTGGTTGATGTCCAGGAAAGCAGATGGCATTCAGCATCTGTTAGAACTGTGCTCTTGTGGGCTTGGCTGTTGACCACAGTTTATTTATGGACCCAGACAGGCCTCAAAGGGATAGGAGTATCCACTTGGAAAGAAGTCGAGAACTCCTGAAAGCAGATCTGAGAAACACACGTGAACAGGCTGCTTCCATCCCAGTGTATTTGTGATTTAGCAGTATGAGCTGTGTTTGTTTTCTCGGTGGTATCTTCTGGGATTTCACATACCCATATGTTTGCACTTTGATTTGGTTGCTTGGGGTTATTCTGGTGAAATTCAGGAACTGGATTCAATGAAAATAGTCCTGACTAATTTTGGGGTGGGTTTTTTTGGCTGTGGGGTTTTTTTTTTGGATGGGGTGGGTGGGTGGGTTGTCTGGTATTTTGGGGGTTCTGATGGTTTTGTTTTTGTTATTGCTGCACATATTCATTAGTTCAACAACTTTTACAGAACCCTAAAGGGGAAGTAGCTGTAACAGTGTAAAAAGGGGTTATTTCAGTATAGATAATCCTTCTGTTTAGAAGAAAAGGAAAACAAGGAAAACAACTCCCATACTGTATGCATGGGAGTCCATGATTTATTCTTGCTATCACATATCTCTCTTTAGGAATTTTTGAGTTTTGTCCCAAAGCAGAACTTGCAGGATGGACCCTGAAATATTTTCAGAGTTGCATGGCAGAACCACTGGGTGAAATATTCTAATTTTTTTCAAAGAGCATAATATATAGATGCTTCTTTAGTCATAGTCATCTTGAAGAGCAGGAATTCATGTTTTCCTCTAGCAGTTCTCCCCATTACTAATTCCCTATATCAGAGTGGTTGGTTGGATAGCTTTGAGGAAGATAGGGGAATGAAAACATTAACTTTTGGCTCTCTGTGTTTGTTAGTCTCAGGTGTGTGCTGTAGCCTTGCATCCCAAAGGAGCTTCATAACGAGAGGAGAGCTGATGGACCCTGGTTTTTGTTCATATTGAAGTATGAATGGTAAAACAAACTTGCTTGCAAGGATATAAAATATTCTTTCGTATTCTAGAAAATATTGTAGAATATTAAAACTCAGGTACTTTCAGATTGTTAATCTTGGGTATCCAGATTTTAAAGATTTTCATTCCTAGCTGTAGCTGCAAAAGGGCTTAGTTGCAGAGGTTAAAAAATAGTGAAAGGCTCATCTGATAAATGGGTGTAAGGACTGTAGAGTCAAAAATCTTCAGTCTGCCAGAGAGCAAGTAGAACTTGTCAGACTGAGCATGGAAATGACTGATCTTCAGATAGTAGAGCTGGAATTTGCCTTTCTGACAAAAAAGAGAGTTGCAAGAATAGGAGGATTTTTACTGAATATGGAAATTTCAGAAGCAGGTAATATGTTCAGGGTTTGTCTTTTGTATTTTGTTTTGTTCGTGCCTAATTTGGTACAGTCAAATTTGTCTTACACAGCCATTATTAAAGAACTTACTTGCAGGACATATCAGTTAGGCTCATTGCTATAAGAAATACGTAAAACCTCCCGTTCTCTTGCTGTATTAGGAGAATACTCAGGGTATTCTGAGTGCCCAAGTGTTCTCCTTCAGCCCATTGTGTACTGTGGGGAAGGGGGTTTTCAAGCTGTTTGTTTCTTCTTGCCAAGCAAAACATAGCTGATTTAAAACAAACAGAATAATTCCAAACCACAATGAAAACCATGCCAACTTTGCAACTAGGGTTCCTCTAGTTCTTGCAGTATTTCCTGTGTTACCACCTATTGCCTGGTGTACTAACTCTACCTGCAGTAATCTACCCACCGAGAGGTATGTTCCTTGTTCTTTCCATTCATCCTGAGAAAATACTCCATGAACTTCACTGGCTTGAGACAGGTATTTGTTTGTCTCTAGGTAAAAGATGTGAATGTAATGCAAATACTTTTTGAAATACCAGCAGTACTGCCGTGTTGCTGGGTGCTGCTGCTCTGTGTCACCATTCCCCAGAGTGGTTTTTGGAAGTCATCTAGTCAGACACCTGCTCATCATGCAGGCAAGCTGACCTCCTCTGTCAAATCACCTGTTAGAAATAAAGGTCGCTTGAACACAAAGTTAGATTCACTGTGTGTAAGCAGGCAGGATGCCCTTGATTTAAGAGGAAGGTGTGTGCATTAGGGCACTGATAAATGTGTCTCTGAGAGTCACCCAGTCTGAATTCAGAAGTGAAGTTCCTCTTACCAACAGAACAATGAGTGATTGTCTCCTCACTGCACTGAGCTGGAGACCTGAATAAGGAAATTGTTCTGATTTTCAAAACTAGAGGTAGAACTGGTACCTGAAAGTTTCAGGTCAAATGCATCTGTAATGAAAACACCAGGCAGCCTTTAGAGACACAGGAAGGCACTGAGGTACATTCAATAAGGCACACTCCGGTGTTGCTTGCCTGAGATCATTCAGGCTCCAGAAAAACTGAACTGAACAGATGCTGAGTCCTTGACTTGAATTAATTCTGCTCAGATGAATGTACTGTACTCTACTTAAATAGGTGTCATTAAGCACCTTTCACAGCTTTTTAGCAGGTGTTAAGCACGGAAAATAGATCAGTTGAAAGAAAGGGACAGATAAAGAGTAAATTTGCTGTGGAGTGTTTAATATCTATCCAGTATTGTGTTGAGGTCCGAAATGGCTTCATTTCAGAGTGCTGCAGATGTGTGCAATGCTCCAATGTGCTTCCAACTGCTCTCATTTGCAACCTTGCTTGTGTCAAAGATAAAAAATCTATATAATGGTATTAGATAAAAAAGCTATATAATGGTATTACTTTAGCTCCACTGGAGACAATCACAAAATTTGCATGGACTTGAACAGAAACTAGACATAAACCTAAGGGTCGTCTAAAAGTGGCAAACAGAATGGGGTACAAAACTGCTTCCTAGAGCTGCAGGCTTTTTCTCCCATTAAGATGTGGACTGGAAAGTAAATTGGTAGCTCTAACAAAGCTCTAGATTGGTAAATCTTACTTTTTCTTTTTAAATCTGTTTAGAAATATAAGATACTTACTCTGTTACTGAGATTATTATCAAAACCTGAGAGTTATGCCTCTGGAGTGGAAGAAATACATCTAGCCTTTAGCAGAAGTTTAACAATAAACCCTAATTTACCATCCCTCCCTCAAGCCTGAAGTAATTTTTCCATAGCAGTGGACTGGTTTTCATTAAAGCAAATTCAGACATAAGAAGAAGACAGGTACATGTAAGTCTAGATCTGATTAATTTTGCACAAAAAACCCAAAAAGAAAACCGAACCAAGCAAAAACAAAAACAAACAAACAAACAAACAAAAAAAAAAAAAAAAAAAAAAGAACACCTTGAAACAATTATATGATTTATAGGAAATGAAATTATGTGTGGTGTCAAAGGAGTGCCATTTGGTAGGTTATAGCAGCAATTTATATAACACTAGGATACTTATTTAAAAAACCATTACCTGAGATCTGTTTTAAGTACCCTCTCAATTAATAACTTCTTGCCAACCATAAGCACTGTTTTTATCTGCACAATGATTTAGTGAAATTCTTACGACTTTAAGGTCTGGATTCAACATCTAAATCTGCAGACTACTAGTAATTCAGCAATTATCTTTAAGCTATTGTTTAAATCATTTAATGAAAATAGTGACAAATTTAACTAAGAGTCTCTTGAGAGATCTGACTCAGAGTCAATGAAAAAGCTGTTATTTCTGATGCCAAGAGCAGATGATTTTCTCTTGTGAGAGGTTGGGGTTTTTTTCTGATTTATATAGAAGTTGGTGTGGAAACATCTCTTACAGATTGCACCTAGTTTCTGTTTTGTAGAGGCAGCTAAATGTTTCTATTGCTTGTGATAATAAACACTGAATTTTGTATTTCAGTAAACAAAAGAACAGCCCTACCTTATATAATGTTTGTTGCAAAATGGTTGTTATATAACTATTTTTATAAATATAACCATGAGTATTGATATGGAAAATATTTTTGTTTTGTGACTAATTAAGTGACACCAATATGAATTCTGTCTCTGCTATAAATTCATTAATGAGGTTTTGCAAGCTATGGTGCATATTTCTGTTCTTAAAAAAAAAAGAAGTGCCTGTACTTTTAGCTGCCTGTAAATCAGTCTGATCAATGTGCAACTGTGTTAGCTGGCATGTTTGTTCACGTGAGAGCAAAGTGACTTTGCACAGACTACATTTTAATTTTGAGCTACAGGACAAGTCCATAAACTACCCAGGTCCTGAGGGGTGGTGATTCACTCTCAGTGTAGCAGCTGAAGCTGATAAGAAATGATCATTTGTGAAGTCCTTTGTAATTTGTTTAACTCTTTGAATGGATTATGTGCATGTGGCCAGTTGATTTGTTGTAGGAAAGTTTTACTAGCAAGGGAGCTGGATTTCCTTGGGGTAAACTCATAACCTTGAACAGCTGAATGTTTCCTGTGCTTCAAAATTACCTGTGCAAAAAACCCCCAACAAACCCTCTTGGGTCCCATAGGTATGGGCCGAGGAGGGAAAGGCTTTTCCTTTCCACTGCATCAGCACAAGGGTGAGTCCCTGGGAAAGCTCTACAGGAAGATGAACATATTTTATGAAGACAACTCTTTCTTCAATGTTTTTGTTGATTCCACAAAAAGATGTTCCTGCCTGTAAGATCCTGAAGTATTTCAATCTGAAATACACCCCTCTATAAGTACATTTTACTTTAGTCCTCTTGGCCGTCAGTATAATCATTAGCAATCAAATAATTTAGGAAGATTTGTCTTCAGTTTTGGTATCTTTTGTGAGGAAGCTTTTAGGTTGGATGTGTTTTGATGGTGAGCTTGGTGTTATTTAGCTTCAAGATTTTAGATTCAAGGTTTTTATAATTAAGGAACTTTTGAAATTGGACAACTTTGAAATGAAATTCTATGGACAGAAAACAGGATGCTGTATGATGGCTACAAGGGATGTTCTCTTATCCTATGACTTAATGGAATGATAAAATTGTCAGAACTTCTTAAAACATTCATCTAGGATCTGCAATAGTGGAAAATGAGAAATTTCAATTTGAAAAATGAAATTTAGGAATAAAGTTCTCTGATAGCAGATTCCCATTACTTTTGTCCATGTAATTCCACATGTAAGAAAGAAGCCTTAAATTGCCTATGAGGAAAAGGTGAACCATTTTGTACTATCTCTAATGGAAAAAAAACCCTTCCATAATAGTGTTCTTTTAAATACGTTAAGAAAATTGTCTAGCTCCAGTCAACCTTATAGGTATGTAATAGACAGGATTTAGGTGCACCTGATGAGGCTAAAGTGAAAAAGCCACAAAAGAGGGTGCAGCCTGGCTAAGTCAGTAGACACTGTGTTGGGAATGCTGTGGAAGGTCCTCAGGCACCTCTTCTCTCAGGGCCTGATGTCCTTCTCTTTGAGCACTGCTGACCCAGCTCACCATGGGGACAGTTGGCCAGCCTGGACCATGGAATGAGTCTATGCTTTGAAATGATCCTTTTCACGCTCCATTCTTTTCTTCTTGGCTTTACTTTGGAGAGGAATAGGAGGAGGAATGATGGGCTGCTCAGAGGGGTACAACAATGAAAATTGTAAAATGAAGCTCTCAGGTAACCTGTGTCTCTAAAAGGAATAATCTGTCTTGCATCTTAAATTAAGTTGCCACAGAAATGTGGTTTCTTTCAAACAGCACAAGTAATCTTGGTCTATAGCTAAGTACAGTTCATATACTAGGTTAAGACAAGGCTCTTATCTGTTTTGGCTTTTTTTTTTTTTTTCTTCTTAACAGTCTTATAGTTGAAACAAGAGTTTTCCGTTCTGTTTAATCTAGAAAAATGAAGATGTTTATGTAACTTTAAATTTTTCCCATTCTGTACACTGAGAGAACACTGAAAATAAACTGTATCCAGGCTTTTGTATATGTTAGACCAAAGTAACATGTAGTGCCAGTGCTGCAGCTGTGTATGCACTAGGTGGCTGTGCCCACGGCCATGATCTGGGCCGTGTGTGCCCCTCGGGCCGTGCTGCTGTGAGCACGGGGCCCAGGGGGCAGAGTGAGCGGTGTTAGCTGCATTCTCTGTCTGCTCTGGGATGGGGCCTCAGCCTGGAGCTGTCACGGTCGGGTTCTTACTCCCTCCAGGCTGTCTGCCTGCAGGGACAGGCTGGGACCGTGGGCTTCCCTGGGCTGCTCTCTCACCTTCTGCATCTGCAGGAGAAGCCTTCCTCTCCCACAGGCCTTGCCTGCAGCTGATGGAAGCAACACAGTTTCTGTCCGGATCTGCTCCTTGCTGGATGAGGGAACATTGTAACTGTGGGGAATCCCCCTAATGTCCAAGTGCAGGCTTAAAACGAGGAAAAGAGCTTGGAGGCATCTTGTTTGCATGGTAATGGCTGTGACAAACCAACTATTTGAATTAACTGTTCTCTTGCTTCGAAAGTTTAACCCGTTTCATTTACCCAAGCAGTAAACCGGGAGAGTACAAATAACACCTCAGCTCTCCGCTAAGGTAATGTTATTGTGTCTCTGGAAATACCCAGCTGGACAGAGCTGATACTTCCCAAGGAGTTTCTGCTGACTTTGTTTTCAGCTCCCACAGATCTTCAACGGAGGAAAATTCCTCTTTTTCCTTTTCAGTGCTGCTGTTTTTAAGGGTAGAATAAATCAGTGTATCATACGCCCTGTCCCATGTGTTTCAGAAATTTGCTTCTCAGTTGCCATTTTGACACAAAAACTGAGAGATTAAAAGGGTCCTAGAAGTAGACAAAAACTTAATAGTCCCTGATTTGCATAGAGGAGAAAGACAGGATATAATCGTTTGAAACACCAGGGAAGATCGTGCCTCCTTCTAATCAACACATTTTCCTGCAGCTCAGGATGAAGTGAAATTTTAGCTTGGTAATGCTCAAGCTGCACGTGTGGATATCTGGGACATTAAACAAATAATAAATCATCCCCTTTGTCCCAGGAAGATAACAAGCATTTCTCTTCCAAGGAAGCATGCCACAGTAGGATCAATTTGTTTGTGAAGTGTGTGGATTGTTTCTTATGGTGTGAACTTTGTATAAAGAGGGGAAAATGGCTTCATGTTACATCGGTATTGATGTTTTTGAAGCATCTCTGTCATGCGAAAGCATCTCTTTCGACGCTTCCTGCCTCCGAGACGAGCGGCTAGATTTATCTTTATTCTGTCGTAGATGTTTTCTGCTGCCTGTTGCGAGCGAGCTGCCTCCTGCGGAGCGCTCGGAGCGCACCGTGCCCGGGCCGGGGGCGCCGAGCCGCCCGCGGGACGCGCTCCGGCGGCGAACAAAGGGCCGGCCAAACCCATCACCAACAGGTGCTGCGCAGGAAACAAACTTTCCCTGGGATACTGCTCAGAGTGGCTAAGAGGGAGAGACCCCTGGGCCGCTCCGGGGAAGAGGCAAACACCAAAAAACGCCCAAGTCCGGCGAGGGCCGGGACAAAGCGGCGGGAAGGCGCAGCCCGTGGCGCGCTCCGGGCGGCCCCGCCCGAGCGGCCGCCCCTCCCCACCTGCGGCCGGCCCTGCCCGGCCCGCCGCCCTTAACCCCTTCCCCGCCGGCCGCCCCGCAGCGGCCCCGGGGGGCGCTGTGTCCTGCGCCGGGCGGGGAGGGGTGGCGGCGCGGGGAGGGGGCGGCGGCGGGAGCCGCTCCCTCCTTGCCCAGCCCGGCCCGGCAGAGGCGGCAGCAGGAGCAGGAGCAGGAGGAGGAGGAGGAGGAGGAGGAGGGCGGCGCAGAGCGCAGACATGGCGGCCAACATGTACCGAGTGGGAGGTATGTGGGGACGCGGCAGCGCCCGCCCGGAGCCCCCCGCGCACGGCCGGGGGCCCCGCCGGGCCGCGGGCCGGGGCGAGCAGCGGCGCCCCGGGCCCTGGGGCGGGCGCGGTCCCCGGCGGGGCCGGCGGGCCCGGGCGGGCGGCGGGGGCGGCAGCCGGTCCGGCAGAGGGTCGCCGGGCCCTCGGCGGGGCGGAGGACGCAGGTTCCTCCCCCGCCAGCCCCGTGCGCCGGGTGGGAGCCCGGCCCCCGCCGCCGAGGAGGAGAAGGGCAGCGCCGCCCTCCGCGGGGAAGGGGGGAGCGGCGCCACCGGCTCCGGCTCCGGGTCCGCAGCGCGGGCCGGGCACGGCCGCCCCTCGCCTCCTCCCCGCGGCGCGGCCGAGCTGCCGCCCGCGAGGGGCCCTGCCCGGCCGTGCGGCCCCGGGCCCGGCCGGCCCCGCCGCGGCCTGGCGCTGCGGGCGGAGCGGGGCGGCGGGCGCTGCGGGCTCCGGGGCCGCGGCGGTGCAGCGGTGCGGGCCGGGCGGTGCAGCGGTGCGGGGCCGCGGGCGTGCGGGCTCCGGGCCGCGGGCGCTGCGGGCTCGGGCCGCGGGCGCTGCGGGCTCCGGGCCGGGGGCGCTGCGGGCTCCGGGGCCGCGGCGCTGCGGGCTCGGGGCCGCGGGCGCTGCGGGCTCCGGGGCCGCGGGCGCTGCGGGCTCCGGGGCCGCGGGCGCTGCGGGCTCCGGGGCCGCGGGCGCTGCGGGCTCCGGGGCCGCGGGCGCTGCGGGCTCCGGGGCCGCGGGCGCTGCGGGCTCCGGGGCCGCGGGCGCTGCGGGCTCCGGGGCCGCGGGCGCTGCGGGCTCCGGGGCCGCGGGCGCTGCGGGCTCCGGGGCCGCGGGCGCTGCGGGCTCCGGGCCGCGGGCGGAGCGCAGGGCAGCCCCTGCCCGCCCCGGGGGCGCTCCCGCCGCGCCGGCCCCGCGCCCTCCCTCGCTCTCACGGCAGTTTCTCCGCGCCTTCCCCGGTCTGCCGGGGATAAATAATTAATCCGGCTGTGCAGCCGGGGGATTTCTGTCAGCTTCCCTTGCTTACCGCCGTGACCCCTGAGGAGCGCCCTGATACGTGGCTGCTTGGCGAAGGGCGGGGGGGAAAGTGCATTTAGACGGTGAAAAACCCGGCAAACGTTTGTCTTCCCACCCCCGGCCTGTGGAAGATGACACGGATAACTTTGGCTCTCACGGAGGGAACGGTCATGGCTGTGTGCCCAGTGCTGTGTCTCAGGTGCACCGTTCAAGTGAGGCGTGCGGTACTGGGTGCTCAAAAATCGCTCTGTCCTGCTCTCTCAACAGCCAGAGCTGAGAGGGAAGATGCGTGGAAATGAGAGGTGATAATAGTTTGAATCCCTTTCTGCTAATGTTTTGAGATATACTGACAGAGCCACAAACGTTCCATCTGCGTATTCCCTCATTAGGGCGTTTAGATTGTAGTCCCATCAACCTTTAGTCATGGAAGTAATCCTTCTCTGAGCAGGTAATGGGTACGGTTTACCTCTTAGGTCACCAATTCTCTTTTTTCGTTGTAGTCTTTATAAGCAATCGTGAACACTTTCCAGAGATCATGTTCTTTGATTACAACTACCTGAAGTTCCTTATCATTGTATTGTAGTGTCAGTGTTGCAGAAGACTTTTGTACTTTGTTATAATTTCTCCTTCAGTTTTTAAAAATAAAGTTCGAAAGGTGCATGGTGCAGAAGTCCAGTATCAATTTTAAAGTGTGGTTGGTATTGATGGGTACCTTTTCATTGGACAAAAAGAAGTTTTCAGAAAAGTATTGAAGAAAATGCGCTGCATGTCAGTTCTTTGGATGTTACATGGGAGCAGCTTTCAGGATATGAGTAAACTTCCATACACTCTGTGATAATATTTTTATATTAATGATGCTGGAAGAGACTGTGTCCTGCAAGGTCCTTGCTGATCTCATGGCAATTCTTGTTTAATATAGTTTGCATCTTACTGGACAGAGATAACAAGTTATCATAAAACATACATTACTCATTGGGACAACTGTACTGCCACAGCACCTGCTAATAAATAGGAGGTGTCGTCTCTTACAGAAATGTTTATCTCCACACTATAGAAACCCACCAAATTACTCAGTTCTTAAGTCTTCCCTAATAGATTTTGAGAAGTTGCTCCTTCTCTATCAAGATTTATGAAATGTGTGGATTACTGGATTACAGTGTAAGCTTCAGCACAAAGCATTTAACTTTTTTCCAGCATGGTTGTTAAAGCAGGTGTAGTGCAGCTATAACCAGAATTTAGGAGCAAGTGATATTAAATCTCAGCATAGAAATATATCAGTGTTCCAACATTTATGAAGAAATTTCAGCCCTTTGAAAACTTCTAGGTTCATAAGAAAATTTTTGCACTAATGATGATGCGTCTTTACATAATTTTTGGTCTTTCAGTGACTTTCCCTTTTTTCCTTGCAGATTATGTTTATTTTGAAAATTCTTCCAGCAATCCATATCTCATTAGGAGAATTGAAGAACTTAACAAGGTACAAATATCTAAGATTCTTTCTTAACTTTTGGCAACAGTCAGTGTGCTTGTTAAAACCTGAGAATTATTTCCATCCCATAAGATTTCTGCCGTGGCAGGGTTTTCTGGTGGTTACTGAAAGCTTGCTATGTGATATCCTGTAATTCTGCCCTGTTACCTAAGGAGACACTCAGTTGCTCAAGCCTGGTGAACAGGACTACTGTGCTGCAAACATTTTCTAAGGAATTCTGTGAATTCTTGGAGAAATGAATGAATTTAGTTCTCTGGCTGACTGTGAATCCATCTGGAATGTGCCATCATGTAATGTGTCTGCTTTTAGATAGATGCCTGCAGAGCTGGAAGGTACCAGCGAGACTTTGCAGTGATCACTGAATATGGAACTTCTGTGGCTGCTTATTGCTCTGCCTGTTGGCAGCTGTGAATGAAGAATGGGCTTTTGAATAAAGTACAGACTGTGTTCTCTGTCTATCCTGAGTGTATTTTCCTAAAAATGGAAGCTCTATTGTCTGTCATGTTGGGGAAAGCATGATTATTTTTCTTCACTCTTACACTAAGAATAGCGTGGAATTTCTATATGTGTTATTTTTTTTATTTTTCCTCAAGCAGTGTTAATACTCACTGATGTGCTACATCAAAAATTAATTGTCAAAATGCTCATCATGATGTAAGTAATGATTAACATATTTTTTTCCCTGTGGTTAGAAAGTAAATTTTAAAAATTGGTGACCTGCAAATGGTTTTCTTCTTATTAATGAAACATAACACTATGCCATAGCAGACATCAACCACATTAACTGTTAGTGCTACCCAACACAACATCCACTGAACTTGTGCATGGCAAATAATTTTTGACTGTTATCGGAGAAGAAAATTTTTTATTCACAGTAATTGATGTAATTCCAATCATGTATTTAATGTAATGTTTATTATCTTTAAACTGCACTGCTATAATTTAATCTTGCTCACGCAGGGTAAAACAGAGTCATGTATTGATTTTTTTTTTCCTTTAAGAGAGGTTGGAGGTTGTGGTCCAGACATCTTAAATATGAATGGTTTGCTTTCAGGTGTTAAAGGTATCGAGCAAATGTGGAGATGTTCTGTAAATGTGCAATGAAATGCTTTGATTATTGTTCTGTCAGGGACAATTTCTTTTTTTTTTTTTTTTGTAAGGAACTTAATCAAAACATTATACTTTTTAGTATTAAATAAGGAACTCGAGGTAAATAAGAAATTTTATGCCCTTCAAGGAGAAGGATACAGTTCTTCAAATATTAGTAAATTCTTTATAGATCATGGTCCCCTTAATGAGTCACGAGAAAAAACACTGAACTAAATAGTTCTTTTATTGTAGGAGCTGTTGTGACTTTTTCAAATAAACCTTTCAAATGTCTTTCAAAAAGACTTTTTCAATAAATGTTATATTAAATGGGATTCTGAAAAATGCCGGAGTACTTTGAAATACACATTTCTGTCTAAAGCTGGATTGTAAAGCAACGTTCACAAGAGTCTAACATTTCTGAAGGATTCTTATGTTAGGATGATACTGGCATTGCACCTCTGAACCCCTGAATAGAATATAAATTCTGAGGACTTAATAACTGTAGTTAATCTTCTTGGCTGGTCTGAAATTGGTACTGGCCTCACTCAAGAAGATTTTATTTATTGGAGTAATTCTGTTGATTTCAGCTTGACTGATCATGTGAGAACTACTGATAGGAGGGAACACTCCAAGCAGAGAGTGTTTAATTTGTATTACTCAGCTGAGGAGGGATTTGTTCTGACTTGATTTTCTTTCTTTTGTAGACTGCCAATGGGAATGTGGAAGCAAAAGTGGTGTGTTTTTACAGGCGACGAGATATTTCTAACAGCCTTATAATGCTTGCAGATAAGCATGCTAGTAAGTAGCTGGTCTAGGGCATCTTTATTTCCTAACACAGCCCGCTCAATTTCTGCAACTGCTTTAATTACGAGTTTTTTGGTGTGTGAAATATATATTTATGTGAGGCATTTATTAATATCCAGCTTGTTGCTTAGTATTATCTGATATTCTCCTGCTGCTGCCAGTTGCTTCTGGGAATTAAGTTAAGCTGTATCCATGTGATTGAGACTGTTCATCTGGAAAAAAAAAAGAATGTATCTTTTCATCTGAAAGATACAGCTGCTTTTTTTTTTTTTTTTTTTTTATGTCAAAAGTAATTCTTGATTGAAAGTCTATTTAAGCTTAAGAGTACTTGTGATTATTTGTTGTGACTTTTTTGAGTTAGGCATAAACATATATTGCTTAAGGTAAAGAATGAAATGCATCATTGGGGACTGAAAATCACTGGAGATTGTAAAAAAGGTGTTATATGCATTTATGCTAAATGTAGATATTAGTAAAAAATTAGGGGATGCTGGGGTTTTTGTTTTGTTTTTGTTTGCTGGTTTTTTCCCCCCAGAAAAACAAGTGGTAAGAGGTGAAAAAAGCCCCATTTTTCAATGTGAATCTAGCTTTTTTTGGTATCTGCCATTTGGTATAGAACTGAAATATCATATTGTTCCATAACTTTTTGAGGGAAAATATAATTCTGAAGAGAAAAAATGCAATTCTGAATATATAATTCAGAACCTGAAAATCTGTGATGAAAACAGTAATTTGCAAACTACTCCAGTCATGTTTGTAAATAACCAAAATGTGAAGTAACGTCAACATCCCATAAATTTCTTGCCATATGCTATTGAATACCATTTGGATTATATATGATCTTGCATTTTCAAAATTAATCTGTGAAGAAGTTATGTAGGGGTTATAAATCTCTAATTTATCGTGATGAATCTCTTGAAAGACATTAGATAATGCCAACTGTTTAATGCAGATATCTGATGGCTTAATTGGGTGCTTTAAAAATACCCTGCAATTTATTTAATGTCCAACTTTGGTAATTTTCTCATCTGGGCATGGTTAGTGAAGAGAAACAGCCAGCCTTTGGCTTTTGTTTTATTCTTTTATTGCTCTCAGAGAAGTGGGGGTGATTTGAGTACACAGTTTGAAGTACTAGCTTGGTTTTTATAGGAAGACAATACATTTTGCTTATGTACCAAGACAATGATTTAATGTTTTCTTATATAATTGGGTACACTAGTTATTTGTTGTGACCTATTTATATCATGATCATAAGCCCTTGCAATCATTAGTCTTTTGAGTTCTTCCAGCTGAAATGTATAGAAACACAGAAATTGAGGTGAGCTTCACTAAACTTTCTAGCAGGTTATTTTTTTTTAATTTTCTTTTCTAATGGAGGGGGCAAAAAAACCATGAAAAGGATAACAACTTTACTGGAAACATGAATCTTGTAAATTTTTTTAGTTGGCTTATTTTTTAGAAAATGTATGTTAGTCCTATGGGTATCATTCAAGCTGGAAAAGTGACTAAGATTTTTCTGTTTCCTTTGTGAGTTTTGGATTGCCATTTTGTCAGCACTTTGATAGAAAGGTTTTGTTGCTCTCCTCCTGTAGCATACTAGGGTTTGTTGGTGTCACTAGGAGTGCCATGGAGTCTTCCACCACATTTTCCCTGTTGGGATAATCTTGTGGTTTTGTAGTGAGCAAACAGAAATGTGATTTCCAGCTGGTTCATCAAACATCTTTGGATGCCTGTGTCTCACTGTGAGCCCTCTAACCCAGCACTCTCATGAACTGTGCTTCCCTGTGAACATTTGCTCTGCACAGGATGTTTGTGTTCTGACCAAGCTGTGGGATCTCTAGGGCTGAGTTCTCTTGGATATTTGTTCCAGTTACAGGGGACAGCACAGAGTGCTGATTGCTCACCTGGATCTTCCTAGAGCTCATGGAGCAGATGGAGTTAAATGTCAAATCAATTTAAAGGCTTTCATTCTGGAATAACACAGTGTTCCGTTTAAAAATATGGTGTGTAAACAAAATATTTGTATATTTATGAATTGAATGTTTTGGAAATGTTTTATGTAGCTAAACATGTTGACATGTCAACACTTCTACCTGGTTTGGTACAAAATAAGTGCTAAAAGGTACGAGTTTCTTAAGGAACGGTAAATCTGGTTCAGCCATTGATTTCTCCTGTGTGCCTTTCTGGAGAAGTCTTTTAAGTATAAGATCTGCTTGATCTTTTCTAATTATATTTTTTATTGCTAGTATTCTTTTTTCTTTATGATGAGAAAACTGGTTTGAGTTATGCTTTTCTCAAGATTTTGGCAGGTGAGGGTTGGGGTTTTTTGGCTGACACTGAATTGACATTTTGTCGATTTCTGAAGGTTACATTTTGAGATGTAAATATGGTCCCATTTACTAAAGGAAGAAAACAGCTTTGTTAGAAAATATTTTGGAACTTTAAAAAGAAATTTTCAGTAACTTGAAAAAGTTTCAGAATTATTCTAAAGAACATTTGGGAAACATGGAATAAAGTTGATCTGTGACTTTATCACTGTAAGGAGCTGGTATTTTGTTTTCTTAGGGTAGGGTATTTGTTGGTTTTTTGTTGTTTTTTTTTTTAATTATTATTTTGGATTGGTTTTGTTTGTTTTTGTTGTTTGGGGGTTTTGTTTGTTTATTTTTGTTTGTTTGTTTTTAAAATTTGGTTGGGGGATTTTTGTTTGTTTGATTTTGTTTTAAGTTGTCTTCCAAAGTGTTTCAAGATACTGTAGCAAATCGAGGGGGAGAAATAAAGTTTTCCTTGGGCCATTCTAAAATAGTCATGTGTAGAGTAGTTCCCTTGTTTTCAAACAATGTCACTAATCTGTGAGGAAATTGTATTGCCTTCTTTTTTTTTCCTGTGTTTCAGGTAGAATTTAATTAAGGAAATTTTTATTTGTCTACCAGTATCATGAATGACATCAGTTTAGATCTGGGAGTAGTTCTAGAAGCTGACTGTAGCCACTTAAAGCTGGGGATTTGGAATGTTCTGTGGGCACTTGTGGACTTTGTTTTTCATCTTTGATTTATGTTACTGTAAAATAGAGTTTATGGTAAGGTCAGCTTGAAATACAAACCAAGAGACTGTCCAGGGTCAGCTTCTTGATCTGTGCAGCCTCCTGGGCTCAGTCAGAGTTCTTGTGTGGTGTCAGCACTGACCAGCACTTGGGTCCCAGCCATGCCACAGGGCACTGGAGGGGCTGATCCTCCTTGGCTTGGAGGAATGGAGCAGCAGAGTGAGGCTGGCTGTGAAGGGAGGAGCAGGGGCTGGAGGGTGGCAGGCAGCAGAGGCAGATACTGCCACAGGTACCCGAGGGTGGGAGGGAGTGAGTGAGCTGCAGAGCTGGGACACCAGCGCCCAGCTCGTTAAAATGGGTGGAGCAAACACAGGGGTGGCATAGAGATGTTTCCTTACTAAATGGTGTGATTGAGAAATTGCCAGCTGTAGCTAAATCTGTAAAATGTAGATGATTCTTTAGCTTCAGTAGAATTAATGTCAGTATTTTAGGGCAAGGTTTTAATAGCTGTGGAGAGGAGACTGTGTCAGCTCTGTACCAGCCCAGGTTTTGGGTTACAGCAAAGGGCTCGAGTTCTGCATTTCCTTCTTTTGCAAGAGATTTATCATAGAGTCATAGAATATTCTGTATTACAAGGGACACATGAGGATAATTGTGTCCAACTCATGGCTCTGCACAGGGACAATTCCAGGAACCAGATCTGGGGTTTATTCACTGCTACTTTCTTGAAGCTGAGTGGGGTGACCTGAGTGTGTGTTGCCATTTTTTGCACTTCTTTGCACTTTAAGTTCTTTATCTGATCATGCGTTATCATGTAATACTATGTCTGAAGTCATTCTCTTATTGCAACACCTCAGCCAGCTTTTGCCTAGTCAACCATCTGGTGAGGATATAAAAAAAGTTACTGTTGTTGGAGTCCTTCATCTTCTGATTTATTAAGAGGGTTTGTTTCATTTAGGTGTGCTGACGTGCTGACTAAATGCCAAGAATATTTCTGGGCCTGTGATAAAGCCCATGCAGAATGTATTTTTTTCTCATTAACACAATTGATATTCTTTGTGAATGAAACAGTACTCAATTAAAAAAAATCCTCTGAGATATTTGTTTCATTAACTGAGATGAAAGGTAAAATGACATTTTTCTAGATTACAGAAGCTGACAGAATATCATGTTCAATCTCAGTCTTTCTTTTTAGAGATTTGCTTTATTCCTTGTTATACATTTTTAAATCTTTTATTCTTTTGCTCTTGATCAGTCATGTTTCATGTCATGGTGCTTTGTAAAATGGTGCTTCTGCTACAGGATTTTTGTATGTGATAGAAAAGTATTTAGGAGGAGAAGAGTCCTGCTGGTGATTCCCAGTTAGACAGGCATTAGGGCTGGAAAAGACCTCCAGGATGCTGCCTTTGACTGAACACTGCCATGCCCACTGAACTTTATCATGAAATGTTGGAGTCTGTACTCAGTTCTGACCTTGGTATGACGTGCTGTGTTGCAATCAGAAACAAATCCAGTATTCTCTCTGTACTTCAGGATTTTTTGCCTGTAAAGCAATACTTCTATTAGAAGTTCTTATTAAAGTTAATGAAAAATATTTAATATGCCAATATGTTTTTATAGTTGCCATTAAAATACCTCAAAGAGCTTTTCCAACACTTGTAGTTTATTTCCTATATAACATGAAGAATGTTCCAGCTTTCCTGGAAATGTCTTGGTCTTGCAGAGCAGTTCAGCTGCTGCTGAGCCTTCCTACCTTCACTTACAGGTGCTTTGCATTTGAGGGGAGGAATGTTTTTCATATTGTCTATGGTAACTGCCTGCACTCCAGATGCATCCAAGAAATGAAGCTGTTAATGTTCTGTCTGATTTTTGAGAAGCATTTTATTTCTGTAGAGCAGCAGGCTAGCAGGTATCATTGAAGATGTTAGGAAAATGAGCTTAATTTGAGCAGTAGTGTTTAGCAGATTACTCACTGATGTTCCTAAAGATACACAAAACTGAAATGTGAATTCCTTGTGTGTGTCATCAGGTTTTTCAACATATGCTTGCTGTTGCATAGTGGTATTCTTAATACTCAACTCCAGGAAATACACAAGAATTTGTCCTGCCCTCTTCAACAATCAAAAAAATACAATTTAGAAAGTTATATGAAAAAGGTTATGGGTGTGGAGACCCTTGGCGTTCAGGAATGGGCTCCAGAGTAAAATGTCTAAAACACCTTGTGTTCTTCAGTGTTCTGTTATCTTAGTCACATATTTGACTCAGTATAATTCAAAATGTTTATAAATGTTTTATAAATACTATGGCTGGACTATTTTTGTCCAATCAGATTGTAACTCGACCAGAAACCTGGTGGATTTTTTTTTTTTTTTTTTTCGTTCTGGTTATTTTTCATAGTGGTAGTTCTTGTACATCAAACTAAAAAGTTATTCATAAAGGATACATTGTTTCTTTAACCACAATCTCTCTTCTGAAAAATCACTTTAAGATGACTTTTCCTGTTACCTAACTCAAGTCCCATAATATCTTAGCATAAAAAGTATGTTTTGACTGCAGATTTTATTTGAAATCTTAAATTGTCTTTCTTTTTGGTTTCACTGCTTCCCTTGATACCTGTTGTCTTTGCAGCCTATGTTCAGTTCAAAGCACCTTTGGTGAGATGAACCCAAGAGAAAAATTTTAACTCTTCTACTGCATACAATCCATTTTTTCTATCTTGATAATTTTAAATGTTGAAATAATTAATGGTTTCTTTAAGAAAAAAAGTTCCAAACAACGAAAATCAGCCCTATGGTGAATACCTTTATGGTTTTGCTTATGGTCATGTTGGTGAAAAAAAAAAAAGAAACAAAATAAGCCTTTGGCACTCAAAAACTCAATTGATTTGTGTCTCTTGCAGTAGTGTAAGTAACACTTCCATGGAATTTTGTGGCTTTTGGAAAGTTCTGTTAGATCATAGTTCATTTTTCCAATTGCACTTGATAAGAAGGCCTCTCTTGCTTGCTGTTAAGAAAAGAGATCTGGTATCACTCTGTGATGGAAGGTACCATTTTTCCTGTTGGATATGAGAAAAAGGAGCTAAGGACTGGGAAGACAGAGCTGGGAATGAAAGGTAGGAGAGTCTCTGGAAGTGTGTGTAAGGAAGAAGGCATGGCTGCTAGATAAGCCTGGGGAGTGGGAGTAAGACTGGTGTAACTGGTTCAGTGAGATACTGCCTTGAATCTCAAGGCTTCTGTAAATATAAACTAATGTTTTGTTTGCAGCTCAGTGTTCCTGGCTCTGCCATCTCTGTCCACACACCAAGAATTGGGAGAAAATTAGCTTTGATCTCACATAGTTGCCCTCTTCTTTTTGAGCACAGGACAGGCTTTTCAGAAGACCCTGTCTGTGAGCAACTCATCAGAAGGCTCTTGGGTTTGTTTTGAAGATGGGTGTGGTGAACAAAGACAAAACCAAATATAGTAAGCCAGGAAATTTAGGTGTATGAGTTCCAATGTTGCTTTTGTTGGAATTTTACATGTTAATACTTACAGTCATTTGATAGAGACATGTAAACTAAGCAGTAGCAAATTCAGGTATGTTGTGTTGCTTATGGGAATCCTGAAGTGTGTGATGTAGGGGAGGCACACCCTAGGAGGACCATTTTAGGATGATGCAGATAACAAATTCTTTAGTCAGTGGCAAAGTAGATTTTATACTAAGGCACTGATATTAGTCTAACTATCACTTTCACTGAAAATGAGCTTGGGGATTTTTGTGAGGAACACATGATCTCTTTGATCTCCTGAGACAAGGGAACATAAGTTTTCCTTCATTTACCCAAGAGAATGCCATCAGTTGCAATTTATTTGAAGAGGGGGGAGAAAATACAGAACTTGCTGAAATACAGCAAGCCTTGTCGAAAACTACTTCCTTGTCACCAAGGAAAAACTTGTCTCAAGGCTCCCAATTATTCTTTTCAAGGGTGCTTTGGGTAGTGTCATAAATGATGTGTTTTCTTCATTTAATTTTTGTTCAAGAACTCGTGAATGTTTTCTCTCCTCAACAGTGAAAGCAATAAAGAAGCAGTAATGAGGAGCATTTTGCTTCTGACAATATCTGAGCATTCTTTTTGTGACTGACATTTAGATTACTAATTATATTGTCTCATTAACAAGTTTACTGTCAGCCCCAAGTATCTTGTGGAATTATTAACTTCTGTGTCCATTCAGGCTCCTCCTTTGGTGCAGTATAGCTTGTTAGATTGTGAATGTTAATGATCTTCTCTTAATGGATGAATGGATTTACAACTAAGTTTGTGATTTGAGGAGTACCTAGCTCTTATGGAAAACTTGTATAAACATGGTTTTTTTTCACCTGTGTATGTGTGATCTGCATTTGGATCATGCATGGCTTCTTCACGTATAAAAAATTGTCTGCTCTGTACAATTGGCATAACTACATCTGAATTTTTTCATGGACTGTCTAGCTAGTAACTGCTAGCTTCGTCTTTAGACCTCCAAAGTATAAACTTACAATTTTAGGCATGTGTGTGTCTAGGTTAATTTTCTTTCAGATTCAACAATCTTATTTTCTGAACACAGAATTTAAGAGGCTTGAATACAATGCTGGCCATTTCTCTGAATGTAAAAACAAACTAAACCTGAAATTCTGTGAATTTGCTGTGAAGAGTGGAAAGCTGTAAAATACCAGTTCATGTTTATGCTTAAAACTGTTTAATAGATACATGAAGCTCAGTTTTTATTTTTATTACTTAAATACCAGAAGTATTTATTTAGTAAGTTTCCTTGGTAAAGAACTCAGTAGGGTACAAAAGGTGTCACTTTTCTGAGCTCTACTCCCAAAATAACATTTTCACATTTGAGTCTTTAGAAGGAGAGAGTATCACAGAAAATTGTCAAAGCATTGTGCATTGCCCTATTTCCCTCTGTTCCTCAGCATTCATTTCCTCATGGTCAGCTTTAAATACACGTGCCATTATTACTGCACTTGTTCAGGGTTTCTTTTGATTTGTGGAAAACATGGAACTGTTTTCTCTCAGCTGCTTTCCTGCCTCTTTCATGTTTCTTAATTGTGCACACAAGTGATCCTACACTGTTTTCTCGGTACCCTTAAAATACTTTTATTATTTAAATTGATATTGTTGATCCTAACATTTTGTCTTGTGAAGATAAATAGATTTCCATAATCTCAAATGGTTCTACTTCTTTTTGTTTTCCCTTGGATCCTAATTTTAAGTGACTTTTCCCACTTTCTTTCCAGTGCACCATTACTGTACCAAAGCACCTGAGGCATAAATTTTAGACTATAAAAACCTTGCTAGGTTATCTCTATCTGTGAAACTCCAATTAGAGATGCATTTCACGTCTTCAAAGATTCTCTGATAGTCTCATTGAATCAGTAGTTTATATAATTTATAAATATGAGTGATGTAAACTCACTATTGATATAGAAAGTCTTGCCCATCATGCAGTGGTAGTAAAATGTGATTTGTGAATCAGGTCTGATGATTTAAAGGTTTACCAGCAGTAATTCTTGAATGTCTCTATTCTGCAGTGGAATGAAGTATGCAGTACTTGCCCTTGGTAATACTCATGCATGCCTGTAACTGCACTCAGGCTGGTAGAGGTGGAGCTTTTTAGCTTGGGCAAGGCTCTGTGTGAGAATGAATGTAGTGCTTCCTCCCCAAGCTGATTCATGCAGTGCTCTGTGTGTGTACAGATATATATATTTATATATATATATCTATCTGGTGTGAGGTATTATGGACTAGGTAGCAGGAGCAGATAAGATGAATGTGTAAAGTAGCTGTGTGGTTTGTCTGTAAACTTTCTTTCTGTTACAGGCAGCCTGCACAGGTAAGAGGACCCAAAGTTAGCAAATACATTGAGTTTGTCGTGGCCCAAACCACATGGAGTGGGTGGCCAGGATGGCTGTGCTATTTTGCAGTGGGGTTTGTCTGTTTGATCAATAGTTTAGTTTTTACCACAGCTACTGTTTGTAATACTCTCTGATCAGCTGAAGATTTGTGGTGTGAATCTGCTTTGCTTCTGGTTTTGATGTGCAACAAATGATTCAGTTATCCTTGCAGAGAGATTGTTTTGTATTGGTGTAGAATACATCACTCCCATGAGCAAAAGAAGTTTGAGTGGTAAAAAGTGCAATTTTTTTCAGTAAAAGCCTATTCTACATTATCAAATACCTAAAAGACTTCAGGGAGCAAGGTAGTTGTTTTGTCTGTCACCTACTGCCAGAATCCAAATCTTGTTTGAAGATTTGTCATAGTACCTGGGATGTCTTCTCTGTGCAGGTTGCAGAGCTGCTGGGCTATGCACAGAGCACTGCATGTGCATATATCCAGGGGTTATGTGAGTGCATGTGCCTTTTCTGCTTGAGCAACAGGTTGAACATCTATCCAAAACCAGCACAACTACATTAGCTTCTTCCCATTTTTGATATGCTGAATGATAGAATTAATGTTTAATTTGCCTGTTCTTGTTTTTGTGAAGGATTGTGACAGTGCTGTGCAATGCTGAAGGCAGTCATATTTCGGTTTCCTGTATTAAAAGTGCAGCCTTGTTTTGGCTTGACCCCGGGTAGGAACAGTGCTGGCAGAGGCAGTGACCTGTAACCTCGACCCTACAGGGTCCTGTGGCCCTGTGCTCTGTGCAGTTCCTTTAGGCAGATCCTTTGACTGATGCTGCTGTCAGGAGTGGAATCCTGGTGCAGTTATTCTCAATAGGCCCTCAAGAGACCAAGCACTCAGTTGTCAAGAATTATACAAGAAAAAAGGCTGTGATATATGGACAGCTTTTATATTTATATTTGCTTTCAAATGGGGGCTAGCTTCAGCTATCTTCCTAGTGCTCTCCCCTTTCTTTTAGTTTTTAATTTTTGTTTATAATAAGTGGGGAAAAAAAAAGCCAGAATCAGAATATTGAAGGTTTACCATGTATGAGATGAATAAGTGTTTTTGATATTTTACTTACTGCAACAAAAATGGCATTTGCACATGTTGTCTACAAAACAAAGTGCTGAGACTAGAAGAAAAACTTCACTGGTTTACTTGCAAATGGCAAGTAAAATTTGAATAGTTAATACAAGGTGATGTTTAGTCCTACATTGTTTCTTTGTTTGTTTTTCCTCCTGGCTTTGGAATTAATAAATTAAAATGCTTTAATCATTTAAAGTAATACATGTATTCATCTCTCTTTACACTTTCTCAGTTCATATATGTAGTTCCTGTAAATTATGATCTCATTATCTCTGCAGGTATTAAGGAAATAATATATCCTGGAAGGTAAACCTCTAACATTATTGATGGAAAAAAAAATGATCCTTTAGCTCTTGCACAGACAATCGGAGTGAATGAAGTTCTCTTCTTGGTTATCTTGTCAGGTCTATAGACAGAAAAGCTTTCTTACCATGCTGGCATTGAGCAGGCATTCTTTTGGATAATATTCTTCTCATTTCCTAATCCCACACATAGAGCCGTAATGTGTCTTGATTATCCAAGAACAGGATATAAAAATCCTTTTATTTTCTTTCTCTTTTTTTCCCTTTTCTTTTTATTTTCTCCCTCTTTCTTCTTTCCTTTCTGCAAAAGATCCAACAAAATTCAGCCATTCTGTAAGGAGATCCTGTAGAAGATAAATACTTAGTGTTTTATAAGCAGAATCATATGCCATTCTGAGTAGGGGTAGGAGAGTGCTTGTACAATCTGTGCCTTTTCATCTCTGCCAACAAATTTTGAAAAGTTGTTTATCGGCTTTGGAGGATGTGAACTGAATATTAGAAAAGCAGTTTAGATCTCTGAAATTCTCTGGTTATTGTCACACAGTGCAAGAAAATGCCAGTGTAGATCTTAAACATGGACTTTGGATTCTTACAGAAAGCACCTTTTTTGTGTGCTTAGTTCTTATGCTACATTCATTATTTTTTATATATTTACACTGCATTTTCTTAAGGAGAGACAACATGAAGCTTGTTAACCAGCTAGATCAAACAGACCTGTTGCCTATGCTAAAGAAAAGACAATCTTGTTTTAACAAGATAATGAGCAGGAATTTCACAGAAAAATGGAGAAAATCTAAGTGATGGGAAAAATTATTAATAGCTGCTGTCTCAGGAGAATGGAAGATACAGATCTCCCTTTTCTTAAAAGCAGGTGTAATTATTCATGCAGGTTACATGGCAGTGTTGCAGGTAACCTTTGTATTTCTTGAGCCAGATGATGAATTTAAAAATTATTCTTAATTAATTATTAATACTGTCAGATTAACCATGTACACTTTTGCTCATGGTGGTCTGCCAGCCTGGATTTAAGGGTAGAATTAAAATTTCCTTTCTTTCCCACACAACACTAAACATATGTACACTTTGGAAAAACCACTAATTGACTTCTGATTCAGCTGATGAGCTGGATGTAACCAGTAATTGGATGTTCATCGTGTTGCAAGCAGCAGTGTCCATGGCACAGTTCTGAGTCTGCTGCTTGCTGTTACTGATGAGCTGCTTCAAGAAACCCCTCCCAGGACTGACTGCTGCTTCTCTCCTCCTGCAGCAGCTGGCTGCAGTTCATACACATGTGCACATGGCCAAACAAACCTGAGCCCTGTAACAGGCTATTGTTCACATTTGGAAGAATTTGCATTTGAATAGGTGATACAGAAATCAGATAAAAGGGGAAAATCTAGTCGAGGTTTATGATACATAAACCAGCTTTTTCACCACTGTCTGCATGTTATTGTTCTCGTGCTTCTGTGGGACCCTTTTGTTCTGTGATGTTGTTACAAACTAGCTTGCAAGTGCTGAAAAATGGTTAAAGAACTATTGTGCTTGCTCTTGCATTTATTCATGTTATATTTAATTTATTAGGATCTATTTATTAATGTAGCACATCATGATTCATAGTACTTACGGAGGTAATCCTTGCTTTCCACCCACAAGCTCCTAGCTCTCAAAAATCTCCAGAGCCAGCTATCAAATAACCCCCACCCATCAAGTTTGGGAAGGTGAACTTTTCTGCTAATGAAAGGTGTGATGGTTTCCATAAAATATTTTTGCTACAGGCCTCTGATAAATAAGATATGGTTGCCCAATTGCTTACGACTGACTATTGTCCTGGAAATCATTATTATCATAACCTGCTACTTGGAAGTACCCAAAAAACCATTTTGCATTAGTTTGGAAATAATTTTTATTATTGAGCAATAGGTGTGGCATATTAATTCTTAATAGCTACACAGTAGTTATTTCATTGTTTTGTGACCTCCTTTAGAAAAATAATGATGAGGTAGTGTGGGAGGATCACCTGGATAATTGTGTAGGAAAACTGGATAATCCCTAAAAGACCACGTGTATCCATGCTATCCAGCAGGAATTAAAAGTAATTTTAATTACTGTTAATTAAACAGTAAACAAAAGCCATCACTGCTTTTTTTCCTACCTGCTAAATTGCTCAGCTTCATGCTTTCGATAGCAATATGCTATTTACATGACTTGTAGTACATACAAACTGTTCTTTGGATTTCTTATCCTATCTGAAAGTAACAGCAAATATCAAATTGATGTTAGATAGTCTTAAGTCATCTGAACATTGCAACAGAGGTGGTTGTAAAGTAAAGCTAATTGATTCAGCTTTGGGAAATGCTTCCTCACTCAAATTGAAAGTGTAACCATGCATAGTCTAGCTCACAAAGTTGATTAAACGTCCTTACTACAGCTTTAGGGGGTTAAATATCACAACTAAATTAGTACAATGAAATGTGGCAAGAAGCCTCATGCAGATGAGCAAATTGGCCAACTGCTAGCCTTAGAGAGCACTTCATTCACGGTCGGAATAAAGCTGTTCAGATGGTTAGACTTGCTGTTTTTCTTTTGTATGAAATTTGGCAGTAATTAGATTTACTCTCTCCCCCAAATTCTATATTTATAATTGTTACTGCTGTAGCATCTAACTGCCAAATGTGCATTTGAAGTTTTTGCCACAACCATCTAAGCTTAAAGAGACTTATGCACAGCCCCCTTTTCTTAGATGTGTGTGGTAAACTTGCTGCTCTTCAGCATTCTCAGCTTTTTTATCTGTGTGTTTGAAAACACGTTGGTGATACCTGGAATGTGCATAATTTTAAGGCTGAGCGTCGAAGAGAAAGGTTTGCAGGAAAGGAAGAAAGTTTGGAAAGTTTTCTGAAAGTGAGGCATTCTTTGAACTTGAAATTCTGATCTCATACTGATCTAATACAATTTTGAAAGTATTTAACAATACTTTGTTCTTTACAATTCAAATCACCACCACCATTTGTGATGTAACTCCACAAGTGGTGGTGGTGATTTGAATTGCTCCATCTAAGCTTGCATAAGCCAGGTGCAGCTAAGCTCAGGTATGGTTTCAAGAGTAGAAGGAATTAATGTAGGAATTAATGCACTGTAGCTTTGGGTACTCTGCTGTTTTGATCCAGAGTTGGTCTGTGCCACTGTTGAAAGGAGTAGTCTTGTTTTTTCCCAATATGTCATTCCAGTCTCCTATTTCTGCTTTTTTCTCTTTTTCTTTATTTTTTTTCTGTGTAGGTCCAGCAGGTCAAGCAATTGGAATTGACCTGGATTAAGGGACAGCTAGGTGAATAGAGAACTAATTGCATGGTCTGAGTCAGAGGGTGGTGGTTAGACATCCACACTGTGTGTGCAGTCTCCTGGAGATCTCCATGGGGTCCTGTCTTTGGCAGTGACTGCAGCAGGCAATGGGGTGCACGTTTATCCTGTGTGCAGGTGACACAAGAATGGGGGGGATGGCCAGGTGATGGCTTGAGGGAAGGGCTGGTGTGCAGGGATTCCTAGAAAGCAGGAGGAGAGCTATGTCAAGAACATGAAGATGTTCAGCAGGCACAAATGCCAAGTCTTGCACCTGGAAAGGAAAAGCTCCTGGCAGGAGCATAAGCTTGAGAACAGAGGGGCTTGGGGCTGCCAGCAGACAACTCCCTGACAAGGAGGGGACTTGGCCAAGAGCATCTGGGCTGGATCACCAGGCACCTAGCCAGTAGATCAAGGCAAGAGATTATCCTCCCTGATTATTCAGCACCCATTGCATTACATTGAATTATATTGCATCCAGGTTTAGGCTCCTGATAAAGGGAAGTTGCTGATAAATTGGAACGCATTCAGCAAAACCCATCATGATGGGCACTTGCCCTTCTAGGAGAGTCAGCTGGAATTGACCTTTCTCAACTGGGAGAAGAGGTGGGGACTGCCAGTGCCTCTGGGGTTATAGACCAGAAGATGGAGTTGGACTCTTGGACTGGATTGACTGCATTGAAATGGGAGTGGTTCAGTGGGAGATATGTGTGGAAGCTTTCCTCCATTACTGGGTCAGGGAGAGGTTATGTGGTCTTTTGTCTTCAGAGATTTTCAATTACTGGGTACCAGGGACTGACCTCACAGCTGAGCCTGTTTTGAAGTGTAGTTTCTGCAAGGGCCTTTTGAGGCCTCTTCCAGCCTGAATTACTCTGTTTCCAAGATTTTTGATTGAATTTCCAGATTCAAACTCTAGCTGGAAAGGGTACTGTCAGCATTTTGGTGGCAGTAGAGGGAGAGCTTTCTCCTTTCTTTTAATGCTGAAGACTTACTCCTCCTCCCTGAAGAGAATCTTCAGTGTTTAAACTAATGTCTTACTCTGTTGCAGTACACAAGGGGAGCACATGGGGGTTATTTTTTTTAGTTAAGAAAAAGTTCCTCAAGGTCTGAGGAATTGACATTGTTTTGCTAGCTGATGGTTAACTATACAGTTGTCAGAGCTGCATTTAAACCTTTAAATGTCTTTCAGGACTTTAAAAAAGTTATTTAAAAAGAATTTTTTATTAAATAGGAGTATTGTCTTTTTATAGACTTGCCCCCAATTTTTCATTTTAGTTCCAGAAACAAGCAGTTCTTTCTCAAGAAGAGTCAAGCAAGCTTGACTCATCACATAACTATAAACAAAGATACTGTAGACAAAGTTTAGGTGGCACAGTTTCCTCTTCTTCTCGGGCTCACTAACACCACCATTTTCTAACAGCAAATCTCACAAATTAAATGGCAGAGGTAAAAAAGAGTGTTCATCATGTTTAAAAGTGGTGATGCATATGTAAAATGAGTGAGGTTTACAGTTTCTTTCTAGTGTCCATTGCTTAGCTAAGTCTCATTTACATTAGATGGGAAAGTTGCTGTCCCTGAAAGTATCACCAGATCACTCTGGTTTTCAGGATCACAGTAATTATTTACCACTGATGATTAGAAAGCCCACATATAATAAATAGACCACAAGTTTTGGAAGCTCACTGGAGATGCCTGCTTTTGCTCACCAGGATTTTTCTTTTAAATAATGAAATATTTCTTGTAAACTAGGAAAAGTGCTACAAAACAGCATTATTGTAAATTTTGCCCAAGGTCTAAAGAGGAGTAAGTAATTTTCAAAACACGATTGTATGTATGTATGAAGTATTCATCTCTGGGGTCATACCTAAGAGTTTCAAATTTATATTTAGCTGAGCAATTTTAAATGGATTTTTTTTTTGTCTCTCTAATCATGGAACAGTGAGGTCTGCGTATGTCATCACCATATTGCTGCATAAAAATATTTGCTCACTCTGAGCTATTGCTTTTCTTCTCTTCCTGAGTGCTGAAATGTGCTTAGCTTGTGCTACTTTATGCTTTCCTGTAGATACCTTCTATTTCACTCCTTTTGATAGAAATAATCTCTCCCTGGATGGCAAATGAAATTCACGTGTGCAGTAAATCAAGCCAAAGATGTGAAGAGATCTCTAAAAGTTCCGCAGGGTTGTTACCACTTTCCTTCTAAGGGGTATTAGGGCCTGATCATTGCAGAAACCTGCTTCCAAAGCAGCTCTTTGGAGGTTTCTTCAGAGGCAGAAGCCTTTGTGTTCCATCAAGCAAACTTAGCTTCCTCCCTTCTTTAAGCTGTCCAGTTTCCTTTCTGATCCAGGTTTGGATGGTTGCTGGGATAAATTATTACTTGTTTTATGAAATCCTACTGTTAACGTTGGTTTTATATTTTAATGCTGAAGCAGGAAATTGTAAAATTTTCCCCATGGTAGATTGTGTTGAGTGGATGGAACTATTCTGTGTCTGGCCATGGTTTGTTCTACTTATTACTGAGCTTGTCAGATCATCCTGTGTAAAACATCGGTTTTATTTCTAAAAATACAACAGAAAAACTTACATTGTGTCATGTTTAGGTACAGAGTGGTTCAAGAGGTGGGCCTGAGAGGAATTTGGTTTCAGATTCAGGCTCTTGGATCAACATTTTCATGTCTTGTGTAAGATTAGTGAAATAAATTTGCTTAAAGGTTGTGGGTTTTCTTCTTAATTTTTAAATTAAAATTCTTGCTTCAGGAAGATATTGAGGTGAGCATAGGTATCTAAAACCATTTTAAACTCTGGAATACCATCTCTGGCTTCCTGCAGCAGTTTTACAATGGCCCATTATTGTCCTGTGTTTTGTGCCTTATCTGCAGTCAGATGTTTTTGACCAAACTTGTGTTTGGAAGCCTAGATTACTTAGGAAGAAAGCCCCAAACCCAAGGTACCTAGAAGAAATATTAATGCTTGAACTTAACAATCAAAATGTAGCTTGTCACAGTCATTTACTGTAATAAACAGTTGTAGAAATTAATTGCTGGAAATGTTGATGTGGTATAACTCCAGATAGCAACAAAACACCACACAGCTGTCGGCTCACTACCCCACGTGGGAGGGGGGAGAGAATTGGAAATAACAAACAAAGCAAACCAAGGATTGAGTTCTCAGCTCCCCAGGGGCAGGTAGGTGTTCCTCCGTGGCCAGGACTGGCAGGCTCTGTTACTCCCCAGTGGCTGGGGAGTACAGAACCTCTCACTCCAGGTGCTCTCGTGCCTCCTGTGCCCGGCTGCCCGTGCTGGCTGCCCTGTGCTGTCCCTGCCTCAGCTGTCCTGGCTCTGTGCAGCTCCCTGTGCCTCCCCAGCCTCCTCACTGATGGTGTGAGGAGCAGGAAAGGCCTTGGGGCTGGGTGAGCTCTGCTCAGCAGTACCAAAAACACCCCTGTGTTACCAGCACTGCTCCAGCACAAATCCCAACACAGCCCTGCACTAGCCACTGTGAAGAAAATGAACTCTACTGTAGTCTGGTTTTCTAGGCCTGAGGTTTCTGAGTTTCTGAACTCAGTTTCTTCATGGTGTTTAGGTTTGAGAAGACCTTGTTCTCACAGACTTGACATAAATATCGTGTTATTGTAATAAGAGTGATGTTTTAGATTCTTTTCTGTAAGATAGACTTAACTCTATCTATCAGTTTGGACCAATGTGAAGAAGAGTTCTAGCACTCTTCTAACCAATGAGAGTGGTTTGTTCTAAAAGGTATATAAAGAGAATAATTGTTTTAATAAAGTAGAGTCAGATACAGTTTTTATAACGAGGTCTCATGTCATCTGTTCATCACCCACAGCGACACTCTACCCCAGCCACAACTAGCCCAAACATAGGCCTTTTAACATGAGTTTCTATTTTTTCATTAATTACTTGTCTAATTAAAAAATACTTTGCCTTGGCATGGGTTTCTTTTAAGATTTATTTATTGTCAGTATTATGGATGCCAGAATAATTCTGAATTGATTTACAGTCTGACCTGAACCTGTACATATGTCAGGTGAGGCTGTGGGTTGTCAGGTGAGGTGGGTGAAGTTCTTGTTTTCATTTTTGTTTTCTTGCTCTCTTCACAAATCAGGGAAGGGGATGGGGGTGTCTACAGCAAGATAGACTTAAGTGGAATTTGGTTTGAAGAAGCTGGTTATATCAGGGCGTGTTGTTATATCACTTTTGTGAAAAGAACTATTAGAAGTGGAATGAACTACACACAGGCATGATTAAAAAAAGTAGTAGTGTTGCATTTGGAGAGAACTGTGGTTGCTATGAGGATGCACGCAGGCTTCATTTTGAAAAAGTGTTTGGTAGGTTGGTTGTAAAAATGGTTATTATTAGTAGAGCGGGTGAGGTCCTCTGTTGTAGGTAGTTACATGAAATACTATCTCATGCTGAGGTTCTGTTGTTGAGTTTCTGAGAAATATTTTGTGAGCTCCCTTTTGTAGATGATGGGTAATTTACCAGGTAGAAAGTTGCCAAATCTTAGAGAAGTTGTTAAAGGGTCTGGGTTTTTGCATCCATTATTGAGAGAAACTTTTTGCTCTTTTTGGGAAGCTAGAAAAAGTACGGATTCAAGTTGCATGTGTCCCAAAAATCCACTAGGGAGGCAGATTTCAGCCCTCAAGATCTCAGGGTAGCTCTTTTGGAGAGCCTGCTATTGTGCAACGTGTTAGCAAGCACTGGGAACATTGCTCTTCAATTAATTCTCTATGTGACTCTACTGCCTGCTTTTATTTCTTCCTGTCTTGCTTAAAATAGAAACAACTTTAAATCTTATTTAAATATGCAAATACACTGCATTTGTTGTCAGTATCTAGGAAGGTTAACGTAATGGAAGACACTAGGCTTTTTCAGTTTTCTTAGACTGATTTTGCAGTCTTAGGCTGCAATTATGTTTAGTAAATGTCAATTCATAGGAAGTGTGCATTTCTCCAGGACTGCTGCAAAAGTTTTAGTAGTAGTAATATTGGCAAGAGAAAGTCAAAGCCAAAACTGGTCAGTAAGAGAAAAAAAAGAGGAAAGAAGTTGAAACAAGAATGAGTAATGTTGACAGGATTGTTCTTAAACTGTGTGAAAGACATCAATGCGTAGTACAGAGGAGAGGCGCATAATTTTTTAAAGGGTTGAAGTAGAAGTGTATAATTCAAAATACTTAACATTCTGTCAAGTTACATAAACTGTATTCTTGTTAAACTCATCTTTACTTTGAAATACTAAAGGAGGTTGCTAAGGGGTGGGGGGATGTCAAATGAAATGGTTGCAATGATGTTATGCAACAGAGTTAATTTCGACCTACGCTCTGCTTCTCTGCAGAAGAAGTTGAAGAAGAGTCTGAAACTACAATTGAGCTTGATTTGACTGATAAACAGAAACATCAGTTGAAGCACAGAGAGCTTTTCCTTTCTCGCCAGTATGAGTCCCTGCCAGCAACACATATCAGGTAAGAAGTAGTAAATACAATTTATCTGTGTGTTCCACTGGGTGATTGCCTCTGCCAGCCCGTCTGCTGGACTGCCTCCCCTTGCACAAGGTGTCATTGGGCTGAGCTGAGCTGGGCCAGGCTGTCCCGTGAACTGCTTTGGAAGCCCCTGTGTTTTTATCTTCTGTTACTTGATGTTTGAGCCTTAGAAGGGATAAAAGTCTCAGAGCTCTAGCTTGCCAATTGATAGCATCTGTCGATAATTTGGTGGAAAGTCAGTCTGTTACTACTTTGGAAGAGCTAATTTTTTGGTTATTCTGCTGGCCAGAGGAACCTTGACCATTTTGTCTGGCCTGGAAAACTGCAGATGGGTTTGGAAAGGAGGCAGCAACTCATTGGTCAGATCTGCAGTTTAGGGCTGCATGCATATAAAATTAAAATGACCTCAACTTCAGTAAATGTGAGGAAGTCATGACTGAGTTTGGTTAAATGTCGAAGGAGCATTTCAAGTATTGTTTTAAATTGCCTTTAATGCTAATGTAGGAAGAGGCTTGCTAAAGCTCAAAAAGTGTTTGTTAACTTCTTTCTGTAAGTGATGTAGGTGCTCATGTCATCTTCTGTTTAGCAGTCAGGAAAAACGTATTTTTGTGTTGGGATGAGGGGATGATGAATCTAGAAAGAGAAAAGAAATAGCACAGTGACAGGATATGTGTGTGTCTAATTTAGTGTGAAACAGTGCATTCTTCCATTACATTCTTAAGGAATTTTCATTTTCTCATTGCATCCAGCTGACCCCAGCTATTTCAGACCATAAATGTCTAGAAGCTACCAAAAAAATTAGGTATATATTGTCCAACAGGAGAAGCACATTTTATGAGCATATTTATTTTCTCTCTTATTGGCAAATCACATAATCATGGAATATTCTGTGTTGGAATGGACCTACAAGCATCCCTGGGTCCAGCTTCTGGCCCTGCACAGCACCATCTCCAAGAATCAGACCATGTACCTGAGAGAATTTTCCAAATGCTCCTTGAACTCTGTCAGGCTTGGTGCTGTGACCACTTCCCTGGGGAGCCTGTTCTGGTGTCCAGCCACCCTCTGGGTAAAAAACCTTTTCCTGATGTCCAACCTAACCCTCCCTAGACATAACTTCAGGCCATTGCCTTGGGTCCTGTCACTGGGCACCACAGAGATGAGATGTTGCTAATCTCTCTATGCTGACAACACAAAAACTGGAAGTTGGCATTTTTTTGTATTAATTTCTTGTGCTTTATTCAGCTACTTGTTCTGACTTTGAGAAAGTCATTTAACTGTCAATTTTCTGCTACTCCAACTATAGCATGGAGATAATAATCCTGTGCAGTTTCTTTTACTTACTTTGACATTTAGATATTGAAATAAGGTGTTCTCCTTGCAGAGGGAAGATTACACAGAAGAAGTACTGTAAATGTCTTCTCACCTCACAACTCAGGGAGCAAATACAATAGAGGTTCACCAGTGCATAGTTCACAAAGAAGGCAGGAAAACACGTGAATTCATAGTACATGCCACACAGCACAGCAGGCAAAAGCAGAGTGATGACTTGCATCTACTTTTCAGAACAGATGAATGTTGTAGGACTGTGCTCTCACGTGTTACTAAGACCTTTAGCAGACAAATTCTGGAACAAGCTTGATGTTTCAACAACATTTTAAAGCTGTTTTAAAAAGAAACAAGAAGGCAAATACACTATAAAGCATTCCTCAGTTACCTCTTTACCTTACACATTCTGTGATTCTCAGTAGTTTTCTTAACTTGTATTCATTAGCTTATTCTCTAAAGAGGATAGAAATATTGGGAAGGTGGCACTCCTCTAGCTTTCTTCCATCAGTACTCTAGAATACTCAAGGATGCAGATATCACAGCTTCTCTGGGAGTCTGTTTTGGTGTTTGATGATTGTTGTGATTTTTTTTCCCCTGTCATCTATTTGGGATTTTACTTATTGAAACTGTGTCTATTACCTTATGTCCTATCATTGTGCTTCTCTGAAAGGAGTCTTGTGCCATCTCAGTTATCTGTCTTTTCATTAGCTAATTGAACCAAGCAGTAGAATTTCTCCCTTTAGTTATGGTACCTTAGGAGTGAACAAATCCAGTTTAATATCATCTGCAGGCATGCTGAAGGTGTACTCCGGTTAATAAAGGTATTAAACTGTTTGTCCCAGGGTCAGCAATTGGGGGGTACCCCCATAACCAGCTGCCAGCTGGTCTTTGTGTCACTCACCCAGCCTTTCCAGTCTGGTGGTTTTTCCCAAGCTTATTGTCTGCTTGTCTAGTCCATGTTTCCAGTCTGCTTGAAGGACACTGGAACACTGCAGGCCTTGCTCAAGTCAGGTTCCATCACATTCTCTGCTGTCACTGGTCTGTCAAGCCAGCTGCCTCCATGTAGAAAGCTAGGGGATATTTGTGCAGTAAAAGCCAGGGCAGCTCCATGGTGTGGGCCTTTGCTCTAAGCACCTGCAGTTTTAGCCCTTAAGAAAAGGCTGAGAGTGGAGCTTGGAGATCGTTTCTGTCAAGAGTAGGAACAAAAAAACTCAACCCCTCTGGAAGGAGGAGGAAAAAGTTCAAGTTGATTTTAAGAGAATGGAGGAGGTTTATGACAGCTACAGATCTTGAACTTTTCCTGACATCTTCAGCCAAGAAAAGTATCTGAGACTAATTGTCTTTTTTTTTTGTTGTAATTGAAGGAATAAAAGAATTTTACCTAGTATGTTTTTATTTAGATTTTACTAATAAGGTTTTAGTGCTTTTGTTCTGTCTTTCTTTTTTTTTTTTTTTTAACTTTACCCTTTTTACATTTTTCAAATCGAATGGCAGAGGAAATTACACCTCTTCCCCTCCAAAAAACCACTATCACTAGGGTTACTTTTGTTCTAGTGCACAATTCCAAATACAGTGATGTCTCTGATACACCTGCTGCTGTTACTTCATAGCTGAGTTACCTTGCAGTTATTTTAGTGGGTTTATGTCTAATTCTGGAGCTTTTTCATCTGCAGCTCTGGATTTTGAATAATTTTGATGTTATTTGCTCTTTGTAATTTTGCTCTTGTATTAGTGAAATACAATTTCATCCCTCATTCTGATATTTTTATTTTGGAATCCTGGACATAAAAAGTTACAGGCTTTCTGTGCTGGCAGACTATGATCCACAAAGATAAACTGCATTTGACCTGAGGCCCTGGGAAAGGCTTCCAAAACTGAGTGGTAACATTGAGTCTGTGACTGTGTATAGTTGAATAGAAATGTGTTACATCACAGGGTGAGAAATTTAAAATTTAAGGTGGCTGGTTAAAATAAATATGTAACAAGACAGAAGGTTTGGGGCGTAGTCTCCTTTGTTCCTTGTTGTCCTTCCTTCTTGTTGTCCTTCCTTCTTGTTGTCCTTCCTTCTTGTTGTCCTTCCTTCTTGTTGTCCTTCCTTCTTGTTGTCCTTCCTTCTTGTTGTCCTTCCTTCTTGTTGTCCTTCCTTCTTGTTGTCCTTCCTTCTTGTTGTCCTTCCTTCTTGTTGTCCTTCCTTCTTGTTGTCCTTCCTTCTTGTTGTCCTTCCTTCTTGTTGTCCTTCTTCCTTCTTGTTGTCCTTCCTTCTTGTTGTCCTTCTTGTTCTTCATTGTCGTCTTCGTCTTTGTCACATGTTCAGGTGATTTTGTGTGACTGGTTTGAAAAACCCAAAGTGTAGGATGTGGGTGAGTGGTTATTGGGTTAGAAGTAAAAATAAATTTGCTGGCATCTCATAATTGGATAGATTAGGCTTAAAAGGACCTTGAAGCATCTCTCTGTAGTCCAATTTTGCCTTGTTAATTTTAGCACTCATGGTCAGTGAGGCTTTAACTGAGATTAGAAAGAATAAACATTGAAGTCTGAACAAGAATTCTGCCTCTTGTGATTTTAATTCTGACCCTGTAAAGAAGAACCAAGTAAAGCAGAGGGGTTCCCCACATTTTTATTTTGTTATATATACATTATATGTAACTGTTTTGATATGTAATTTGTTTTGTTATAAAGGCTGGGATTGTTTTAGATTTCATCTTGTCTTCCCTTTGAAATAGATGTCTCTATGCCATATCAGTAGCTTTAGGGAGCAGCTTAAGTTTTGGTATGAAAAAACCCCGAAGAGGCAGATGTAGAAAGGAATTTCGAAGTGGGTAGTGTAGTAATCAATGTGGCAGTGGTGCATTCTGGCCAGAGTCCTTGCAGTGGGGCGTGCTTCAGAAGGTGGAATTGCCTGTGCTCTGCAGTCATGGTGTGTGGCACAGAGCCAGCTCACGTGTCAGTCTGGGGATCAAGGCCAAGGCTCGTTACTTTCCTGCCTACTTGCCAAGTTACAAGAGAAATTCTTGCCTCCGCTTCTGCTCAGATGTGTGCAGTCAGTGACAGCCCTGCAGTGGATTCTCCCCTTCCTCCTGGTGCCTGCCTGCTGCAGAGGCAGTTCTGCCAGGCTCTGTACCCCAGGTGTCCTGGTCACAGCTGGCCAGGCTCCTGGAGCCTTCCTGAGTGCCCCAGGGCTGCTGCAGGTGGCAGAGCTGCCATCCCAGACAGGGGCTCAGTTGAGCCAGTGCTCTGTGCTTGGGGTGTCAGAGGGTTGAGCATTTCCAAATAGAGCATTTTGGAAAGGCAGGAAAAGTTATGGGGCAGGAAGAATGGTGAAAGTTGACAGAAAGTTGAAATTATCTGCCGGTGTTGCAAAATTTACCATAAAAGTTACCATGTGGTAAAAGTGTGTTCTTGTTTAAAAATCAGCAAATGGTTATCTTGTTGCAGATGCATTGGGTTATCTGTGATTTGGGCTTTAAATTTATTTTTCATTCTTAAGGTCTCAAGAGTTTATAGGTATTGAACATGTTTGGATTGTTATAAAAGATGCATTAGTGTCTAAGCTCATTTATAATTGCTACAAAATTAAATATTTCTTATGAATTGTGTAGAAGAATTTATTTATACATTAAGGTTCATCTTACCATTTCAATTTCAATATCTTTGCTTATTTCTTGTTTGCTTATTTGGTGGGTGTTTTAATCTAAGATTATGATGATGATGATGATTATATTTTAAGTGTTTGTAAAGCATACATAAGGCATTCTCAAACATCGTAATAAAAGCATGTGTGAATTTTTTTGGCTGCTTTATACTGCAGTAAAAATCTCCACCCCCTTCAGGAAAAAAAAAAAAAATCTTTTTCTTGCATTTCATTTTACCAGTGTAGGATATCTGTTCTTTATGCAGAAGTTTGTCATGATGGGGTTTCTTCAAATAACTGTAGTAAATTTACACCCTAATCTTTAATGGGGAGTGTTTGTTCAATCTGCAATTGGATAAACTAAGAGTTTCTTATGTTTTTTAGAGGATTCTATTTATTGCTTGGCATAAAGAGCAAATTCACATTTTCTATGCACCTATGAAAGAAAAACTTTCTGAGCATTGATTCTGAAATATTCTTACACATACCCTTTATTTTAAAAACTGACAAACAAAAGGCAAACCCAAGAAAAGTGCCCTCAAAACCATCCTAAGATAGTCTTGAGTCTTGGTTGGTTTATTACTTCTGTTCCAACACAGAAAAAACTTCATGAACCTTTTACAAATGTGATTGCATAAGATAGTTTTATTAAAAGCTGATTAATATGATTGGTGAGAATGCGAGTATTTTTGCAGAATGCCTCTGCATACGTGACATTAAAGAACATCCAGATAGTCAGATCATGAGAAGGGTTCCTCAATTTTTATTAAGGAATTTGTACCCTCTGCATATTTTTGCATGTAAATCTACAAAAAAATGTACTTAAACTTCTAAATTAGTAGTCTATAAGAATTTTGGTTTCCCTCTTTTGACACTATTCTGATCATTAATAGAATTCAGAACACAGCGTTAATTTTATTTTTCAGTTTGGTGTTTTGTTCACTTTAATTGCTTGTTTGGTGATGGTGTTTTTTTGTTATTTTGGTGGTTGTTACATGGTACCCTTGCTCTTGGTTAGACTAAAGAAACTTTGATTGGTACCACGTAGATGTAGCAGAAAAAGTAGCTTAAGAAGGTGCAGTTTATAAGAGCATGCCACGCTTACAAACAAACCCTGTGCTGCTCCTCAGGTGTGTTACAAATGACTCAATTCTGTGAAGTATCAGTATTAGTAAGTCCTGATAGATCATGAAGAAAGAACAGCAAAAAAGAAAGTTGTGTGATAAAACGAAGGTGTAGAGAAATATTTTTTTTTCTGGATATGGGATTCCTTCACTCAAAACACAGCAAATGATCTGAAGCTCAAGACAGGTATAGTCATTTTGAGGTGTTACTTTTCAAGACAGGGCACTTCAGAATTTAGTGGTATTACCATGGGATTTCTAGTTTTGGCATTCCTACTAAATTAGAAGTTTCTGTATACAGGGTGTGAGTATATATACAAATTTTAACTACTTTTTAGAAGCTTAATGTGAACCTTATAAGCCTGATTATTTTCTGGCATAAATCAGATTGGATAAATTGTGAATTTGTTTTGCATAGGCATGTGCCTACCTCATCATTTGGATTGTTAAGCAAGGTATTCTTCCCTTCTGGACTGAGTTTATTTGGAGCAAAAGGATATTTGAAGCATGTCTGACTATTTTCCTCTATTTTCCTCTTTTTTTCCCAGTAGAATTCAAATTATTATTACTTGAATTACAATGAAATTTAAATCAGGACAGAAAATTCAATAGCCAGTACTAGTAACAGTGTAAGAAAAAGTGTATTTATCAGTGGAAAAGTGTCACTTAAATATCTGAAAATCAGTACATATTTTCCTGTAGGGATGTAATTACAAAGTAGGAGCCTTTCCTAGGGTGCAAAACTTTTACTTGCAGATGCATGGAGTGATGTGAGCTGGGCAGCTCGTAATGGACTTGATGACCTTAAAGGTGTTCTCCAGCCTGAATGGTTTCATGATTGTGTGGAAAATCATTCCTAACCAGCCTCCTGTGCCTTTGTTCACTTCATGTGCATCACTGCTGCTTTGCTAAAAGGCAACAATTCTTTTACTTTTTAGTGTGAATTAATCCCTAGAGAAGAAATATCAATGACTTGAGTTTGCAGCAATGCAGTTTCCAGTTTACAGAAAGTGCATTACAGTTATGCTTGTTTTGAGAGATCAAAATGCATAGTTTTGCTGTGGCCACAGTGAGAAAATCCTTACCTTTTAATTACTTTTAAGTCCATGTCAGTTGGGCACGATTGCTTCAGGAGACTGTAAATCTTACCAATTTGGAGGGCACAAAATTAGCACTCCAGCTCTAATCAAAATTAAAACTCTGAATTATTTGACTAAAAGCCACATGCAGGATCAAAATCCTGGGCCATCCATATGATCTATGCACATGTTTAGATGCCAGGCATTTACTAGTTCATTTAGATGTGCACGTGCATAAATCAGTTTGCTGTGCATTCTGTTTTAAATTTGGTTTGGTCAAGTGTGTGTTAATTAGATAATACCAAGTTCATTGATTTGTCTTTTGGCCCCAGATACACAAGCTTGGACTGTTTAGAAGATTGGTATTATTTTGTCAAAATAGTAGTAGTCACCTATCAAATATTTTTTTGTTTGTTGTCTGGGTTTTCTCCCTCATGTTCGCGATGGCTCTGTAAATGAACAGAAACAAACTTGAGCCAGTTAATTATGAATCAATACAATGCAGATTTTTTTGGGTCAATTCTAGATATTGCTTGAATATTTTAAAAGTTGAATTGTAGTTAGGGATCTCTTACAGGTTTAAATCACTATGATGATGGTTTTTTTTTTTGTTGTTTTTATTGTTACGCAATAGCTTGCTCCCAGTTAATCTCTTTGAAATCTTGAGAACTTGAAATTTGCTATAAAGACATTGGTATGTGTCTGTCAGCATCATTTTGTACCCCTTAAACTGTGCTTCAAAATAAAATACACTTAGTATTTAAAATATTTAAATACTTAGTAAAGTACTCTAAGGTTTGGTTTGCTGTGACTGGGGAATCAGTTTCCTGGGATTAGCAGAAGCCCTTTGGGCTCCCCAGTTCCCACTCTGTGGTTCGGTGACCAGCACTGCAGGGTGGGATGCTTGACACTTGGCTCAAGGTGGATGTTGACTGGAAATCTTCAAAACACTTTCTCATTTAAGACAGTTCAGGAATAAAAGTGTTGTCATTTTAGGTAGCTCTCTCCTTTACTCAATATCTGTACCTTTTCCTCCCTTTTCTCCCTTTATGCTGGATGTGCAAAAGATTACTCTGGAGTTCTACTTCTGCACCTGCTCCTTTCTACCCCTCTTCATTATGCACCTTCATTTGAGTTTAATCTCTGATTGTCATTGAAGTAACAGCATATGTTAAAATCAAATCAGATTTTTCTCACAAGCATAATATTTCCTAATATTCTTTCCTGTTATTTTATTCTCAGACTGTCTAGCTAGTGACTCATGCTTCTGTGTTCCAAATGTCTTCTGAGACACTAACATTTCTTGATGCAGATAATCAAGATACAATTGGTGTATATCTGTGCAAAATTATCTAACATAATTCTGTTGTTTTCAGAAGGACAATTAATAGCTGTTATTTCCAAATCTCTGGGGTCATGCCTGCATATGTTTCTTTCTTCAGCTTGTATCTGAATTAGCAATGCACATAAAGTTTCATTGACTTGGTGGGAACCCAGAGCTCTGAGTTCTGAGAGTTCTTGCACTGCACCCTTGTCACTCAGGCTACATCTGCATTCCAACAGGAGATTTCTTTGGTGTGGTACTGAATCCATGAAGTTGTCTTTTCTACTCCTATCAGTCATAGTGGTTAACAAGCAGCAGGTATTTTGTTTATTTTAATTTTTTTCTGTGATTTTTTTGGGGCATATCTCCTGTTCCAAAATATCCTTATTTAAAAAAAAAAATGTATCTCATGGGCTTACTCATCTGGTGCAAACATGAAGAAGTAGCCTGCAAGAACAGCAGAACAGAAATCATAGAGGCATCCACTGGTTTAAAAGTTAGGGCTGAAATGAACAGGCACTGTAAAAGATGAGGCAGTTGCTGTTGATTTTGATTAATTTTGATAGCTTTAAAATATAAGTGCTTGCATCAACTTTTAAAAATTTTGCTAATGATTTTAATCTATACTTTTTATTACTTTAAGAAAAGGCTCATTGAAGAACAATTACCTAGCAAGTGTGAAGAAGGCATTTCAATGTATCTTCTGGAGCAATTTGGTGTTTTTCTCTAGGTTGTTTAACCAGACTATATTGAAATCTTTTCATAACATTGTCTGGTATAACCTTGGTACAAATTTTTTTCATGCTGCTTATATTCTTGAGCTGGGTTATCACCATCTTTTGCCTTCATTGTAACAGATTAGTAAGGGCAGTCTTGTTCTTCTCTCATCTAAATATTGATTGTTGTCACATTTTTGTCTGAAGTAAGCTTCCCATGTTTTTCATTCCTCTGTTGGGCCTCAGTGAAACATGGCATGTTTTTATCTTTAGTTTTCAAGATTTTTGAGGTTTTACCTCAGCTGACTCTCTGTGACATCTCTCCTTCAGGGCAGGCATGGTGACTGACATCTCATGTAGACTGTTGATTTTCATGAGCTCCATATTGAATTGTCCAGGACAGTCTGACCTAGGAGTGTCTCACAAAGCTGTCACTTATTTCCTAGAATTTATTTCTCCTTTTCTTTGTTCTACAGTAAGCAGCCTCCCACCCATCCCAGGAAAAATAGTTCCATAAAACAAGGGTGGGGGGGAGAGGGAATAAATCCTTATGTTCCCTGCAATGAGACTTCTGTCTACCATGATAACTGGTATTCCTTACCTTTTCCTTTTAGTCCTCATTAGTGTCTCTGTGCTTTGAGATTTTGGCTGTAGAAGGTTAGAGTTTTGGTTTTGGCACAGTATGGTCCTGGATTTCTCCTAGGGCTGTTGAAGAAATCCTTTCCTACAAAATCATTAAGGCTCTTCAGTTCTAAAGTTGTGGTTTTTCTGGAGAGAGTGTGAGTCTCATTCCTATATTGTGACAGAAGGGATTCCCTGAGGTAAGGAAGTAGGCTGTATGCAAAATAAAAAAAATACCTTAAATATGGGCAAAATGTGGAAAAATAGCTTATCAGGTATCCCTTAGTTGATGGGTGTAAATGATCAGGAATTGTCAACTCACTGGAGAAGTCACCTGGAACATACAAAAAAAATTTACAAGTAGACTAAAACTTCTAACAAATGAGGGTGAAGCATGTGAAAAGAGCTCTTATATGATTAATGCTTTAAAGAAAAAAGTTAGGAGTTGTGGCTCTGGTTACTAGGACAGGAGAAGAAATTGAATCCTAAGTGGTTTATATGATAGAAGCTGGCAATATCATGAGAATATATTTATAGGCAAGTTTTATTGTCTCCCTTTACTGCAAGACCTCTAAATTACTTTTTGTTGCTGGCTGATTTAATTATATAGTAAGTTTTGTTGGCATTGTTGTCAGCTCAATGGAACAACTCTTTATTTGTGACCAGTTTAAATATGAAGTACATCTAAGAGCAGAAAGGATTCTTAAGGCTTAATCTCATCAAAATTAAGTCATAATGAAGACATAAAGCTGTTACTTTTTTGTTCACTGTTATTTGTGCATTGCTGAGGTTGCTTAAATTTTCCCTCACCATTCCTACAAGATAAATTTTGCCTAATTCAGAAGGAAGTAAAAAAAAATTCTGCATATTTTTAATTTGAGAAAAAGGTCAAAATCAGACATGTCATCATTGAGACCTGATGCTGTTAATAATTCACCTTGATGATACCAGTTAAGTCAAGAATGCTGCTTGTTGGAAGAACACAGCTTAAATCAGAGAATCAGTTACATAGGAGCAAGAAGGTTTCATATGTGGAAAAACAGTAGACAACTATTTATTTATTTATTTATGTAATGTTTTAAAAACTGGGCAGTTCTTTGTAATTTTTACCTGAGTTCAGTTTAGTGATGCATTTCAGGCAGGAGATGCCAACAGCATAATGAGCCTGTGGCATTGTATGCCACTAATCTAAATAATACCCAGAATGTAAAGACAGTAGGATTTCTTGAAGAAGAGAGTATAATTTTGCTTTGGTGTGTAACTGATTTTATAATCTGCTAAATGCAGCATCCACTCTCGTTTGTTTTTGTAGGTAGCTAGCTCCCCATTTCTTTTCTCTGTCTAGATTGGAACAGTCAGATTTTATGCTGTTATATTGATTGTTTATTTGACATAGCTCTATCTGTCCAATTATCTGAAATAATTTAGAAACATTAAGGAATAAAGCTCCAGAACACTGTAAGAAGGAAAATATTATTTTGAAGTCCAGAGAAGCTGTGGGTTTTCAGATACATCCCTTCAAGAGCTGACTCCCAAGTCACATTGTAATTTAAATGACATCAACATTTTCTCCAGGGCATTTGATTATTAGTGTTGAAGAACCGACAAAAAGTGCAGGGTGGTTGGAGAATATCAAAGGGTCTGTTACTGCAGATAGATAGTCACTTAAGTTATTTCCTTATTATGTATGATTGACAGGTGCTGGATGTCTATCCATCCATCCAACACAATGAACTAGATGCTTGGTTCAATCCAGCAGAGCATTTGCAACTAGACAGAAGCTTTTCCTCTGATGGGAAAGAAAGAGACAAGTTATATAAACAGTAGGCTTTTATGAATCTCGTAAAGATTCTAAATCACTCATATTAAGTATTGCGGGTTTCCAGATTACAGAAATGGGTAACTGTAATATAGAGAATCAAAAGTAGAAAGACTTCTGGAATGTGAGTTTTGTCGTTGTTTTTTTACTTTTTATTTTACTGTCTTCTGTAGGTCTGGTTCTGTCTTCATTGAGACACAAGTGCATGCATGTGAGAGGTCATATGTGCATACAAAATGTTACCTCTGTGTGACTCCAGCTGTTAGATGGTTAAAGTGCTGTACAAAGGAATGTAGCATCAAGTAGAAATTCACTCAGAAGACATGCTGCAGGGACTAATCTTGTATTAATGAAATAAAATGCATTTTTTAACGGACCAGGAATAAAAGATGAGGTTGGTCAGTCAAATACCTTTGCAGTCATGATGGCAGTGGAGCAGTGAATGCCCCTGTGGTAATTAGAGTTAAGTAAGGGCAGGCTATGAGAGAGAGAGCAGACTCCTGGTTAGCCTTTTGCACTAAAAAAACCTACTAAGATATTAAAATAAAGTTGGAAAACTGACTTCATGCTACAACACAACTAATTTTTAGAAGTGAATGCTCTGGAATTACCAAGGCCAAAAGCTTCAAAGAAAACCTTCAAAGGAAGACATGATGGGGTACCTGGAAGGTTTCCTACTTCTCTGCTGCAGGAGGATTTTCCTCCGCTGCTGTGCATTGTGGTCAGACTTTTCTTCCCCCTCTTCCCACCATTTTTCTTTGGTGCTGTGGTTCTCCTGACAGGTGTGACAAAGAAGAGAAATTGCTGACAGCAATGTGTGTCTTACCCTCCTTTCCTAGGATGTGCAGTGGCAGTGGATAAGACATTAGCTGGGGATGCTCACTTAATGATCAGCCATTCGCAGTTGGCTCTAATGCCTCTGGGTGAGCGGAGTCAGCACTCCCTGACAGAACTTTCCCAATACCCGTTTTGGTGGTATCTTAACATCAAGAAGGTCTCTGCAAACAATTCCTCCTTCTCTCTTTGTGTTCTGGTCTGTTCCATGAGGGGAGGTGGGAGATGGGCACAGCTCCTGTAGCTGGGTGTATGAGGCCACAGGAACCTCCTGGCAAATGCCAACTCAACTGAGTAAAACTTTGGTGCATGAAATACAAGGAGCTGTCTAAGGGGTAATAAATATATCTCCATATATATATATATATATATATATATACATACATACATATGTGTATAAAATGGTAGTTCAGTTGTAAATTATAACATAAGAAAGTGAGTTGCTAGCAACACGATTCAGCACACTTAACATTTTGCATCCACATCCAAGAGTGTTTCTTTAAAATACCATTTGTTAAAAATAATTCTGCAGGTTATTTGTGGAGAAGCTGGAAACAGGAATTTGAGGCAAAGGCAATGCTGAGGGAGATGGATGTGAGAAGGGGAGGAGGGTGCTGGGGTCCAAGTCCCATTGCATTGACTGCTTATGTTACTCATTCAAAAGAGAAAAGTGCTTTGTTTTTACAGCATTAAAAGTAAAGCCTTATATTCTTTCTAGTTTGGGTTATTTGTTTTCAAATTATACACTGAACTTAAAGGAGATAAGTAATTTGGAGGTGATGTGTCTTTAATCCAGGCCTTTTTATTAATTGTATGTGTGTTTATTGTTTGCCATTGTACCTCTTCTCTTATTTTGCCTCTCCATTACTGAAACTATTTCCCGGTTTGATAGAATTCCATGTATTTGAATGCTTGGAGCAATATAGCCATATGTTTTGTTGTTTTTATGTTAATTTTGGTATTATTAAAGTATGGCAAAGTTCATTTTTATATATGTTATGTTTTTATACTTTTAGTGTAGAAGTTTAAAGTGTATCTAGATTGTTTTCTTGTAAGTAACACTGTACTTGAAATCTGAACTTTTTAAAAGTATCTGTTCTTGCTTTTGTTTGTGTAGGGGAAAATGCAGCGTTGCACTTCTGAATGAGACAGAATCTGTGCTGTCATACCTGGAGAAAGAGGTAATTGTGATTTCTATTCAAGTAAATATTGGGATGAGTTTACTTTTCTTTCTGTATTTTTAACAGATAGGCCAACCATACTTTGAAAATCATATCTTGGATGATAGGTTAGAAAAATTATGTTGTTCAAAGCACTGATTTAAACAATATTAGTGGGTAAAAATTTGATTTATACACTTAAAAATAGGTTTATTATGAATCTGTTTGTATTTAGAAAATAATTATTTTGAAGTAATTAATATTGCATCTTACAGATGAAAATATAGAGATGTTTTCTTGTATCAGATGCTGAAGGGAGAAATCACATGATGCTTTTTTTTTCCTCCTTATTTTTTATTGTATGGGAAGTATCTCCTCATCTTCCTCTGGAAGATACTTAGGATGCTTAGCTTTACCAGAGAGGAAGAAAATTCCCCAAGAATTTGAAAGATTGCAAAATGCCTTGGAAATAAACATATTTTTCTTTGGAATGTCTTAATATAACATCAGGAAGGCAGTGTTCTAACTGACATTAATATGTCTTATTTTTAAATTTCTGCCCCAAACCACTGATAATCAGTAAAAATATTTTTGAGAGCAGGACTTTGCCTAGACATATGTGACTATACCACATTTGCCAATACTGCTTTAGTGCCGGAGAAGGGTTTACACAGACAGTGGGGTTTTTTTTGAGATTAATTTATAATGGAAAGTCAGTATGGTAGAGATACTTATGAGTGTGAACAATTAAATTCAGAGAGCAGTTAACTTTTATTCTCTTCAAATCCATTGGTACATTTTTGTGTACGAATCTTTTCATTATTGCTCTGTTCTGCAGTAAGTCCTGACAATGAGAGAAGTCTTAATTAGCCTTTTAAAAGCACTCATGAAACATCTGTATTACGTAAAATAAAGATTTATGTACCAAATCTGTGTTCTGTAAAGTATGCAGATTTCCAAATCGAAGGTGTTACAAATTTGCAATCCTAATTTTAAAAGTTACTATGCTGTTGCAAATATGTTTTTCTTTTTCAGGATGCTTTTTTTTATTCATTGGTGTATGATCCATCCTTGAAAACGCTTTTAGCAGACAAGGGGAGAAATCAGAGTGGGGCCCAGATACCAAGCAGATGTGCCAGACATGCTTGTGGAAGGTAAACACTTGATCCTTGGTTAGTGAAAAACAAGAAGCCCTCATATTGTGTTATTGCTCATGCTGACTTTGTGGACCAAGCTAATATGCAGAGGCGGGCAGAGTAAGATGGTAGGTCTGAGAAAATTTGTGACCACCAGTAGATATTGTGGAAAAAGAAAGGATGCTTGAATAGCTGTTGGACATGTGTCCATTTCCAGCCTGTGCATAGGCATTTGATGCTTGTTTAATTCTATTGTCTGGGTAGTTATTTAATATAGGCTGCATTGAGAGAAGGTGTTAAGGACCAACCCATTTATGAAATAATAACCCTGTAGTAAAGCAAGTGAAAAAGATATTTCTTCTTTCCCTTTTAAAACAAACAATGCATAGAGAATTCAAGTCTTTGTGTCTTCTTATTTCAAAATATTGTCTTTCTTGAAAGCATCTTGTCTGTTTTCTAGCAGGATTGAAATAAATATTTGAAGCCTTGGCACAGCTTTAAAATTACTGATATTTTAAAAATTTTATTTAATTTATTTATAAGCTAGCAAAACTACCTATGCCATAGTCTTTTGCTGCATAGAACTATTCTTTTAAACAAAATTTCAAGTAAAATATATATTTAATGTTTCAATCATATTTAAGAAGCATGAGCTTCTTAAACATAACTGTGTCTTGTTATGTTTACAATTTTATTTGCTAATTAAATTTTTAAAAAAGAAAAAGTTTCTTTGGAAATCTCTAGATGTAGACACTGTTTTCAAGAGTCACGGTATTTGTTCTTTAAAAAGAAAGGATTCTGTGGGAAGAGCAGCACTTTCAGTAAGTCCAAGGAGTTCTGAATGCCCCAGATCTATGTATTTGTAACCTTAAATGCTGTGTTTTCTATTCATCATGATCTACTTTTTTTTTGCACAAAACCCCCATTATTTCTAATTTCTACAGAGCTTATTTAATAAACATATAAAACAAGAATAATTTCATTTCTGGCAAGTGGCAGATTATTTTACAATGACTGCTATTTAATAGATCACCTGTATTATTCAGACTTTTCTTTTAATCACCAGAAATAGACTATAGGAAGTGACTTCAGCTTTGTTTATAAAATGTACACACTTGTTTCAGAACAGGTTTATGAATAGATTATGATCCACTGCTATTCTTGCTGTAAAATGTACCTGCCATAGGGAAAAAATACTCCTGTAGCTGTTCATATGCTCAGGAGGCAAGCTTGCCAGAGGGCTCCTGTGGAAATGGCTGAGTGTGTGTGAGAGGCAGCTGGGAGGGGCTGATGTGATTCCAAGTACCTGGTTGAACTGTAGGGGTTTTAGCATAAACTAGGGTTGTCTGCCAGGCAGGAAGTCTTTTCTTGCTGAATTCTTCTTACTTAAATTACTAAAGGCAGAGGCTAATTATGAAATAGTGAATATTACATATAAAGGAAATACTTTCCCTATTCAAATTTTACTTATTTGATTTTTTTTTCTTAAATTAAAATCCATATTAATTTAAACTAAAGTTACCAAGTTCTTCTAGAGAGCCTCACATTTTGAGTTCAACCCTTGGTTTAGTTCAAGTGAGTTGATAATCTGTCTCGTATATCATGAAGAAAGGATTTCACTATGTGTTACTGTCTCCTTTTTCTCACACCCCACCAACCCCCAAAATGCACTGAGTGGTGCAGCCTTTTGCTGCCTTTAGGAGGAAATAATAATAATAATCCATCAGAGTGGAGGAGATAAAGCTGCCCACAAACCAAGGGGCTGTTGGTACATGGGGCACTCGAGCAGTTCAGTTGGATTAATCTGCACTTATTTCAAGTGGCTGGTGGAAAAAAGAGTTGGGTTTTGGGAGGATAAAAATATCTGAATTATGATAGTTTGGACTGATTTTTTCTAAATGTTTCCATAGCCCTTTGACCTCCAAGGAAAAAACAAAAGATGATTCAGCTGTTGCTGTGTCTTTGTGTAAGCTGACAGCCTGGAATTTAATTCATTCAAGCCTTTTCTTTTATAAAAACTAATCTAAACAATGTTTAAAATTAATATATTAGAAAAGTTATATTTGGAAACTGTTGGGATTCTGTGAAGATTTTTTGTCATTATGTACATTTTTCAGCCTGTCATGTTAAAAGTGGCTAGTGATCTGCATCTCCAAATTATTATACTCTAATGTGTACCTCTTTAAAAGTGTAGAGCTCTCATCTGAAATTAAAAGAGAATTTAGACAGTATCTTGTCAGTTCAGAAAAATCAGATTTTATACCATCATCTATTAGTATAATAATATTATTAGATGATATAAAATAAAAAATAAAAAGCATTCCTGAATTTATCCACACATAAAACTTTTTCTGTAAAGGAAATCTAGAGGAGGCATACCCTTTTGAAGGTGGTTGGTAGGTGTATTTACAGAAGATCCCTGAAACAAACAAACAAAAAAAGACAAATCAAGAATTCACACATCATCAGTTGTTTAATTTTCAAAGTTACTGGCATATAAATCCAATTCAAATTACTAGAGACGGTTTAGATTAGCTTTCAGAAGGCCAGTCACACCATGGCTGAAAAATAAAAAGATGTTCTACAAACATTAAATTAATTTGTTGTAAATACACTGATGAATTCTAGTAGATTAAAAATTCAGATTGTTTGCACTTTCTCCATACTGTGATAACTTGTGGTCTATCTGAATAGACTATGGTGTTTTTGTTTTGGTATTTTTGTGTGTTTATTGGACGGCTATGTGTGGGTTTTGTAGGAATAGCTTTATTTTTCCTTGCATTGATGTTGCTGTTTTTGCTTCCTTGAGTAAAACGTGCTGCAAACCCAGGTGGTTAGGTCAAACTTGAATAATGCAGCATACCTGCTTCTCCCTGCCTCAGGGCTGTATTGGATACATTTATATTGCTCTTTAATTCTTGAAACGAAAAGAACATCTACTTTCTAAAGACTGAAAGGTTTATTAAAATCAAGATGCATGATGAAGTCTTCCAGATTCAACTGTTTTCTGTTTTTCCACTTTAGGATACATTGAATCATAAATTCTTTAAACAATTGCAGTAAACAAAAGTAAACAAAGTTTAAATTTGGTTGAAAACGCATAAGCCTTGTAAATCCATGCCACTTTTGTTTGTAATGGTGTAGCAAAATCGCTTAGATCACACATTTAGTGAAGAGTGTAGCTTTGGAGAAAGACCAGGGCAGATTTCTTTCTGCAGTCTCTTCTGACTCTTGTCACCAGTCTTGGGAGTAGAAGTTGTCAGATTGGGATGATCTTATGGTTGTGTGAAGTCTTTTGTCCCCCCAGTGCCAAGTGTTACAGTCTGTCTACACTCTACTTTGAAGATCTTTAGTCTTTTTTAATTGCTTTAAATGTGCTGCAAGAGAGGAGACCATTTTACAGTATTGACTCAAATTCTGGGTTAGCGGGATACTGAAGAATGTCCTTTCTTTGTTTTAACAACACATTCTCCAGTGGCTTCTTCTGTGGATGCAGCACCTTGTTTTCAGGTCTGTTTCCAACGTGGGGTAACATTCTCATCCTCTGTGCAAAGCAAGAATAGAAAGGTTTCTCTCTGAGAATCGAGAGGATGAGTTTGGGCAAGGAGTGTGTTGTTTGTGTGGAGCATCCCTGCTGCACAGTACAGGGGATCTGGTTCTCTGCAGGTGATGGCCAGGAGCTGCTGTGTGGTGCACAAACCTGCAGTATTTGATCAGCAGCTTGTAAAATCTGTGACTAGTAACTTCAGTAAACAAAGCTAAAAGCCCTAAACAAGCAAGAACAAAACCTTATACAGTGTTGGTTTAGGCAAATCATTATTATTATTGTTACTTGGTTACAAGACATGCTTTTATAAATTGTTCTCTATGTGATGGAATTGTTGTCACCTTTAACTAACAGATTTTGTTTAGTCATATTTGTGTACAGAAAGATTGCACCCAGGCAAACTAGCTTAGATTTTTGGTAGACTTCTATATAACATTGATTCTTACTTGTCTCACAGCTTTAAAATCCAAATGTTTTTAAATTCTGGCATTTCAACCAGTGTGTCTCATGCAGTGGAACAGCTCATGCAGTGACAGGTTGTTTTATATGGTTGGCTAAAAAAGCAGAGAATGAGTGAGAGAAAAGTGGTAGCATGGCATTAGGGATGTAGTTTATGAAGCAGGATAATGCTTAAGAGTGGGAGAAACTGGAAATTTGTTTGCTCTGTAGGAGTTCATCTAATGCATTGTTTTTCCTGTCACATGCTTGCACTGCTCTTTCTGCCTCAGCCATGCCATCATGGGCCTAACTGCAGCTGTCACGCAATTTAAATGCATTTGCACAAAATAAAATGCATGACAGCTTAGCTAAACAAATACAATTGAAGTCATGTTGCAAATAGGGAAACCAATTGTTTACAGTGATCTCATTGGCCAAATCAGTAATTTCTTAAATAATGCTTCCTTTCATTCATTCATGGTGTTGTGAATCAAGTGGAAAGGCTGCAACCAAGTCAGAAAAGGTCTATAATTGTTCTTCTGTCTGTCAAAGCTCTATTAGAACCTCTGAAGAAAAGGATATTTTCTAAACAAATCTTACAAAAAATTTTATCATGACAGCATTCTGGGCATGACATGTAAGTCTAGTGAAACTGTATGTACTAATTCTCTGGCCAAAAATATCCCAACCAAACAATTTATTTTTGAGAAAATTATAATGGTTTGGAATAACAGTTTCCTATTTTTTTTTAAAGTAATTTATCAAAATAAATTTTCTGACGTTGCATTTGGTTTTGTGTACCAGGATCTGGTAAAACAGAACCAAGATCTGGTGTGGTGCTAAGCAATGTAAGATGTTTAAATGCTGAAATCCGCATTTTCAAAAATCCAGCCCAGCAGTGTAGGAAGCACCATGGTGAATCAGACCATCAGCTGTTTGTCCTTGCAGGAGATCTTGTCACTTGGGGTCTCTTAGTTTTCTTAGAAGTTGTTTAGAGCCTATTAGAAATCCAATAGGCTGTCACCTTGAGCTTCCTTATGAACATCTATGATCCTTTTTCAGCACTTCAGAATTTTTCTTTGTAAGAAGCCTGTTGGCCACTGTGTCCTGGTTGCAATTGTGATTAATTTGGCTAGCATAGCTGTGAGCCTTGACTATGCTTAGTTGCCCACATTTTTTCTTTAGCTCACATTTCGTCCTTCAAACCTTAGGTATAACACAACTTGGTTTGAGCTCAAGTATCTCAATTATTGTTGTATTCCTTAGATCCTGTAGAAATCTAGAGAGGATATTTGTCTAAACTCAAGTAGCTTGTTGCTGTTCATAGTGTATAATTGTTCTCTAACCTCTCTTTTGTCATTTTAAGGTGTATCTTTTAGGTCTCTCATGATGTGTGTGAACCTCTCCACTTCTGTCCAGTCAACACAAATGCAGAAAATTAATTTGATTTCTCTTCCAACAATTAATTTGAATTCCTTTTATTTGCTTCCTTTTTAAATAGATCACATTGTCAAAGTCTTGGACTCTTCGGTAGTTTACAGACTTTTGACTCTATTGATGGTCTGCGAAGACTTTAGTCATTTAAATGCCCTATGAAATTTGGACAATGTTGTAGCAAATAGGAGGATAAAAGAAAAGTGACAAGAAAAAAATTACCCCCACATCTAGTAATGTCCCTCAATGACAAGGACAGTTTTCTCCCTCTGTGATGCGAGATGTCCCTAATTCAAGGGACAGTTCTAGCGTATGAAAGTATTCTCACTCTTACCTTTCATAAATACGAGATTTATTTGGGGCTGAGAGGCTCTGTGGGAAGGGCCCCGTGGTGCTGGGGGCTGCCAGCCAGCACTGGATCTCCTCACCCCGAGCGGCGTCCCGGAGGCAGTGGGGGATGGTGGGCACAGGGAGCTGGTGGGCACAGGGGGATGGTGGGCACAGGGGGATGGTGGGCACAGGGGGATGGTGGGCACAGGGAGATGTGAGCACGGTAGAGCAGTGCCATGTAGGATGCAGGGTGATGTGAGCAGGGCAGGCAGTGCCGTGCAGGGTGGTGTGAGCAGGGCAGGGCAGGCAGCGCTGCCGTGCAGGGTGGTGTGAGCAGGGCAGGGCAGGCAGCGCTGCCGTGCAGGGTGGTGTGAGCAGGGCAGGCAGTGCTGCCGTGCAGGGTGGTGTGAGCAGGGCAGGCAGTGCTGCCGTGCAGGGTGGTGTGAGCAGGGCAGGGCAGGCAGCGCTGCCGTGCAGGGTGGTGTGAGCAGGGCAGGCAGTGCTGCCGTGCAGGGTGATGTGAGCAGGGCAGGCAGTGCTGCCGTGCAGGGTGGTGTGAGCAGGGCAGGGCAGGCAGTGCTGCCGTGCAGGGTGGTGTGAGCAGGGCAGGGCAGGCAGTGCTGCCGTGCAGGGTGGTGTGAGCAGGGCAGGGCAGGCAGTGCTGCCGTGCAGGGTGGTGTGAGCAGGGCAGGGCAGGCAGCGCTGCCGTGCAGGGTGATGTGAGCAGGGCAGGCAGTGCTGCCGTGCAGGGTGATGTGAGCAGGGCAGGGCAGGCAGTGCTGCCGTGCAGGGTGATGTGAGCAGGGCAGGCAGTGCTGCCGTGCAGGGTGATGTGAGCAGGGCAGGCAGTGCTGCTGGGAATGTGTACACAGTCACTGTTTGGGGACCGCTCCCCTCGGCTCGGCCGGCCCGGCCCGGCCCGGGGTGCAGAGCGAGTCGGGCCGGGCCGCGGGCCCCGGGCTGGGTGCAGGCCCCGCAGGGCGCTGGGAGGGGCCTGGGTGCCGGGAGGGCCGTGGACGGTGGATGCTGGGTGCTGGGAGGGACCTGGGTGCTGGGCACTGGGCACGCCGTGGGTGCTGGTGCTGGGTGGGCCCTGGGCGCTGGGCACACCATGGGCGCTGGGTGCTGGGCACGCCGTGGGTGCTGGCGCTGGGCACGCCGTGGGCGCTGGTGCCGAAGGGTCGGCTGTGGCTCGGGGAAGGCGTTCTCGGTGTCCGTGCAGGGGTGCAGGAAGGAGCCAAGCAGCGCGGCGCTGGCCGTGTGGGGTGCAGTGCCTGTGTTCAAAGGGCTGTAGAGCTGGCCGCAGCCCGGGCCGGACTGTTGGCAGCTCCCGTGGCAGCGGCCCGCAGGGATGTTCTTAGCGCCATTGCCGAGGGTGCCCGGGCCAGCTCCCGTGGCAGTGGCCCGCAGGGATGTTCTTAGCGCCATTGCCGAGGGTGCCCGGGCCAGCTCCCGTGGCAGCGGCCCGCAGGGATGTTCTTAGCGCCATTGCTCAGGGTGCCAGGGCCAGCTCCCGTGGCAGCGGCCCGCAGGGATGTTCTTAGCGCCATTGCTGATGGTGCCCGGGCCAGCTCCCGTGGCAGTGGCCCGCAGGGATGTTCTTAGCGCCATTGCTCAGGGTGCCCGGGCCAGCTCCCGTGGCAGCGGCCCGCAGGGATGTTCTTAGCGCCATTGCTCAGGGTGCTCGGGCCAGCTCCCGTGGCAGCGGCCCGCAGGGATGTTCTTAGCGCCATTGCTGATGGTGCCCGGGCCAGCTCCCGTGGCAGCGGCCCGCAGGGATGTTCTTAGCGCCATTGCTGATGGTGCCAGGGCCAGCTCCCGTGGCAGCGGCCCGCAGGGATGTTCTTAGCGCCATTGCTGATGGTGCCAGGGCCAGCTCCCGTGGCAGTGGCCCGCAGGGATGTTCTTAGCGCCATTGCTCAGGGTGCCCGGGCCAGCTCCCGTGGCAGCGGCCCGCAGGGATGTTCTTAGCGCCATTGCTCAGGGTGCCAGGGCCAGCCCCACGCTGCTGATCTCCGGCGGTGAAAGGAGACCTTTGGGAGCTCCTTGTGCAGCAGGATCTGACACACTTGGGTTCCCTCTGGCCACCCAAAGCAATGCACCGAATGTGGAGCGGGCCAGGACGAGGAGAGCCCCCTGCTAAGACACACAGAAGAGGAATTAGTCTCTGACATGGAGGAAGAAGCAGCCTGTAGGAAAGATGTTCTGTTCAAAGCTTTTTTCCTTCTAGTAAATAAAATTGTGAACTAAAAGCTGGAGTCCCTCTTGCACACCTGAAAATACCCAGTGGGTGCCTAGAAATAGCACTTGCTCTGCAGCTGATTTAATCTTTGAAGCCAATGCATTTTAGAATTAATGCAGTCCAATTAATTGAATGCTTGATAGGAAGAAGGGGGCAGTTGGACAAATTTAAGCTGAAGATTTTGAATGGTGTACAGAGAAACTATTCAAAGTTTCTAAAGTTTTTCTATTCCGAAAAAGAATAAATTAATTCCTTTAAGGGTGGTTTCTAAAGTCTTCACCGTTTTTGTGCTTTTTGCTGCAACTCCATTGTACGTGTATGTTGTTTTTAATAGACCAGACATACCAAATAGAGACTATTAAACTCATAGTTTCAAGCCTTTTAATGTTTGGGAATCTTGGAATTTCAGGATTTTAAGTTTAAACATGATTACACGTAAGGAATCAGATGAGACACTAATTTGCAATCTGTTTGGATTTTTTAATATTATGAAAGTTCAGGATTGCTTAGACTTGGTGTATTGTTTTCTGGTTCTAGAAATGCTTCCTGTATAACTAAATCTTTTGGTTTTTATTTAATTGATGAAAAATATACCTTAGAATAGTGAAACTTGGCTGTAGTCTCATGAGGAGGGATCTGTTCTGTTACTTCGTGGTGCATAATCCTCCTGTTTATCATTTGAACCACTGCTGGATTTGAAAGTCACTCAGCAGTAATTGGAATGGTGCAGCTGATTCTCATGTCAAAAGTCTGTGTGCTGGATTATTTCTGTTCGTGTTGATGTAGGTGCAACGATTTAATTCTGTTGTGAGAAGATAAGAATCAGTCCTTTTTAAAAGCCTTTGATATGAAATATTTTTAGAATGTTCTGTATTCAAATATTTCAGTTGAAAATTAGACAGCCAGATACTCTGAAGACAGATAATGTGTGTCTGTGAGAAATATCTGACAAGGTAAACAAATATTGTGTCTTTGTGTCCTATTGATTTCCAGATAATATGGTTTGTAGTTTGTGCTAAGTGATCTTTTTCTTGACAATTGCTGGTATTAATTGGACACATTAACACAGTAAGTAGTTCTTAGAAAGTAAAATTCAGAAAATGTTGCTTTTTTTCCTGAGTTCAGTGTTTCACAAATGTTCTTTCTAACCTTTTGTATGTAGCTGGCTTTAAAAAATCATGAGGTGTGATAATTTTGAGGCTATATTAGTGTTTCTTTTGTGAGTGAAACAAAGTGCCATTCCACAAATAAGTGGAATTAGAGTAAACCCAGTTGCTTAGATATGATCAAAGGAAGAGGTGCTTTTCTTGTGCATCCACAGAAGGTGACAACAGCAGCACCTTTAGGCTCCTCCATCAGCAGTATGTGAGGGAAAGGTTTGCCTGGAAAAAGCTGTCAACCATAAAGTTATTTTGGGATGGGGTTGGGGAACTAGTTCATCTTCTCACTTCATGCCCCCCTTGTTCTACATACAGCAGTTTGGGAGTTCACAGTCAGTGTCTAAACCCAGGTTTCTTGTCAATTCAAGATGACTTTATGGGATCTAGAGAGCAGAAAACAAAGCTCAAAGTCTGAAATAAAAAATACCTTTAGGGGCAAGTACAAAAGAAGATGGTTATGCCTAAGTCAGGTTTGCTTCTAGATGCCTAGGAACCTTGTAGAAATTGATTTCACCAAGTTCAGTGTGAAATGCATTGAATTTTTATATTTGGCAGAAAATCTGGTAGATTAGCAGCAAAATAAATGATAACTTCAAAATACTGGTTAGAATCTTGGTTCCACTATAAGATGATGGCTTTCTATTTCAATGCATTTTACAGAAGGTATGCATGGAACAAAAGATATAACAAGCAGATTTAGGAGTTCCTATTTGTGGAAGCTGCAACAGAACACCAGACATAACAGGTGTGATGGTGCTAACCCAGTAAGACTCACCTTTATGGTCAGAATAGAAGAATAATGCCAAGACTTGATTCATCTCAGCTGAAAATGGATATCTAAAATAGATCAGATATTTAGATGAGATTAACCTCAAAAAATAATAAAGTTCCTGGTTATATATACTTGAATATGTTTTGTTCTCAAATGGGGCTTCTGTTGGTTTCACTTCTGACTTTAACATGTTTTTTCTATCTCTTCTAAAAGTAGGAGCTGCTTCTTGACAGTTAGCCAATTTAAACATGGTTGACCCTTGTCAAATTTGAAGGTTTTTTTTTTTTTGTTATTAAGCTCACAGTAAATTTTGCATAATTAACTGTCAAATGCTTGATTATCACAAGCAGTAAAATACACTTTACAATGTTTTTAATGTGAAATTTTAGTAGGATTGTAATATCCTTTTTATATCACTTTTGCCAATATCGCTTCTAGGGAGCTGAGTTATTGATTTTTGTGCTGGGCAATTAAAAGTATATTTATAGAATTTATCAGTTGTATTAGAAATTAAAGAAAACACATGTAAATGACCTCCTGATGCCTGTTTTCAGGAAAGACTTTGCTTCTGCCTAATCATACATTTGCAAGGAAAATCTGTGCTTTAGTGCTGTGGCCACATATACTACAGAAGCTCAATTAGGTATTTGAAGCTTTGCATTATAAACTGTAGTGTTCTATGAAATGTGTTCAGTGGTTGCCTTCTGGTCCAGCATGTTGAGGTATTAAGTGCATGTATAATTTTGATCAAACAGACAAAATGTGGTCATGGAAATTTCTGAGGTTCAGTTTTCAGATCATTCACGACTTCTATGTTGAGTCGAGAATAAGATAGAAGAGTTGGAAATTGTGCTGTTTATCAGTTAGATTTTATAAAAGCTGTTCAGCAGTTGGGTGAGTTATGCAGGTTGTCCTGCTTGGGGGGTAGTAGGAGTGGGGTTTTTCTGTTATTGTTTGCTTTTTTGCTCATTGGTTGCCCTGAGTTGTAAAAGCATGTCTGCCTTTTGCAAGTTTGATTTATGCTTGAGGTCAGTCGAATTTTCAGTCTTTGTAAAAAAAGAGCCATGATATCCTACTGTCCTTAGCTCCTTAGGCCTCTGTTATCAGTGTCCTGTTTGTTATGACCCTCCTGGTTTCTGTGACTTGAAGGGAATGGTTGAAGTGCCCTGTGGTTGCAGTGCAGCTTGAATGGGATGTGCTGCCTTGTTGGGGTGGCAGGTTGTGCATGATTGCTGTCAGAAAAGTTTTCTTGCTAATAATTGCTGTAGAGCCTTGGCCGAGACTGCTCAAATAGTAAATGAGTTCTGTCAGGCAGGCAGTCTTACGAAGGGTACAGTTATTTATTGTGGGCTGTGTATGTGCTTATTATCCCCCTGAGGACTCCAATCACTTTTCAAGCAGCAACATCTTAGTGTTTAATTGACTTTGCTGGTATTTTCTACCTCGGTAACTTCACCTAAAAGGACTCATTGTAAGTTCAGATTTTTGCTTCTTTGCTGTTTTACTGCAAGTCTGATTTTTCTTCTAAGTTTATTCTGTGGAAGATGAAAAACAAATAGCAGATGCAGATGAAATGTGGTTTTTTACATTTGAATAAGTCAAAATACATTTTTTCCTAAACAAAAAGTTCTTTTCGAAATTGTTTTGCTTACATTATTCACACAAAAAGTCTTATTTTTCTTTAGAATGCTTAAGTAATAGGAAATTTGCATATTTTTAACATTAGGGTTTTTAAAAAAACACTGCACAGCCCCAAACTTCAAGACCACAGATTTCATTTTAATTTAGTTAGGATTTGGTTTTGGTATGGGGATTTTTTGGTTTGGTGGGATTTTTTATTTGGTTGGTTGGTTTTGGATTTTTTTGGTGGTTTGTTTTGAGAATACAATGTCTCTGCATCGTAGTACCTCTATTTCAAAAGCAAGTATTTAAATACTGTTAATACTCATATCTAGTATTGTTATTTTATTTGCACTCAGAATAATTTTCACCATTCCTTCTTGAAAACTCTGTTACTTCATGTGTTGTTATTTCAGGAATTTCATCAAAACTGAAAACAGTTCTGCAGGGTTTTGAGAGAGAGGCAGCTTCATTTGTTCTTTCCATAAGCCAGCCATCCTTGATGCAGCATTATGTAGAAGTTGGTCATTATTGTGTGCTTGCAGTTCTGTTTATTCTGTTCTGTTTGTTCTGTTCTGTTAATTATTTCTGTTAATTTCTAGGAGTTTAGAACACGATGAATTAAAGCTCTGAGCATTTTGTGAGTGCTTGTCTTTTGATCATCAGTGATTAAATAATAAGTACTGTAAAGCTGAACACTGAGAGAACACTAAGGTCATAGGAGGCAGTTCTTTTTCGAGAGGCATTTTTCAAGTGCAGAATGATTAGATGTTTTTTATAAAATCAAGCTTTAGAGGATAAGTGGCCTTTGGACTATGCATGTTTTATTTGCTTTAAAAATGCTCATTAGCAGTTTAAATGCTTGTTGACAAGTAACAGGCCTTTATCACATGATATCTTTCATTTATAGTTTTCATTTCTGGTTTTCATTTCTAGTCCTTAAACATGTCTTACATTCATAAATTTTTACTATGAGATTTGTGTAAACATGTAACTCCTTATCTGAATAATTGAAATCTGAATATAACTCTGTCAGGCAAGCTAAGGCAGAGGGGAGATTGTTTTGAAATTTAAAGGTAAACAAATAATCTTTCTTTTGCCTGAACTTTTCATCTAAGCTTTCTCATGTTATTTTGATCAGAGAAGTTATTTGCACATAACTCCATTATACTTTTTGAAGAGTTAAGTGTAAATTTTTGAACTTCTGTTTTTTGGTTTTTTTTTGTTTTTTTTTTTTTTTTTTTTTTTTATTTTCTGTACTGGGAGAATTGCAAATGATAAAATAATTAAATGAAAATGAGTAATAAGAATTTTATGGTGATTTATTTTATTTATGCAGATTTTATTTTATTATGAATATACTGACTGTTTTAGTGAGGAACTAATGTACTTTTCATGCAAGGAGAAAGCTCAGATTTTACATTAGACAGACAGGCTTAATGTCCAGAACTTTGTCCATATACAGTACAAGAAAATTCAATGTGATTCTGTTTTCCTCCTCTGCAAGTTAGAGAAAATGTTCGCAGACTGTCTAAATAGCAGCATGAGAATGTGGTTCATGAGCTGAAACTTCATTTTCACTGATTAGTTGCCTACTTTTACAGTGATGGCACACAAACATCACATGAAATTCAAAAAACCATTTAGGATTACCTGCAGGTAGTATACTCCCAAAGAGTTCTGGCAACAACCTGCTAAATGCTTTATCTGCTAATCTGTATTTCAGTGAAAGAAATGTCATTGTATTGCATGCTGAACTCATCTAGGGGAGGGTAAAACAACAAGCACCTCTCTTCCACATCCTTGCAGTGTTAGCTAAGGGATATTCCTGTCCACAAGTACAAAACTAAAACTCTCAGATGAAGACACTGGATTGACTTCTTAGCTCTGTGCTGAGCATTAAGAACAGAGCCTTTACAAATGCCTGTGCGTTTCTCTCTTGGGTGTCTGGTGAGTCTGAGGAGTTGACACACACATCAAAACCGGCGGATTTCAGGAGCTTGGATGAATCAGGGAATTTGCTTACGAGGAGAAGCTCTGTTCTAGGTTGAAACTCTTGGCCTGGTGTCCAATTCTGTCCATGGGTAGGTCTGTAGCCTTACTGTGACCAAAACACCACAGCTGCAGATTTGCTGTCCCATGGAATTAAGGATCCAGCAGCTGGCACCTCTGTGTTGCATATCCTGGAAGCTGGATTCATTCAGAAAGCTGAGCAGTGCAGGTGTTTAGTTTGCACGTTTTGATTGAATTGACAGCTGAATTACTTTTTGAGAAGGAGAAGAAAAAGGTGTTTTGAAAAATGGGACAAATTGTGCAAAATACAAAAATAAGACTTTATACCTTAGAAGAGTCTTTAAAATCAGATAGCTCATCAACTGTTTGTCATTAAAAGTTGAATTTGTATTGTTTCATTGACAACCATTTTTATAAATAAAACCTAACTTATAGATTCATATTTCAGTTTCTTAATAGTATATTGCAGTATTGTTATCTATTTATTAAATTCAAAGAATTTCACTCTAAGAAACTTTATATTGAAAGGTATTTTCTTTTAATTGGATACAAGAAGAACATAGAATCATGCTGAATCTGATGTACTAGTTATCTAGTTATTTGGAGTATTTATCTACAGGAAGTGCAATCTGAAAGTTGATCTTTAATTTCTTGTACCTAATCTTAAATACATTTGGTTTACTTTTGTTTTGTAAATTTTTTGTTCCATTTTTTTTAGAGGCGCACATCATGGTTTTGTTTGTCTAAATGACTAACTGAAATACAAAACTTTTTTGCTTTTTTTTAAAGGAGAAATCTTACTTTTTAGCAGAAGGCAGCCATGAGAAATAAGGAATTGAATGATTGATGAAGAGTTGACCAGATGTATTTCTGACCATCTGCTAATGTTTTCCAATAAAATTAGTCATCAGGATAAGACTGGTTAAAATAAAATTATAAGCAGTTATTAGAATAAGTTGGATATACTGCTTATATCAGTTATTCAAAATAATTGCCTAGCACTTCTCAAAAGCTGTAATTGTTATGCTGCTGGTGGTAAGGGAAGGTGACACTTTCACAACTGAACTTCTCAGATGCACTGAAAATGGTGAAAGTAAAACTCACCCATTCCTTTGTGAGCTGGGTTTTGCAATATAAAGAATTAATACAATGACAACTTTATCATCTGTTCAGTTTAAACGTCTTATACTTTGGTGTCAAATTCGACAATGTAGAAGATAAATGTTGATGTGCTAACAGAGAAATTGCATGTTAAAGTGCTTTGCTATGTTGAAAACCCTATAGGACGAGGTACAGGCATGCTCAGCTAAGGATCGACAGCTCGGGTAAAACAGAGGGTTGGTAATCATTATTTGGAAAGGCCTGTTTATCTTATGTCATCCTCCTATACTGATGCTTTCAGCACAGGCAAAGGAAGTTAACAAAATACTTATTCCTGAGATGAATTCTTCTAAGGTTTCTCCAGCACTGCTTGCCTGCCTACATGGTTTGGTCTGTTTAGGTTACTTTCCCTCTTAACATGATTATACCCTGCTATGTAAGCAGAAAATTGGGAATTAAGTAATTTTTTAAAGGGCAGCTTGGCAGACTCCATCTATTTTCTGGAAACCTCTGTCTAGCATTGTTGCAGTGATATTTAATATTGTAATTGTTATATGTGTTTCGATTATTTTGATATTCTGTTGCTTGCATCCTCTTTATGTCTCCTGCCATTACAAAATGCTGCTTGGCAATATTTCAGATTCACCTTTATCAAGAGTAACAACATTTTATAGTAGCGGTTGTTCAATTACCTCTGATTGAAGCAAGAGCTATAGTATTGCAAATTTTTTATTCTTTTTGCAAACTTGATTCAGAAGAGTGACATGTTTTGATTGAATACCAGTGCTGTGTTTGTATGATGTTTTCTCTTTGTGAGAAGTATAATCTACCTGAGTAATGTTTGATCTTCAGACTACGATATCCTAAAATGGTTAACTGACATTAAATGTATTTAAAAACTATATATTAACAGATTGAAATGAAGTGCTCAGAGAATATTTATAAAATGTAGAACATCACCCACAATGTGTCTGTCACAGATGGAAGAAATGAATGTATTGACAGGTGTGCAATCGATAGAATAAGTTTATAGACCTAAAATCCTTTCCAAGATGCCAGAAATCGACAGTTTGTCTTCAGTACTGTATGTGAATTAGCTTGAACAGAAGCTGAAGTCCCATGAGGCAGCCAGTGCTTTATTGCCTGTGTATTGGAAGAAAGTAATTTACTGTGTTTTTCTAAAAATGTGACTGTGAAATTTGTTCCTGAATCATTAGCCAGACAGCATGGTGCAGTTCTAACTTGTGTGTTTGCTAGGGATAAATATATACCACATTTTAATTTCTTTCCAGAATCAATGTGCTAGAGATCTCAGCATATATGATGTGGTTTCAGAAGAGCCAGTGCTTGGTTTGCAGTCTGCTTCCAGACTCTGCCGTGTGCAGGTTATTTCACATCTTGAGGATACTGTGCGTGTTTAGGCTGTCTGTTTTCATTAAGTCGTAAGAAATAGCACCAGAAAGTGATCTCCTGTGTGATCAGAGAGGTACCTCCACAGCCTGGATTTTCAGAGGGAGAGAATGGCTGTATCTGACAACAGCTTTTCATTCTTGTAGAAGCTTGTAAAAGTCACAGACAAGTACTGGCAACCAGCTATAAATATTAGTGGTTTTCACATATTCACTGAGGGAAGAACACACCCCTGTTCTAAAACAGCAGGGGAAGACAATGATTCTGACTTCACTGTTGTCATCTCTCGTGGCCACAAATGTGTTGGTTGCAGCCCACAGGTAAATCTCATACTGGTAGCATATGTGGTGCTTCGTCCATCAGCTCCTGAACTGTTTCTTATTTTATAGGAGAAATTATTGGTGTAGTAGGCAAGACAAGATCAAGTCCTTCTTAGGAATGTAAATCCTTTTACCAAACTCACACTTCACTGTTCCATGTAGTACAAAGGCCATACTCTTGTATGAATATATGGCAATGAATATAGGGGAAAATAAATCTTAGAAACCACCCCCATTGTTTCAGCCATGTGCATGTACACCAATTGTTCTGTTCACAGAAATGAAGCTGGGAAATGATGATGATGTATATACTAACTTTCTTGTGATGCTGCCTTATATATTAGTTTATGAGAGGATAGAACTAGTCAATCTATATGGCAATGTTTACAGTATGATTTATATTAACAATACAGATAATGTAGTGGCTGAAAAGGTAAAAAAGGCATAACTACAGTAGACAACATTTTTGCATGATGATTTTTTTTTTCAGGGCATAAAATACAAATTGGATAGAATTTAATTGCTAAAGCTGGTTAAGTGTAAAATTTATTTTAGTATGGCTTAAGTGAAACAGTAACTTTGATATACTAGATGAGCAATTTAAAGAAGCCACTGGTTACTTAGGTTATGGTTTCAACTTTATAATAACATTTTGTTAAGGTTCATTAATATCAAACTTCCTAAGAATGTCTCCTTAAATTGAAATGCTGATGTTAAGGAAAGGTATTTATTTTGGTGATGCTACATTATGGAATTTAACTGGAAAACTGCTGCTGATTAAGTACTCCAAATGTGTGTATGTGTATATGTTTAAAAATGTACAATGTCTTTTTAAACATAGTGCAAGAACTGCACAAAGGAAAACATTGTGAGTAATAAGTGTTTTGTCCCATCTACCTTTTGACAGGAGAATTAGATGACAGAGAACAGGCAAAGCTGGAAGTAAAAGTATGGGATCCAGATAGCCCCCTTACTGACCGTCAGATTGACCAGTTTTTAGTGGTAGCACGGTAAGATTAAAATCCTCTCGTAAAAAAATCCTTTTCCTTTTTCTACTGACTATTTATTCCCCTATATTGTGTTACTCATCCTGTTTGCCATTTTGTGAGCCCTTCTCTTTCCCACAGTTAGCTAAAAGAGAAAATCAGACCATGACCCTTTGTATATTTATTGAAGCTACCAATACAGGTGAGAGAAAAAGAAAACGCGTTTTAGAATAATGCTCACTCCCTGTATTTCAGGTTATTGTAGAATTTGATACTTTGAATGTAAATAATCAGTTTGCTTTCCCCTCAGAGTAAATGATTTCAGTGCTAATAATTATTTAGTCTTGTGTTTTACAGTTCTTGGAATTTCATGGTGTAAAATAGAAGTTAAGAGTAGAAATAAAGAAAATGTTAACAAATGAAATGGGTGCAGAACTTGCCACGTGTGCATGTAAGCTGAATAATATACAGTGCAATTATTTTGGATGAATATTGAAATGAAGTTTTGAATGTATTTCATATATTTCATTACTGAAAAAAATCAAGTCAGTTCAATTTTATAAATTAACATGATTATGTTGATTTATGAAGACAACATCAAAGTGCTTTGAATTAATAAATACTTTTAGAAAATATTTCTCTACTTTAAAAAAAACCTTCAAAATTTGTAGGGTTCTTACTGAAGGACAATTTTACATTCATAGGATACAACAGGTTCTGCCTTTCCTCTAATTCATACTTACAAAGGTACTGTTCTAATGATAACAGAGAACATAGTTCACATGTGGATTTTATCCTGAATAGCTCCATCTCCTGTATTTTCTGTAACCTGCTTGCAGAGTGTAATCTCAAATCTTCTTAGGCAAATAATCCTTTTACATGGTTTCTAGTTTTCAAGATTTTTGTCTTTCTCCCTTTTGAAAAAGACATTTCAGGAAGGAAAAAAGAAAAAAAAGTTGCTCTTTATTTCCAGCTTATGTGTATGGTGATACAGGATGCTGATTTACTCATTCACAGTTCACATGCTGATCCATTTGGTTTTTTTCCCTTACTCTCCCACGTGGAATGTTGCATCCTTTCTATATAATACTAAAACTTTGTTTGTTTGTTTGTTTGTTTTTTAAATGTTGAATTTTCAAGCTAGACAGAGGGGATTAGGTGTTAGCAGGTGTTCAGAAGGTTGCAGTATCTGGTAGTTGTTCCAAAGAAACCAGGAACCTGAACTACTTTTTCACTAGCAAATAATACCTGGAGATGTACAGCCAGACTGTTATGGCCCTAAAGAAACATCTGCTTGAAGATTGTGAATTTTGGAAGAGTTCATTCATTGCTTTTAAATTCCTCTACTTGCTATTTCTCAGCCACTCTGGGGAGCTGAAGTCTAGTAGTCTGTGGAGACAAAAATGTTCCCAGAGGAGTGTAGCAGTAAGCAGTCTGATGGGAAATGAGAGAATAATTACATAAATACATGAAGAAGAATATGCTTCTGTCTTCCTGTTATTTAAGACACCCTTTGCAATGCTGTGCCCTGACCTGCATTTTTTTTAAAAGTTGATAAATTTCTGTAAAGATGATTTCTGTTATGGTGGATCATGGCTGATTAATTGTAGCTATCCAAGATCTTGTGGTAGGTGGATGGCCATCTGTAATCAGGTATTACTCAGCTGCAGCTTTGGGGATGTTCTTGCACAGAACTCCATTCATCTTTGGGGGTTGCTTTTCAGCTGACAGAGTGGTTTCCAAGCTGCTGTGTATTTGTGTTCACAGGATGCACTCAGTGGCTTCTGAGACAGATTTTTATGAATTTCTGGAAAAAGAGTTCTGTGGTGATTTGGTGGCAGCTTTCAGTTCAGTGTGTTGTGTGGTGACAGGATTTATACTGGGCCATTATACAGGACCATTAAAAGCTGCTTGAGTAGCAGTGGAGAGCTGGTATTGTGATGTGGTGAGCAGTGCTTACAGGCAGCTCTGCTTCACTGGGCATTGGCTGTGCCTGCTGGATTTCCAGTTGGAAGGATCTTTCTCTGGTTATGTTTAGTTCTGCAAATTTGAAAATAGGACAAGAAGTATATTTTCTTAAATATCTTCCCAGGTGTGATTTTCGTTAAGTATGTGTATGCTATTGTGTTTGACATTTTAAAAGCATTTTAAAGTGACCCTTTTTAGATGCTGTGTCGAAGGAATCGAGTATTTCTTCTCGTTTTTTCCTCCGTCTGATCTGGTTGAAAGAACAGTTGCTTTTGTTGTTAAATGCTTTAGCTTTTGCAATCACACAGGCAGCTTTGTTTTTTTTTAAAGAAGGTGTTTAAATACTCTTTTTATTTGTGTTGCCCATTTACAAGTATATTTATATTTTTACCTTGGGCATGTAGCTTTCCCAGTCTTGCAAGGTTTGTTTACTGTCTCAGGAATGAGAGGCCTTTTTTTGTAGATTTATATGCCTGGTCAGTCTGGGCCTCTCAATAAGCCCTAGTATTCAAAGATTTCCTGGTTAGAAAGGTAGAAGAATATGCCTATCCTGGGCAGAAATTAGAGGTAACGGTGCCAAAAAAAGAGTATAGATTTGGAAAAAAGTGGAAGGATCCATAAACTTGGTAAGTAGTCTTGCCTGACACACAAATCTCGAAAGTACCTTATTGCTGTTACTGAAGCATAATTTGGGTAAGGACTTTGCTTGAGCTAGCAAAAGCATCTGTTAGGAAGCTTGAGGCCTCAGACTAATGTGTTCTGGATTTGGGTTGTCTTTTGGGTAACGTTTGTGCTGTGACAAGGAAAAGCACAACAGCATTTTCTACCACATCCAAATCCAATAAAACTTCATCAAGCAGTTTTCCTTCTGTCCTGTACATTGGCCATGTTTCTTCTGTGTTTGCCACCTTCAAAGGACAGGCGTTTGAGAAGCTGCAACAGCCATTTAGAGCTGCCCACATTAGCAAATAGTTCAGGATGGTAGAAATGGATTTGCAGAACTGAAATATTTGGTGCTGAGGGCCCAGTGTCCACACTGCACATTTTAAGCAGATTTATTTTTTAGTCATAACTTTGGTCAGGTCCTGTGGACTAAGTATCTCTGAGTGTGTGGAACTACTAAGAGGACCCCAGTTTGTGTGCTACAAGATACTCTTGTTGCTGGCTGAAATGCAGCAGATAAAAACACTGGGGACAGGGGCTTTGAAACTCGGTTCCTGATGTGAGCTGATACAGATACACCCTGTGTGATCCAGTCATCAGTCTCTTTTCATTTCTAATATAAAGGGAGTACTTAATTTCATTGCCAGATCTTAGGTGCTTTTTCTAATTCTGTCCCAAACTGCACAGTGTTAGGAAATAAAAGCATTCCTATTGTCTGGATAGCATAATAGTCCTGTCTTTTTTTGGTCCTTTAGCGTCAAATATGTCCTGCCCAATCTCAAATGCCATAGGAGCTGTGGGCTCTGCTTTGACAGATGCTGAGAGATGAAGAAATTACCCTTTTGGTTTTTTTTTTTTTTTTTTTTTTAAATTTCTTTCTCTCTGCTAATCTGGTCTACAGTTCATTGCATGATACATTTTTGGTACATTCTAGTTCCATTTATGTGCTTTATGATTCTGTGAAACCATTAAGAATGTAGTTTTTTATTCTGCTTCATCTAACTACATTACCCACATAGTCTTCTGGAAGGAATATATTTCTAAATGAAGCTATTTTACAGGCATTTGTGGTCCCAGCTTATTTCCAACAAACCCAGAGTTTTGAAATCTAATTAAAATTGCCTTGAAGCATTGCCTCTCTACCTTAAAATTTTTTACTTTGATTTCTATGACATTAAAATGGCATTACATATCTCTATCTGTTATATTTCTCTTCATTTGAATGCCTGCTTATTTTTTGATGTAAAATCATAGAAGAACGGAAAATTACTTGTTAGTCATGTTAAATTAGAGCTTCTTCCTGTGTTGTTCTCACTTTTCCATTTGCTCTAGGGTAGTGATTGTATTAATTTTCTGCTGGTTACTGTTATAAGTGCTCACAGTATGTTGGTGTATTTGGAGATGTTCTGTGATTGTTACATTAATGCATCTTACAGTGGGGAAGGGAACACAGTGCAGCTCCAGCTGGCAAGGGGTCTTGCACTGTACAGGGGAAAATAATGCACTCCTTAACTGAGAACCACGAGTGCAAACATTTACAGGTGTGATCAAACAGTAGTGCTCTGTTCTTGGGAAATAATTCATTGTAGACCAGATTCCCAAAGCTCATAAATGAAAATAAATACATAAAAGACATCGGTTTGCAGTCTCCAGTACTACAGTGCTTCTGGATTCTCTGGAGGTGCTGAGAAGTAAAAGGAATTGAAGTTCATTAAAGAGGTAATTAAATTTAATGGCAGAATTGCAACATAAAATTATGCAGCAAAAATGGTGAAAAATCTTGATGCCAATGCTGCACTCACAAAACTGGATGTTTGCTAGCAAGGTGAATTACAGCCTCTAATGGTGGGCAGATGGTTTGGCAGTAAAACGAAAAATATGTTCACATCAAGTTTACCAGGTGTATCAAAAATTCTGTGTTTCTGTCTGTCATGCCTGGCTAGTATATGTTTATTCCTTTCTGCATTTTGTATTACTGTACTTCTTGACCCAAATTCATTTGAAAAGAACTAATTCAGACTTGTAGCTGAACTTTTTTTTTTTTTTTTTTTTTTTGTAATGAACTTTGATCTATTGCAGTATAAAGAATAAATTTCTGTAGCAGTTTTCATGGACCTGCTTTTAGGGGGCTGTACATCTCCTCCTCTGTGACAGAAATTGCAGGATGGCATACAGATGATGCCTTAAATAACATCCTGTGAATTAAACTACTTTTATCTATCAGATTCTATTTCTGTTGAATAAGAAGGGGTTCACATATGTTTCATTTCTGTTCATATAGCAATGAAAGGGAAGGTTGGTCACATCATGCATTTATGTATCACACCACACTTACTCTAACTTTGAGTCTTTCAGCAAAAGAATAGTGGCAGGTGACTTTTCATGTTTATCATGCCATTTCCCTTTGTGCTGTAAATACCTGAAGTGATAATGATGAAGCATAGCACTGTACAGGCAGTTGCTTAGAAATGCAAAGAAAAAGTCTTTTGTAACAGCATCATTTTACTTTGAATATATTATGCAGGTCAGATTTTGAAAAATTGAGTAGTAAAAATCTCATTTTCAGTATATTTTCAGTTTTAAATTAATGTTTTGTTGCTTGCATGTCTTCACTGACGATGGTATTTTTTTTCTTCTTTCCAATATTTTACGTATCACGATATTTTCTTAAAGCACAATCAGATATTAATTTGCTGGTTTTTAAGTTCAGAGCAGTCTAAGAGGTCATATTTTAGGACTGTTTCCAATTTAGTGTGAAGAGGAACATTGGAGTAAAGAGAAGGAAAACAAAAGGTTTCCTTTCCTATACATGTAGAAAGCCACCAAAGTTCACTTAGTTGTTTTCCTCCAAGATATTGGCTCAGAGGTGAGGCATAGGTCTCATTGATTAGTTTGCAAGTGTCTGGGGAGAATTGTGGATTTGCAGGTTCATGTGTGCACAGATGTGGTTCACTTCAACAGCCTTGTCCAGAGGATCCCCTCTCCTTGTCTGGTATCACTGAAACAGATGAGCAGTGTAAAAATAACCAGTGACCAGGTTTAGAATAAACATCCTCAGATTGAGAAGGATGGATTTTCAAGAATACAAGGTAGAAGAAAATCGAGAGGTACTTGCCTGCATCTGGAACTCTCTGGATCTGATTTGGTGCCAGACCACTGTTGCTACTGGGAGAAGCAGAGGCTGGTTTTATCCCAATGTATAACTGCAGTGGTTCCAGATTTTCTTTGGTAAATCACAGCCCTTTTCAGAACTAGTTACTGACGAGCCACCAAATCTTTGGAAGTTTCTTAGCACAGTCTCTTGTGTTTGCTGCTTCTTAATTTCTTTGGCTACCACTGATATTAATTTTATGGAAAAATTTGAACAGTTATTTCCTTTAATGTCTTAGACTTGAGCTGTAAGAAATTTGGAGCAATGTATTTTCTGTGTTCAAAATCTAATCTGTAATTTTGCCTAAATGTAGGGCATGCAGATATAGCAACTGCAGCGAATACTCAAGTTTTTTGGACATAGACCTTGTTGAGTTTTGCTGAATTTGTGAATTTATTCCATAATCTTAGATCCTGGCACTGGACTATAGCCATTTGTTTTGTTTGTATGGTTGTCAGCTGCAATCTGTTATAAATCCTTGAGAGAACCTTCTTGGTTCTGCTCTTTAAGATAATTAAACCAAGGAAAACCTAATTAAGGTGGCACTGGATCATTTGGTCTACCCCTTCAAGCTCTTGTAGCTGCTTGCTGGTGCAGGCTGTGCAGAGAGGGAGCTCCCTACTGATAGCACCAATTGTTTGTCTGGTCCACCTGTGTAATTCACTGTCTCTGTGACTTTTGGCTTTAGTATTTTGCAAAATGTGCAGGGTATTGGTTTCTGTTTGAAGTCTAAGTATTTTAATTACTCAGTGAATAATTCATAAGTAGCTTGCTGAGCACAGCGTTTTGGGTTGCCAGTTTATTAATGTTGTTTTTGAATTAAATATAATTTCAGTTAACTATTTACAATTATTCTTTGAATTCTAATAGCTTAACAAGGAATGAATATTGAAAGTTTGTTAAGAAAAGTGAGTGGTTAGGGTCTGACTGTTTAGCTTGTGTTGGCTTAATACTGAGTTATATTTTAGGTAGGTGAAGTCAGTACTCTGTCTTCTGGAAATGGCATTGGTTAGTTATTTATTTTGCTCCTCTTCTAAAACAATCCTCGAATGGTGGAATTAGGAAAAGATCCTGCAAGGAAAAATTACAAGTGTAGATTTTGACCTTTGCATCAATATGTACCTCATATCTGTGTTTTTAATTGAAAAAATATAAAATGTAATGTATTTTAGTGATTTCTAAAATTAATATTGAATTTGGACGTGAATTGCATAGCTAGATTGTACAAAACACTGTATATCACTATTTAGTGTTGAACCTAGTTATTATTTAACAGCCAAATGCTCTAGAATTTCTACACTTATTTGGAAATTCACTGTTTTTCAGAAGTTTCTATGGAAAGGAGAACTGGGAGTTAGTTTGATTTCAAGAGAGCCACAGATGTGCCCACATCTCACACCTCCACACCCCTCATTTGTGTCTGTACCATCCCCACCCCCTGTCCTGCCCCCAGTGACACTGCCTGCATTTTATTGTTCATTTTTCCTGTTCTTATTTTTATTATCGCATGTATTTTGTTATATTTTACTTTTAATTAAAAAAGCGCTGGTTTTATTTTTATCTTTTATTCTATTGTTTTTATTTTTCTCTTTTATCTTTATATCTTTTTTTTTATTATTGATTTCTTTTACACTCACATACTCCAAACTCGCACACAGCATTCTTCTGATGATTGCAATCTTCTCCTACTCAGTACAGCACTGGCAGCAGTGTCCACTGGTGCATCAGTTCTTACCTCTCTGTCACTTATTCAGAAGAAGCCTAGCTTTGTATTGGCTCTGGATTTTGACTTTATATTCTGGGCAACAAAATACTCCTGGGCTCTGGAGTCAGCCTCAAAAGTCTGGTCTGCCAGAGAGTGACTGAGAATGTTTTTTGTAGTGTTCATAGCATGCTCAGACTTTATTTTAGAAATGTGGTCAAAAGACAGTTGTCCCTGAAAATCAGCCTTCTGATTTGTTTTAGTATAGTGGAGTCAGTTCTCATGAACTGTAAGATAAACAAGGATCATGTTTGCATTCCTTTGTAAAAGATCTCACCTGATGGACTTCTCAAGTGAGCAGTGGAGATGGAGAGGTGGGAACTTCTCTGTCCAATCTCTGATCACTGTCCAGAAACTTATAGATACGAGGTCAACAACAAACTAGAATCTTCTTCTCTTCTTCTTCTCTACCTGAACACCTATTGTGTGTGTTACTGTGTGTTTCTATCTACGTCACAGTAACAAAAGACAGTTGTTTTAATTATGCCAAAGGAGAATAAGAGGCTAGCAGCAGAAGGGAAATGCAGCCATGCCACATTCACTGGTTTGAGCAGCAGGGACAGAAGGATCACAGGAAAGACTGCCTAGCTACAACCCTTCTCAATGCCAACATGTTCAAAGGGGTTGACAGTCTATTAGGAAATGTGTTCATAATAGAGCCTTATTCTTGGGAGTGATTTGTGGACAAATACTGTTTCATGTGCTGCCAAGTTTGTTTTTTTTGTTTTTTTTAAAAAAAAAAGAGAAAATAGAATGTGTGTGTGTTCTTGCCTCATATTTGCCATCTCCACAAGGAGACAGCAAAGGTTGGGGAAAAACATTTGAATATCACTTATTTATTCCACAGCCTTTAGAAAAGCAGTTCACACCAGGGGTCTGAATCACTGCTGTTGAATCTTAACTTGTAAGACTGTGGCAGCGAGTACTGAAGCATGCATTCAATAGTAAATTTTTTGAGATTCAAGATAAAATTGTAGTAACATACTTTATTATCAGTTTCTCCATGCTCATTTATAACTTCAGTGAGTTTAAGTCTTGGTGCACACTATTTTACTGTTAAATATCATTTATAGGATACAGCAATCTGTGTTTATCTGTCAGTGACATTCACCATTGGCATAATTCTGCACTTGTAAATTGTGTGGGGTGTAATTCTGGGTGAGGCTTGAGTCCCTACATCAGAGGATTGCACTGCATTGCATTTGTTATTCTGAATTTAGAATTATTATGAATTTAGGAGAGCTTATGTCATAACTGCAACACATTTTTATTTCTGATAGTGATGTGACACAATGCACCTCAAGAGTCATTATACAAATCCAGGTACCAGAGAGACTTCTGATCTGTTTATTGATAATCTTTTGTGCCACTGCAGCTTTGCTCATTTCCTGTATGATATGCTGGGCCCAGTCCAATTCTGTGTGCACCTTTTCCTTCACTGTGTGTGACACATTGATATACTTCCAAGAAATGTTTACTGCTCTCCAAGAAATTGTTACGGTTTAGAACAGTCTAAGTATAATAGATGCCATGTTCAATTCATCAACAACAGTGGAAAAGAAAGTAAAGTTTGGAAAAAATCTGTCCCTTTCAATAAAGGAATGCTTTAATTATGTAGGTTGAGAGATCCATTTATTTCATTATTGCTTAAAACCTGTGACAGCACCAGGATTTTGGGGTACCTTAGACTAAACTAATATGCCTTTTTTGGCTCACTAATGGAAGTGGTAGACACATACTACTGAAGTGAATAAAATGTTTTTAGTTTCCTTATGGGGACATGGTGAACCTCGTTTTTAATTTGAATTATAATTTTTAAGCAGTATTATAGCATTGTAATTTTAGAAAGAATAGTCACTATTGTAACTGTGGAGAGCCTTTGACTTCCTAATTAATTGAAAAATTGATACATTAATGAGAATTGTCTGAGTATCTTTTGTTTCCAAGCTGCTGTTCTTAAATGTTTGTCTTTACTTTTGGGGGGCAGAGGTCAGAGCTTTTGCTGCAGCGTTAGTGGTTTGTCTTTCTGGAGCTGTTCCTTGCTAGCAGAGGGCTGCAGCCCTTACAGTGGCAGTGTGTGAGTCCCTCTCCAGCCTGCCCCATGCTGACTGTCACTCCTGCTGCTCTCTTGCAGTGCTGTCGGCACGTTTGCTCGAGCCCTGGACTGCAGCAGCTCTGTCAGGCAACCCAGTCTACACATGAGTGCAGCTGCTGCTTCCCGAGACATCACACTGGTAGGTGGCTCCTTAAACATCCTACAGCTTCTGTGTCCAGGAGTTCCACACTGCCTGGTACTCCAAGGTCCCCATTTTCTGCCTGCTGCCCTTTAGGTACCTGCATGCAAGGTGTGTGTGTGTGCTAGAAGATCCTGTGTATTCTCTCTGAGCTTCTCAGTGCTGCCTTGTAATCACACTGTGCCACGCTGGGCTTTAGTTGTTGATCACCCACAGCTGTGGATACCCACAGCAGGATGGATAACACGCCTTGTATAGGCATTCACTTGGGGCAGTGTCATTTAAATATGTGGGAATAAAGCTGATTGAAACTTGTGTGGATTATATTTTGTACTTACTGGATGTATATTTCATCATATTTTTTAAAGGATAAGCAATCTGACTTTGTAAGCATGTTTTTAAAGAACATTCTAATCAGCATATTCCTACTATGTTTTCTTAGTATGCTGTTCACTGTTAATGTACCTGCACCTGCATCTTTTAGACAGAGTGAAAAATATATTGATTACGGGTTTGTTTCTGTATAATCATACTAGCTGAGATGAGAAAGTGTGCTACAGGAAATAAAGTATGCCAGGAACACTATGTGAGACCAAAAATTTCTATTTCATAGAATCAATTTTGACTTAGATTTCCAAAGACATCAACTGTTGTTTTGTGATTTTAGGTATTTTTGTACCTAAACACTAGCACATAGTTCAGGCTAAAGAGGACCTGCTATTTACCAGATCCTGGAGTATTAGGAATAGAGGAAACTCAACAAAACTAGTAGATTAGCTTAAAATAGTTAAGGCACTGCCTTATAAAGGGAATAGACAGCCCCTGTATTTCAGTTGCACAAAATTTTGTGGGAATGGGCAGTACCAGCAGGTTAAAAAAGGGTTAGAAAAATGATCTAGCCATATAGGCCATAAATTAGTACTGAGGAGAATAGGGAAAGGGACCTGCTAGATGTCCTCATTCTGAAGCTTTGTAGATGCTGGTCAATGAAATGGGAATTGACCTCAGACTGTGATTAGACTTACCTGAATATTTTAGCTAATATTCCTTGGTGCTACTGTAAGAGACACAAAGCTTACTTAGATGGGTGATTGGTCTCATTCACTGGGATAATTCTTGTATTCCGGATAAAATAATTTTTCTTATGTTGAAAAAAATATTTAATTTATTATCTTTTACAGTGTACTCAAAGGCTATTGAATGGGAATCTGATTTAGTCTGGGCTACTATAGTATCATAAAGGCAGGAACAAGCTGTAATGTTTTCAGTAATATTTAAAATGAATTTTCTGTTTCACAGTTGCTAATATGACTTTTACAAAAACAATTCTGTTAACAATAAATACTTAATTGTGTTCATCACAATAATTCTTTAATATTTTTCATTTTATTAATATATTTTTGGATTAAGAATTTTTAATAAATGTCACATATTGCATATTCCTTTATTTGCATCCTGTATTTAGTGATTAATAGAATGGATCTATCCTTATGGCAATTTCTCATTTGAAAGTACATGTGCAGTGCTGCTAATAAAAGGATACTTTGTTTGAGTGCCATGTTAATGTTTCTCCATTGCAAATGATCCATTAAGTTCCATTACACTTAATGAAAGGCATATCTTATAATGAGGCATCAGAGGAGCCACCCTAGGCTTAATTATTGTGTCTGTCTCTTCTCATTTTCCTACCCCCTCAGCTTTTTATAACTCTACTTTTTTGCTTTTTGGCAACGTACTTCCTTCTAAGTTAAGAAAAGACATATTTGTCATAATAATAGTTACTTTTTCAGACATTTCCATGTTAATTGGAATCAAATTTTCAGCAGCAGTTAAAGTTAGTAGAGACATTTGTAAAACTTACGGTGTATCTCATTTATACTTTGGATAAAGGTGCATAACACTAAGAAAATTACACCATCTATCTTCTTAATGCAAGGCAGATAACCCTTGCACCTGAGGTGCTGTTAATGAGATTTCTGTATGCCGCACCTCTGGCTTTCCAGTATTCCTAATTAAGTTTTAATCCTAATTAGTTTAAATCAGCAATAACTGTAAACAGACTGATATTAAAAAAAAAAAAAAAAAAAGTCTAGATCATGAACATAGATAAATTCAGGGTTGATGTACACATTTCTTGCAGATGAATAACAACTAAGAGGCTGCTTTTGGGCTCCTTTATTTTGAAAACATAGGGAAGGTGATAAGACAAGATAGGAGACCCCCTGCTTTTAGAAAACCCTCCTGAAGATGTGAAATAATGTGTGTTTATCCTCATAGATGATAATATGCTTCTCCTCAAGTGGTAAAGACTTGTGAGACAACCAACTAAAACTTGCATTTCTGGCCTTGTCAAAGGCAGTGTTTTGTTTTATAATGAAAATTGATTTCTAAGAAGAGAAAGAGACTGGGAAGACCTTGTGTTTCGGATTCCTAAATATTTCATGGTGCATATCCTGACCATGAGAACCATTTAAAGCAAAGTAGGCTGATGGCATCACTTGCTCCTTTAGGTGGGTTTGTTCAGAAGAGCTTATGTGACCTTACTGTGGGAACCTAAATCTGATACTGGATGTCTCTTCAAAATGAAAAGTATGAGCAGTCTTTTCCTTTGCATTTTGGATGGTGTCTTTTTAATGACTTTTGTTTGACTTCCATATGTTGGATCCTAAGTTAAACACACCTAAAATATGATTGAATTGGAGAATCCACACTCAGTTTCCAGTTTGAGTGCTTTGTTGGAGGCAGTTCAGTCTGAAATTGCAGCTGGTTTGGGAGCTGTGTTGTGTGGCTGGTTACAGGATGCCCTCTCATGCCTTCTTCCAGCTCCATGCAGCCCTTCCTTAGCTTTTGGTGGAAAGTTTCTTCCTCTGCCTGCTTATATTTGGGCTTGAAGTTGCCTCTTACCTGCATGGCTAACACTTTTCCTCTGATGGGCCCCATGTCTGTGCTAGACAAGAGTGCTCTGGGCAAGAGTTCTCAGGTGAGGGTGATTCATTCTCTGTCCTCCAGGCTCCTGTTGGACATAGGCAATGCCAGGTCTCCCAGCCTCCTGCTTCTTACGGTAAAGCAGATAAAAAGAAGATATTCCAGGATTTTTTCTCTCAGCCTCTACTAATGCCTTCAGGCTTCTTATGCTTTTGCTTCCACAGTTTGCACTGCAGTGTGGAAATTTGATGCAGGTCAGGGCTGACGAACCTGTAAAAAGGCAGAGTTGTTATCAATGAACTTCTCAGTGGTCTTCTGTCACAGGACAGCTCAGCAAAGACAGCACTTACCCACAGAGTTCAATATGAATCTTTTCTTTAGTAATATTAAAAAAAGTGTTATGGAGTCAGATGTTTATTGTAGATGAAAAATGAACATAAATAGTAAGATTCTGATGTATTCCCTTCTGTTGTCAGTTTTATGAAAGTTGGGATCAGTGAATAGATCTGGATTCAGGGGCTGCTTGGAAGATGCCCTATGTATACTGCTTTTCTGTGAGGATGGCAATTTAAACAAAGATTTAAACCCCAGTAACACATCTACTGTAAAAGTTCAATCTTTAGACCTAGTTTACTCATTGCCTGAAAGGTAAACAATATATCAGTGATTTCAATGTACATTCTCTAATATGAAGCTGATAGATTTTAGGCATTATGTTACACATTTTCATACTAGAATACTTGATTTTAACCATGGTTTTTCTCCAGGATGGTGAATTTGATTCAACCATAAGTAAAATGATATATTGCAGGATAATATTGACATTCCTTCTTGCAAACAAAACTCTTCCAGAATCTTGTGCTTGACAGCGCTCAGAGATTTATAGTAAACACTAGAGAAAGACAATAGTCATTGGTAGAAGATGGCAAAACCCAAGAAAAATCCATTATCTGCAGTAGATTTGTATGCAGAAGCTCAGCTGGAATTGCTGTAGTGACACATAATGCAGGAGTGTTCCTTCCCTGCAGGCTTTTCTCGGAGCTGGGCTTGTGCCTTGTGAGGGTTTGCACGGTGCTCTTGGAGTGGGACACTTTGGCAGGAGGCTGGTACAGAGCCACGAGCATTTCCACAGTTGCAGCTCTTGGATTGTGCTCATGGGGTCTTCTGGGATGCTGAGTCAGAAATGCTTCTTGTGTGCTGCTCCTTTTCCCAACTGGTGGATTTGTTTACTTTTCACATTCCCCATCACTGGTTGGCAATGGGAGCGTTCAGTGTTACCTACAGTGGGAAGATTGTTCTAATTGGTTTGGTTTCTGCTCTTCCCTTGAATAACAGAAAGGGAATCAACCAAATAAACCTTATTTGCTGGTCTGTGATAACGGTGTTTAGCAAGGGACAAAAATCTTGCTGCTCTTTCAGTATGACGATAATGAAAACAATGTTCCTTCAGCAGCAATGAGAATATTGAGCTCATAGATGTCTGAGCAGCTGTTTAGTTATTATTTAGAGCTTCTGTTAATTGAAAATGGCCCCACAGTCAATATATGCCCCTGTCTTTATTGAGTTTCTTGGAACCAATTTCTACCAACAAGAGGTTCTTTAGTAATGTTTGCTGGTAATTTGCAGGAACTAATAAACTAATGTCATTTTTAGTAAACTTTTTATCAAGGTATTTCCTTTCCCAGATTAGGTAATAAACCATTTGTTTTCCTCTTATTCCACAGTAGAAAACTATGATAGCAAGATAAGATCTAAATTTAGCATTAATTGAGGCTGCTCACTTGGTTTATGGAGAATAATGTACTGGATTTGCACTCACTGAGCTGGAGTGCTCTCTGTTGAAGCCCGTGTGTAATTCTCTCCTTGTCCCTGCCAGTTTCACGCCATGGACACGCTGCATAAACACAACTATGATCTGAGCAGTGCCATCAGTGTTCTGGTGCCCCTGGGGGGGCCTGTCTTGTGCAGAGATGAAATGGAAGAGTGGTCAGCATCAGAAGCTAGTTTATTTGAAGAGGCTTTGGAAAAGTATGGCAAGGACTTCAATGACATTCGACAAGACTTTGTAAGTATGAAAGTAAGGCCCTGGCCTGTGGCTGTGTTTTGCCATGGTTGAGCATAGCTGCTCTCTGGGGGTTTTGGAAGGTTTAGCTAAGGGAGGAGTCTGTGTAGCTGATAGGTGTGATTAACAGAGCTGTACTTTTTAGCTGGCTGAAAGTCAATGTGCTTTCTCGTTCAGTGCTCTTGTTTGGCAAGATGGTGATGGAAGATAATCTGGTTAGTGATTTAATGTCAAGTCTCCTGCTGAGATGTTCCAATAAGGACTTTTACAAGGATCTTAGAAGCATCTGAAAAAGGTCCAGGAACTTTGCAGAGTGTTTCCACAATTTCCAGTGAAATTCATTAGCAGCTACATGGCTGCCTCCCTGGGTGTTTTTCGAGAGCCGGGTTTCCTGCTATGGTTAGCAGAGAGAAATTTGTATTCAGATAGATTTTAAAATGTACTACAGGGAGTTGTTTTGACATATTAGATGTTTTGGCAGTTCTGAAAAGTAAAAGAAATGTTTTCCAATATGTTCTAGCTACAATCATTTTGGTATTGAAGTATCAGACTGTAGGGCAGTAAACCTTTAATTTGCTAATTCTAATGCAGATTAATGAAATTAAATGGATTCTAACACTGCTTGCTGGAATTGCTAGTAATTTGCTACAATTTTTATTCACATTTTATGGAGAGTCTTTCTCTTTCAAGGAAAAATATTTCTTCTGTTGTACCATGTTCAAGTTTGGCTTCATGAAAAAGTTAAGATTTGAACCAAAGGAATTCCATTATTTAAGACTGAAGTCAATTGAAACATTTTCATATTAATTTCATTCTGCTTGACTCCAAGAGCTCAGATTTTTTTATTATCTTTGCATAAATTTATTAATAGTCTTTTTGAGGGGGGAAAAAAAGGTAATGTATGGTAAATGTAGAAGTCCTTCCAAAGCAGAGTGCAGGACAGTGGGAGGAGGCTTGGCAATTAACTGAGCTGTCTTCCCTTCATTTTCACAGATTTGAAATGGAACGGGTAATTGAATGAAGGTGGGAAGGGAGGGCTATTGTTTTTCTAAAGAATTGACATTTTAATAGGTGTATTATAGCTGCATGCTTAATTTTGAGATTCCTAAGGGAGAAAATGTTCACTGCATTCATGACATAAGGTTGAAAGTTGCATCATGGCTAAAACAGCTCTTTTACATTCAAGAAAATATTATTGGAAAATAATATTTTTAGATGTTTTTAGAACAGAAATCTTAATGTAAACTACTTTCATTATTATTTCTTACACAGACAAATGGTTCTCATTTGTAATTGTACGGTAGTTCAGGAGCTATGTCTTCTAATTAAATGGTCCCTAATATATAATATTTAGCTTTGGAAAATGCCTTAAGCATATAACATGTTTAATTGGCTGTTTACAAGTTGTGTCCTAACACAGTTTGTGAGCACGTGTGCTAGAAGGCTTGTCTCTGGTATTTTTATTTTTTGTATAATTTCTGTTTTACCTACTACTACATTGAGGTGATGCAGGATAGTAACAGGTTGCAAGAATTGCTTCTGCATTTGTAATATTCACATGCTAGATATTCGAATGACTGTATTAGAAGCTGTTCACAACATTCGAATTTTGTCTTGGATACCCTGATAAAATTTTGTCCTGATACCCTTCCTCTTTCACTACATCTTCCTTCCCAGATTGCAGCAGTTTTCCCCTGGTCTTGGCCCAAAGCAGGAGCCACACAGATCTGGCGATAGCATTTTGTAGTGTACTGATGAGGGCACCTCAACCATGAGTGCAGCACAAATGGATGTGGGGCACTAATTAATTATAGCTTCATTTAGTTAGAACAGGCATATTATCTGTTCTTAGTCACTTTTTTTAAAAATCATTGGAAAAGTGTCATTTTAAAATCATCTTTAGAAGAACATCTATTTTATATCTCAGTTTATATGGTACTAAGAGCAGTGCATAGTCTTGAATTAATTCTATGTAATTTGAAATCTTTCAATTGTGTTAATCATTGTGTAGTCTTGGGATATCTTAATTTCTCTAGTGTAAAATTTATGTGTTCTCGCTTCCTATGTAGCAGTCTAAAAGTGCAGGGATTTGAAAACACACATTTGCTTTTTAAGTAACCATCGAAATAGTCCTTCGAGACTTAGATCAGGACGTGTGAGAAGTTTCTACAGGGTGAGGTGGGTGTGAGTGTGTAGCACATGAGCAGTGATTTTCCATGATAATACTTTCATCTGTTATCATGCCTCTCCTCAGTGGCAAGCCTTTGATAAGTTTATTTATCAATAAGTATCTGAGTACTCTTAGTTGTGCTGTAAGAGGCAGGGCAAAGAAGGCAATGAACCAATAGTGTCTGTGTGAACCTGTTCTGGTCTCCACCTGGGATCTAATGACAAAATGGAATTCTGCAGTGCCTGACATTAAACTCCGAGCCCAGCAGTCACACAGTGGTGCCACAGGGCAGGCAGGGTTGGCAGCAGTGTCCTGGAGCACAGGGGTGATGTAGAACCTGCCTGAGTCGTGACTTCCCAGAGGAGTTGCCTCTTCTGAGTCGGCCCACATTTGCCAGGCACAGCAGCTGCAATTGCAGCCCTTGCATGCCAGTTCTGTAAAGGGAGATCCATTGAAATCCCCAGCAGTTACTGTCAACTGCCACTGGTTGATGTTCATTGTGCAGCTCAAGTATTCAGCTACAAACACTAAATATTAGTAAACAAGGTTGTTATAAATTAAATGATGTAAAGGTCTTTACTTTTTTTTTTCATAGCTCGGAGATGCTCATTTGTAATCAAGTTACCAGTCTAGCTTTTGAATAATAATTTTCATCTCCTGTTGACTCATTAACTCTTGTAGGAGAGGTTCTTCTATCTTTGAGACTCTGTGTGAATCCTAATCAAGCTAAACCTTATAAGCTAATTCAATTTATTTGATGTGCTTGAATTATTTCACATTCCAGAGTCATAGAATGGAAAAAGATTGGATATTTTATGTTCTCTAAATGTAACAGTTTTCCTAACAGTAAGACAAAGATGTTATACTTGTTAATTCTTAGTTTTTGATTATCAATAGTTTACACAAATTTTTAACTATTACATCTCAGATATGGCAGGAAAGGCCTTGATAATCAAGAACCGGGACTGTTTCTAGAAAGCAGGAGCAACTCTTTTCTGAAGCAGCAGCTTTAGAAAATTGTGAAAGCATGCCTTAAAATTACCATGTTCATTTTACGGTGCTTTATAATCCTAAATTTTTCTTGCTGATCTGATTTAATTGGTCTATTTTTAGCCTGGAGAAAGTAAAGAAACTTTAAATTCTTCTAACTGTTCTTGTAAAACTGATAGCTTTTGCTAATTTTCTTCTGCAAAAATGTTGTGCAGATAATCATATTTACTTCTTTCAAGAACAGAATTTGGTAATGACAATATATTACTATGTTTGCTCACAACTTCACTGGCTATTCAGAGCATTATGTGCTTAGGTAAATGGAATACAGGTTATCCATACTCAGTCTGTCAAAGAGCTTTTCCAAGTTTTGAATCAAACTGTAAGAGGATTTTACAGTTATTTGGTCCAAGAATCTTAATTACCTTCCTTTAATTGTAGATGCCTACTGAGAGAATGAACATACTGGTGTCACAGCCATAGTTAAAACAGATTAAAGTATTTCCTAGAGAAATGGCAAAGATTTGTAGCGTGAACATGCTAATAAATATTCAGGAAGGAAAATAAATATGGACCTGCTAAAATGTCCTAATTGACAATGGCAGGTGGTTGGGGTGATAGCATTTCACCTGGCTGCCAGGAGGAATGTGGACCTGGAGATGGAGAGCCATTTCATCTGTCACACCAAACACATCTTCTTGTCACTGGCCTTTTGAGGGAAGGCTTCTCTCAAGGCATAATTTACCTGAGAAAGCAAAAGGATTTTAGGAACTTGAATTGTGTTACTACATACTAGCACACCAGAAAATGCATTTCATGCTTCTTGTGGAGCAGATGTGGATGTTCAGGGATTCACAGACTGCAGGACACTTCTGAGCCTGGGCCTGGCCCAAGCAGCTTGAGAAACTGCTGAGCTCCTGCATGCAGGGAGAGGCAGGTCCAGAGGGGTTCCTTGGTGTTGTAGGAATTTAACAAAAGGTGCAGGAAACTATGCTTTTGGCTTAAGACATGCAGAAAGCTGCCTAGTAGGGTCAGTAAAATTGGAAAGATTGGTTTCCACACCTGCATTTTCTGGAACATCCTAATCATCCTTGTTTCTAGAAAGCAGATAATATTTGCATTAATACATGCCTCTAGAAAATACAACACACAAATTCGTATCATTTCCAAGTTATGAAGACAAATTGCATGAATTTTGGATGAGACATTCCAATTTAAATTATAGAAAGAACTTGTGGAGTTAAATAGAATATTTGGTGATAATTAAAAATGATTGCCTAATTTTCTTCCCTACACTTAGGTTAACACATTTTATTTTACTGATGAACGTGGGCACCCAAAATACTTGTCATTATCAAAGGTGCCTTGTTTGTACAGAGATTTTTGTGAAATATTTATTGTCAGTATCACTCCTGTTGCTCAGGGTAACATTTGTCCCTCTCATCCTTTTGTTTCTTGATAATAGCTGAGAGCATGTGGGAGTTTATGCAAAACTAGGGTAATGTATGAGCAGCTGGGTTATTATGGGACATTAAAAATCTTTAAACTGAGTATGGTATCCTTTGTATTTTGAAGAGTAAAATTATCATGAGACTCGAGCACAGTCTTGTCAAGATGATTCCTTGTAGTCCTAACGTTATTTTCCACCTGACACGTTTTTTAATAGAGATTACCTTTGGTATTTCCTGATGGAAATCTGCATTCTGTTTTGATCATTTTGTTTAACTATATGACTTAAACAGAATAAATTACATTCAGAATTGGGGTGTGACGCCATAACTCTGCATACTTGTTAACCATAAGGAACAGCTGTATATTATTAATTGCAATATGTATTTGTTTGCATATGGATTCTAATGCAGTTATTTAATGCATTCAGGTTTTACTATTTATCTCAACTATATATGTGTTTAACAAGAAGTGGACATTGCAATTTCTTGGAACCACTTTAACTTGTAACAAATGTTTTTCAGCTCCCTTGGAAGTCACTGACCAGCATCATCGAGTATTACTACATGTGGAAAACCACTGACAGATATGTACAGCAGGTAATTTAATGACTATTTCAGAATGAACCAGTCTGAGGCATTCTCTAAAAATAGTGTACTTGTTAAAGCATAAAAATCTGGTTTCTTGAAAGGTATATGATGGGAGGCCCAAGGAAGTGTTTTGGGGTCTAGACCAGGGGTTCTGTGCTGCTCCAGGCTGCACTGTCAGATCCCCTGTTGCCTGCTGTACATCCCATAGCTGTGAAGAGGCTTTTACCCTGTGTGTGTTGTGTGCTGGTTTGGGACTCCTGGTCCCTCCTGCAGGAGGGGATCAGACAGAGATGGGCTGCAGAGCAAGCGCTTCAGGCTGTGAAGCTCTGCCAGGAGACTGAAGGAAGCAGAAAAGTACACTGTGTTAAAGAGGCTCCTGGGGTTAGGAACCTTTTATTGGTACTCTGGACAAAACATTACTTTGGTATTTCCAGCATTTCAACACTGAGACCATTCTGCACACAGTGGATGTGTTCATCCTTCTGATTGAATGTTCAACTGTTTGGTTTGGTCTGAAGCAAAAACATGTTAGGTTTATATTGGGTACCAATACTGGGATATTTTCAGCAAGTTTAGGCAAAATGTCAGTGTCTGTGCTTTTTATATGCTGTTCTCTTTATATATTTACTCCTTGGTTTAGACATAAAATACCTTACAAAACTTCATTTTAATTTCTGATTTAATGTTTGAGCTTGTAGCTCTTTTCTTTGCCACATAATTAATGGTGATGTTCTGGACAGTGTATTGAAAATAATTTTTATGCTGTAATAACTACAGCTGTACTGTTAGATGGATCTTTGGACTTGTTTCAGATTAAATGTATCAGAGGGATGATTATTTCAGGTTGTTCTGGTCTTTTTGAAATTGTTTCTACATCATCTTTTTAGGGCATGGAAAGGAAGGGAAATGTGTTTTACTGCTTGGTAGAGTCTTGGAGTACCACTAGGACTATGGATAATACCAATAAAATAGAGTATGTTCCATATAAAGGCATATTTTTCTAGGTTTGTCACCATTCATTTTACTTTTAACCCTTTTTTTTCCCTGTTAATTTTCATCCGAGAAAGGTGCTGTCAACAAAGATTTGCTGTGCATCTTGTCAGCTCTTAATGGTTGGGTAACAGATTATCTTTAAGAATCAGATAAAAATGTGACTTTTTTTCTGAAATGCTTGCTCTGGAGTGAAAGGCTGAGATTCCTTTTGTGCTTCTCTAGAGCTCAGTTATGAGTCTGTTGCTACCATGGTCGAGGTGTATGTGTTAAGATTCCACATCCTTTCACAGGATTAGGGTTTTCACAGGAAAATCACATAGCCTTTATGCTTATCTGCAACTTGAATGCTCTTGCAAATGCCTGTGGTTTACTTGTAGCTAAATAAACTTCCAACATCCTACTCAGACCATGGCAACTTACTCAGGATGGAATGATTTAGACATGTTCTTTCAGGGTCACCTGTGTGATCATCAGTAAAACCACTGTAGACCAAATTTTTATCCTGGTTAACCTTTCTGTAATCCTTCCTAAGAAGGGATCAGAATTTCATCATGCCCTTATTTAGTTTTATGTGGAATGGTAAGAAATTAATACAATTCAGTAAAAACAATAACTGTAGGGTTGGGGTTTTTTCCCTAAAAAGAACACACAGAGATAATTGAATGAAGTTCAGGGAGAAAATGTGTTCAGTAATGAAGTAGCAATTTCAGAGTCATTCTTTGCATCTTGTGCTTGAGGGGCTGGGGGACTGGTAGGAATGGGAAGGTGAAAAAGGTCAATGCACATACTCGAATCTTAAAATACAATCTCTGAGTTCTAGATTGGTGTGATTTAATAAGAAAAATTGCTTTTAATTATCTTTATTTCTTTGTGTGAATTGGATGTGTTGTGTCAGGCATAAGAAAGGTTTCTTTATCATAATTGTTACTAAATGTTATTCTTGCTAAGTTATAAATATGGTGATTTAATGGCAGTGGAGGTACTGCTACCACATTGCTTTGAGAACATCTCCCCTTCAAGTCACAGTGAAGGGAAGATATGTTCAAGTTCTCTGAACTTTTCTGGTAAAACTAATTCAGTCTTGAGTAATCATTCCTGGTGATGGGGCACTTCTCAGGACCACTGCATTATACAGAGGGTTTGAGAAGGGCCAGGTTTTGATCGATTGATTCTACTGAGTGAAAACTTCTTTGTGCTGTTCCCCTTGAAAGTCCAATTCAATGGGAAGGGAAGGGACTTTATTGAGACTTTGTAAGAGGAAAGGAGTGAATCTATTCTATGATAGCTAAATTGCTCTACTGCAACAATATATTACATTTGCCTCTCATTTATTTGTTTCCACTGTTGAAAACAGTACTAATTTAGGGAAGTGGTCATTTCTGGGGATATTTGTAAGCTGATAGTCATAACAAAAGTCCTTAAACCCACAAACATTCATTTTCATAGTTCATTAAAAACAGTAGACCCAGGTGAAAAACTGTGTTAGCGTACTTTGACCTCCTGTGCATTACAGTCTGTAAGACCTGTTTGAAATGCAGTTTATGATGTAAATTTTTTTTCCAGGTAAAGCATCAGCTCTCTTTGTTACATTACTCCAGTAATTTATTACCTTACTCCAGGGATTTGTTACAAACTGGTGCTTTGTTTCTTGTCTAAATGTTTTCAGTTTGAAATTCCAGCTTTTACCAGTTCTGACTCTAGATTTCAACACACAGAGGTTTAATCACAGAAACTATTGGTAGTTTTCTTTCTGCATCCTTTCCTCTCTGTCAGTACTTAGAAGTTGGTATGTCAGTGAGAATTCAAGCTGTGACACGTTCTGTTAATTTTAGAGACCAATGCTAACCATAGTTTTAATGTATGAAAATATAGCTTATAGTGAAATGCCATTGCATGATTTTTTTTTGAAGGCAGTATATCATTCACTTCAGTAAATAAAGGAGAAAAGCAGTTGTTAAATAGCATTCCTTACAACCCCCATGCCAGTACTAAAAGTATGCTAAAATTTAATTAGTATGTATATAGGCACTTCTCATTGACACTACCATCAGGGCTTTATGCAGCTTCCTACACATTCTGACAGTGCCTTAGGACTTTCTCCTTTCTTGCCCCGAATTTCATTGTCTCTGCTGCTAGTGGTAGGTGTGCAGTGAGATTTACTCGTTGTTTTTGTAGAATGGAGCCAGTTTGTTAGGAAGCTCTGAGGAGTGTGTGGTGACACATTGCCTGTCAATTTTTTGTGCTTCTTTCAGGCTGAAAACAAATTCTGTATTGTTGGATATAATACGAAAACGAATGAGAGACAATTGTGGAAAACCTGTGTCCTGCTGTGAAGCAGAGGGAGCTCACCATTGAGAGCTCCTCTGCTGGGGCTGTGAAATGTTCTCAGATTAAAAACTGCCAGTTTATGAGACTTGGAGCACGGTGCTGCTGCTGTTCTTTCTTTTTGCTCTCATAAAAACTGACCCAAGCAGGCAGAGCAGACAGTGTTTGCACTGTGGTCCCTCTGAATGTGGCCAAGCCTGGCACTGGGGGAAGATTGCAACTGTGCCAGCAGTGTCAGTGGGAGTCACTTGTGCAGCTCCAAACAGCTGGGCATCTGTGAGCTGCAAAGAGCTCTAAGGAGAAAACAACCCAGCTGTTTTGGAGATAAATGGAAAAGAGCTCTCATATTGCATAGGAATTAATTAACAGTGGCATGGGCTGATTCAAGTCTATTTGTTACACATTACTCCTTAAAGATGCAATTTTAATAAGTGAGAGTTTTAAAAATGGACAACACAGAGGCAACTTAATGAAATGGAAAAAAAAACAGCAGTTAGCACCAAGAGGTTTAGTCAGACTGCTGGGCCAGTAAAGCTGACTAACCCTGTAACTCACCTCATGGTTCAGGCAAGGGACTCTCAGAACAGAGTCAGCTAGTGATAGTTTTCTCAAGGTGGAAAATATTTTCCTGGATTATAAACCTTGCAAAAGATGAAAATCAAAAATAGGAGTGCAGCAGAGAGGAGAAGTGGCTATAGTAGGTGAAATGAAGGTCTGAATTTTAATCACCTGATAAGGACAGGTAATACTGATTTATTACTGCTGGATATAAATGTTTCCCCTCTTTTTTTTATCCTCTTAATGAAGTTGACCATGTTTCAGATCCTTTTCTCTCTTGTCTTTTTCTTTTTTTCTCTCGAGTGAAAAGAAGTAATAGAAAGTACAGGGAAATAATGCTTTTTCTTCATCTTTTACATACAAGTGTTTTGGACAACCTGTAGACACCTGAACTCTGTATTTCTTGTGCCACTGCTGAAAAAACTGTTGTCTTGTATAGTTACTTGTGTAGTTACTTGTATAATATATGGCAATAACTAAAACTTCTCAACATTATAGAAGTGCAAAATGGTTTGAGTTTGTGGCAAGTATGGAGAAAGTAATGATTTAACAAATTCACAGGCTGTCTTGGCAGTAGTGATGCTGTCCTGTTACTGTGATGTTCCTGAGCCACAGTTTTGATGGCAATTAATGCTAGCAAGTGTTTAATGATTTCTAAGAGTCACTGGACTTTATTGTTACTTGTACTGTGTTATAAAAGCTCAGCCTCAGTGTGGACAGAGCAGACAGGAAGTTTTGTTACATGTCTGATGAGGAACACAATTTCATTCATTTAGTTTCTACTTAATTCTGCAATGAGGGGTAGCCAAACTCGTACATGTTTAAATAGATGTAATTTATGTAAACTGTAATTGTCATTTTTACAGTTTTGTTGTCATATATGAGGCCTGTGAGTTTTATTGGGAAGAACAGCATATTATGATTTCAAAGTAATAATAAATATCGAGAACTTGTTTTTCATGATTTTCATCATGTAGATTTCTACATGTGTTTTGGAGGCTCTTGTGAAACCACAAAATAAAAATAATTTAAAGATGCATTGTGTACAATTTTATGAAATGTCATACATTAATAAAATATTTTAATGTGTTACTTTTCAACTAGAAACGTCTGAAAGCAGCTGAAGCAGAAAGTAAATTGAAACAAGTATACATCCCCACCTAGTGAGTATAACAACAAAGTCTTTTTTTTGAGTAATATACAGGTAAAATTGAAACAGTAACATGGAGTTACATGCATGGTATTTTCCTAGTCATCTCTTTAATGATTACTTTTCACAGGATTTGTTATATGCAGAGATATAAACAGATAATTCTAGAAACTCTTAAGGAAAACCTTCTTCCTTTACTGATCTCTTTGTTTTTGACCTGGGATCTTTTGGTCTGGAATAAGTTTCATGAAGGCAGATCAAGTGCTACCTGTGGATTGTTCACATGCAATTAGAGCCTATTAATTTAAAAAGCAGTTTTTCCAAAATAATCTCTTTCAAATCCCTGTAGCACAACACTTCATATTTGCATAAATGCAATATTTCCAAATAGAAGCAGTTGTTAATGTAGTTACATAAAATCAGGTAACTTCCCGTTACGGTGTTATCTGTCTGATAAAATCTGTTCTTCATTTAGAGACAGGAGATGTTCTGGTTCTCAATTAAAGGTAGCACAGAGCCCCACACCTTCTGTCTTTGACCATGTGCTATTAATGCAGTCTTATTTTCTTCTGAGGGGTATTTGATTTCTATTTCTTTTAGATTTAAACTGGATGCTATGTCTGCTTCTGTTAGCATGTGGGTTGCAGAAGAAAAGATAAAATCCCTCCTCCATATTCATAATTTCCTCAATATTATGGCAAGAGAAAGGATTACAAATCACTTTTTCTAAGCTTTCTGTGGGCATATTCAGTTTACCTGTATATGAACTTCCCATTGTTGTGATTGTTTGTACAACAGAAGAATGTAATACCAAAGGAAATACTCGGCAAAGATTTTTTGACAGCTTATATAAATTATATAGAATAGAGTTTCATTTCCATATTTCATACTGGCTTTTCTCTCTTAAACAGATATAACAATGAAAGCAGCAGACTGTTAAATTAATTATTTAAATCTTATCTCAGAACAAATTTTGTGAGATTTGAAGCTCATACCTCTAATAAGTCACACTGTTTAAAAAAAAGCTAAAAACTCTAGTATGAGTGTTCCCTAACCTTCTCAGATGAGTGGCTGCTTTAGGAAAACCATAAGGTGCTCAGTCTTTACATTATGCTTTTTCAGTTTCATTTCTTTGGTCCATGTGGACAATTATGGATTTTCCATATGTTCACAGTAAGGACCAGCTGTATTGGATGACAAAATGTGTTTCAAGATGTGGGATTTTTACATTTTTTCCTTACTGCCTGTCTTTTGCCTCCGTTTCAAGACAAAATCCCTAGTCATCAGCAGGAGCATGGTGGCACTTCTCAAGTCTTGGATATCTGCAGTGGTCATGGGATTGCTAAATGCTCTGCTTCAAGACTAATTCAAAACTAATTTATTGAAATCTGAGTAGAATTGACACTCAGAGCTGAGTACCTTTTTGAACTTGATCATTAGGTATTTCCTGTAAATGCAAGGTTCTGTCCTTAATACCAGAGAGTCCCTTTCAATTCATGGCTCTTCTGAAAGGTAGCTAAGCAACAGTTCATAATGTGGAAGACTTAATTGTCTTTCAGTCTCCTCTCCTGTACCTTGAGCCCAGGATAACGAATACGTGGAAATTGTAAAATTGTCTCTTGCTGATATAATGAAAAAGGAGAAGGCAGGAGACAGACTTGTTGGCATTTGGAATAGAGACTTGTTACAGCAAAGGTTTCTTCAATTGTCATTTTCTTGATCATATTTTATGCTCCCTAAAGTGACAAATTATCTTAGGAATCAATGAGTCCTGCCTTGCATTGTATTGAGGGTAATTAAGACTCACAAAGTTGAAACTCTGGAAATATTGCACTTAATCTAGTGAGGAGTATATTAATGTTCTCTGAATTAATTGACCTGTAAAGTCCTACTTCACTGAAGTATTAGAAGTTACAGTAATTACAAGAATGATACAGTTTAATAATATTAAACAAACCCAAACAGAAATATCCAAAGACAGTTAGCATTCTCAGAGAAGAAGTAGTTTAGAAGAGAACTGAGACAGAAGAACCTGATTTATGGGTGAGTTTTGCCATGGTTATAAGACATTTGTATTACTGTGTGTACTTCTTTTTCAGACAGGAGGCTGTTTGGCCCTTTCCTGTGATAACAGCCTTGCAGTATTACAGGCACTGTTGCTGCTCTCGTTGTACTTCACCCAAAGTCCATCCTTGATTTGTCAAGTCTTATCTGTTGACTAGAACCACCTTCTTAAATTCCATGCTGTGTCAGACTTTTGTTAATGCTTTGACCTGAGACTTGGTCTTTTATGAGCTTGTCAAGTAGCTTAGACCATGTGAGCACACTAAAGAGCTGTGGATGGGAGTAAAGAGCAGCTCTTAACATAGCAAGTGTCTGACAATGCTGAAAATAATAGAGTACAAAAATTACTCTTTTTGTTTAGAGAAGATTTTATAGATGTTGTCAGCACACATCAGAATTCCAGAATTAGATTGTTTGTCTTCATGTTGACTAACCAGTTAATAAAACCACTTTTTTTTTTTTTTTTTTCAACTTTTAAAAAAATTTATTTAAAGCAATAAACCAAATCCCAATCAAATATCCAGCAACGGGAAACCTGCTGCAGTCAACGGAGCAATGGGAGCCTCTTACCAGGCACAAGCCACAGTAATAGGTCGGGCTTGTGAAAGCTGCTATAGTAAGTAAAAATATTTTTTAATGACTCAAGACTTTGGATGAATCTTAGTATGTGCTGTTTAAAAAAAAAAAAAAGCACGTACTATTGTTAGCATGTGACAGAGGATAATTTGCAATTACTCTTATGGCAGAAATAACTTTAAAGTTAGAGCTGCCTTCAGTATCTTAATTAAAGTATTCAAATTACTTTATGATTTATTTTTTAACAATCCATAAAGCACAGAAAGTCTAAGTAGTGTAATATAATGGCATTGATATATTATTCCTGTACCTTCACAAAACTAGAATCAGATTTATTTTTGGTTTTCCTTTAAGGCTACATGGTTTTTGAGCTGGTTTTCTATTCTTTGAATGGTTTTGGGGTGTTTTTCCCCCCTCTGTTGTTGTTGGGGAACATGAGGAAGACTATTGTTTCTTTCTAGTATTTTGTGTGTTTCTGATAATTTTTGTTGGACTTACTGAAATAGCAGCCCTTAACAGAGAGCAGTTATAAAATCCAATTTAATAAGTCTGTCTTCCAGGGTGAGATTAGAAATAATGGGTTTGGGTTTTTTTCCTGGTAGTCCCCTGGGAGAAAATATCAGCAATACAAAGTCCCTATTTTGAAATTCATTATAAAAGCATTTCCAAAATTTCCATTTGGAGTTGACTTCTGTGGCACTTTTGTAAAAAAAAAAATAAAAAAATAAAGCAACAAACAGTTCAAGTTGTTACTATCTGTGTGCAATACATTAAATATATACCATACAATGCTATGATATTGCCATATGTTATGGCCATACAGAGTCACCTATTTCAGCATTTGGATTTATTGTAGTGAATGTAGCAAGCACCCGTTCACCTGTGCTGCTTTCTCCTCCTTAGCTCCACAGTCTCACCAGTGGTATTCTTGGGGCCCTCCCAATATGCAGTGTAGGTTGTGTGCATCTTGCTGGATTTATTGGAAGAAATACGGTGGCCTGAAAATGCCCACACAGACAGATGAAGATAAGCTGTCTTCCAGCCAGCCTACAGAGGTGAGATTGTGTAGACAAACTTTTCTAAAACAAACCATGGTGCTGTGATTTGGTTATTTAATGGAATGCTTTTTGTGTATGTATTCAACTTTGGTATTAAAAAGCTCAGTTTATGAATCCTTTTTCTGTGTTAAATGGAACTGTACAGTGCTCAGGCCTTGCTGTATCTTTATTTGACTATTCCTTGTATAAATAAGCATGTGCTTCCTGTATTTTTGGTGTACAAATGTAATTTTGTCAGTCGAATGGTGTGTTATCTCTGAAATGTTCAATATCCTATACAATATCTTATTTAGAATGGCGTTATAGATCTGTTCCCGATAGAGTTGTCTGCTCTGTGGCTTCTATAGGTATTTTGTATAGAGCTTAGACATGTGATTTGCTCGTTCTCATGGGTTTGTGCTGTGTGGGGCTGTCTGAGTGCTGTGGCCCAGGTGTGTGTGTGACTGGTGCTGTCTGTGTTCCCCAATGTCACCTGGTGCTGTCAGTGTTCCTCAGTGTCACCTGGTGCTCTCGGTGTGTTCCCCAGTGTCACCTGGTGCTGTCAGTGTTCCTCAGTGTCACCTGGTGCTCTCGGTGTGTTCCCCAGTGTCACCTGGTGCTGTCAGTGTTCCTCAGTGTCACCTGGTGCTCTCCGTGTGTTCCCCAGTGTCACCTGGTGCTGTCAGTGTTCCTCAGTGTCACCTGGTGCTCTCTCTGTGTTCCCCAGTGTCACCTGGTGCTCCCTTTGTGTTCCCCAGTGTCACCTGGTGCTCTCCCTGTGTTCCCCAGTGTCACCTGGTGCTCCCTTTGTGTTCCCCAGTGTCACCTGGTGCTCTCTCTGTGTTCCCCAGTGTCACCTGGTGCTCCCTTTGTGTTCCCCAGTGTCACCTGGTGCTCTCTCTGTGTTCCCCAGTGTCACCTGGTGCTCCCTTTGTGTTCCCCAATGTCACCTGGTGCTCTCCCTGTGTTCCCCAGTGTCACCTGGTGCTGTCTGTGTGTTCCCCAGTGTCACCTGGTGCTCTCTGTGTGTTCCCCAGTGTCACCTGGTGCTGTCTGTGTTCCCCAGTGTCACCTGGTGCTCTCCGTGTGTTCCCCAGTGTCACCTGGTGCTGTCTGTGTTCCCCAGTGTCACCTGGTGCTCTCCGTGTGTTCCCCAGTGTCACCGGGTGCTGTCTGTGTGTTCCCCAGTGTCACCTGGTGCTCTCCGTGTGTTCCCCAGTGTCACCGGTGCTGTCTGTGTGTTCCCCAGTGTCACCTGGTGCTCTCCATGTGTTCCCCAGTGTCACCTGGTGCTCTCTGTGTTCCCAGTGTCACCTGGTGCTCTCTGTGTTCCCAGTGCTGTGCCCAGCCCTGTGTGTCACTGTCTCTCTGTGTTCTCTAGTGTCACCTGTCTCTCTCTGTTCCCCAGTGTCCCCTGTCTCTCTCCCTGTTCCCCACTGTCCCTGTCCCCCCGTTCCCGTGTCCCTGTGTCTCTCTGCCCGCAGGACTCTCCCACCTGCTCAGACGTCTCTCGGCTCTCTGTCCCCCCGTTCCCCACTGTCCCTGTCCCCTATTCCCCGTGTCCCTGTCTCTCTCCCTGTGTTCCCACTGTCCCTGTCCCCTATTCCCTGTGTCCCTGTCTCTCTCTCTGTTCTCTCTCTCCCTATTCCCAGTGTCACTGTCTCTCTGCCCGCAGGACTCTCCGGCCTGCTCACACGTCTCTCGGCTCTCTGTCCCCTATTCCCAGTGTCCCTGTCTCTCTCCCTGTTCTCCCCTGTCCCCTATTCCCAGTGTCATTGTCTCTCTCCCTGTTCTCCCCTGTCCCCTATTCCCAGTGTCATTGTCTCTCTCCCTGATCTCCCCTGTCCCCTATTCCCAGTGTCACTGTCTCTCTCCCTGTTCTCCCCTGTCCCCTATTCCCAGTGTCCCTATCTCTCTCCCTGTTCTCCCCTGTCCCCTATTCCCAGTGTCACCGTGTCTCTGCCCGCAGGACTCTCCGGCCCGCTCGCACGTCTCTCGGCTCTCTGTCCCCTATTCCCAGTGTCCCTATCTCTCTCCCTGATCTCCCCTGTCCCCTATTCCCAGTGTCCCTATCTCTCTCCCTGATCTCCCCTGTCCCTATTCCCAGTGTCCCTATCTCTCTCCCTGTTCTCCCCTGTCCCCTATTCCCAGTGTCACTGTCTCTCTCCCTGTTCTCCCCTGTCCCCTATTCCCAGTGTCATTGTCTCTCTCCCTGATCTCCCCTGTCCCCTATTCCCAGTGTCACTGTCTCTCTCCCTGTTCTCCCCTGTCCCCTATTCCCAGTGTCCCTGTCTCTCTCCCTGTTCTCCCCTGTCCCCTATTCCCAGTGTCACTGTCTCTCTCCCTGTTGTCCCCTGTCCCTGTCTCTCTCTCTGTTCTGTCTCTCCCTATTCCCAGTGTCACCGTGTCTCTGCCCGCAGGACTCTCCGGCCCGCTCGCACGTCTCCCGGCAGCCCGCGCCGGGCGCTCCTCTGCGGCACTCCGGCAGCCCCCGGTCGGCGGTGAAGACGCGCCAAGCCTTCTTCCTGCACACCACGTGCTGGACGAAACTGGCCCGGCAGGTCTGCAAAAACTCCCTGCGGCTGCGGCAGGCAGCGCGACGTCCCTTTGTCCCTATTAACTGTGCTGCCATTAAGGCAGAATGTAAGATGTTTTTTTAATTCTTAGTTCTGTGTGCTGTGCTTCCCACCCATTTTTTGTCTTTTAATTTTATTTTCTTTTTCAATAAACATTTCTTGTCTATATGCTTTCGCTTTTCATTTTTTTTTTTTTTTTTTTCATTTGTCCGGCATATCACCGACACGTTGGATAAAGTCTGGTTGCTTTGAACAGATCTTAGGCTGTGGAAACATTTCAAATTAATTAAAAAGGAGATAGCTATTACCTCATTCACTTTCAGAAATAGACATTAACAAAAATGGGGGGCAGATAGGGAAAATCAGTGCCACAACATACATTCTTTCTACTAGGCAGCATGAAAGAAATGTCCTTTTGTGTTGCTCTTTTATTTCTTTCCTGAGCAGAACCTATAGATTTGTACATGTACTTTTTTTCCAGTGGGGTTGGTCATAGAATCAGGAGCTGGGGTTTCATAATAATTTAAATATGATGTGCAATACGGTCCTTTGTCACTGTGACAATTGGATGGTGGTGATAGCCACAATTATTATTATATCATAGTTGCATCATTTTGGTTTTCTCTATTCCAGTTTTAAATTTTAATTCTAAATAAAATTCCGTATTATGCTTGTTGTTTCTATAGCCAAAATATAAAGACCTGATAAATTTCTAGGAGTATGACAAAAGGCTATGAGATAGAAACAGTAAGTCTCTTCATCTGCATATGTGTGTAAATTCTGCTGCAAAGTCACTGAATATTTCAAGAGCTTTCGTATCTGCACTGGGCACGTTGTTTCACTGTTCACACTGTCTGCCTATAATTCCCAGTGTTCCATTGGTACAGTTCTTGGAGCAGATGCTTGGTATTCTGGGATGAGCCCTGCTGGCTCTTTGTATTGTCAGTTGTGTTAGAATCGAAGAGAACTTTTAAGATCACTACATGTGGGGTTTATAAGCATGTTCACTAGATTAACACTAAATGTTTTCCCAGCATACTAATCTGGGATGCAGATGATGTCTGCATTGTTTATAAGAAATTTACTCCATGGAGGCTTAAAATCTGATTTTGAGTAATTATTTTGCCTTTATGTACTTTAAGACCAGCCATTACGTACATGCAAACTCTTCACCTACTTCTGCAGTACTCCAAAACTTGCTGAATATTTCTGTTCATTGTCCTTGTCTAATCATTTAGTTGTTCTTCTGGCCATTTTCTTTCTTCTTTTAAATCCATGCAAGTCAGGAACAACTTTCAGATTTCAGGAAACCATGTGTCAACTGTGTGAATAAAATGACTTGTTCTTCATGGAAGAGGTATGTCTAAAGCTGGATCAGGATTATATTTTTAATCCTCAATCCAAATTAAAAGTAACTGAGAGAGAGATACCTTTAAATTTGTTTCTGCTGAATTGTGGAGGAAAATTTAGAAGTTCACTTGAACCTTGTATCTTTTTATCCATCTCCATTTTTCTCACTCACTGCAGTAAAAAAAATTCAAATGATGAACCTTTTGTTTAAGGAGAAGAAAAAACAGAAGAAAAAGGTTTCATCCAAATGTTAATCACCGTACTGGAACACATCTTTAAAAGAGAGGAGTGAAAAGCTGAGTTTTTCATAAGGAAATAGTCATTCTTGCTTCAGACTGGCAGTGCTGTGAGTGTTTTCTCTTTGCTTTTTTTAGTGAAAGAGTTCTGCATCAAATTAACGGCAAGAGTAGAAGGACTTTTTTTTACCCCTGTAGTGTATGTCTTTCATTATTCTTTTTGCTTAAAGCAAATTTTGGACCTTGTAATTTTGTCTCTTTGAATTCTGATTCTTCCTGATTAGGCCTAACATAGATTGAAGGAAAAAAAGTCATGATTGTTAATGGTTTTTGAACACAGCATTAAAAGAATGTTCTAACGGTGGGGACCAAATTATACCCCCTCTAATTTAAGTCACTTTGTTTCTTTGAACACACACACATATCCACAATCCGTGTTTTGTTTCTGGCAATCTCTCTTTCTGTGGAATCATTACAGTGCTCTTACCTACATTGTCATTGTCATATTCTTGCCCTGTAAAAAAATAAAGAAAAAGAATGTTTTGTAGTTTTATTCCTGTACTAACATCTGGTGACCTGTTCTCAGTGCACTCTAGATTTTAATGTTATAACTAAATAGGCTCTTTTTTCCTGAGAATGCCCTGAATCCTTTCCTAAAGTTATCTTTAAGCAAATAATTTTTAGATTTTTTAAAAAGATCCTTAAATTAGCAGTAATGATTTCCTATGCTGGATCCACTGAGTAATTACAGTATTGAATGAATATCTGTGTTGGTGTTAGAAATGTTACAGTCATGCTTAACTAATAACCTGGCCAGAGTACCAGGTCACTCATGATGTGGTATGACATATGATGGTTACAGTGCCCAAGAACTGATTTGGAATTTGTTTTCCATGTTGGTTTGCTGATACTTGAGTCTACTGGCTGCTTAGATGCTTTGTCAGACTCACCTGATTCTGTGTGTGCCAGCCCAGTTCTTGAAAATGTAACTGCATTTCCCAACGATATTGCATTAAGCACCATAACAACACTCAGAGACCATAAAATCTGAAGACAGAAGGATTGGCAGGGCACTTATCCCAGCTGCATATCAGGTTTTATGCCCGCTTAGTCTTGTGCAATTTGTTCAAGTGCCAGGTTGTAAATGAGACTGACTCCCAGATCTGAGAAACACTGTCTGATGAAGCGTGGCAGAGCTCAGTTCATAAAATAAATTGGTTTTTGCATTCCCCCTGTGTACCTGAATACATCTGCAGGTAATTCTGGTGTCTTGGAGGAGCATGAAAGCCTCTGGGAATGATAACCTAAGGCCTAAGCATCTTTTAGGTGAAATCCAGGTTTTGACAGAGCATTTTCTCTTATTGAATGTCCACCCACATCCTCTCCCTCAGCCCATTATATCCACTGGCAGAAGACAAAGTCCTATTCTCTGTTCTCTATTCCTTCAGATAGTGCAGAGGCTGAGATTTTCCTCATTAATGAAGCCTGTAGCATGACCCCTGCTCAGATGCCAGCAGGAGGTGGTGGAGATGATGCATTTGCATCCCAGTTCAATCTCGGGAGGGCCACCAGGAGGTTGAGAAGGCACAGCACCTCCTGCTAGGAGCACACAGCCCATCATGGAAAGCTCAAACTTTGTTCTGCCTGAACTTAATAGACTCACTGTGGTTGGTGACAATAAACTTGTCTGATGGTTTTTCAGGAATAATTAGAATTGGTGAACTGCATTGGCAAGATGAAATTCTCGTGGTCTAAATCTCATGTACGACCTCCTCCTTAGTTTGAATATATTTCATGTTTTTTAAGAAAGTCAAGCAAGACCATCCTGTCTGGGGAAGGTCTCTTAATTAGAGAACAGCAAAGTGAGCATTCTTCTCAGCAGTCACTGACAAGACTGGATCTGTTTGCAGCTCACAGGCAGGTTGATAAATGCCTGGCAGTGAGCCATGCTTCTGTAAACATTATTGCTTCAGCACAGGGAGACTTTTGAGGGATTTTTTTTTTTTTTTTCCATTGCTTGGATATAGCTTTATCACTATTACTATATGTATTAATTACAGTAATTTAGATCTGGAAAACTACATAAAACTACATGCTGTCTGTGTAGACATGACTGCCAAAATGTATTCCTAGAATTTTTCTTGTTGTATCCTCTTTAGGGTTATAGTGCCCCAAATTATGTGCACTTCAAGATACAGATTGCCCATAATTTTAGAAAGTCATGTTTTTTATTTTCCTACCATCATGAATTCTAACATTCTGATTTTGATTTCTTTTTAGTATTGTCTAGATATTTTTAGGAAGCTGTTGACACTGACTCCATGAGTACTCTTCTGCTTTGTGATGGTCTAGGAGCCTTCATTATATCCGTATATTACGATTATTTTACCCCTTCAGAATTCATTTGCATGCATTGCTTGATGCTGCTCCTATCCTTTGCTATCAGTTTTTGCTTTGATTATGCTCAGGAAATTTTATCTCTCTGATCACCTCTTTTCCAGCCCTTTTATATGTGGAACAGCACAGATCATTTGGGGATTACATAGACAATTAATTTTAATAAGGTACTAATTCCTGAAATAGCCTTTTTTACCCTGTAACAGCTGGGCAGCAGGCATCTCTGGTGACACAGTGGTAAAAGCTCTCTGAAATGCCAAATTGGATGCCAGATCAGCTGCATGTGGACAGGTCATGGTCCCCTCAGAGGATTCTGGCAGGCCTAGGAGACTGGGAGTTGCTGGTCTATAGGACATGTAAGTAGGAAGGGACCCTGGAGGTCTCTAATCCCACCTCTTTCCAGAGGGTTCATGTGCTCATGGGCCTCTTGGCCAGATGAGCTTTTTTTTTTCCAAGGCTGGAGACTGCACAACTTTTCTGGGCACGTGCTCCAGTGTTTGATCAACCTCAGAGTAAATAACCTTACCCCTACATCTGACACTACTGTCTCCCCTGCTGGCTGCTGCTCAGACAGCAGCAGTGTGTTCTCTGAGATCACCTCTGGCTCTGCTCTGCTGCTCAGACAGCAGCAGTGTGTTCTCTGAGGAGAATCACCTCTGGCTCTGCTCTGCTGCTCAGACAGCAGCAGTGTGTTCTCTGAGGAGATCACCTCTGGCTCTGCTCTGCTGCTCCGAGGAACATGCAGCAGTGTGTTCTCTGAGGGAGAGACACACCTCTGGCTCCTGCTCTGCTGCTCAGACAGCAGTAGTGTCTTCTCTGAGAACACCTCTGGCTCTGCTATGCTGCTGGGGCTGCAGGTGCCAGCCAGGTGTCCCCTGTCCTCCGTGCCTGAGGCTTTGCCCTGCCCCCAGCACCCCTGGGTGAGTGTCCATCAGCAGCCCCTGCCCCGTGTGCCTGTCCCTGCTCCCGGGGGATCCTGAGCTGGACACTGCTCCGGCCCTTGTCCAGGGGAGGGGCCCTCACTCCCTGCCATCGTCCTGCTGCAGGACACGCTGCTGAGGGCGAGAGCACCTCACACTTGTGTCACTGCCAAGGTCTTTGTTGGCTCCCTTGATGTTTCCAAATTTAACCATGTGCCTTTATTAATAATGCAGCCTTTTGCCTCTCTGCAGACCTACTTACTGAAGAGTGTTATCACATTCGCCCTGTTTTTGTTCCCTTGAACCAGCACCATTTAAGTATTCATTAAACACCAACAGCGTGGCTGCTCAGCAGTTTGGATGAATTCCAGCTGGTCCTGGTAACCTGGTTTTACTGATTAACCAGTTTGTTTTGAAATATTTCCTATGGACACTTCAGTGTGATGAAGTTCTCATACATTCCTCATAAAAGTGTGTTGGAAGTGATCTTCTTTAAGTGCTTCTGCAGTGAACAGTGATGCAAGCAATGCATTCAGCTTTTCTGCTGTGCCTTCATCTTTTCTTGTGTATTTTCCTCACACCTTCATAATCTATTTCTACAGACACCAGCACACTTTCTGCTTTTGCTCTGTTGGAAAAATACACTAAGAAATACAGCATTCCTTCTTGTTATAAATGTATTTTTTCTCATAGCTTCCACTATTTCACTGAGCTTACTAAGATTTTTATTATTTATATAAAATATCATATTTGATTTTAGGACGTGCTTTAAATTTTGGGAGTTTTAATAATTTCCCACCCAAATTTTATTCTCTGATTTTACACTTGAGAATGTTGTACAATACAACTTCTGTGTTTTCCTCTGTGTTCTGCATAAAGATTGTAAACATTATTATACTTTTAATGGGAGCTCCTTATTGTGGACCAAAGTTTGCTGCTCTTAGACATACTTTACTGTTTCAATAGATAGGTGTGCTTTGGAATACTCATCTTTGATGAACATGCTTTATCTCAAGCATGAAATTTGTGCTCTCCTTGCAATATGTATCCCAGTCAGCATATAAATACCACTCCATGATTCAATAACTTGTTCTACAGTGAAGACATGTGGATGGAAAATTTTCTTGTTCATTACTCAGGTGATGCTTTCCTGTTCTCAAAGTAGCTATAAAATACTGTATAGTCTCTGCTTATTTTACTGAGGGACTCAGTGGAGACACATCATTCTACTCTACCACATAAAATATTTCAGGTGTTTTGCAATATTAAAAATATTCCAAGCACCAGGTTTGCACTTTTTGGGTTTTATTCCTGAGCACATTATGTTTTGTGATTAAGAAATAATAATGAAGTACTTCATGTACTCAGCATTAGGGCTCTGGAACCTTTGAAACCCATTGGTAAATCCAGAACTTTAGGTAGATTCCTTAATCAAAGTAATTTGTGCTTTGTCTGCTGCACTGAAAACATCTTCTTGAACGTCTGAAATACTTATTCCAGTCATTGCTGTGCATTCATGATCTTCATGATCTTTGCAGAAATCTAGATTATAATAGATAAAGTGATTGTAAATTCTACATGGTGTCTTATCCTCTTCCTGTTACTCTGTCTCATGTGCTGGAATGAAGCAAACAGGAAGAGTTTGGTGAAACACAGGGAGGACTTACAGTTATAATCTCTTTATAATGTGTCCCTCCTGTAAGACTTGTAGGTAGGTATTTGTGGGAAGTTATTCCATGTGAGAGAGCTTCCAATCTATATAATCACTGTATGAAGGCAATTTTGTCCAGAACAGAATAACTGTATTCTGGAGATACTGGAAGCTCTATATGGGGGTTTTGTGTGCTTTTGGAGGGCAGGTAACCCAATCATTCTGAATAATTCAAAAGAAAAAATATGGTCTATTTTCAGTCATCTTGAAATTATTTACTGAATCCTTGTGAATTCACAAGTGCCTTTTTGTGAATGTTTGCCTTAAGTTGACTGACTTCATTGTCTAAGCATGAACCTCTTTATGTTAACATTCTGTGTTTGGGACACGTGGATGGAATCTCTGCCTATGTGTTCACAGCAGCAGCGGGAAATTTAAGTGATTTGCTGCACTGCTAGTTTCATGTACTTAGCAGAAAGTTACAGTCTTTGAGACCTCTGAGCTCTGTAATACTTGGTTACAACTGACAATTTTGTTGAAAAGTTTACAGTGAAGAGTTGTGTCAAAAATCAATAGTCCCAGCTTTAAATCCTTAACTCTGTATTGCCCCATTTAGAGACAGAGAAGCTTGTGGAAAACAAAAAGTAATTCAATGTAAATAATTTTTAATAGCCAAAACTGCATTTCTTTTAGTATTCATATTTTCATCTGTTTCATTTGCCTGGCTGACTATCTCTAGACTTTGTAAGCAAAAACTACAACTGGTGTTAATAGTTACATTAACTTAAAAAACACCCCATAACATCACTTGCATGAATGAGGACATGTTTTGCCTTTAAATACTCATGATTAGAAGTATTGATGAAAAAAAAAGGAGAATCTAAAAGGTGGGTTAAAAGAAAAAAAGAAATTTGTGTTAAAAAATGCAGGTCAGAAACTGGTTGGTGTGTCCTAAATCTGTTTGTAATAGTAAAATATTTAATCTGAGTTTTGTTCTTTAAAATTCTCAGATGCAGATCGACATTGTGAGCTTGCTGGGAATCCTCTGAAGATAAAAAGCACCAGAAAACCCCTGTCATGTATCATTGGGTATTTAGGTGCGTATCTGCCCCCAGAGAATGAGAAACCAAATGAACATGCAGCGTGGACTGAAGCTTCATAGTCTGGTATGCAGAGAGAGAGAGAGATTTATGCTTTTAGTAACAAGGAAAAATCCTGAAGTTAATAAATTAACAATAATGGTGGTCCACTATGAGTTGCAGAACTGCATGGTTGAACTTGCAGGCAGTAGGCAGAAGCCCTCCTGATACTGGTTTGAAGTGTCACAGTGAAACTTGATGAAATTTAGAATGTGAAAAATAGTCTGGCTGTCTAAATAAAAAGAACAACTGCTCAAAGGGGAGATACTCAGTATGCTCAGGGCTGCTCTGCTGTGCCCCTTGTATCCATTTGCAATACTGCTTTCTACTTAAAAGCAGGGGACCTCAGCCACACTAAGACACATACCTTGTAATTTAATGACCTAATTTAAAAGGTGCAGTGAAATAAGTGCTGAGTTCACAACCAAGAGGACAATGAACCCATAAGTTAATGGGGAAAGGAGAAATTCTAGTAATAGTGATTCCTTGCAAGGATCCATCAGTGACTATTAAATATTTGCACAGTCATATAAGAATTGTGGTAACCCAGAGGCTGCTAATCCTCCAGTGAATATAGAAATCAATCCATTGACCAGAGAAACAGTGAATATTCTGCTGTGTATTAATCCTGTTCTGTAGAAGTGAACTCTACAGCTGAGTCTAGAGCTCAGTCTAGATGTTTTGGTCATAATTTCAGTCACCAGGAGGTTTTTTTGTACTAGGTCAAAGTACACAGTAAGTCTCTTGCCTTACTGAAGTAGAAATCAGCTATTAATGTAGTTAACAACTGTTCTGCTAGGATATCGATTCTGTCAAAATACTAACTTTAAGAATGTTGATAATGAGGAATTAGTGCCATTCTCACTGAATTTTGATTCCTCCTGCCCTGGAGTTTAAGAAAAAAGCCAGGGATCATTTCCTACAGACATCCCAGCTGTGTGTGTTGTGTGTGTTGAAAGGACTGCTTTGGTTGATTCAGTGGAGTTGTGGCTGTGAGGGAGCTGGACAGGGGATGGTTCATCCAGCTGACCTGCCTGTGCCTCTAGAAAGGAAAGGGTAGCATGGGTAAACTTAGAAGACTACCCATGTTTGTAGCACCATGTTATGTAGCCTTTGAAGGGTTATCTTGACCCCTCTGGGAGCCTAAGTCTGTAGTTTTAGTGTGAGTAAATGGATGAGCAGTGTCAGACAGCATTTTGTGAACTTACATGGAAGTCTGGTAGAAGATTAACAGTGCTAAAATATGCCAGGTATCTGTAGAGTCTGCTTAGTATTTGACTGTATGGAAGTAAAGGTAATTTTCCTACAGCTGAGGAAAATAATGTGTGTTATGGGGATATGAAGTGAACCCCATGCAGTTAAATACGTTTATCTGAATTAGCTTTATAGGGATGGCTAGAAAATGGCTTTTTGTTTGCCGTGTGTCTTGGTGGAATTGTTTCAGTTTAGTTTGTTCATGAACTTTATTTGGGATTTTTACAGTCTTGGTAAATAAGTAAATCTTACATTATTTTTCTCAAAAAATTTAGTATTATATATCATGTCATAACTTGTATAGGAGACGTTTTCTCTTTAAGATTCATGCTGTGTCATTCTCACAGATATTTATTTGCATATGATTAACAGTGAGTCAGGGCACTACTATTTCAACCTTTCTGGTAAGGCAGAGAGGATTTCAGTGCCCTGCACATCCTGGCTCATCGCTTCCCTTAACCCTGTTCTGCATCTTGGCTGCTGGTTCCATGGGTGAGAGAGGCATTACAATTAGTCCTTGTCCTCTCAAGAGCTGGGGCCAATCCCTGGGGCCATCAGGCATCACTGTGCTCCCTAAAACAAAGCTCCTGAGGTGAACCCCTGGCTAATACAATGTCCTATATCATTCCTCCTTATGAGGAAGCCAGGCTAACACTCCAGCTGGGATACATGTTGAGGAGATGAGGTGAGAGAAAGGTGCAGCTGCCTAAGGCCCTCTGGAATCCAGGATGTTTATTAAGGTGATCTGGTAGAAGACTTCAGCTTCTCTTTGCTTACTTTGGGTTTTTCGTTTTTTGCCCTACTGACATAGTGGAAAAGGGAGAAGTATTTAATGTTGTAATTGTTATTTACTTGCTTGAGGCTGAAATCTGGTCCTATAAAATGGGTTCCTAATGTTTTTGAAACATTATCTCTTACTCCTGCTTTATCTTTATTTCAGAATGTGGCTGACTGGTTATTTCTTACGTGGGTAATGGGATAATTTGAATGCTATAGTCAGTTCTCTGAGTTAGAACAAGGAGCAGGTGTCTAGGAGATTTTCAGTGAAGCACTAGGCAATAGAACAAGGATAAGAGCAGCAGGAATGAAAAGATTTTAATTACTATTATTCCATAATGCAATAATATGAAGGGATAATGGGCAGAACCCCTGAAATGCCTTGGGTGTGATGAGGCAGCTGGCTATAAAGTGCTGAGATAAAGCATGAAAAGGTTTGAAGCAAGTCTCTATGTGGAGGAGGAGTGAAGGAAGATGTAAAGGTCTCTGCAGGAAGGACTCAGTCCATTGGGAAGTGGTCCTGGATGTTTAACTGAGTTCCTTTCTGGAACTTAAATGTAGAGCTTGGTCTTGCCACCTTCCTCTACTGCAGAAAGAGAAAAGACAACCTTTGTGATAAACTAATGGAGGATTAGTGACTTCTGAACTGAATACAAGTCAAAGGATGGAAATGCTTTCTTCCTCAACAGTTTTCTCATCCTGGAAATATGAAATTGCTTCTCCTACAGGTTGCAGATGAAAGGAGATGGAGTTCTCATATGTTGATGCAACTTCTGGGATTATTGTGGTTGCCACTGGAGCTCTTTGGCAAATAAAATAATATTTTAGTGTTGTTAGCCCTGGAAATCTACCATTTTCTTCAGAAGATTGGAAAAGATTCTTAAACGAACATTTTAGAATGCAAATTCCAATTATCTTCAGCAAATGGCACAAGTGTTTCCATTTCAGTTTAGAGTTTTGCCTTAGCAATCAGTGGTGTTCACAACATTAAGCACACCTCTGTTCCCATTTTAGTAGAAAAGCAAAATGTAAGATGCTTGTTCCCTACAGCAAGAAAAATGGGACATGTCATGAAATCTCTGTATGAAAAGCAGATGAATACAGCAGTGAACAGCCATAAAAAGCGCTCATCTAATTAAGTGGTGGGTAATTTGGTGATGTCAAATCCTCAGCTCTGCCCTGAGGTGACTGGTTACCTGTGCCCTCCCTCTCTGCTGTTCTGATACTTGCCTGTGTATTTCTTTGCCCTCCTGTTTCTTACCTGGCCCTCTGGAAGTTTCTCGTGGGAGGGTGTTCAGGCTTGGAGAGTGTGATTGCAATCCCAACCAAAGCAGTGGTGAACAATTAAGCCAAGTCTTTTCCAGTGTGAAAATGGTTGGCATTGTCTCCTCCTTGCACACTGTTCCAGTCAGCAGGGCCAAGGCCATGTGCCTGAGAGCTCCAGGCAGGGCAGGTGAGCTCTTGGATTCCTGAAGGAGGAATGGAAACATGCTATTGCAGTTGACTTCATGCAGTGATTTCTCTTTCTCCTGAATGATAGCCATGGATGGCAGGTGCTGGAGAGGCTCCTCCTTGGTTACCTGGTCTCACTGTAGGTTTTGCATCTTCTTAGATTCTGTGCTTCATTTTATAAATAACAAGCACTTTTCAGGCGGTGTAAACCTGGGCTGCAAATGAGAAAGTACTTAATTTTTGTGTTCTGATCTCACTTGCCTTGGGCAGCTGCTCTGCTGACCTGACTGTCATCCCCTCTGCCCTCACCTTCCCAGCCTCTCCTGCTGCCTGGGGTCATCAGAGGGCTGCTGTAATTGGGCTGCAGCTGCTGTGCCTCCTGGCCTGCCCTGGGTTGTGGGCTGGCAGCTGGTGCCCTGCAGCTGTGTCAGAGGGATGGGACCTGCCTCATCCCACACAGGTCTGGGTCCACCCAAGGACACGGTGGTGGCATTTTGAACCCAAATGTGTGATGGGAATTAGTTAATTGGTTCAGCAAATTCCTGGTGAGGGACCAGCAGACTCAGCCAAGGCTCCTGTTTGCCACTTTTGTCTGGCAGGTAACTGAGAAATTTCCCTGCAGCTGTGTCAGCTCCTGGCAAACACAGCAGCTGCCACCCTGAAATGTGCAGGCCAGATGTGCTTCGCTGCCTCTCATCCTCTTTATTCCTCCTTCTCCAAAATAATCCTGCTCCATGAAGCAGATGCTCTGGGATGTTTGATGCTCCCCAGTAGTGATTCTGTATGGAAGTGTTCCCACTGCAGGTTTGAGAGAGTTGTGGATGCAGAGCCCTGCAGTGTCTGGCCCCTGACTCCTGCACCTTGTGACTTGTGTGTGGGAAGATCCCCTAAAGCTGTTATTGTGACAGAAAATACTGAATAGCTTGAGATACTGAGGTGGTTTCACTACAGTAAAATGCTTTTATTTGCTAAAACCTGTGGGTGTGTAGTTTCAATACAAACCTCAAAAGGATAGGAAAGTATAAACACACCCATTTCAGACTGTTTTGTATTTATTAGCTCTTCAACCTCAAATCCTTACATATCTGCACTGTGGAATTCAACTTGGGTAATCTAAAGTGAAATAGATATTTCTTATTTGGAGGACGGGGTATGAGGACTTGTGTTGTTCGAGGTCCTGTAAACACACAAGTGCAGAAGGAACTTCCTTTTTACTGAAGATCAAAAGTAATTTTCATATGTGGAATAGATTGTTTTATTTATTTTCAAATCAAGTAGATATCATCTCTCTCTCTCTTTTTTTGTCTCAAACAGAGATACATCCTGCCATGAAACCCAATGTAATCAGGTCAACACCAAGCCTTCAAAGTCCAAGTGCAAAGCGACTGCTGGCACCCTCCAATCACTCTTCATTGAGTATTTTGGGGAAAAGAAACTACAGCCATCATAACGGGCTTGATGGTATGTGAAGGGATACAAGAGAAATATTCTTTAACTCTCTGAACTGCAAAACTTGCTGTGAACCTGAGGTAACATTAAATGAGACTGTACAGACTTAGAAAAATATAAGATATGGCTGGTATGTTTACAGCAGCAGTGCAATGAATGGTGGTGCTTATTCAGTGGATAAAGATATATTAATGCTTTCTCTTACAAAAAACTCCATTTGCCATTTTTCTTACTGATCTTGATTAACCAGAAAAGGACAAGAAAAGAATAAAACAAGTTTGGTGAAGGCAGAGATGCAGCATGTTTTATTTTGGCCTTTGCATTGCACCTTAGAAAGCGCTGTCCCTGCAGAGGAAGATGCAAAAGGTGTGTCACAGAGGTGCAGGAGAGGCTTTTCCTGTACACTCTGCAGTGCCAGAGGTGAATTTTAGGCCTGGTGTATCCAGCACTTCATTACACCTCGGTGCAAACGGAGAGCAGGAATGAAGCTGTGTGAAAAAAAAAAAAAACTGAAAAAAAGGATGGAAATTTGTGGGTAAGACTAACTTTTCTCAAAAAATCTTTATTTTTCATCCTGAAAGGGAGCTGTGCATTATCAATGATTATTTTTTTTAATCTTTAGCAAACAGAAAGATTTTTCAACTCTAACTGTAAATGGTTTTACCTTGTCCAAATAAGAGGAGAATCCAGCAGGATATAATGTTACACTAGAAGAAAAGGCATGCATGCATTCTGGTATCTCTTTGTGAGATATTACTTCTGTAAGCCATTAGCTTATTTGTCCTGTAACTGAGTAAGGTTATTGAGGGTAGAAATCTCTCAGATGTTGGGCTCTCAAATCGAATGTTCAGGAGATGATGCTCACAAAAGAGGTGCCTGTCTGCTTTCATGCTTCACAGAATAGGTCAAGGTAGAAATGAGAGGAATTGCCTTTCAGGCAAATTCATAGAAATGGTATTCCAAATAAAGGGAGAAAAACTTGATCCATTATCTATTATCTTCTCATAATTGTGCTTTTCTGTCACTGCCAACACTGCTTGTGCAGTGCAGTGAAAGGACCTACTGTACATTTACAAACACCTAGAGAGGAATCCTGACATCCTTTGGCAACAAGTGCTTATTGAGAATGCACAGAAGAGAGGACTGCTTGCATTTCTGCTCAGCATGCAGCTATTACACCACAGACAATCAACATTCGTGGCAGCACAGCTCTTTGGGGGAACAAGGTGACACCATGGCACTTGCAGTTGCAAGAAAATATGATATCTGCATTAGCAGGCAGAGCCATAAATGCTGATTTTCCACTGCACCTTTGAAGGTGGAGTTCTGCAGGGTGGTTTAGTAGTTGCTGCATGAGGATGTGAACAAAGGCCTCCCCCTCTGCCAGTGCTGGCCATTAGACTGAACTCTCCATGTAAGCTCTGAGAGATCAGTTTATTTCCCCTGGATGTAAAGATGATAATAGAATTCCTTCAGCTGGGAAAGACCTCAAAGATCAAGTGCAGCCCTTTAAGGACAGCTAAGCCCACCTGTAAACCCTCCATGGCCCAACTGTTCAGTCCCTCCAGGGGAGGTGACTCAGCCACTCCCCTGGGCAGGCTGTTCAATGCTTTCGGTGAAGGAATTTTCCCTAAATCCAACCTGAACCTTCCTTGGCATCACTTGAAGCTCTTTCCTCTTGTTCTGTCACTTCTTATCTGTGAGAGGAGACTGACCCCTGTCTTGCTGTCACCTGCACATTTCTCCAGCAGAGAAGGCTGTAGCAGTAAGTGCAAGGTAATTATTATGATTAAGCCCCTCCTTATGTCCCTGTAAGGAGACATGCTTGGAAATCTGTAAAATTTTTCTTCTACTTAGTATGAATGTTCTCCTCAAAGTAGAGAATGTGTAAAACCAGTCATTAGATACACTAATTAGTGTGTATCAGTCAGCTGTGCTGAGGCAATTTGCACAAAATAACATCTAATTTGAAAAATTAGTATTGAGAACTGCAAGTCATTGCTTTAGGAGTTATTTCTGCTTATCTGCTTTCTTCGAAAATAACATATTGGAAAGCATATATCCTAAATATAATAGACTAATAAATAAATGAAATCTGGGGGTTAGAGCAAAAATTACTATCTCAGTGTTAAAAATGCTTATTTTGGTTATTATTCTTGCCACTCTCTTTAATTAAAATGTGGAAAAGTGTAAATAAAATGCAATGAAAAAGTAACAAATCAGTAGTAATATTCAGCCATACAGATTCCATTTCCTCTGAATTAAAGTAATTACCTTCAATATTTACCATTTACCTGCTCCCCAGGTTATTGGTAAATATAATTTTTTTTTTGCTTGTGTTTTATCCAGCTTCTCTTCAGTACCAGATGAACTTGGGAAGTGGTGGTTTCTGTGTCATTTCCCTGACCACAGTGTACTGTTTGTGCAGTGAAAGGTTTTGCCAGCCCCCAGACTTTTTGTGTTACTATAAATACCCTGAAAAGCTTTTTTGATTCCAAAATACTGTTGATTGCTGCAGGTTTGATTGTGTTGTATCAATTAACAGAAAGCCTGATATGGAGATGGTGACAGATTCTGTCTTTCAGTGCACGCTTTGGTGAAATGAACAAACAAAAAGGAGCACAGGGGACTTACATTAAATCTCATTTGTTGTTTTCATAATCCTAATATTTTGACATGGAAACATCTGCATTTTCAAGTTTACTGTTTTTTCCCCAACAGCATTAGGTATTTGTTGTGAGAAAGCCACAAAAATATGTTTACTTAAGAAATTCAATATTTCACAGCATTCAAATAAATGTTGCTTAGGCTTGTGCAAATATATATTTAGATTAGCATAATTTAAATCAATCTTACTGCCTAGATGAGTGCCTTATTTTGGCAGAATTTCTTTTTAAGCAAATTAATAATTATTTGCTTTGAATATAGCAGTACATTATGGAAATGGCACTTTTTTATGCCTCTTTGAGGAAGTAGGGGAAGATTATGAGAAGCATCATTAATATTTAGTTAAATGCTTTTAAGAGTAATAAACAAGAATATGATTAGCATTTCTTATACAAGCCTTACATTGGCTTGAGTTTTGCTTTTGGCCAATGCAGCACAAGATTCCCTTTCAGTTTTCCATGAGTGCACCTCCAGAAAGGGTCTGGTTCAATTGGTTGGAGTGAGAGAGTTTGGTGTTTTTGACTGATTTGACGTGATCATTGTTGAGAATGAGGAGGGAGCTCATTTATCTCTTCTAATTGGGAATATTGTGATACCTGTTACTGTCAGTCATGGACATGAGTGAAATTTCTCTGCTTAAGCACTGTGTGTTGTAGCTAGGGTGAGGATCTTGAAAGTTATTTTGTCCCTTATTAGGAGGAAGACCTTTGCTGCATGGTCTTAGAAAAGTGTTTTACATTTTACTTTCAAATAACAGCAAATCTTGCATTCTGTAAGATGTTATCAAAAATACCAGTGAACTGGCATCTTGCTGTTCTGGGAAAAACTTTGAGAAGTTTTTGTGTAATATACATTCTGGAGCTTTTAACTACTCTGACATGCAGCATTTCAATTGCTGCTGAAATTAAAGTCAGCATAAGATATTTAAGTGGTTCTCTGCTGTGAAGATAGCCTCTTTCAAGTGGGAAAATTCCATCTTCAGAAAATCACGATGTTGCAGAAGGTTACATGTATCCAATTTTGTTACTGGAGTTGATGATGGGAAGATTTAGGTGTGACTGTAAAGTGCTTAAGATATTTTGAAGCTGATCTTTAAATTACTGTGTCTGAAATTATTCCAAGCAATTACTGTCTCCCACAAGCTGCTTAACTGTGAGCAAAAGTGTGTCCAAGCAGTCAAATTTCACATCAGTCTATTGTTTTGGCAGGGTGAGTAACGATAACTTTGCTTATAGTATTTGGAAACATCAGGTAGAGGTATTTTACACAAGAATAATCTCTGTCATCTGACACGCATTTCCTTGCCTTCCATGCATGAGAACCAGAATATCCACAGGATGTCCAAGGCATCAATGTCACTAGGAGGTACAGAGATCTGTCTGTGCCTGTTGACACCATTTTCATGTTGTGGACAAAAATAAAAGAACGAGCTTTTCACAGCTGAAGAGACTCCAATCAACTGCCCTGCTCCTCTTCCTGCCCTCCCTGCCATACCTTTAGAGCTGTGTTTCAGTCTGAGGTGTCCTGCTGCCTTCAAGAGGATGCTTTCCACAGTCAGATTCCTCTTCTGGAATATACTGAAGTGTGCAGCAGATACATGAAGTGTATAGGAATGAGGCAACAGTTTTGGAGTCTGTTTTCCTAGGAATCCACACACCTCTGGCCTGGCAGGAGGAGAAGGTGAGATGAGAAACTGGCAAAAGGAGAAAGACCTCACAAAGATGAACCTTCTCTCCTCGATGGTGTTTTGGTCCATCCTTCTCTCCATGCTTATGACTGATCCTTTTGGCTGTTCAGGTGATAAGCAAGGTAGAAAGGCTTAGTTTTCACTCCTGTTTTGTTCCATGGGGAATTTATGACAAACATGAAAACATAAGCAGCCTGGCTGACACGCAGGGAGACTAAAACCTTTCCTGTCCCAAATTTTCTTGAAACAGAGAAAATAATTATAATATATGCTTCATTATAATTAAGTTCACATAATGCTGTGTGAAAGTACATTAAAGGGAAGGAGGTTTCACTCTAGGTTGGTATTTTTTAGTAGTGAGTACATTGTTTTTTCTCAAATGTGCCTGATTGTTGTTATCACAATACTGTGTTTTGGTAGAGACAGAGATGTTCTGCTATGCTGGCAGAGGAGCAGCATAGATTGCACATCAAAAAACATCTGGTGCTCTGTTACTTAAATAATAAACTATAATTAACTAAATAATAACCCCCTAAATTTACTCTTACACATTAATAAACTATGAACCTACCAAAATTGTTACAAACCTCATTTACCATATCAGTGATTTCCAACTGAAGGAGAAGAAATGAGTTGTGGCAAACAGGCTGCTACGTGAAATTTTGCTATTTCTTCCATGCTAAAACTCAGGGTATGATTAATACTGGGTTGTGTGTACTCACTCTTCCCAAAAGTGAGAGACAAAAGCTATATATTGCTCCACAGTCAGTTTTCCTCTGAAGGTTGCTTAGGACATGCGTGTTCTAGCTTTGGTCTTTGGTATAGTCAGAAAACACTTTAAAATGTTCAGCTGCAGATTTGTCATTCAAATGTGTGCACTGGCATTGATGGAAATGTGAATACGGAAAATAGATCTCTCAGGAAAAAAATGATGCTGTGTTGCTGTCATTTACTGGGAAGCAAAGGAATATGAAAAGGTGTTTATGGCTCTTAGTTACTTCCTGGAATATATTGCTGTTATGCTTATATCATTATAGGAAATACTTAAGAGCTTAGTCCTGTCTTCCTATACAAAGTCATTAAAACCATCTTTGACCCTCAAGAGATTGACCTAACAACCTTTTTACATTTAAGTTTTGTAACTTGCACAAGAGTAGACAATTTTTTCTATTTTCACTGTGCAGTTAGAAGCAATCATTTAAAATATTTATTAGGAAACTATAATGCTCTAAATCTTACATTTCTCTGTGGTCAGTAAATTCACTTCTTTTTGCAGAGGTACACATGATGATACTGAAGATGATAAACTACTGACAACTTCCAGAGCCCAAATAATGTGCCTGGAAAGTGACACTGGCTCTAATTACTGCTGACATTGTCAATCATTTGTAGAACTAAGCTTCTGCATCTCATGTTTGCATGTATCAAGTAATTGATTTTCCCTATTTAAATTTCTGTGCTATAAAACAGTGAGTTGATGATTCCCCACTTCCTTCTTTAGTCTTCATTTCTCCCAACCCAGTGATACAAGTGATATTGTGACAACATGAAAAATAACCAAGTCAGAGAAAAATATTTTTGTCCAAAAATTGGAAGAGAAATATCTTTTCCTCCTAGAATTTCTGAAAATTGAGAAAATTATTTATTATCTCACAGTGATAAACATGGACATTGAATTTACATTGCGGTTCTCTTCTAAGTACTTGAGCTCATTTGATTACAAATAAAAAGACAGTCTTCCTTCTCTGTCTGATGACTGCTTAAACTGCAGGGTATTTTTCAGTCAGAAGAGGTAAGCAATGTAATTTGGCCACAGGAGTGCTTGGGCGGAGCAAAAGCATTTCTGTAAACCCAAGTTTCCTTGGATTTCCTCTGAGAAAGAACTATTCTTAAGCATGTTGTGTATTTTTTAAAATACAGACAGAGCTTACTTTTGTTATACCCAAGTCAAAATACAATTTCCATTCAACTGAAATGCTCAGGTTTACTGTATCTTGAGAAATGTGAATTATTTCCCAGGGTGAAAGTACATTAGAAATTGAATAAGGGACTATTATTAAAATTCCTTCTGCATGTATTCCTTTCTTTCAAAACTCTATCTTTGGTTTTGTAAAGCTTCCTTGCCTGTGATGGATTCACAAGAAAAGCACAAACCTAGAGTCACAGTCATGCTTTAAAGCACTGCTTCGAGTGTGCCATAGTTCACTTTGCTCTTGTGTGCCACGGAAATACTGAATGCTCCTGAAAACGGGGGTGTGGCATCCCTGACCTCAGCAGGGACAGCAGGGACCTCATCTCTGGGACAGCAGGGTTCAGAGAGCAAGGCATGGGCCCCAGGAGGAGGAAAGGACATTTCCTGGTAAGGTGCCCCATTTCTGCTGTTGTTTCTTGTTTTAACACACAGGATAAAACACACAGACGTGTAGACCTGAAAGTGCACCAGCCCTGGCTTTTCTAATCGGCAGAAGGAATCAGCTCTTCAAACAGCAAACAACACTGCAATTAAGTTAACATTTAAACCACAATACAGATAGCCAGAGCTTAATTCCTAGAATCACTGCTTTCCCCTAGCATTATTTTAAAGAATTACAGTTGCAGAAAGAGAATCCTGTCAGTTTGATAACAGGATTAGCAGCATATTACCCCCTGAATTACGTGTTCTGGATTCAAGATCTGCAGTTCATATTCAAAGTGCTTCTCTGTATGATTACTGTCAAGTAGGTTGATTATTTTTGTAAGCTGTGATTACAGAGAAATAGTTCTTAGCAATTTTAGTACATAATGCAATAGGGAAGGCACCTTCACAAAGGTGCTGGAACTGGAAAGATTCTGTGTCTGGTCTGTGACAATTTCGTGTGTTTGGTTTGTTTGTTTTTTTTGGGGTTTTTTTTGGTTTGTTTTTTTCCCATCTGTATATTATTTCTCCAGTGCTTAAAATTTCTGTCTTGGGAGAATAATGGTCTTCCTCAAAAATCCCTTTCAGTATCAGATATACATATGTATATTTATATGTACATTATTTTTAATAATATTTTTGAATTTAAAATGTAACTTTTTCAGTTGCTGCAAACTGAGAGAAAAAAACACCAAAACAGTTATTTGTGGTTACTCAAAACATTCATAACCCAAATGGAGAAGAAATAACAAAGTGGTTTTCCTTCCTCAGATTTTTTCATGAAGTTGTCCATCCTTGGTGAAATTAACCTTTAAAATGTTATGCACCATCATAAGCTGAGATGTTGCTAGGATTAAACAGCTCTGCTATTGCCAGTCTGCCTTTATTTTCCATCTGTCAAAATCACATTATCTTCGAGCATATTTATTCTGGAAGTTTTAGAAGTAGGACACATTTCACCCATCAGTACTGTCAATGATCCCTTTACATAAAAAAGAGAACTATCAGGTAATTCAGTTTTCTATCAGCAGAAATAAAGAATATGACATAGACAAATAACACATGAACAGCTGGAAAATGGTTCTGATGTGTAATAAAAAATAACATGTTGCTGGGAAATAATATGTGAACTTGAAATAATTATGTAGCTGACACTATCCCTAAGCAGGGCACTTTTTCTGATTTAGCCTTAAGTGCTTTTACAGTGGGAAATTTTATGATGTCCTACTGCCTGGAAACAGAGAGAAACACTTGATTGGTCAATATGGTTGGTAAAGCACATTCTAATGTGAGGAAATTTCTTCTACAGGTTGCTCATTTCAAATAAATACAATGTAGAAAGGGCACAGGAGCATCCTGGGCAGTTCCTGCTGTTGCTGCATCAGTTTCTCCACGTTAATAAACTTATAAACATCTTGTCAGCACTGAAGCTGCATCTACTGAACCCCCCATCAGAGCACTATAAACCCCTGTTGGTGGTGATGAGGTCTGGCCACTCCTGCTCAAAGTGGAGCAATGCATTTTATCCCAGGCACTTCCCTGGCTTTGAAGGGACACTCAGTCCCAGCCTGGAGTTCCCTTCCTGCTGAAGGGCTGCAAGGACAGATCTCTGTCCTGCATGGAATCCTTTGCTGTTAAGAACTCACTTAGAAACCAAGTGTCCACTGGTGCCACTTGCACTAAAATTCAAACCAGATTGTATCAATTCCCTAAGGCATTGTAGAACTTCACAGATAAAAATGAAAATCCAAAGTTTTGTTTTCTGTTCAACACCAAGAATTTTGTGGGTTTTAAATAAGCTGCACTGGAGTTTGCACTGGTGTGCAACCAATTACCTTTTGTAAAGGTTTCTAATGCTGTGTGATTGCCTTTTTAAGCAGTCCTTAAAACTGCTTTTTTCCTTAGTTGCCTTAATTAAAAGTTTTCCACAGAATTGGCTGGTGTGTCCATGCATAAGTGTTTTTCAGAACCTGCCAAGTCAGGGTGTAATTATTTTCTGGAAGAAATTGGTGTCTCCTCAGTTCTAAAGTCTGAATATTTGTGTATCAGAGTATATAAGAGTTTAAACTGTGTAACAATGGCACCTTAATTAGTAGTCATTGCTAGATCCTAGAAGCTTTTGACTATATCTAGTTATTAAACAGTTTCTTTCCTACCTTTGTATTTATGGATGTACTCAGGTCTCTGATGTTTGGCAACTTTGATATATTTCATTATCTACATGAAGATAATGATATTATCTACAGCAAGAAAAATGCATGCAAAAAAAGAGAATGATTTTGTTGCATGATATAACAGGGATGTTTACAAATATAACATCTTTTTTCCCTTCTTGGCAGGGTTTTGTTATTAGGTTATAAATATGGTAATAACCTGGAGTTAACAGCTGCTGGCACTGCATAAACGGCGTCTGTCAGGTTCTTTTCAAAAATACACTGTTCAACAGTTTCCAGAAAATTCAGTTGTTCCTCAGCTCATTTCTGGGAGAGCTCAGTTTCACAGAGGCCTGAGAAGCGTGTCTGGGTGTTTAGGGACAGTCAAGGCTAAGTACAGATTTGGCACCCAGAGCTGTGCCCAAAGCACAGCACCTCTGAGCAAGAGGGAAGGCTTCCAGTATCTCAGTATAAAAAATAGGGATTTTTGTTTTGGCTTTGATCATTTTGGGGGTGACTGGAAGTGCTCTGTAATTTCTTCTGTATTTCAAGAGACAAAAAGCCCCATTCTTTGTGTTTAACTTTGTGGATAACCCTGCCTAAGTTTAGGATTCTTCAGGAAATATTGTGCTCTTGGAGATAAGGTGGTTGGGGTTATTTTCTGGTTGTTTATGCTTATAAATCAAGTGAATCTTCATCTCAGTTATTTATTATTCCATTAATGCAGGCTCTGTGTTTTCTCAGGAATATTCAGGTCCTGAAATGTTATTTTACTGGGATTAAAAAAACAAAACAAAACAAAACAAAACAACAAAAAACCACCACAAACTTTTAACAACAAAAATTACTGTGAAGATACAAATTTAACAGATTACAGATTACAGAGTTTTTCAGTCTGCTGTGATCCTCTCTTACTCTATAAGAGTGCCAAATATGTTCATGTATCAGGAAGCAGTAGACTGACACAATATTTAGTTCTTATACTACCAGTTTAACAATTGCCTGGAGGACTGATGACCTAAATGTCTTTTTATATATGATAACTTTTGTGTGAAGAAAGAGAGGCAAAGAGGGCTGGTAGAGGAGCTCACAACTAAGATGTTCTGGCTTTAGGTAGGTATTCCCATTACAGTACCTCTGTCAATGTGACCTTAGTGATAGAAATATTTCTTATTTAAAATTGATTAAGGATGAAGACTTGTACAAATGTAAATGTAAACTAGACACTGGAATTTCTGCTGACTGTTGGAGTTCATAAATAGTTTGAGGTGTTTAAAATGGCTTACCTTTTTTCTATCAGTGATTGAACTATACCTTCAGACTGGTTAAGGTGACTCCTCAGGATCAAAGGGAAATGCCAGTATAAGAGTGCAATTACCTTTTTTTTTTTGTTTGTTTTTGGAAAGAGATATGCAGCTGTTCTCATGCCCTTTTAATCTCTTCAATACTGTTTTTTAGCAATAATAAAATCCCTCAAGAATTGTGTAAGTGATACTAGTAGGAAACCCTTTAAGTTGCAATTTGGAACCAAGACAAGAATAATAAAAAAAAAGTAATTACTTAACATTTATATCACTTGCAGAACTGAGACACTGCTGATTCAATTCATTCAGAATTGTGTACATTTTATAAAAACATGTAGTTTTGATAAATGTCCCTTCCTTAAGAACTCTCTATAGCCAACCAGGTGCCCTATCCCAGTTTTTGAGCAGGTCAGTGAGACTGCTGATGGTCTCATCTCGAATCTTACAGACAGCAGTGAGTTTTCTTGCAGTTTTTTTTAACTGTTTATGTTTTGTTACTGAAGTTGCACTGCTTTGAAAAAGAACAAGGTCTCCAATATGTGAAGTGTAACATTTTAAAGCCCAAGAGAGTGTGATTTCTGTTCTTGGGGAAAGAAAAAAGCAAAAGTAATCTGAGTTAAACAACAGGGTGAAATCTATGTGAATTATTGGCCTAGTAGTGATTGCTCTGAAATTTATATAACTATAACCATGAGCTCAGTTGACTGACTCCTGATTTATCATAGAGGAGAAAATAGTTTCCTTTTCTGCATGTTGCATTTCTCGATAAGCTTTCAGTTTCAAACTGAGCATCCACCTCAGAATTCTCAGAAAAAGGGTTGTCTAGTTTTATAAAAATTTTTTTGAAATGGGAACAGCAGTGGAATTATGTCGATATTATCTGTATTTTTGTCTGCAGAGCTAATCCTTCATGATGCCATATGTTAAAAGCAAAATGAAAAAACCCTCACTTCTTCAAACATGAATTAAGAATCAGTTCCATTTTTATATTTTCTTGCAGAAGAGGACAACTGAGCAAAGAGAATGAGTGCAGTTAACAGCATATTACAGCATGCCTTATATATTCAGGACCAGTGATGAATCTCATGCTCGTTTCATGAGAAATCTTTCCAGGCTCTGCATTTTGGATGAAATCTTTCCACTCTCTGCATTTTTGATGTGTTCATTGTTGTAGCTGAGCATCTTAGCCTTCAGGGTGAGCATCAGACCATAGGGCTTTTGGGGATAAAGAAAACATTCTAATACTCTGTGGTTCTTTTATTTTTCAGAATCATCCAGCCATACAACAAGAACAATCATGGTAAGTATAGAGGAGATTATGGGTATTGATCTGCCTATAGCTATGATTTTTCCTTTAATAATGAAGTAGATATAGTAGTATCCTAAGCCATTGGCTTTTTTTGTTATAAAGTCCAATATCATTGTAGACATAAAATGAGTCTGTCTTTATTTCATGAGAAGACTTGGGAAAAAAACCCGAGAGATTAAAGAGCTTAAGGGGTATGCTGCCAGTTTGAATAGCTAAAAAATTCAGCTACAGTTCTGTGTTTAAGTGATATTTTGATTATATCAAATTAATAAAATTGATAAAATTTCTTGCATTCTGTCTGCATCACATGGGTCAGAGCACATTTAAATTTCAGAACAATAGCTGAGTAATTTCTTGCATCACATTCCTCAGAGGGCAGCTTCTGACTTTACCTTGAGTTTGATAATTTGGCTTCCAGAAATAAGGAAATATTTAAGTGGACAGATACACCTTCAAAATTGAGATTAGAAAGCTTTATATAAAATAATGTCATGCACTTAGTGTCTGTCTTGCATTTTTATAGGGTGAGAAATGTTGGTCTCTTTTTCAAACTCATGATTAAGTTAGGTGAGGGCTGACAACAATTTACATAGAGAAAACCTTTCTCTGACAAGGAGTGATTGATGCCTGTCCTGTGGGTGTTTGAGGAGAGGGCTTTCTGCTTTTGGAAAAGACCAGGTTTGGAGGCAAGTGTTGAAATTTTAGAATAAGCCCCAGCAAATCATAACATGAGCTTGTTTATTTTCATTCCTACGGTTTTTAGGGTGTACCTTCAAGTTTTTTACCTCTTTATGTATGGCATTTATTGGATATGTAAATTCCCCCGTGGATTTCTTGACTCTACAGGGGATAAAAGGTTAATATAGTTCATTGCCTTTATCATCAATGGCCATTAATAATCCAGTGCAAATGAATTATAAATAGGTAAGGTTTGCAGATCACAACATTTCAAAATAGTAGAGATGTCTGAAAAAGTGATGTTTCTGTTTCCTACTGGATGTGATGCAACCCCCATTGGTCATGACTGTTTTAAATGCACCCATTTCAAAAGAAGATGCTTAGTTATTCAAGTGTATCCCTCTATTATAAAATTTTGAAAGGGATTGAAAAGCTTTTCAATGTTTTTTCCATGCTGCATTGGGGTTGGGAAAAGAGCAGAGCAATTGTGTTGAAGTGGTGAACTCTTCACTCTGCTTTACCTTTACTCTATTTTGTTCTATTAACTGTACTCTGAAGATACTCAGTCTCTCTTTTCCATTAATGTACAGAACGGTTCTAAAAACTGAGCCAAAAGAGTGGGGTTTTCCTATGTGTATTTTTTTCTCGCACCAAAACTTGTCCTAACTTTTAAAGAGAGAAGGAAAAGGTTTTAAAATAGCTTGAGTTCTTGAGGGTCCTGAGCTGTGAACCTCTCCAAACCTCTCTGCTGACAACTCAGATGGCTCAGACCTCAAGTGAATGTTCTGCAGTAATTGTTCATTGCACTTAAATAAATAAAGGTAGAAATAAAAATAAGTATTCTCTTTATGAGAAATCATGATAGTAATGTCTGCTCTTCTCTGCAACTAAAGCATAACTGAATGTGTAGAAGAAAATGTCTTAGTCCCCAGTGAGTAAGTAGGAATTGTCTCTAAAACCAGAAAATATGGTATTCCTTGCCTTAGAAACAGCATGAGATCTTACATTGAATACAGCTGTAGTAGAGCAATGCTGCGAGAGCCAGTGTGTAATCACTGCTGCAGTGAATAGTACTCTGAAATGGAGTCCCCTTTTTCTGACTGATTATGGTTATATCAAAACATCCAAAGTTAAAGCAAGACCTGTAGTCACCAGAATGTGAGAGGTACCACAGCAAATTCGTATTACTGCCTTGGCTGCTTTGATGTAAAAGAACTTTTGCCTTGCTAAGGTGAAGTATTTAAACTTCTTTAAAGTTGCATTTATAGCTGTTGAAATAATGTAAGGCGTTAAATCTGATCTTGTCTCTGAAGATTCAGATTTATGCTGAAGTCAAAGCCAGCAAGGGGTATAGAGTGTGCTCTGCTAAAAAGACTAAGTGCAGTTTTTCTGAGGATATTACAAGAATTTTTCTTCCATATTTAAATGCAATGATAGCTGCCTATTTCTTGTTTCAGATTCTTGTTCATAAAAGTAAAACCCCAGAAAATATTTTAAGCATTTGTGTGATGGGGGAGAGGGAGAGCATGCTCTGTTATAACTATAAAATAAATTTCCTTTTATTCTGTGTATAGTTGCCTAGCTTAATCTTTCATTACTAATTTACTGATTTCCATAAACAGCTATTTACTTCAAAATGACCCCTTCTAAGACACGATTTATTCAGAGGTTATATGGCTTGTGTGTGCCATACATGGCAAACAGGCACTGTTGGTATTGCAGTTTTTTAGCCCAGATGCTTTGGCAAGTCAGCTGTCATCTTTTTGGAGGGTTGTTTCTTTGAGGTTTTTTGGTGTTTTTTTGCCCTTGCACAGAAAAGTCATTGACTTAGATTTTCAGCATTACAGCTATTGCAGATGTTTGTGAAAGGTTTGGTAGCAAATCCAGAGGTTCCAAAGTTATACTTCTGTTGAGTACTTGTTTATTTTCTTGTATATGATCTGGTGTTTGAAAATCTTTCATTTTTAATAGCCTTTGGGAATTAAATTAAATTCTATATCCAGAGTGGTTGTGTGCCTGCATGCTATTATCAACATTTGTGACTTCATGCTGTGTAGAGATTTTGGGTATTAATTTTTGCATTCATCTCACATTTCTATGAATAACTAAACCAGCCCCAAACCTTGATGCTTATTAAAGGTATAATGTTAATCCCTTTGGAAATAGAAACGCTTCAGATGTGGCAAAAGAGAATCAATACCTGATTTAAACTTAAGGTAATTCTAAACTTGTTTTAAATGATGTATCATATAATTAGGTAAAAGTAAAATATATGGAACCAATTATTATGGGTTATTTCCAGTCACCTGAGGATAGCTGATTTCTTCTAGTGATTTTTTTCTCCTTGTAGAGAGCTTATTTTGTTCTGCTTGCTTTCAATTGATTTTTTTTTTTGTTTGTTTAAAGAGGCAACAACAACAACAAAAAGTTAATTTAAGGCAATAGGAAGGTTTTCCTTTTAGAAACAACGGGGAAAAACACAAGAAATCATAAATTGAAAGCCATTTAGGAATTTATGGTAGCTCACTTAAACATTCCTTCAGCCATAGTACAAAAGTTCACTATTAGTTTTTGCACTTTGAATTACTGTGGGTGTTATGTATTTTATTTCAAAGCTGAATGTCTTTTCAGACTTCAGTGTCTTCAGAATTTTTAGTGGATCTCAATGAATAAATGTTCAACCATTCATATGGCAATACAAACAGAGCAACTCATAGGCAGGAACCTTGACTGGGATTTGGGACCTGGGTCCCATTTCTGAATTTGTACAGGATTCCTCTCTTGCCATTATGCATCTCGTATCCTTGTGCTTCTCTGGGAGCCAGTGAGGGCAGGAGATCTACTCTTGATAATAAAAATGCTATATTAAGTTGCCACTTTCATTTAAGGTGCTTTTGGGATGGTATCCAGACTTCCTTGGGCTCACAGGTGCCACTAGAGCATCTGTCATGGTTGTAGTGATCCTGTACAGACATTTCCTTGGCTTCCCTGCCACAGCACAGCCTTCTGCCTGGTGCACCTTGTGTTGAGAGACCTGATTTACACTTGTCACTCAGTGCTGCTGCTTCCAGAAGGTTGGACAGGGACAAAGACAAGCAGCCTCTTCCTCAAGGGATCAGCTGGAGGTGTTTCTGTGAAATGGGTGCAGGGGGAAATTCCCACCCCTGCCGAGTGAGTGTTGATGAGCAGCACTTGCAAGTAGCAGAGAACTGGATCAGCAGGGACAGGGGGGCTGCACAACAGCCAGTCTGTGCGTGGAGTCCTCCTTGCTGAAGACCTGGAAGAGATTGCCTGTGGTCTCTGGGGGTGTGTTCAGTCTGCAGCTTGGACACCACCTTGGACAGGTGAGGCTCTTCCCAGAGATAAGCCCGGGATGACTTAGATATTTGTGTTCTTTATGGGATGTAAGTTTGCTGGAATCAGAACTTTCTCTTGAGAAGCTTTTCTTTTGAGTGCAATCAGAGGTTTTTCTCCTGATGTCTTTTAAGCATGGAATAATTTTGTCCCAGAGTAACAAGAGAACTCAGTGAATGCACTCAGACTGAGATGAAGAGACTGGGAGGAAGGAGTCACTCATCACAGAGGAAGATTTGTCCAAAGTGCAAACTCCTGATGCTCAGGTGCTGCTCTGATGTGTCTCTGGCATGCAGACCCTTGACAGGAGTGGCTCTGGTGCAGACTCTGAGCACAGCTCATTAGTGATGGCACAGTCAAAATCAAAGCAGCAGCAGCTGATTGCACATGGTGGGGTTGTGAGGAAATTACTGGAGCTTTTTGCAAGCAGAGTTTTAAATGAGAACGACTTCTGTGGTAGCACAGGGAGAGAGTTCCTGAGGCTTTCATAACCTTTCTGCATAACTGTCTGCTAGGGGGAAAATTTGAATTCATCATCATCATAAAAGAAAAGCATTTAACGAATACTTTGTATGAAAGTTCATTTTGCTCTTGGTGTTGATATTAGTGTTACAGAGGCATTGAATGTTCATTTTCATACACATTGGTGAATATCTTTTTTGAGAGGAACTAATGAACTGATTGCCTGGTCAAGAGCTTCAATTGTTTTTATTAACTTGAAATTAATGTGGTCCCTAGCACAGACTGGAGAACAATGATCTTATTTTCTCTTGTCCTTATGCAAAATTTAATTAATTTCTTCAAATAGTTTGAAAGGGCTGGCATAGAAGGGAAATAAAAGAGAAAATTCTAACCAATTTGATGCAACAGAAATGAGATTATATTGTAAGCCTTGTGTCATTTTCTATAATGTTATCTCTTGCCTGGAATGAGGGTTAGGGACTAATAAAAGTAGAAAAAACAGAAGTTCAGAATTAGTTGCAATATCTAGCTCTGCCAGGGGAAAAAGTGTCGTGAAAAGACAAGTACTTTTTCCATCAGGCCTCTCTGTTTTTCAGAGTTTATGCCACAGGATGCTTTTTGTACCTTGTGCATTTTCTGAACCTTTTTTTCCTGCACTTCTTATCTTGGCTGAAGGGCACATTCAATGGTGTATTAGAAAGGAGCCTGGGAAAAGATCTGAATCATTACATGAGATAACTTAAACCTGTTACTGAGTAGGGAAGCACAACAAAAATATCCCATTGGAAATGTGCCCTTGAATGCTCCTCTGTAGTGTAGGACACCAGCAATTGCCAGATACAAATATTGAATGGGAAATCTGATGTGTGACAAGGTTTTCCATGCGTGACTGCTTACTCTCTTTTTGAACTATGTACAAGAAGAGATCAGCAGTTAAAAACCTTCATGAATTTCTAATTTCATAGTACCTATGTATTTTATCCTGAGTTTATTCTAAATAACAGCTGAATTATTTCAGTGTTTCTCCTCACCAAAGCCAATATGAAAAAATGTGTGAAAGCCAAACTGCAGTCTAGACACTGAATGAAAAAATGGAAAAAAAACCTAAGTAAATATTTAAAAGGCCTAACAAGATAGATTAATGACCCTATGTGCAACAACAGTTAAATTCACCATAAATCTTTAAGACAAAGGGAAACAGTTTAGCTCTAAGAAAGATTTATGTGTGCCTCACTCAGATATGATGTCTTGTTTCTCCTTTTCCTGTTTGGTTTTGTTACATGAGATCTAAGGAATCACAGAAGAGATGGCTCAGTTACTCACATAATGAACACTGGAATTTCCTGTCCAATGCATAAAATTTGTCCTACTGGAGAGAGCAAATAGTGAGGATCGGGGTGTGGTGAAAGTTTTATCATAATGTGAATATAGTGCTTTGAATGTGAGCATAAGAATTGTTCAGAAAAAATGATGTCCTTGTTTGCCTGGCTGTTTTTATGTCATGGTTTAAGAGATCAGTTCTGTGCTCTGTTCTGCTGGTCCTCGTGGGTGGGACCAACCCCTTCCTTACTCAGTGACTGGGATGTTGGCCCTCTAATTAAGGGGTACTCCCACCAATGTGCAGCACTGCATTTGTAACATTTTAAGAATGTTACAAAAATGCTATCAGTAATAAAGAATACTGGTATTATTTCACCAAAAAAATAGTACTTTTTCCTGAGAAAACATGATGTTGAATCCATGTGAGAGAAAGTAAGCAAATTTTCGTCTTTGTATAACGTCTTCTGTCATAACTGGTTTCATCCAATTGTTGTTAGTCTTGCTGCTAATCGATTACGTGGGAAACAAGATTCAGATTTACAAGATTAGTGTTTTTATCATGGGGTGTTCTTCCAAAATATTACGTATAAATGATACAGGAAACATTTTCACCTCTCCTCATGTGTCAGAAGGCAGCTTCTCTTGTTAGATCTGACTACTTGCTCTCATTGCACAATTACTCTGGGTAAAGGTTTAGAGGAAAATCAATGCATCATTTCCAGTTTGATGTTATCAGCCATGAAATGAATGCAGCTGTATTGCAGGTAGCTCTAACGAGATAAAGACCAGTGAGTAAACCTAAGAAGCATGGCACCACCATGGTGATATGAAACTTTTGTTTTCCTGCTTCCATTCAGGTTAGCAGCAGGACCAAACCACTTGTCTTACTCAGTGACTTCTATTTAAAAACAAAGACAAGGCAGAGTAAGGACCTGCAAAATGAGAAGTATGAATTTTTTGATGATTTTTAGTTTAATGTCATACTTGGATGAAAAAATAGGTCTTGTGTCTCATTGCTTGGGATGTTAGTTTTTTTGTTCAGAAAATGTTAATTCTCTCCTTAAATCAATGAGTTTCTGCTTCTGAATTGCTTAGTTCCTAGCATTGACTCATGCCTCAATATCTTTTTGTATAAAATGGCATAAGCAATAGTTGATTTAATTTTTAAAGGGCTTTAAAACCTATGCATAAAACATGCCACTGGGCACAGGCTTGTTATCTTACCCCCAGGCACTGATTGAGGCAGATGAGCTGGGTTTTGAGATGTGTGTAGGCTGCCCTTTTCAGCAGAATTCGTTAATGAATTATGCTTATTCTCAGACAAACACCTTTCCCCTTTATTATGATTTCAGCATGCTGCTCCCCACATCCACATGGCTAATGGCAAGGCCTTGCAAGCCACTGCAAGTGCCATTAAGACAAGCACCATCCCAGTGATCAAGAGACAGAGGCAAAATTGGCTTGATGCTTCAGATGATGGTTTCTTCATAGCTACAGAAGAGACCAGGTAAGAAAAAAATGTAATCTTAGCAGGGAATGAGGCTTCACTGCATACGTGGTCCTGATCCACTGTCTCAATAACAGGTTTTGACATTGTTGTCTGAGGTTGCGTTACAGCAAAGAGCCATGTTTGGCCAAACTTTGCATCTTCTATCTACTAATATTATCAGCATTTCATTATCAAGACTTAGTGCTGCTTCTCTGTGGCAAAGATTAGAATTTTTAAATTTCACTTATTTTATATACAGTGAGGTTTAGGGCACCTCTGATCATTCAGCAAATATAAATGCATCTACAGTGCAGGTTATCCTCTAAAATTTTCAGAACTTGAAAAATAGTGCTCAGCAGAGAAATACACAGCTGTTAGCATCTTTTCCAGGCTAGAAATTGATTTCCTTTAAAAGCAACTGAGATGATTATCTCCTTCAGCCTTTCATTTGCAGATTAATTGGTAAAATTTAATGAGCTTTTGCTTTTCCCAAAAGAGCTTGATATCATGGAAGAGACACTAGTTTTTTAGTTTTCTGGAGGTTCCTCTGTTCTGTTCTTTTTTCTTCCCTGTCTGGCCCTTCCTTGATTTACTTCAGACTAAGACAAGAAGTTACAGTCAGGTTTTGTAAGCTGTGCTTGCTGGGCCTGTTATTTAAAAACCTTTAATATCTTGCTTAATTACAGCAAGTAACATTGGACTCTTCCTCACTTCTGTGATTATTTCACAAGCCTAGAAAGGCTGGTAATTGAAGAAAATTATAAATAATAAAAAGGGGAGAGAAAGAACATATGCAAATACAGAAATAAACAAGGAAAATGTGCATGTTTAATCCAATTAATGGCAGATTCAGCTAGGAAAGTTAACATACTACTACATGAAAATTTTGTTGTTATTTCAACATAATTGATTATGGTGCTCTTAGGGTTTTTTTTTTGTGAGGAATACAACAATTCAGAGAGAGTAGTAAGAGGCTGATGAGCTGACGAGCTCTTAGGCTTCTGATTCCAACCCAGATTGATGGCATTTTGTGAGTTGTTTGATAAAAAGACCTTGGTGATATCAGACTAATCCCTAGATATTGGATCCTGAAAGTGAGCCTGATTACCTTTTGAAGTTTTAGAATTTTCAATTTAATTTTTTCCCAATGTTATAGAAAAGTGCCCGTCAATGGATGGGGAGAGTCTTACATGGACACTCACCTCTCCACTGGTCTGGAGGCAGCCCAGACAACTTACCTGGACTAGATGTTTAAATTTCAGGTGGTTGAAGTGTAGTGGGACGAGTCCTGGCTTTGCAAATCACTCATCTGTGGTAGCTCTGCTCCTTCTCATCCTAGGAAATCCCCTCCCACTCCCCGGGCTGCAGCCCCCATTCCCAGGCCAGGCAGAAAGCAGAGCTGTCCTGGCTCTGCAGCCAGGGTGGGGCACAAACAAGGGGCTCAGTCCTCAGGGGTCTGTCTGCTGCTCTTCTCCAGATAAGGAACAGTTTAAAGTAATATTTGAAACCTCCTGGTATGGGGAACACAGGGCAGCTGGACCCACTGACACTCCTCACACCAGATGCTGAACACGTGTGGTGCATCACTCTGGCAGGCGCTGGAGCAGCACAGCAGGGAATGCTTTTTATCCTTTGAAACTCTGTTTCACATGAGATCTGTTCCTTGTCTTTCACAGGCGTTTTCTTTCTTGGGTTTTTTTTGTTTTTTTTTTTTTTGTTTTGTTTTTTGTTTTTTTTTTTTTTTTTTTTTTGTTTTTTTTTTTTTTTTGTTTTTTTTTGTGTGTGTGTGTGTGTTCTGGTTCTCATACCATTGACTCCTTCCCTCATGTGTTCTGTCTCTAATCTTTTCCTTTGGTTCCTTTCACCTTGACTCTGAGATTATTTAGAGCTGGCGTAGCTCGTTTTCCTCTTGCAGTCTCCAAATGCCTGGTTCTGCTGCTGGGAGTGCCCTGCTGTGCAGGACACCAGCTAAATCTCTGTGCTTTGGGGGCAGATGGAGGCAGGCAGCAGTGCTGGACAGACAGTCTGGCCTGGGACAGGAGATCAGCACTGCCAGGACTAACTTGAATGCAATATATTTGCAACAGGAAGAGATGTCTAAGGAGGAGATGTTTGAAAAAAGCAGCACACAATTTACCCAGTCCTGTCACAGAATGAAAAAAAAAAATTAAAAATGCAAGAATTGTAATAATAAGCTGCCAGGGAGCAGCCATTAGGTTCTTAACATATTCTGGATACTCAGGTCAGAAATAATCACCCCATCTAAGGGCACTACTGGTTCTTTAGGGAACTTTTTCTGTGCTCTGTCAGGATCCAATCTGTTTTATCATGTGAATTTGTTCATTAAAAATACATATGAGAGAGACACATGCTAATTATAGCAAAAGAAAAAATATTTTTCAATGTAATTGAAGCCTGCAAAAAGGGAAATATTTTTCAGTATGATGTTTTGTTTGAAACAGTCCACCAACTTTCATTTCTCTGTCCTAATTTTTTTTTTTTGTCTAGTGAGTTAATGTTTAAGATGCACATTTCTCTAAAATACCAAGTAGGGAGTCTAGAGGGTAAAATTTCACAAAAATTTAGCTTAAAAAGCCTGTAATAAATTGTTGATATTCGTGGAGGAAAAAAAGAGTAATAATATTGCTCCTAGACTAAATGAGGTACCAGTCTATTCCATGCTAATCAAACCAACGATGCACATGAGCATTCTCAATGTTATTATTCATCAATAGATAAGAGAAATATATGTATTTATTTCTCCATTTTAGAAGAAATTTTAGTAGTATTAATTTTTAATAATCGCCCTTTTCTCTCTAAATTTAAGCAGCAGTATTATTTCTGTGAAGTTAACTCTTCTGTATCTAATTGCTCACATATTTGAGATATTTGTAGCAATGGATATGAAATATTAAGAGCAGTGAAAATAACTATGGGAGTTATATATCATCTAGGCTTTCCAGGGCAACCCTTGGAGTTACCCTAAAATTTTAGGGCAGTGCCCTTCTCTCTACACTCAGTCCACAGTTCAACAATGCCTGCAGGTACTCTTAAAAATTAGTGTGAGCTTGTGTATCATGGACACACAAGGCCTGGAGTTTACATCTGAAGCTGGACATGTTTTGTGTGCTAATGTGCCCTTCTGAGTGAACAGGAATGTATTTTGTACCAGATGCAATGCACATCCACATAGATTTCAGCTCTGGTTTAAGTTGTAGCCATTTGCAAGGCATTTGCTGCCCCGTTGTTTAGCAGTGTGTGCCCAGCTGGGGAGCAGTGGCAGCAGAAATCCCCTCTGTGATTCCCTCTTTGCCAGCCCCGTGGCCCCTGCAGGGCTGGCTGCCCCCTCGCACGGTGCCAGCCCCTCCCGGGAGCAGAGTGAGCTCTGCCATCTGCCTGGGGGCTAGTGCCTGCAGGGAACACCCTCGGGAATTCTCTCTGTGTATGTGGATGTCCTGTGAGAGCTGTCAGCATGCTCAGGGAGCTTTGCCAGTGAACAGAGGTCCCCAGTTGTGCTGTTTCATCTCTAGAGTCAGGGGTGCACTCCTCATTCCAAACCCTCCCAGCTCCCATGGATTCCCTGCCTCTGTTCAGTCACAGGCTCCCAGCAAGGATTAATCTAGGCAGAAAACCACATGGCAGTTCAAGAACACTTACCTTTTGACATTGCATCATAATTTTATGTGGACCTTTACTGGATTTAATATTTTCATATTTTTCTTTATTCATATCCTTTTCGAATGAAAGAGAAATTTTTGTTCCCTACTGTGAAATAACTTGTTCAAGATTTATTCTGAAGTGCAAATCTGTTTACACAATTCATTGAAAAAATCACTCTTTAAAGAGCCTCACGTGTATCACTGCTCACCAAAAGAGCGTCCATGCTTTTTTTAAAATATCCTTAGATATTAGTTGTTAGGATTCTCCTAGCACAATGTGTTTTAGGATAAGCCAGAAGTCTCCTAACTATAAAAGCATTTTATTCCTTTCTTTGTACTAAATCAGCTTTGCTATAAGGAAGTATTTTGGTTGATGTAGATTCTATTGTAGGCCCAATTAGAGGTCAACAGAGAAAATTACCATATTGCAAGGAGCTAAATTCTTTATACAGAATTGCTATTCTGGGAGTTAATAATTGAAAAAATTGAACAGTTCACATTATGGTCTTCAGAACCTTAGTAAAATGTAATATATCAGCTTAATATATCTTGAGTTATATAAGATATAAACATAATCTTTGAATAAAATTAATAATATTACTGTTGAACCTTTTGATGTCAAGGGGAACATGTTTGTTGATTAAAACTTTTCTTACCAATTCTAGGTATGCAGTGTGCCTCTATTTCCTATACACACGCTCTGTCCCTACCAGAGTGCATGTGCATGCCAATGCTCAGACTTGTGTAGGGACAGCTAGAACACTGGTTGGTAAATGGATTTTTTTTTCAGCATTTGCATTATAAGAAATGTGTGGAAATGTTTGGCTGACTGTGTTATAGCAGCAGATTCTATGTGCTTTCCCTTCTTGGGCCGAAAAGCATATTTGCATATAGATCTGCAGTTGAATGACTCAATGCTTGTTTCCTTTCAGTGCTGAAGCAGTTAGAAACCTTCTCACGGTAAGTGCAACTCCATTGGGAATGAGTTAACTGCAACTGCTAAAATTAGAACATGATCTTTAGCTGTTACCAGCAGACATGGCTTCCTTTTTTTGCTGATAAAATTATTTGAGAGGCATCCCTGTGGCAGCATCATAGAGGCAATTTTCTTATCCCTCACTTCATGTTCTGTATCCAAAAGGAAAACTCTTCCCTTGATTTGTTGAGGTGCTACATAAGGATATCACAATTGCTGTGATAATTACCTGGTACCACTCATTTTTATTTATGCATGTCTCATAGCACACACAAAAAAGCTTAAAGTCCAAAGTTGCATGTCGAGAGAGAAGAGAATGTGAGGCTGACAACCAGCTTCTGCAGAATGTTGAGTCTTGCTGTGCTGTCAGTGGTCTGCTTCCCTTGCAGAAGTGGGGAGAGCCATGCTGGTGCTCATCTACTGCCCTTCGTGCTCCTGCACGTGCTGCTGGCCCTCTCTGCAGTGTAGCTTTATCCCTGGAAACCCCACTGGAAACCCCACTGGAAACCCCACTGGAAACCCCACTGGAAACCCCACTGGAAACCCCACTGGAAACCCCACTGGAAACCTGCCAGGACCCAAGCCTGAGTGGAGTTGTAGTTGCCCTGCCCCTGCCCCTGTCTCTCCCACGTGTGGGTTACTCTGGGCTTGGGCAAGGCACAGTGCTTGGGTGGCAGCACCTTGCCAGGAGGAAAGGGAAACTGGAGGAGCAAGGCTGCAGTGCCTGGGCTCTGATGCACAGCGCAGAGCTCCAGGTCTGCAGCAGAGCCAGAGTTCCAGAGCTCACTGTCCTCCTTCTCCTCTTCACACGGGCAGTTCCCATCACACGAGTGTCCATGGGTATGTTTGCTCTTCCAGTTGGCCCCAACTGTGCAAAAAAATTGTGCACCAAAACAACAAAAAGGTATTTTTGACCTTTGCTTTTCATAAAGATGAGGCACTTCGATTTGAATAGGGATCCTGGTTTTGATCCACACTTGGATCCTGGGCATAGTGTATTTTCTTTTCTTACCTGCATGGCACCATGGCCTTTAGACCTCAGCCCTGTAACCAGCTGCAAGAAAATGCCTGGCTGCACTCTTGGAGCATCAGCTGCAAGCCTGAGAATGTGATGCACCAGCTCTCTAACAAAAAACCATTCCAGCCTCTGAGGATGTAATTTTCCAGCTCCTTCTGTTGTATTTTATAGTTGTCATACATCTTGAAAAGCAGGGATTACAGAATATATCCCTTAGAATTCTGTTTAATCCCTGCTGATAGGATTGCAAATATCTTATTGATGGCCACATCTGAGGGCAGGTGAACTGACAGCTCTCTCCAGTCACCATGACGATGCTGCGTGTGAGGAATCTGGGGAGGAACTGTCCTTGATACAGTTTAGGAGACTTCCTACTTGGTTAACTTCCATTCAAAGCTGTTACATGCTCAGGAGAGAGCATAATTGTTTCTGTGAGATGTTATTTTGAACTTATTTTGTGTGGCCTGTTCATGAATGCTGTGCACTGTTCACATCTTATAAATCATAATTTTCTGAGCCCCAGCTGAGGCACTGTGATACAGGATCACAAGCAGCAGTATAGAAACTAGATCATAATCTCTTACCATTCATTTCTCATTAAGCAGCTTTCATGGGGTAAAGACATTTGCTTTCAATATTTACCTACATGATTTTTTCCTGTTAGACCCTTTATAGTACCTACTAAATCAAAGTAACACTATTGTGATAACGCAAATGTTTGTTTTTAGAAGCAGGTTCATTTGATGGAACTAAACTCATTTGAAGAATGTGAATTTTTTTTTAACTTAAAGAATCATAGCTTTATACAAGGAAAACATGTTCACAAAACCTCCTCAGAGCTCAGTGTAAGTTGTGTCATTGGATGGAGCTGGGAGGTTTGAAAAACATAATTTTATGGGGTTTATCAGTCTTCAGAGCAGATGAAATAAATTCCTGCTGTTTTGGAGCTATGGATTAATCTCATATTTTAAAAGGGAGTTTCAGTGGCACTGCAGTAAGCTACTTTCTCTGTTAAAAGCCACATGGCAGTGGAAGGATGTTGCAGTTTGGAAAACCATGATTCAGTTCCCTGCTTCCTCACCACAGACCTCCCATGACATGTCAAGCAGTTCTTCTATTTGTATGTCCAAGCATTTATATTATATCTTTATATATATATATATATATACCTAGCTCCTCAAACACAAAATGAAGAAGGAGCCTAAGTGCTTGCTGGAAGATTTGGAGGCAAAGAACAGGTACCTCTGGTTCTGTGCCTGAGGAATCATCCGAAGCCCTCTCGTTCTTCCAGAGCGCTGCTCCACGCGGGCAGCCTGAGAGGGAATCTCCCTTCAGAGAAAACTCTGTAGCTTTATTGGTAATAAAACCTCATGGAAATGCCACCCACAGGAGAACAGAAGCTGTTGCCCGAAACTGGATGATTTGTTAGTTTCAGAGCTGTCTCCACTGATTAGCAGGTGAAAATTAATTAGCACACAGCTTTGGTGATGACCGCAGGGAGGCTGAGGCTGGGAACAGATGGCTGTAAATGACCGAGTTACTGCTGCCTGAACAGTCACACCTTCGGCTCTTGTGAAATGATCCTGCCCTGTCGTGAGCAGAAATTCAAATATGCTGCCTCTCCAGGGGAAGCTAGAAACCAAAGTTTGCTTTGTAGTTGCATCTTAAGTCAGAGCTTGAATGTGGTTAATTCACATGACTCGGCTGAAAAACAAAGGCACGTTCAGAAGGGTCACTCAGCCACTTGCAATCTTCTCCACTGCTGTTGACAAATGTTCTCTCACATTCAGACAGTAAGTGCAGAAATAGAAAATTTTATATTTGGGAAGGGAAATACAATTTCTAAAATCAGCCTTTTTTGTAAAATTTTGTTGTCTTGGGAAACTTGGGAGGGAAGGAAAACCTCAACAGCTTGTATGAAATATAGGGATGATAAATGCATTAAGAATCATCTTAAACATAGATGTTGGTGGAGAAGCTCCTATATAAGCACTTGTTTTCATTGCTGGCCCTTCCAGAGCCAGTTCAGCAAAGCCCTTAAATCCATTCCTGAGCTCAGCCCACCAGCTAGTGTCCCTCACCTAGTCCCCAAAACACCCTCATATGTTAGACTGGGATGCTATGCAGTTCTTTTAACCTGTTTTCTTAGGGTTCTTGACAAAGTTTGAGTGTCCTGCAGCATGGTAGGCTGTTTCAGAAGGGTTTTTTTTTCAGAAGCTGTCTTTTGTGTTTGCACAGAGGATTCGATGTAGCTGAACCCAATCCTCTTTATTGAATGTTTTAACTGAAACTCTTGGGGCTTAGCTTTTTGTTAGCTTGCTGCTTAGCTTTTTCCTAAATCCACATACCCAGTGGGAATGTGTCATCTTGTAATATTTGGCCGTCTTCTATTGTGGGAGTTAAAACCAATTTGGTTTTGAACAAGCAGAAATTTTTCTATAAATAAGCATCTTTGTATGGGAAGCAAATTTCTCTGTCAAAGCCTTGGGAAGCATACAAAGCAAAATAAAAATGCAAACTTGTCAAACCAAAATATTTAAGTATGAAAGAAAAGATAGAGGAAACATTAATTATACAATTATTACCTACACCGAGGCTAGAGTACCATCAGCTTAGGGCTAAAATTAGTCCATTCTCACCATTCTTGGGCATAAACCATGGGAGTTTCTCACATTAGATCTTAGATACTGATGATTGTAGTCCTCAAAGACTATGCAATATCACTTTCCAGAGATATCTTTCACTTTTTATGATTTTGTGCTATGTGAGCAATAGTAACCTGTAGAAGCTGGACACAGAGTTAAGAATTATTTCATCTGAAGGCAGAGAAATAAACAGCAATAATGTGCATGTAGGCAGGGAGACTATGCAAGTCCTGTGGTGAGCACACTGTTGCTGAAGTTAAAGAGCAAAAAAAGATTATAAAATTGTACCATGGTGAATATGTTCAAAAATATGGTGTCAGTGATCTTCACAGTCTTAAAATTCACACAGAACTGCCCACTAAATTTAATTTTTAAGTTTTCCTTTGTCAGAGCCTTCATTTCAAATTACAGATAGAGGATTTAAATCTGAATTAGTCCATATTGTGTATGTATTTCGTCATTCATTCTTAATATTTTCTCTGATATTTTGGGGTTTTTTTAAACTCATGACCCTCTGGCATAAATGTAGGTAAGGTTGTGGAAAAACAAGTGTTAGTTGGTCTCTTTTTGTGAAAAAGCTTGCATAAGTAACTACATAGGCATTTTAAATATAAAATACCACGGAGAACATATTGACTGTGACTGTGACAGTCAATCACAGAGATAACTACCAGTTCTTGTCAAGGATCTAAGGAGACTTGACTGCCTGTTTTTGTAACTTGTGCTATGGGTAGAGGCTAAAACATTTACTTGACAAAATACTATTCAAATGTTTTTTTTTCTAGTGGAAAAAACTTTAAAATTCCGAGGTTGCCTCTTGCTTGATGTGGAACACAGACAAGTAATTTAATTCAGCCTTTCTCTAGCTCCACCATTATGTCTGTAAGCTTGAGTAATATTGGTGTGCCCCAGTCATGTGTTGCAATCAGCCAGTCCAACAAGCACTGTGAGATAATGATGTGAAAAGTGTTGGCCATAAATGTGGAGAGCAGGATGAGTGGCTGAAAATGAACCTGAATAGATCTTTGGTCACATAAATATCTTTTAAAATTTGAAAATATCTTCAACCAGTGACACGAAAATGACCTCAGAAATTAGCATCAAATCATTCTGTGGCAAAGCTTTTCCTCTGTCAGTGCCACACTACAGGTTTCTAATCCATATTCTGCACTGGAGCTTCTGTGTGTAGAGAAATGCTGATTATGCAAGAGATGGATGGTGTGAAGCAGAGCCCCAGGGGATGGGCTGCTGAGGGAACTTTTGCTCTCCAGCTGTTGTTTCTGGTAAGACTGAATACTTTTTATTTTCAGCCCTTGCTCAATACCCATTATCCAGGATGCCAAGAACCTCCTTCAAATATATCCTATTGGTACATATGTTATTCCAGGAAAAGTATATGCATAATTGATAAAAAGGAAGCATATTGTTAATATTTTTAATATTATAAGCTGTAATATTGTAAAGCACAGTGTTCAGGCCAAAAACTTCAGGCAAAGCATGCTCTGAAATAATCAATCAAGGTAAGAAAAGAAAGACAGAAAAATACTAATAATATTGTAGAAGTATAATATCCTTTTTTTTTTTTTTTTTTTTCCCTGTGAAAAATATAATAGGGAGTTTTCTGTTACCTTGGACTTAAATAAGCATATTTAGTTGAGACAGTATTTTTGAAAGTTTTCAATGCAGTACTTAATGTTGCTGGGGAAATGGCACTTAATGCTTATAGCCCAAGGCCAGAAACAGAAGTTGTATGTTCTGTACCTTTTTTTGTCATCTTAGAGTCTGGGATAATGCTGGAATTGTGAAATACTATGCAAGGTGTTTGGGAAGTAGTTGAAAGCAACATTGTGTTCCACTCTTAGCCAGTTTCTCTGATGTACCTTCTCTTCCATTTCTTGCTTGTCTCAGGAAAAATTATATGCTGCCATGGGGGTAAATTTTTCATCTCGTAGCAGGTGATGTTTAATCAATATACAGAATGGCCATCCTGCTGCAGAATAAATAGATGGTTTAGAAAATTCCTCTTGGCAGAGTAGGAATTCATCCTCACCCTGCTGGTGTAGTTAGGAAGAATAAAGGAGTTGCTTTGAAATCTGCTGTGTTTGTGCCTGTGAGAGCTGTGGAAGGCTTTCTGGCTCCCTGGGTTCCCAGAGTGCTGGTGTATTGACACATCTGCAGTGATCTCGTGTGCTCCTTCCCAGGGAGGAGAGGTTAAGCAAGCCTTTATTGGATAAAGCAGACTTCCTGCCTTGCAGCCTCTGCAGGGCAGGGTAGCTAAGGGGAGGCTAATGAATTTCAGATCAAGTGCAGAGCAGCTGTCCTGTAGCTCAGGTTTCAAGCCTGTTGAAGCCTGAGCTGTTGTTTTGTTTCAAGGAGTATGAATAATTTACTTTTTTACCCATTCCATCAAGCTTCCTTTGGTAGAGCCTAGTAGTTCTGTTGCCCTCTCCAAGGTTGGATGCTGGTGCAGTGCCAGGAGCTCAAAGACAGGCTTTTCTGCCTCCTTGAGGGAAGGACTGAGGAACACAGCTCTGGGCATGGCTCTGCCAGCATCACTGCTGTGTGTCACTGCTGGCCCTGCTGAGCTCACCAAGCCCACACAAAACACAGGGCAAGGCCGTGTTCAGGCTGTGTCCATCCTTCCTTCCAGCTGGATCAAGGGGGTTTTAGCTCTTCCTGCCCCTGGAGGAGTCTGTGCTGGTGGCTTCTGTGAGAAGTCAGCAATGCACCCAAACTGAGGGGTGACCTTTGTTGTCTCAGCAGCAGGTAACCTTAGCTTCTTGGTGATAAATACCAATCTTACAGATGAACTGTGAGGACAGTGTCACTGCTGATGGTTGGGATTTAGATTTATTCATCATGTGATGGCCAGTGTATGACATCATCTCTTTATAATGCTTCTTAGGGGTTAAAAGTTTTTTTCAATTCCAGCATTCAACTGAAAAATGAATAGTGGTGCTGAGAGCAGGACTTAGTTCCTTCTCTCCTAAATCCCTTTAGAATATTAATGAAATGAAATATTTTCGGGGGAAATGAAAATACGGAAAAATCTATTGAACTCGTTGATTATTTCGAAAGCCATGGCAGTTGCTTGCAGTTAAACTGGGTATAAATAATTTCAATAGTAGGTATTTCAATAGTAGATCGACCTGTTGTTCTAGGCACTCTAGAAATGCACATAAAGAGATGATTTCTGCTCCAAGGTGATTTTGATTTAAATCAGCAGCAGGTAGAAAGAGACAGAGGTGGCTTGTGGCTTACAATAGGTCAAGCATGACGCAGTCAGAGAAGTCTGTGGTTTAAACTCTTGACCTGAGATTTTTCCATCCAATAAAGAAAATGCTTTATCCCCATTATTAATGGCCTTCTATATGTACATAGTAGCTATAAGCTATTGCTTTAAAACACAAACATCAGAGAAGCCCTCAAGGTGATGCAGTACTTGAAAAAATAAGTTATCTTAAGCTGCTTAGGAAGATCTAATTTGTAACTGGTGTGTCTAAAGTAATTGTTCATAGAGAACAGACTTGCTCCGTAAATATTGATAAAATATTGTAAGATAAACACTAGCAAAGGAAAACATTTCCTTGCTGGGAAGAGGAAAATAAGATAAGCTCTTAATACATTTAAATAATGTTGGCGTGTCTACAGCAGCACCTCTTTAATCTCATAAAGGTTATATCACTCTATCTGCCATCTGTAGGAGTTTCATAATGCAACTCTGTGGCTCATGGCAACAGCTTTCCAATAGTCCCATGCTTATTAAAGTCTTCCATTTTGTTTTTATAAATTAACATTTCCTAAGGCCCTTGTTTTTAAAAGGTGTATCAGTGTCAACCCACTTCTGCCTTCCAAAGCTATTTTTAACTGGTTTCTGTCATGTTGAGGCTAGATTAAAATTTTAATGCAATATGGGAAAGCTTTATCCTGAAAGTGATTAGGGGGAAAAAAAAGTCTTAAAGCAGCAATCCAAAGAGATAAATAAAATACTTCTCATTTGCACACAGGTAGAAATGTAGGAAGAGCTTCAGTGAGTAAAATATCAGGTTTCTAAGGATCTGTGCCTTCAGCTTTATCCCAGTGAAATTATCCTTCAGCAAGAAGCAGTGCACACATTTTGTTCCTTCACTACGTGTAAAAGCCTGTTGAAATTAATAAAAAGCCTATCAGCTTTCTAAGGTAGTACCCCCTCCTGTAATTTAGTTCACTGAGTAGTTAAAATGTACCTCTGAATAAAAGTAGCCCTCAGAGAAATAAGTGATTATTTCATCTAATAACCACCAAAGAATTATGGTTATTCTTTTAAAGAGTTGTTTTTTTCTAAGTGACCTCGAATTTCTGCTGAAAATTTACATTGCACAAAATTCATATTGCCCTGGAGCAGCAGCAACTTCACGAACATTTCTCTAGAATACGTTTTGGGGTTTTTTTCTTATTTTTTAGACTTGTTTTCTTTCTGAATAGCTCTGTGGTTAGACTGATTGCAAGTTTCACACACAATTTGTGCCAGAACACAAAATTCTGCCAGTGTTGGCAGTATTTATGCATCTAGCACATTTATGTTCCTGTTTACACTTGGAAAGTCATAGCAGAATACTTCACCCCAATGGAGAGATTTTAAGGAATTTCAACTACAATTGTGCAGGAAATCAGTTTTCTTATGCCTGCTGCTAACCTGGGGGTGCTCCTTGTGCTACCTGCAATTGAATAACAGTACATTTCCACAGCACCAGTTCTTACATATGAGGATGTTGCTCAAATAGCATCAGTCTAAGAAAGGCAAAAAATATCAAACTTATTTAGGGAGAGTGAAGAAAACAAAACTGTGTCCTTGAGCGTCAAACTCTGTAGCCAGGTATGTATTAGGTCATTAATGTATCTTGGAATAATGGCAATAGAGCACCAAAAGCAATTCAGGACCTTGTATTTAAGAAGAGTTATGGATGTTTCACAGGTGTGTGTGTGTTGAGGGCAATTCCTCTGCCTAGGAAAATGTTTCCTTCAAAACAAGGTTTGTCATCTGCTGAAATACCAACGGGCTTTTGTAAGCTATTCATTTCTTTCACTGTGGGAACTTCTTCCATAATTTGTATTTATTTAATATTGCTTCTTAAGGACAGTTGGTGCAGGTGGTGAGACCAAAGTCAGTGTAGTCATCACAACTGAGTCCAATGCAGGGGAGGCAGGATGGAGTGTGGAGTTTATACATAGCACAGCACACTCTATATCAACAAACTTCCAGCAGGCAGTGCCTTCCAGTCCTGCTAGAAAAGGCTTGAAAACACATTCTTGACTAACACCACTCAGAGGCCTCTCTTTATTCAAGTTTAAAAATTGATGCAATTTTAGTGTGTGGCAGAATTAGAGAAAAGAACTTCGAGTCAGCTTTTTCAATTGTGAAATTTTGCTCCCAGTTATCTTATTTCTGTGAAATCTGGATGTAATAGATTAGACAGGATTGTGCTTCACTTGAGCAGAAGGTGAGTTTGGTGGAACACACTTGGATCTTGAGAAAGGGCTGGGTAATTACAGTGACTCGCCCCATTCAGTTTAAGCACAGCATAAATGCCCTGTACAGCCTAACTGTTATTTCTACCCATGAGGTTCCAGTCTGTGTATGAAACTTGAACAGGGACACTAGGTCTTCATCTAGACCTTTAGTAAGACTTGTGTACATTTCCATATTTCCCTGACTAGGTGACAACGGGCTTGTGTACCTTTATCTGCAGTTACTAATTGAAGTGTCATGCAGACAGAAAAAATGTGTATTATTCCTACATTATAACAGTGCATCACATTTGACTTAAAAATGAGCACAGTGGGCTTTATATACTGATGCCCCGTTAAATATTTAGTTCATTTTCATACCTTTGGTCTCAACAAGGCTAGAAATGCAAAGCAAAGGCTTTAAAATACTTTTCAATTTGCATTTCAAGTCTGTAATGCTTCATGCTTCAAGAACTAATACAAAAGTCAAAGGAAAAAACCCAGGGAAAATTGAATCTGTCCTAACAACTGCAGAGGATGTTACCAATGATACAGATATTAAAGCCATTTATTGCCATTGCCAGATAAAAGCTTTATGTAATTAAAACATATGGCTGGTATTAACTGAAAGAGGGACAGGAAATTGAGCATTAAAATTGACTCTGCCCTTAGTTCAGTGTATCTTTGGGGGAGGGCAAAGTGCTATGAGTGTAAGGGTGACAACAACTTTATCTTCAAATATCCTGTCTTTTGTCAGCTATTATTGTAACCCGCATGTTTAGGTGTTAAAAAGACTCTGAATCATTGTAAAACCTGATGAATGCCTCTCAAAAAGCTAGACTGTATTTACATGAATAGAATTAAGAATTTAAATTCTTCAGTGTAAAGAATCTAGTCCTTCCACCGTCTATGATTTTTGCAGTAAAAAGAACAATTTTGGCTTTTAGAGAAATGATTGTTTAAATATAACATGTGATGTAGTCAGTGGAAATTTCCATTCTTCCAGTTTTATTTCTGAAAGGCTGTATCCCAGAAAGGTAATTTCTGGAAGCATTTTCATAACCTGTTTAAACAGAAGTGTTGGATTGCCTTTTAAGAGTGCACCCCAGACTAGTTTTTTTTCTGACAGAGTATATAGAGCTAGTTTCATTTATACTCAGTGAGGAGGTGACTGGTTGTGGCTTGCTTGATATAATAATGTGACTTTTTGTTCTGCCTTTCTTTGTGCTGGTTTTGAACCAGTGTTTAATGAGAATAACTATATCTTTTACTTTACTGCTCATACAAAATAATGATTAATTGTAATCTCAAATACTTTACTGTCTTTACATGTAGTGTCAGCTGCAAATTACTTTCATAAGCAGGAACCTCTTGGCAGTTTATAAAGTTGCCTTCTTAAAAATTCAGAAGGGTAAACAATTATCTGATATTTTTTGAACCTTGGGATTCTCAAATGATTAATGACCACATTCCTTCTGTAAATAAATAAAAGTTTTGCAAACAAATATACTAAAAAGGGTCCAGTTCTGTAAGGCTTTGCTGAGATGTTCCCCATTAGTAATCAGTCTGGGAAACAGCTATTGTCTATTCACATGAATTTATAAAACCAATCTGTCTCATTATTTTAGGTAGACACATTTTATGCCAGTCTGAGGTAACATTTCTATGGCCTTACTGTTCTGGAAGGTATGCAATAGCTTTGCAATCAATTTAATATCTTTTTTGGCCTAATTTAAGATGACTATGTAAAGTGAATACTCTTACAGTAAGGCTTTTTTCTCAGTGGGCTTGTGTGAAAAGCTGAAACCTAACTTTCTGGTGATTCCTTTTCTTTTCTTCTGTTGTGCTTGTTGCTGAATGGTGCTAAACCCTAATTTGGTATTCCAGGCCATGAAGACATCCTTATTTCAAAAGGGAATACGTCTCTGAATCTTTAAAATGTATTAACCAAAATAGATGTATTTTTCAGGCTCCCTTTAACCTCTAATAACAGAGTATACTCTTCTGCTTTTTGCATGTTTGGGTTTTTTTTTTTTTTTCCCTTTATGTTCTCTTTTGTCACCCAGTTAGTTAACATGGAAGCTTACATCCCTGGGGAACACTCAACCTGTAACTGACTGGTAACCAACTAGTGCTTGAAATTAAAAATGCAAATTGTTATTTTAGCATTCAATAGAATTAATTTGCAGCTGATCATGTATTTTCAATGTCATGTGGCACCATTTTTCAGTTTCAGAGGTAACAGCCCACTTAGATGAAAGGGAAAAACCACTCCTTGAGTTACCATCTCAGAACCTTGATGCAGGTAGGCACCTCATCACCCAGTAGTTTGTAGGTCACATTTTCAAGTCAAAAAGTCTGAATTAGAAAGCCTGGTTTCATTCAGTATTAGAAGCCCCAGTTTTCTTTAATTCATTTCCATGAGCTCAAAATCCCTGTAATTTGTAAAACTACCTAAATGAAGGCTGGGATTGTTGAGTAAATTCAGAAAATAGGTCATTTTCCAGCAGCATCTAATGTTCAGGTCTCTGCCAATGAAGATGGTTCTTGGCAAACTCTGTGTGAACCTTTTCTGTGTTTTCTGATACCATACTCTGGATACCCTCACATTGTGGTTATTGATTTATAATAGTGCAGAGACAGAGCAGATAAAACATAGCAAGGATTTATGCTTCAAAATTAACTATCCTTGGATATTTAGCATTACAATACAAAAAACATGGCCACCTGGAGTTAACATGTTTCATTTAGCAGCTGAAAGTCAAAAATGAAAGTGAATTTACTGCACCTGAATGGCACTAGTGTAAATGCCCAGAGCTCTGGGTCATGTGTTATCTGCAGAAGTGGTACAGTGTAAATAACAATTGCTCCCACTTTTGCAGAGGTAGCACATTCATTGGGTGCTAACACAGTCTGTGGTCCTTCATTCCAGTATTGATTATCACATGTGAGGATTCACTACCTGGGCATTCTGGCCCAAGATTTCATGTAATTAAGTATTATTATTCAAGTATTATCTAACACCAATTCACTTTTCGATGAATCATTGTCAGACAACTCTGAATCATCAGCTGATGGACAGGGCTGACTCTTGTTGACTGCAAGTCTCTTTCCCATGAACTAGCCTTCCTGCTCTGGTAAGAGTATTTGTTATGTTTGTCATTGGCTCTTGCGCAGTCTTCTGTTAAAGACTGAGATTTATCTCTTCTGTTGTCTCTCTCTTCCTTCCCTCCTTCCCTCCCTGCAGAAAAATCCGTAAGAAGTTCACGAGATCCCAGCTGAAAAGAGCTTCCAGAACCCCTTGTTCTCCGATCCTTGCACAGACCAAGTCTCTCATGAACAGTAGGCAGGCCCGAACAGAGCCAGGATCCTTCATGCACTGAAGACATAACAGCATCAGCACCATAATAATGTCAAAGTCATGTTTCATTGTGAATGCAGACATAACAGGCCTCCCGTGTCTCTGGGACAGGAACTGTGCACATATTGTGTCTGGGTTCTGTGCTCTGGGCAGGATCCAAGAGCAGCGCTTGTTTTCCCTCCTCTCTGCAAGGGCTCCTTCTGGTTCACTGATGAGCAGAGCCTGGATTCCCTCCCTCCCACTCAGCCAGGGGAGGGGCTGTTTGCACTGCTCCCTCTGAATGGATGCAGAGTCTGCCCATCACATTTGTCTATGCCTTCTAGTGGCTCAGCAAAAATATGCAGCTTTCAAAACTATTGCATTGTCTTTAAAGCAGGATTAAGCCTTGAGGGGTTGCATTTTCAAACAGAACTGCAAACTTGGAGTGTTCATATTTTTCAGTATTGGCTTGAGTCACCTTGGATTTGATTTTCTATACTGAATGTCCATGAGGACAAGGTATTGTTCAGCAGTTCTGAAACTTAGACTGAATTAGGAAATGCCCATAATTAGTGGCTAATTTTGAAAATGTTGGCCATATTAGCTTTGGTTAAAATCCTGGAAAGTATTATGTGTGACAGTTAACATCCAGCTGGACTAGTTGCATGTGTAGGAACTGGTCCCATTGTCTGTATTCAAAAGCATTTGCCTATTTCTTTGGGTATTTTTTGCATTTCTTGAAGCCTATTCTGAATAGTGAAAACCAGCAGAACACCATTGCCAGAAAACATGAAGAAATAGATTATTTCCTATTAGTAATGTCTCTCCACAAAATAATTTCTGCATTTTTATATGTCTGGATAAAAGGAGGTCTTGCAGAATGTTTTGAATTCATAAATGTAAGGCTACAGGTGGATACTTACCATGGAGAGATGATGTGCCTTTTGAAACTACTTGTAGGAAACTGTCAGTCTCCCTCTAAAGGTGGGAATGGCAACAGAGGCAGGTCTTTTTTAATACTCAGGTACTTACAGGTGAACAATCTCTGCCCTACTTTGAAATCCAGAGAAAACCAGTGAGTAGCACTGCTGTGTGAACATAGTTTGGATATGTCAATCATCTGAGGCAAGTTGTCCTTCAATAGGTTTGGATTCCATATGGAATTTTAAAGATGTGGTCAGACACTGAACATGTCATAGCAAACTGAGATGAGCTTCAAGACTTTTTTTTTTTTCCTCTCTCTTTACTAGGTAGCTCTAACAGTATAGCACCGATGTGAGGTTTTCATCCAGCTGTGGACATGCACCCAGCTTTGTGGTTAGAAAGACAAGGATGTAAATGCCATTTCATGCTTCTGGGTGATCCCCCAGAAATGATTTCCCCCCGTGCATTTTATTGTTTCAGTCTGAAAGAGCATCTGTGATCTCAGCCTAAAAGTAGCCATACTCTCCATGTAGATTTTTAAGCTCTTAAGACAGTGACCCAGATGCTTCTTCAGAGAAGAAAGCACTCTGACCTCTTGAAGGGACTTGCTGATGATTTTCCATAATGATGCATCCAGGTCTTGTCCACTGTCCTTCACCAGCAAGAAAATGGTGGATATGAAGAGAGGTCGATGACACGAAGTGCTTGCTCCTAGTGCCCTAACATTTTAGTGAATGTCATTGATTCAGACTCAGTTGGAGAAGACCTGGGATTCATCTGCCTACAGTACTTTCCAGTAGCTACTGAAATGTATAGCCCTAGGAGTCTCTTCTAGGCACAGGATCTGCTTTTTCCTCTAACCAGGAGGGCTTTTAATCAGATAGCTGAGTGGAGACAACCGACTCTTATTAGTAAGAATTGCCTTTATTAACTGCAACATATGGAAACACCTTCTGTATAATAGCTTCCTCACCCATTCTTTAGAATAAAGAAAACATGATTATTCAGCAATCTGTTTGACTGAAAGAATGAAAAACATGAACATAACGAGCTTTGTCTCCCTCAGACATCAGTGAAATCACACACAGCAGACTCATCCTCAAAATGTTGTTAGCTGTAAGGTGGTAGATTTTTTTACCCTGCCTTATTAAGCTTGTACTCAAATGATTTCTCTTAGTCAGTGTGCTGCAGTGTCTAGACAGTATTTTGTAAAATCTCTGTGTGTTTCTGCTTTTGACAAAAGTATTAGTATCTGTAATAGTCTGATGTGAAGTTGTTTTTTCTTCTTTCCCTCTGAGGAGAGACTGGTAACACAGCCAGCTGCCTGATACCATTATCTTTGCATCAAATAGCCAAGGTAAAGAAGAATCCTATGCAGCTTCAAGCTGAGGTGCTTCCTCTGGATGCACTGGGAATGATGTTCCAGCTCTGCCCAGCAGAGCCATTGCCCAGGTTGAGCCTGGGGGGTGAGGCATGGAGGGCACTGACTGCTGAACAGCTTCTGCTCTCCACTGCCCTTCCTGCATGCAGCTGCTCTGAGCCATGCTCTCTCCTACACTGCACACAGTGCTCAGAGACACTGCACCATGCGTTGCACCTTAGTGTTTACCTGCTCTCTCTCCATCTCACCTGTCCCTCAAGATGTTCTCCAGATGGATGCGGGATTTTCCGGTGAATTTTGTCTGAGAGCGTGGATGGAAGATTTGCTCAAGTTGTGTTCCTCCTGCTGGGTTTGGGCATAACGATTTAAATTTGGTAGAAATTGTGAAACTCATCACAATATCATGCAATTCCACGCTTTCTGTTAAAATATTTTTCACTGGCTGTGAGCAAAGATGACACGTTCCTGTGTAAACCGGAGCAGTATATCCACAACAAATCAGAGCTCTGTACTTTTTTATCAATCTTCCCAAGTTACTTATTTTAAAACCAGCCAATATATATCAGTCATCAACAATGACACTGAGTATAAACATGAACCTTGTGAGCAAGGACAAGAAATCTGGTACTTACCATGATATGAGTGAGAGAATCTAGGCAGCAACAGCGCTGCATTTACAGTATGATTTATTTTTCTGTTAGCTAAATAAGAAATCCTTCTGAAAATTTGCCTCTCCACTTATAAATATGGGGCTAGAAAACCATGGAAAATGCACAACCTCTTTGTGTTCAGAGGCCTCATGTAGAAAGTAGGAAGATTGTTTTAATGTTTAAAATGTCTGTGTTGCCATTTTCAACTATATAGCTGCTCTGCTCTCTTGAAATATTGTGTATACCGTTTTGAGATTATTTTTAAGGTCCCTGACTTAGTGATGTAAGTTTTGTTTCTGTAGGATGGAAAAAGAAGGTTTTGAAATACTTGACATTGCCTGGAATGTGTTGGTCATATGTAAACATCTTTAAAACCAGTGTTTTGATTAAAGGCAAATATAGCCTTCGTTTCTGCAGTCCAAACCTTGCAGTATATTATGAAAAACAGGAAATTGGAACTGATATGTAGAACAAACAAGGAGTAGAAATGGTGAAATGGAGCCTGCACTTTCAGAATGTGCACTTTTTTAGTAAATTAAACTAAGATTTATTTTTTTTATTGAATATAATTTCAACAGAGATACATTCCTAATTATGAAGGCTTAAATAAAATGGAATGGCTGCACAGTAGTTTCTGATATAGTCACAGCATACCATGCCACAGCCTTTTGCAGAGAACAATTATAGTCCTTCAGAAATACTGTATTACTGGAGACAGTGTCTTTATGTATATGTACTGCTATGGTAATGGAATTGTTAGAACCCTTTGGAAATTTCAGCAAAATTATATTAATTTTTCATTTTCTTTTGAAGCTTCTTTATATAAACTTGTGTCTTCATAAGCCAGAGGGGTTGTCAAAAGATCTGAGTTTATATAACTGCATAGTGGATTTTTTTGGAGTAAGTCAGGACTTTTTTTATTCAAATGTTGCGTGTTGAGGGAGGAAACCTAATTTTGGAATACATGGGTTTTGGATAAGAGTTTTTAGGTTGTACTGTATAGTGATCAACAAATTTGCAGAATATGCTCCTGTTGCTCATACAGATTTAACAGTTGGTATTGAAATGCACTATTGATTAAATAAAAAAAATAAAGGAAAAATTCAAGAGTTGTCTGTTAAAATTTCTGTTGTTTAGACTAAAAGTGAATTTCTCAATGCAATGGTAAAACTGGGAAGGTCACTGTTGGCTGTTTGAGAATGTGGAGCACCTGAAAATGAAAGAGTACTATTTGATTTGCATTAAAGTCTCTTTGTGTACAATTTCTGTGGCTCTTGGCCCTTTTTGCAGGAAACTAAGTTTCTACATTGGCACTGTCATCCTGTTTTACAGTAGGCTATTGGATAGTCAAAAGACTGAAGATTGGTAAACTACATGAGAGTTTTAAATACAAGTAGATAGCAAGGGGATGAGGAGAGAAGGCTCAGAAGTTGGGAAAAGTGAGACTTGAAGTATTGATCCTGACACTGGAATACCAGGAGGCTGCTTAGGATTGAACTGGAACCTGGGCCAGAGGACTCAGCCCACAAAAGCAAGACCAGAGGCTACAGTGCATTGCAGTCTCCAGTGAACTGGACCATCTAAACTTCTCAGGTTGGTCTTAGTGTCAAAAACTTTGTATCTTCATTTGGTAGCACCTGGAACTGGTGGCTTCTATGTAAACATGGAATATTAGCTGGATCCTCTTCTTTAATGACATCTAAACTAATTTCTGCAAATTATTTGGGTGTTTTTTTCACAGGTCTCCTGAACAGTATGGACTACTGCTTCACAGGTTTGTTCAAGACAGCTGTTTCCCTCTCCTAATTCCTCAGTCTGTCTTGGAGAATGCAGGATGCTTGGTCCACAGGCTTAATATTGTTTCAAATGTTTGTTTTAGAATGGGCCATCTTTTTCTGCTTCCCTTCCCTCTGCCTCCTCCCCCAGAGACTCCTGTGTAGATCCAAGAAGAGCTCAAGTTCTTGTGTGGAGTCTGGATTTGCTTGGCAAGATGAGCTGAACCACTGATCCTCCTGGGTGTGAGGCACTGGTGTCATGGAGGGGAAAATCTCTGGAAAAGTCCTTTGCTGGCAGAACTGAGGAACAGGGAATCTCTTCAACCAGGCTTGGATAGGCTTCCAAGGAATCTTGGTAAAAAAGGAGTTCCAAGGTACTCCTTGCTTTCAAAGTATGACTGTAAAGCCTTTCCCATGTCTAGCTGAAATAGGTTCCCAAGGGATAACTTCAGTTTCTCAGTTCTTTGGTTCACTGTAAAGGTATTGATCACACATACAAAGCCTCAGCAATGAAAGGACAAAACATTTTTTCTTTCCTTTCCACTAGCAGTCAGAAAAAAAGAAAATAAATATATTAAAAAATACCCCTGCAATAAAAACCAACCAACCAACCAACCAACCAATGAACGAACCAACGAACGAACGAACCAACCAACCAACCAAACCAAACCAAACCAAAAAACCCAAACAGCAAACCTAATAAAAAATCCATGGCCCTGCTGTCTACTTGAAAGCAGAAATTATTGGTAAAGGCATTTTGCTAACAGCTGAGTTTTGTTTTGGTCCTTGATGTATGCAGAATTTCCGTAAAATGCTGTAAATACAGAAAGCTATTCTAGGAGGCTGGTCTGATACCACGACACTTTTCCATGAAGTCAGATGCATTATGGCTGCTTTATAAAACAGGTAAGTAGTTGATGCATGAGCATTAGCAAATTAGCATAAAAATTCCATGTGAGCTTCAGGGCCCTGTTATATTACAGCCACTCATTACCAGTGTGCAACCAAAGGTTCTTCAAATATACATTATTTGTGTACACTTTAAAGTGTGCCTTACAAGCTAAGCTGAGGGATCTTTATGGAAATTAAAATTCGTTATTATTCATTTAAATGATGATGAAACCTAGATGTCAGGCCAAAGAACTGTCTGTGGCCAATAATATTTAAGATGCACACTCAAATCAAGTCCACTTTGTATAGCTGGGATGTTCCTTAAGCATGAAAATTGGCACTAATATTCTAAGGATATTTGGGTTTTAAATGGCTCAATGGAGTTTTTTAAGGAAGAGAATCGCCTTCAGGAAATAAATCGATCTGTACTGCTTTGGGCAGTAAAAAGGGAAAAAAAGGTTTAGAGTCAGATTTTGATGCTGATTCTCTTCTAACCATGTTTTCAGTTCATGACTGAAGAATTTCCTCACCAAAAGTAAGTCCCAGGGAGTCTGGAGGAGCATGACAACTCTCTAATTTATTTGTAGGGATTTTTTTCCCCTTCTGGCTAGCTATATTATTACTTTGGAGTTTTGCTCCTCAGTAATCTGAATCAATAGTTTTATTAATGTGGAGGAAGCAGTTCTTATCACCTTTGGGTTACAAGTGGCTCTTTCCTTAGTTTATTTTGTTTAGGGACATAAAAAAACATTTTGTATAATGATAGCAAAAAAAAATATTTTCACAGGCATTTGTGGGAATCTAAGAAGTGAGTAAGGAGTATATAACATTAAACTAGCAGGGTATAACAGAATAAGACACTGAATGTGATTTTCTTTTACTGTTCTGTGGACCCTGCACTTGCTTTTCCTGTATTCATCAAACTCCTCCATTGTGCTCTCTGCTCTGCCCAGTAGTCACCCTGGCAAAATAAAGTTCTCATACTTTAACTTTTCAATAAGATTAGTTACTGGGGCAGATGTAATTAAAATTTAAAGATTATAATATTGATGAATGGCTCTCTATTTTTTTTCTTTCCTTCAGTCTCGATTTCCATTGGAATTTTAATTGTTTTATCAGGCAGTGAATCTAAGAAAAGTTACACTGAATGCCTTTGATCCTTAGGATATGCATTTAATCCACAGTAAGATGGTTATGTTGCACAGTCTGCTTGCAGGAGCCTGACTTAATCCCAGCTGTTGGATAATCCTGCCCCATTGTTTGTTTTCTGTATTAGTGACAGTAAGTCCAGTATTGATTGGCTTTTCCAGGCAGACCAGGCTCCATTCTGCCATTTTTACATGCTCAGTTAAGGCATGGTTAATTATTTTCTCCCTTTTTATGGTCTCTACTTGCTTTGCTGTTTTTTTGTCCATGTTCAGAAGAAAGGAAGCTTGGTGATGCTGCCCTGCCCAGTGTGTGTGGGTTTGTCCCAGTTGCTGCTGGGAGAAGGAGAGGTGGGATCACTGCTGGCTGTGCCTGTGCACACAGCCTGTGCTGGGCTCTACAGCCCACTCTGGAGTTCTGATGTGGGGACAGCCTGACAGGCTGCTGCTGGCACACACAGGAGGACAGTATCGTGCTCTGGGGCTGAAGAAAGCTCCATGGCACTGCTGCTCTTTGGAGGGTAGCAAAGGGTTCAGAGTGGCAGAGCCCTCTGGAGATGTTCCATTCCACTGCTGCATACTGGCATACACTGCCAGCCCTCTTATTTAATGGTATATTTGGATCCCAGTGGTATATTTGGATCAACTCCCCTCCTAAATTGCTTCATCCATGCTCAGGCACCCTAAGCCTGCCATATTGTTTTCTTTGCTTTGTTGAACCCTAATCTCTAAGGATTTTAATTCACTTTTCAGAATGATGTCAAGGGAGATTATAATCAAGATGCTATAAACATCTAGAATTTTTTGCTCTCTCACCCCGTCATTTTTCAATTTAAGGCCCTTTTTTTTCCATTATGCTTTCATTTTCACTTTCCTTACTGTTGGTCTTTCATTTACTGATAAAGAGTCATCAGACCTTATTTGAAGCGACATAATTTTCAAAGTAAAATATTTGTACCTATTGGAGTGAGGGCAGCAAACATCTGATGTGGGTTTATAGCTCAATAAGCCTAAGCAGTGTATTGGCGAAATTGTCAGAACTCAAATCCAGATAAATATTTTAAACCTGCTGAGTTTCTTAGCTATTTGGATCTAGTGGTTTTGTATTTTTCCCTTCCAAAAATGAGGGCTTGCTTCAGACTTGCAATCTCAAGATGTCTGGGGTTTTTTAGAGGAGTTCTGCTCTAGGGTTTGGCTTGACTGTACCTTTTGCACATTCCTTGCCAGCCTGTAATTAGACTGACTGCTTAAATGCTGAGTAGCTTTCTTCTGTTTACTCTTCATATGGATTAAACGTGCAAGATTTCAATAGAAGAATATAAATGAAGTGACTGCCTAGCTCTGGATTTTCTCCATCTTCCCTTGATGCACTAAAGAGAATCAATTGCAGTTGCTTATTATTTTTAAATAGCGGTTAATTTGAGAAAATCTGATTCACTAGCTCTTTTCATTTTGCTTATTTGATTTCAGCCTTCTGCCCATCTGGGCCAACCTACATGTACTGTTCAAAATCCAGTGCCTAAACTCACTGGTGCCCATAACCAAAGGCACTCAGCCTAACAACCCAGCAAAGCACTGTCTGCAGCAGTGTACTCCAACCCTCTGTTTTCTTTTTGCTGAAATCCTCAGTGAGAGAAGGGGCTTTACTTTGCAATTAATTCTCTGTTGTGCCTGAAAGAGAATCAGAGTGATTATAGGAAAAAACCTCCTCCTTATCCATTCAGTTCTCTGCGTGCTCAGATGTCGTGACTGTATCTCAGACTGTGGAGCTGCATAGTCAGAGCAATGGTTTCCTGAGCAGATGAGTTTATTCTGCCTGGGGATGTTCTGGCGGAGCCCCACGCTCTCCATAGGAACTGTAGAATTAATCTCTGTGAAGTCATGTGGCACTTCCAGAAATGTTCTCCTGGTCAAACTGCTGCATCTGCGCAAATCCCCTTGACAGCAATAAAGGATCCTGAGGAAGGATTGTAGGCTAAGCTGTGAGCTCTTTAGGTTAGGGCTAATAGCCTCCTGTAATTATTTAAAAATGCTTTTTAGATTTATAGCCTCATGACAATGTCTGGGGTGAAAAAAGAAAAAAAGACTATTCAGGAGCTGGTAGTGAATCCAGGGTCTGTATTTAGATGCAGCAGTGGATGTCACTGGTTTCTACAGAGGATGTGTGTTATCTGATGTGAGGAAGAAAAAGATGTATTCTTTTTCTCTGAATAGAGGTCTGGGTGAAGGTTTCTAGTTCCTAACAGTGTCCCCACGTTTAAATCCATGTTGATATCTGTTCACAACTTGTTAAATGCTTTTCGTTTCATGGCAAAAAAAGATGGGATAATACACTGTAAATACAGCGTGGTTGTATGTGATGAAACATTGCTTTTTTTCATTATATACACACAGGGAGGTTGAAATGTTATTTGTAGAGGATAAAGGTGAACTTTGCTCATGATTTTATGAACTTCTTTATTGCACAGTCCTTTTTGTGCAAACAGCACTTGACACTCTCTTACCTTTTGTTATTTCCAGCAGATTGGAGTCATTTGTTTTTAATGTTGATCTGTGACAGAGCAGCAGGTGTTGGATAAAAGGAATCACGATCACTTTCAGGTTTTGTGATCAAATATTTAGGGGCATTTGTGAAGTACTGTAAAATTCAATTAGTTTTGCTTCCTATGTCCTTGTCTCCTAGACTACTGATTTGCAATTCTGGAATAATTTTTCGTGATTTTTCCAAAAATGGAGCTGTTATCTGGTCTAGGCTAAGGCTTTTATCCCAGTTGGTGTTGCTGGGGTTGGTGTTCACTTTGCAAACTGCCATTTTGGCTGAAGATGTCACCCTGAAATAGCTGCTTGCTGCTAATTCACTGCTGAAAGTTTCTGCCCTCTGTCAGCAGAGACAATAGATGGACTGCTGTTTCCTTCAAAGGTAGATTGAAAATTAGGCTTAACTCTGTGATTCTGAAATGAGGGAAGGAGGATTCAAGTAAATCCACTAACAGATAGAGAGAGGTGAGTGGAGAAGAACCTCTGATGGCCATGGAAGAACAATATCTTGGGTCAGAAGCATCTGCAGCTGCACAGCCACATCTGCAAGTGGCCATCTGTCTGCAGCCCAAGTCAGCCTCTGTGTTTGCCCAAGGAATTATCAACCCTGCAGAAATAAATGACATTCCATGAAGAGGTATTTAAAAAAGTAGAAAATATCTCCAATTAATCAATGCAATATCATCAGCCAGATTCAAGCATCTGTGTATTTCTGACTAATTTGTTTTCTGCACGCCTGTGACAAGTTCAGCATTGCTCTCAGTGTCTGCTCCTCGCCAGTTTTGTGTCCTCTCCCGTGTCTGTGACCAATTCTGTTCCATCACTGCCAGTTCAGGAGGGTCTGTCAGGACTGGGCACCTATTGAACATGTCAGACTGAATTGCTGAGTCCTTTCTCTCTGTACCACTTGAAAAGAGCCAGATTTCCTCAAAACTCAGACTCTAGTTAGGATAAAGGTCAGTGACTTAGTGCACTTGGTATACTTGGTGCAGTTTGCTTGAAATGTCAAGAAATATGATAACTTTTCCATAAACTAATAGGTTAATCCAATATGATCACTGAGAAAGAAATAATTCTGTTTTCAAATGTTTCCACAAACTCGGTATTGTCATGAACACAGATACTGAATTTTTGATGGCTGGTGAAATGTATTTCTGTGGCATTTGGAGCTGTGCACACATATTCAGGTAATTCATTCCACTCTCACTAATGCAGGATGCTATAAATGACAGCAAAAATTTCATAAATATGCAACTAAAAATCAGGAGTGATTGTGAACAAAGTCAGTGAAAGGACAGTTTTAGTAAAATCATCAGCAGTCAGGAAAAGGCTCAGGTGAGTAGTCATTTCCCTGATTTCTGGATATAAGTATGTTAATTTATTTTGCTAATCTCATGAAAAGTCTATCAAAGCTGCCATTCATTTTTTAACTTGAGCACCATCTAGTGTGCATGATAAAAATAATTTTAAAAGCAAATTTAAGGCCAGATTATTATGGCACTTAGAACTAGAAATACTGGCATATTTTCAATGTCAAAAGAAAAAAAAGGCACATCAGAGCTTACATCCTGCTAACTTTCAGTGAATCAAGCTTCAAGTGACATTCTTGGGAGCCCACTCCCCCTTTAATTTTATTCACTGATACTTTGCACTAAATAAATGCAAGAAATGAAATGCACAAAAATAAATGTATTTATTGGCAAGCAGGTTAAAAATAAAAGAAAAAAACCAGACAACAACTGGGTTTTTTTCCTAAATACAAACACATGTTTGTATGGTCTCATAGTATAATACATAAATATAAATGCAGAGCCATGCATGTTGCTGAAGGCTGATACTGTCTGCTCCACCAAACCCCTGGCTTTCAGCTAAATAGAACTTGGCAGTTATTCTTTAGATCTACCCGACTTTGAATACAGTCAGAGCTGAGTCTTTCCTGCGTGCCTGATCAGAGGCAGTGCATTCATGGAAAGTGCAGCGTGCTTTAGTGTCTCCTGCCAGCACTGCTTGGTGCAGCCCCTGCCCTGGCCGTGTCTGGGGGCAGCACCAAGGCTGAGGAAGCTCCCGCTGCTCTCTGCTGCACGTTTGGTTTGCACCTATCCTGGGAGGTCCCTGTGACAGTAACTTCTGCCCTTTTCCTAATCACCTCACACCCCTCATGTAACAAGATGAGGAGCTGCTGCTGGAGGAGCATTACTCATCCCTCAGTCGTGCTCCATCACCAGTCACAGCTCTGCACCTTGCTGCAGGAGTTCCTGGGAGGAGGGAAAGAGCTCTGGCTCCCATGAGTGCTTCTGGCTTCTGAGTAGTTTTAAAATCAGAGGAGATCAAAACGTACCATTAGATTCTTCTATCATCGTTTCTTTGTGCATCAAGTGAGAGATTCTTTTGGAAAGCGGAAGGCAAAGGAAGGGGACATTACCAAGGGTTTTGAAATGTTCAGCTTGAGCATCTACTGATATTTTTGCTGCCATTATTTTGTGAAAAATAAAGAGACTGCTTAGGCATACAAACCAGTATTGTTTTAAGCCCAGAAATGAAAGCCAAAGCTTGTAGAACTATACCCAGAGAATCAAGTTTTCTTGCAAGACTAAGAGAAGGGAAAAAAATCATTTGGGGCATTTCTCTTTCTCAGTTCAAGCAAGTCTCTTGGAATGGACATCCCTGGCCAACTGTTCTCTGGCAAACTTAAAAGCTCCTTGCTCCTATAATGTTTCTGTGAGACCTGGCTCTAAACTGAAATAATTCAGATCAATACTGCAGTTTTTAAAGCATAATAGCTGTATCTGGATAAAGCTTTTGAACTTGACCTATCATTTGCTACCCAGACATATGGTCTCTAGAGCAGCACAAACTGCAGATTTTCACCAAAGCCACACATCAAATGAATTCTCAGAATACACTGTTTTCATATAATAAGTGATGACAGCTACATTATGATGAATCACCCCACTGCACACTGGGGTTGAAAACTGCTCATCACTTTATGTGTGTGAGAGAGTTGTAAGCCTTACAATCTAGGAAACACATTAGTAAACTCTGGTTTAAGGGGGATCTTCTGATGGGATTACCTTCTCCATCCAGAACAATTTTTTCCTGAATTATGCTAAGACTCTGCAGTGTTAGGCAACCTTTTTAGGCAGAGGGAGTTTTCCCTTTCTAGCCATTTGTTGCACTCCAGGAATGAAATGCCAAATGGAAAACAGACTAAGCTAGAAAGAAAGGAGTGCTTCAGTGTATGTTCAAGTGATATGGCAGAAAACTGAGAATGCCAAACATTCATGAAAAAATGATAAAAAAATGTTGAGGTTAGATCCCTGCTGTTATTAGTGTTGTGTTTACTGTTGGGTAGTTTTATGACATTTATTTCTGCTCAGATTGTAATATCAATTTTGTTGAATGATTCACAATAGACTAATTCAGTTTTTCTTTTGGAAAGGAAAATCTTGCCACAAACCAGATGTTGTGTCCAATCTGAATTTTTAAATCAATTACAAAAGCACACACACAATATGTACTTTGTCAGGCTCTTGAAAAGGGACAGGAACTGCTAATTTTCCCTTAAGTGGAACTGTGTTGAAGAGAGCAGTACTAAAGTGATTTATAAGGACTGTGAAATTATAAGTCTTCAACTTTCCTCTCCCCCCTGCCCCCAACAAATCAAGAATTGTAGTCTCCTCTATCACTGAGGCATGATTCCCATTCCAATCTTCCCAAAGTTCAGGTGGAGCTCTTGCTCTCTGGTATGCAGCATAGAAAATGCCACCAAGCTAAGAATTGAGCAGGTGATTCTGGCACTACTGGAATTGGTTTGCTCACCTGAAACACAAAGCACGGAGACTTTGGTGGTGCTGTCTCTTAGAAAGCTGTGCTTCAGTGGTTCTCCATTTCTTTGTCTAATTTCTGGGAAGTTTAGTTTAGGAGTTTTAAGGCTCCTTGCACAGCCAGCTATCAAAGCTTTAGCATGGAAAAGAACTGCTTCCCATTTGTGCTTTACTGTCCGTACAGGATTTCAGTATCTCACAGAAGACTTAGCTTTATCATTTAGATATGATTTAAGGGGTTTGCCATTCTGCCTTTTCATCAAAATTTTAATTTTGGATAGGATTGTTAAATGGAGTATTTGCTAGCAGAGATGCCTATTTTTATTTTTTTTTTCCAACAACATGATTTTAAAAGCACTTTGATTTGGATTAAGTCCTTCCTTCTTCAACAGTAGTTTTGTAATACTTGAAGGCTGATAAATTTACTACAAACACAGTTTGAGCCCCATTCCCTCCATGAGTTTTTTTAAAACAGTGGAATCTGATGGATGGGGGAAGCAGCTTGGGCAGTCATATCACATGGGATGAGAAAGGATCTGAGGAGCCAGCAGGAATTGCAGTCTGAGGCCAGGGAGAGTTAACACCACCGAGCTCACAGTGTGCACAGGCTCTGCTTGAGGGCTTGTTGCAGTCTCAGTTTGGGTGAATTAAGTGTTCACATCTGAAGACATGAATGAAGGGGAGAGCTGCTGCTCTGATGAAAGTGAAGTCTGAACATCAGCACATCAAGGTCCTACCAGAACAACAGGAATGGCTTTGGCAGAGGTATCCTGAGAGGCACAGTACAATTGTCTCAAATGCTGCCATTTCTCTGTCATTTCATTCTGTGGAAAAGTAGCACCTGCTCCTCTTCCCTGGCACAGTCACCTGTCTGTGTGCTGGTGGAACACCACCTGTAAAAGTGAAGAGTGGGAGGAGCTCACTGAATTCCCATCTTGCCAGACATTCATTATTTGTTGACATCTTGTGAAGGAAGATGGAATGTCTGACTGAACAAGAGGATTATCTGCAATTTTTGGTTCTGATTTGTTTTATTTATTGTTTTCTTTGCAAATCCAAAGATCTCAAATCTTCAACAGTTTCTTTTCAATCATAAGTGAATACTTTTTTGTCTGAATCTGAAGACCACACATCTGCATGTTCCCATTTCCTCAGCCTATAATTCATTTCTGAAAGCAGCTCCCAGGAATACTTAAAATCCCTTGTTGATCTTATAAAAATGAAACAGCCAGTTTTAGGAGAATTGCTTAAGTTTAACAGACAGGGTTTATAAAATGACTGAACAGGGAATTTAGGACCAAATGAGAAGTAGACTAATATTTGGTTGAGGTTTTGTTGAAGAGCATCCTTTATGGAAAATTCTAACTGCTACTTTTTTCATAGAGATCTATTTCATATTGTGGTTTCAGGAGCAATTGGATTAGATTTTGTTGATCATATCCCTTTTTGAGTCTGGACATTAATGTGACCTATACATTTTTTGGTCTGTATGTGTTATTCCTGTGGGTAATGACCTTACATATCAGGGAGATAACAGAAATAAAGACAACCAAACATCTTTAAATATTGCTCATTTTTCTGTTTAGACTCTTTGCCATCAGCTATTCTGAAACTCAGTGGAATTGTGCCTTATAGCAACTTCCCTGCCAGCAAGCTTATCAGGAGATTTCAGAGTAGTGCAGCCTTATCTGGAGATCCTCAGTGCACACTTTAAGATCCTTCTTTGGCAGGCACAGCTGTAGCCTGGGATGCCCTAAGTAGTTTGTTGCAGAGGGTGTATTTACTGTCTGAATACCCAGCATATAAAAGTAATTTGACTGTAGTGCCCATTCTCCTAAATATTTTGGACTAATAGTGATGATTCAGTATCTGCTGCATCAACAGTTGAGGTGTTCCTGCAGCAGAAGCTACTGTGATGCAGTGACTGTTTTACTTGAACTTTGCATTACTTCAGTTGGCAGCAGGGGAACTAGAAATTATCCTTATGCCAGGCCACATCTTCTTCGTGGGATTTTTAGCTATTAATTCAAAAGAACCCTTAAAACAGCCTGCCACAGGCACTAAGGGTGGTTTCTGTCTGGTTGCAAAGAACAGAAGTGTTGCTGGAGATAATCACCTGACAGAGAAAGATGTGCAAGAACACTCCCACACAGGCATCTGCTTTGGTCTGCTTGCATTTGGAGTTCAAAGGGTCATTTAATTCCTGTATGAAATCTCCCCAAACTGTCTCCAGCCTGCACAGCTCTGATCAAGGCAAAACTCCCAGAGATTACAGTGGGGAGCAGGAACATGTGTTTCCTTGTAGTAAGGCACTTGCTAATGACAAGTAGATTGAAAGGACTCACCTGGTGTGACTCCTGGGGACGGTGCTGTGCAGGGCCAGGAGCTGGATTTGATGATCCTGAGGGAGCCCTTCCAACTCAATATATTCTCTGATTTTGTGACTCACTCTGGGCTATTACCTGGGAATGGGGCTTCTCTAGAAGCCACAGTAATGTACCCATACTCATGATATTCTACTAAGAATACTTCTCCTTAGAAGAATATTTCTATAAACAAAATACTAGTTAAAAAAAGGGCAGGACTAAATGTCTACCATGTTTCAGTAGGTATTGCCCTGGTCCAGTTTTATATGATCCAAGCCCTAGATCCTTTGTCATGGACTAGGTACAATCAATCTGGGTTTTGCTGCTTAAAACAATTCCTGTCTCTGTAAATTTGTCACCACTGAGCTCTGACTCAATTTTACACCATCAGACTTGTCTATCACGTCAGATCCACAGCTGACACTTAGCAGCTGTAAATCAATACATCTTTTTTGATTTCAGTGTTTTCTCCTCTTCATCAGCTGATGATCAGACCAAGGATTCATTAACTGACTTTCCCATCTGGGTTGTGATCTGTATTTCTAGTTACTTATAGTGATGGCAGTTTTTCTCCTGGGTTTAACTCTTGCTCTGGGTTTATTCTGGATTTGCTTTATTAAAGCTGTGCTTTATTGCACCCCTGTTCTAGCAAGTCACCTTGAATTAGCTTATTGAATTAAAATGACATCTTTAAATTATTAAAAAAAAAGTGGAATATCCATTATAAAATGTCCTGCCTTCAGAATTATTGCCTGTGAATTGGTGACACCTTTCTGGGTTTTGATTTTTTCATCTGTCATTTACAGATCATAGCAGACATGAGGCTGTTTCACTTTGTGTCTTAGGTTCCTTTTGACAGTGGTAGCTAAAAATCTGAAGCATGTTTTCTCATATTTCCAAAAAAGCAAACGATTGTAATGTAACAAATTCAAGCTCTCTAGTTTTTCAGTTCTTGTACGAAAAAAAAAAAAAATTAAGCCTTAATTTTAAGCCTTAATCAAACTTAAATTAAGTTTACTCTTTATGACCTCATGTTTCTCCTAAAGGTTTTTAAAGATTTTATAATCCGGAGGTAATAATCCAAGTGCTTTTTCCTCGCATTTGAATCATATTCTGATTAGTATTTTCTGGTATTTTGTATTTCAGAAACAGTATCTCAGTAAGTTTGAATATGCAGCTGCCATTCTAAGTGTGTTACTAAGGGTGAGTGTTCTCTTTGTGCTTTTACCTTAGAGCAGTTATTCACGTAGTCCTCCTCATGAAGAGACAGTTCCTCTGGAGAGGCTTACCTAATCCTTCACCTCATCCAGAATTTAGGGTGTCTTGAACTGCTGTCTCGTGTTCAGAGCTTTCAGAGGTGTGATGCCAGCTGCAAAGGGCTTTGTCTTCCTTTCACAACTGCTTACTCAAGAAATGCTCTCAGCATAAGAAATGGCAAACTTTGCTTAGAATAACCTCTGTACCTGCAGGTTGTGATCTGGCTCCCTTCTGGACTGTAGGTGCTCCTATATCCACTGAAGAACATTCTGATACAGGCTAAGAGGTTTTTGAGAAACATGGGTAAAATATCTTCCCCAAATTTTTCATCATGAGTAGCTGAGATGTTGTGCATAGCCAAGAAGAGAACATTAGGGTCTCTCTGTATCCCTTTCACTGTTTCGTCTTTAGGACAAACTCCTCAAAAGCATAACGGGGAAGTCTCACTTGCCAGGAGTCAACTCTAAACTTCTGAAGGAGGCATGTGGCCCTTGGCAATATTTGGATCATGATGTGCCACGTGATGTAAAGTGTCATGTGTTGACACTAAGGTGTCATGCTCAGAAAGAGGGAATAAGGCAACACTGTTTTAGGTGGGAGGAGGGCTCTGTTTTTAGGAAAGGGACTGAACCTCCAACTCCTTGGAAGTAATTCTTTTTAGCAATCTATTTTAATTTAAATCAAGTAAGTTCACTTACTGTTGTGAAAATCATGCTTCTCAAAATGATCTTTCTTGGGTGAGCAGAAAGGAATCAGGCACTTGCAATGCCAGTCATCTTGAAGAATGCACAGGCATGCTGTTAAAAATGTCATAACCTGCATGGCAGAAACACACTCAAGGACCAGGAAATAGCTGGGAATGAGAGCCCATGTAACATGAGCTCATGGTAGTTTGTGCATCGTTGGTGATGGGTGGGGTAGAACCTCATTCTCAGCAGGGTCTTGCTAAGTTTCAAAGTTAGAATTTTGATGAGGTTCAAATATGAACAATATTTTCATCTCTGACAGACTGGTGACCTTCCTGGATAAAGTGAGGAATAAACAGTTTGATTGGTTACACCTTGCACAAAAATACAATTTTGGGCATTATGTCTGTACTCACAGGAAATGGTTGCCAGCTACTTATGAGGGCTTCTCTTTAGGTATAAGTGTACTTATTAATGTCTTAATCTTTATTTCTTTCTGACAGCCCAAGGATTAGTAGGAATGCCTATTGCAGTTCATTCTTGTTTACCTCTTTTTGATGCTTGGATATGGCACAGGATTAATGAACTCTTAGAGCTGGTCAGTGCTTCCAGGTCCAGAATTAGCACAGATTGGATGTTCTAACCAGAGAGTAGATGGAGTGTTCTGGTGTAATTCAATTCCAAGGGACAGCTTGGATCACCTGCTTCTTTCCTTAGAGGTGACAATTCATCAATGACAATTCATTTCTGTATTAGGGAAGAGAGGACAATATCTCTACTGTACTGAGGAGACTGTGTTTTATCTGCCTAGATAATGAAATATCTGAACAGGACAGAAATACCAGTTAGGAAAAACAAACAGAAGTTGAACTGCCAAAAAGTTTTAGTATCCCAGTCAGTAGAATAGCTATGATTTGCATTAGAGCTTTATATTGGCATTTTTTTTATTAGCTTTTATCACAGTAGCACAGAATGGTTGTGGTTGGGAGGCACTTCTGGAGGTCATCTGTACCAGTCCTCTCCTAAAGCAAGGCCACCAGAACCTGTAACTGTCCAGATGGCTTTTCAGTATCTCCAAGGAGAGACTGTAATCCCTCTGGGCATCCTGTGCCCCTCTTTGGTCATCCTCACTACAAAAGTGCTTCCTAAGGTTCACTCCTGTGCTTGTTTGTGCCCATGGCCTCTTGTTTTTAACTGGGCACCACTGAAAAGAGCCTCTCTTCATCTTCCTTGCACCTTCTCTTCATCTTCTTTAATCTTCTCTTCAGGTATTTATATACATTTTGGTAAGATCTGCCCCGAGCATTCTCTTCTCTTCTCTAGGCTAGAGTCCCAGTTCTGCTGTTTATTCTGCTTTACCCTTTAAGAACCTTATTAGCTTTTAGACAGTTCACAGTTGCTCAGTTGTTAGCTGTGATCAAGAAGAATGAAAAATCTTTTTCCTGGTCTTGGTTTGCTATAATTGCAGGATTAGCTCTAACAGAATAAAGGAATTCCCTTTTGGGTTCTGATTTCTGCAGCACACTCTGCCTTGGTTGCAGGGCAATATGCACAAAAACACCACATGACAATGAGATCAGGTTCTAAATGTTGGCCATTGGATTCCTTGCTGTGGGATGTGCAATGTGTGCATTGCTCTTCTGTAACCTGCACTGGCTGGCTGTGCAAGCTCACTGGTGTATTTTACGCTGGACAAAGTCCCTTAAATAGGCTAACTGTTAAGGGTTGTTGGTATGGTAAATGACAATTGATAGGGCAGGTGGGGCATGGGACAAGTGCCTATGACATTTCTGAGCAAATTGAAAGCAGCCATATGAATTTACTTCTGTGTGTAATAAGAAAAATTATTAGGGACTTTACCAAGACAGAATCTGAGAATAGAGCATGCTGTTTTAGGAAGAAGCATGATAGAGACTTGCTGTGGAAAGAAAGCTTGATGTGATAATTACCAATGACTGGGTTACAGAATATCACAATTCAGTCTTGAGCGTGTGGGAAGTTTAGATATATTTCTCTTTTTTATAGACATCTTCTTAGATTTCAGGGCTGGTATGTTTGGAGGAGTGATGAATTTTGTGTGTCTAACCTGTGCTGCTGTTAGGTCAGAACAATGGGTTCCTCGTGGCTGGGCTGCCTTTGCTGCTTTGGACTTTCACAGGGTGAGAAAAAAGTGGAGCAGCCCTCTGGCCGATGCTGGTGTATGTCCTGGAGAGCAGCTCTCCTGCCTCAGCTGTCAGAGGGAAGCCCAGCCAGTGTTACTGTGACACAGATAGGAACACACAGCAACACACACAGCAGGGCTTCAGGAGGGAAGAAGAAAAGAACTCTCCAGTTTATTGCTGACCTCGTACCTATCAGTTTCTGGACAGTGATCAGAGATTGGACAGAGAAGTTCCCACCTCTCCATCTCCACTGGGCACTTGAGAAGTCCATCAGATGAGATCTTTTACAAAGGAATGCAAACATGATTCTTGTTTATCTTACAATTCATGAGAACTGACTCCACTATACTAAAAAAAATCAGAAGGCTGATTTTCAGGGACAACAAGCCAGGATATTCCATCCTGCCCCTCCCGGGCACTTGGAGCAGCCCCTCCCATCAGCCCTGTGCTGGTGACACCTCTGTGCCCCAGCAAAGGCACAGCCCCAGCTGAGGCTGCCATTGGCAGCCCCTCAGGAGTTCTGCAAGAGTTCTGACTGTGCCTTTGCATCAGGATATCCTGAATTCCAGTGCAAATGCACTGGTGTCATGTCAGGGATAACAGCATCTGCTTTCCACTTGCTTTCAAATGGGTTTTTGAATGTAGTAGTCAGGTTGGGGGTGTTACAGACTGTTCCATGCAGGTGTAATAAGCCTGATTGATGTTTAAGTACTATTGCATACAGTGAATTAAAGCACAAAGCTTCCATGAACTTCTTTCAGTAGTTTCCAGGAACTAACTTTTAAGTCACATCTAAATCAAGAAATTTGATTTCAATGTTGAAACTAATGAAGAAATTATGTAGTAAAAGCTATTGGACATAACTATATCTAGCTTTTTTATCTTTTTTTTTTCTCCAGTGTATTCTTACTCTACTGTTGTTTAGAAACAGAGGATACAAATTAAATAAATTATAGAACAGTAATAAATTTATTATATAATTCATTAAATGTAATGTTTAAAGGGACATTTTTCAATAACATCTCAGTAGCAAAAAAAGCCATTAGGATACTTACCTATACAAAGCTGGATAATTATGCTCAAGACTGTGTGCTACACTTGTCACTGCCCTTGAATTTGCTGTAAGTGATTTGGATTGCTGTTTTAAAATTAAATTTGGAGTTTATTTAATTTTTTAGAAAAATACTACAACAAAAGTTTCTTCTGAGAAGAAATAAACAAAGATGTTAATAGGCTATGTACAACCCACATCAGAAAAAAAAAAAAAAAATTAAACAACTCTTTCCTTCTCAGAACCTGAGGTAGTACAGAAATTAATTTATTAGTAGGCACTCTGGAAATCACCTTCACCAGGAAGCTATCCTTGTTTCAGATATATAAGGACAGTGTTACTTCAAGTGTGCAACACACGGTGATTACCAAAGTACTTGGCATGTCTTTCTCCACTTCCTTCACCTTTTAAGGAAAAATTGGAAGGAGGGATTAGGCTGAACTCTACTAGAGACATTCAGCCATTTTCCCTGTTATGTGCAACCAACCCCAATTATTTCTTGATTTCAGAAGACTTCTGTATCACAAATATGAAAGAATCAGCTTCCAAAAACAAACCCAGTAATAATATTAAATTAAATAATTCCATCAAAATTTCTGCATTTCTAAATTTTTAATCCAGTGATCTCATCTGGTCATGAACTTAGGCTGTGAAAATGCCACACATCTCAAAGTGAATGAAAGCACCTAATTTCATCTGCTCAGATTCTTATACTTGAGTATCTAATAACCATATTTAGATATAAAAGGAATATAATTAAGTTGGTTGATTAAGTCTGTAAGGTCAGTGAGGCAAAGTTTTTTACAAAAATTGCTTTCTAAAGCCTTCTTTAAAGACCCATGGTAGTATTAAAGGCATGTAAGAAAAACAATCCACACATTTTCTTGCAGAATTTTTACTAAGTGACAATTATGTGAATATCTTTGTACTAGGGTAACAAATTCCTTGTGTCGTCTATTATTTGCTACAGTAAAATTGTTAAGAACTTTTAAGAAACAGTTTAAATCCCTGAAAACCCATATTCATTATTTTGAAGGTAAAATATTTAAAGCCAAGGTGATAATGTTTATTATTAATGTAAGTACCAATAAATGTTTCCATTTTAACCCCTGGGAACAATCTTCCACCAGTAAGGTAGATGCCTGAGTAACTGTGAGCAACTATTCCATGTAGTGACAGTGAAGGCATGGGAATGGTTCTGCCACAGTTGGACAATTTCCCCCTTTGAAAATCAATGCCTTGTGTTTGCCATGTTTGTTGACAATGTGAGGGAGACCATTTGTAATTGGAAAGCTTAGCATTATCCCTTTGCTAAATTACAGGAGCCTTATTTAAAGACAACTTTTGTTCAACAGAGTTAATTTGCCAAGCAAGTGCTAGCAAAGTGCTGGCTTGCACACACAGGTTACTCTCCCAGCATGGTGCATTACTTTTTGTAAGCTTCTGTATATGTCTCCTACCTTATTTCAAGTAAACAAAAATTTTAGAGACACAGACTAGGAAAAATAATTTTTTTTTCAATATTCACTGCAGTTGCAAATAAAAATTCAAATCCCTGAGCAGGTCGTTATATTTTTGTGTGAGGCACTTTTCAACTGGAATTATCCTGTGATCCCTCTTTAATTTTAAATTATTCAAAGTCATATATATAAAAGTAGAATAAAGCCCCCTTCCACTTGGAAGTTTACTTTATTGTGAGATATAGTTACAGCTGCTTTATTGTTGAAATGCTGTAGATTTTCAGAAGTATATGCTGGGCTGGAATTAGGGGATCTTTAAGGACCTGTCTTGGTTTGAATGACAGGGGTCTGCTGAGGAAGGCAGGAGCCTCCCTTGAAATGGAAAATGTAACCCCCCTCCCTCCAAATTACTAGAATTTTGAAATTAAGGAGCTCTCAGGGAAATATATGGGAATAGGAATAACAGTTCTTTATTAGGAGAATTAAAATTAAAATTCAGTAATACAAAAAGCCAAACACACTGACAGAGTTGGAATACAACCTGACACTTGTGGGTCGGGTGTTGACAGCAGTGCCCCTGAGTGGTGGCTGCAGCCCTCCTCCAGGGATAGATGGCTCTGTTGAAGCAGTGATCCTGTAGAGCAGATCCTCTGAAGGGCCAGTGCTGGTGTAGATGGGCCTGGTCTTCCTCTGGGAATCCAGCAAAGAAAAGGTTGCTCGGTGATCCAGATCTCAGATTTTTGTCCAGGAATGCTTGTCTCCTCCCGCTGGATGGAGCATCTCCCAGTGGTATGATGTCAGTTTATCAGTCCTGCAGTGAGACTCAGTGGCCCATTAGCAGAAGAGATCTCCCTGGACCTACTGCCCCATTAACAGAGGACCACCACAGTCCTGCCTTGGTTTCAAAGGATGGTGACAGAATGCATGCTTCTGGTCACATCTTTCTCGGCAACCCAAGACAGGACCCTTCCAACCCAAATCATTCAGCAGTTTTATGAGCTGCAGACATTTGTGCAAATCAGTTCCTGCACCCTGAAATAACCAACCATAGCTTCAGGTGTGCAATCTGAAGGTACTGATCATGGAAAAATGGAAAGCTTTAGTTGCTGGAAGAAATACAGGGTTTGGTAAGAGCTGGGCCTCGCTCCACTCTTCATGTACTGTGGAATCTGGGAGCACTCAGAGCAGATACCCCGGGAACACGTTGGGTGTGCCAGTTCACCAAACTGCAATGGGAGAGCAACAGGAAATGTGGATTCTGAGCACTCAGCAGGCTCCGGCTTCCAGCTGGATTGTCTGAGAGAGGAGGGAGCCCTGAGCCTCTCCGGGAGCAGCTGTGGGCAGCACTGCTTGGGATGGCTGCCATGGGCTCTGCTGGCTCCATTGCTCAGGATGGCTGCCATGGGCTCTGCTGGCTCCATGGCTCAGGATGGCTGCCATGGGCTCTGCTGGCTCCATGGCTCAGGATGGCTGCCATGGGCTCTGCTGGCTCCATGGCTCAGGATGGCTGCCATGGGCTCTGCTGGCTCCATGGCTCAGGATGGCTGTGTGCTCTGCTGGCTCCATGGCTCAGGATGGCTGCCATGGGCTCTGCTGGCTCCATGGCTCAGGATGGCTGTGTGCTCTGCTGGCTCCATTGCTCAGGATGGCTGTGTGCTCTGCTGGCTCCATGGCTCAGGATGGCTGCATGGGCTCTGCTGGCTCCATGGCTCAGGATGGCTGCCATGGTGCTCTGCTGGCTCCATGGCTCAGGATGGCTGCCATGGGCTCTGCTGGCTCCATGGCTCAGGATGGCTGCCATGGGCTCTGCTGGCTCCATGGCTCAGGATGGCTGCCATGGGCTCTGCTGGCTCCATGGCTCAGGATGGCTGCATGGCTCTGCTGGCTCCATGGCTCAGGATGGCTGCCTGGCTCTGCTGGCTCCATGGCTCAGGATGGCTGCCATGGGCTCTGCTGGCTCCATTGCTCAGGATGGCTGCCATGGGCTCTGCTGGCTCCATGGCTCAGGATGGCTGTGTGCTCTGCTGGCTCCATGGCTCAGGATGGCTGTGTGCTCTGCTGGCTCCATGGCTCAGGATGGCTGCATGGGCTCTGCTGGCTCCATGGCTCAGGATGGCTGATGGCTCTGCTGGCTCCATGGCTCAGGATGGCTGCATGGGCTCTGCTGGCTCCATGGCTCAGGATGGCTGTGTGCTCTGCTGGCTCCATGCTCAGGATGGCTGTGTGCTCTGCTGGCTCCATGGGTCAGGATGGCTGCCATGGGCTCTGCTGGCTCCATGGCTCAGGATGGCTGCCATGGGCTCTGCTGGCTCCATGGCTCAGGATGGCTGCCTGGGCTCTGCTGGCTCCATGGCTCAGGATGGCTGCCATGGCTCTGCTGGCTCCATGGCTCAGGATGGCTGTGTGCTCTGCTGGCTCCATGGCTCAGGATGGCTGATGGCTCTGCTGGCTCCATGGCTCAGGATGGCTGTGTGCTCTGCTGGCTCCATGGCTCAGGATGGCTGTGTGCTCTGCTGGCTCCATGGCTCAGGATGGCTGCATGGCTCTGCTGGCTCCATGGCTCAGGATGGCTGTGGCTCTGCTGGCTCCATTGCTCAGGATGCTGTGTGCTCTGCTGGCTCCATGGCTCAGGATGGCTGTGGGCTCTGCTGGCTCATGGCTCAGGATGGCTGCTGGCTCTGCTGGCTCCATGGCTCAGGATGGCTGTGTGCTCTGCTGGCTCCATGGCTCAGGATGGCTGTGTGCTCTGCTGCTCCATGGCTCAGGATGGCTGCCATGGGCTCTGCTGGCTCCATGGCTCAGGTGGCTGATGGCTCTGCTGGCTCCATGGCTCAGGATGCTGCCATGGCTCTGCTGGCTCCATGGCTCAGGAGCTGCATGGCTTTGGTCATGGCCAGAGGCTGCATGGGCTCTGCTGGCTCCATTGCTGCCAGGCAGCAGCAAGGCAGCACCCTGATGGGTCAGGGCTGCTGTCTTGGGTGCAGCAGGTAGATGTGATTTACACTGGGTTTCAGTAATTCGGGTAGCCCATCCTGCTTCCCAAAGCTTTTAAAAAGCTGATGCACTTTCCATCACCTGAAGAGTTTTGTCCTGGCTGCTCCTGCCCGAGGTATTTCTCACGGACCTCAGGGGCTGCTAATGGAAGTGGGCAGCACTTTATGCCTGCCCTGCATCCTGGCCCACTACGAATCCCCCTCCAAAGTCCATTACCAAGCAGTCAAGGAGAGGCTGTTGCCTCAGCAGAATGTTCTGTAATGCTGAGAATTTCATTCCTTTGTCAGGAATGGAAAAAGTGCCTTTCCAGGATGTAATGCCATGAGAGCTGGGATCTGAACTGCATTACAGACCCACCCTGCACCCTATTAAATAGCTGACTGCTTTTTTGTGAAGAACTGCTAATCAAACTTCTGTAATAAAAAATCTGTCAGGATGGACTTACACTTCTAAAAAGCCCTCCAGGGTCAGTAAAAATCATTAATTCTTTTTCAAAAAGCATTCAGCTCTCTGAAACATGAGGAAATGTGTGAGGCTTATTCTCAAGGCTCTCCACTCTCTCCATTTATCTCAAAAAGTTTGTTAAATTTTTAAAATAATATCAGGACTCTGGGAACTTGGGCATCAGAAATTCACTCACTGTAGTACTCATGATATGAGAATTGACACTATGTGGATATTTTCTTCCTGCATAAGAATTTCATAGTTTTGAATCAACTATGGATGATACAGTTAAGAGAAATGAAGTGGGGAAGTAACATAAAAGAAGCAAGAAAAAACTTTTTTTTCTAGTTATTTTTTTCTCCCCAGTGCTCTGCAAAATGCATTATTTATGGAACATGTTGTTTTCTGTGGCTGACTTATGAAAAAGCTTTGAATCAATAATTTGGTAAACCCATTATAAGGATCATTTTATAACTAGTAAAAATAATGTTGTTCAAACACATTTCAAATGCAATGAACATTCAAAAGAAACAATAATAATTATAGCAGACGGCAAGCAGAGACATAACTCGCTTTGAATGCAAAACTGCAGTTCAGAGAGTTATTTTGGTTTATTTCAACTCATAGGTTGTCTGCCAGTGGCTCTTGCAAAGCAGATGTATGCAGTTAATCCCACAGAAATCAATGAAATTGCATGCAGAAGTGTGAGACTAAAAGATCTCTCTCAAGAAGGTAACTTCCATTTAATAACGTTCCCTGCTTTATCTCTGTTCTATATTTCAAAGGCTTCTAAGCAATATTTCCCTTAAAGGTCACCGTTTGTGTCACTCACTCTGCCTGCACAGTGCCAGAGGAAGCTGCAGCCCAGCTTTTCTCTGCCACTGCTGCTGGGGCAATGTGCTGCCATGAAATCCAGCCTTGACAAGAGAAATAGAAACAGTTGAGGCCCTCAAAGGCAAAGTTAAATATGTAAATAATTTCCCTAACCAATGTAGCTATTTGTATTTACTTCCATTTGCTCCTTCCATTTGTCTGAATGTGTTTTGTTTCGTTTTGTTTTTTAGTCAATATTGCTATTTTGTAGAAAAAAAATTGGGTTTTGACAAAAATAATTTTCACGTGTATCTCACTCGGATTTATTATTTTCCTTCAAAAATAGAAATGGTTGAATAGGCCAGTATTTGGCTGATAATATGACATTTAATTAAAAAGTTCAGCTACAATGCATAATGGGAATCATGGTTGTCTTTTCTTAGATGATAAGACTGAGATTTCAAGCTCCATTGAATTGCGCTTGATATGTTTTGACCAGAGAATTCCATTATAAACCTGGCTTCTCCATGATGCAAAAGATTAGGTTGCAGCAGTGACACAATGTGCCACCTAAAAGATAAATCTGTGAGGGAGATTAGTAATAAGAAATATTAGAAGGATACTTCCTCTTTTTTCTTCCTTTGGCAATGTTTCTCAAGGGAAATATATTCTGAAGTAATTTTTCATTAAAAAAAAAAAACTATATAGTTTTTCTGGCAAAAGTCCTTGCTTTTCTACCAGTTTCTTTAGTTAGATACTTAGCATTCATTACTAAAAATGAAGCTGTGTGGCAGGTTATATTATGAATGTGCATTACTGATTTTTACTTGACAAGTGAAGCTTTAAAAATGCCTTACACTTGTAACAAAAAAAAAAAATGTATCTCCTTATGTATCTAAGCCATGGACCCAGATATAATTTCTGTTCATTTTTGTTCATATTCTTATGAACAAAATGTCAAACATATGGATGTTTTAAAAAGGAAACAAAAAAGGGTGGTAAAACATTAAATCACATTTCTAATTAGAAGCCAATTTAATATCTTTGGTGATGCTAATCTTCTCACACTGTTGCATTGGTAATTCTTGGCAAATATTTATTTTTCTAATGGTAACTAGCCTATGGTCGTTCCAGTTCCAATGGACTTGGAAATTGCATTTAATGCTGATAAAAAGGATATGACTCTGAATTGGAGTTAGGAACATGAACTTCAGGTTCAGAGGAGTATGCTGGACATTTTCCTTGGTCCTTTCTTCCATAGGTGAAGGAAACCTGGTAATGGGAGATGGAAAGGTGCTGTGGTTTAGCTCACCAAGCTGAATGCTCCATGGAAAATGTTTGGGGTTTGCTCAGTAAGATGTGTGAATTAGATCCTATGGAGGCTGCACAGCTGCAATAAGCATAAATGGTGAATGCTTAGTGAAATGAAATGATAAGAACTTAACAGGGAATCTCTAGTCTGATTTATGTTCCTAGAAGCAATTTTTCTCATATCTCAAAAAAGCAGCAAGTTAGTAGTTAATAGAGAATCTGCTCACAGATCACTTGCATGAAGGGAAAATTAAGTGCTTCAATCAGTGTAACAGCTCACTGGTATTGATGAGGAGAGACAGCAGTCAGATGAAAGGCAGTCTGTTGAAATCATTAGGTACTGGTTTCTTATGCCAGCAGGATTTCCAGCTCTGACTTGATGGTTTCTTTAGGTCGTGCTGGTTTTATCCTGGCTAGTCCTTGGGGAGAACAATTTTTTTTACTGTCTAGTACAGTTCATGGGAACTGTAGATAATAACAAATGTGTGAGCTACACAGTGGAAGTAGCTCATGTGGCTCATGTAAAGGATATGATACAATAGCACATGGAAGGAGAAAGCTGGAAATATGTACCAGTGGAAAAGAAAAACTCCAAAACCTAAAGCCAGACAACAAGGACTGTCTGTAGAATAGCAATAGCACAATTTATCAACACATGGAACAGCCATCATTTCCAGATTAAAGAGGAAAAGTTATTTGCTGGGTGTCAGGATGATGTATAGATTGTTTTTGCATTACATCAACACAGCTTTTGTTTTCAGTATGTTGCAGCATTGAATCAACCTGTTACAGTTGCTGAATGCAACCCCAAAGATTAAAAGAGTTGTTAGGCCAGTAGCAAGAACAGTAATTCATTATCAGTGACACCTTCAATTATTACAATGAATAGGTGCCCTGAAAACATATTTTCCAAAAGCTAGCTTCTACCCTGTACTTCCAAGATGTGTTGAAAACTCTCCTGATGACTGCTCCAGCTGTGGATTTGTCTGTCTTCTTGGTGCAAGCAAATGGCCTCAGGCCTGCTTCAGGGTTTCCTTATTGAAAGAATACAAGCAGCAAAGTCAACAGCAAGCAGCTTGTGTAGAAGGGAGATCATGTCAGAGGATCATAGCACAACAGTTTGGAAAGGACCTTATAAAATGGAAAGGATCTCTAGAGCATCTGGTCCAATCCCCACTCAGAGCAGGAACAAATTAGAAAACTTTCTTGGGACATTGACTGGTGGGGTTCACACACTAACTTGCTTTAGGAACAGGTGGATCATCTGCTTTCTGATTGTTTGCACAGGCATTCTGAGTCTGAATGTTTCAGGTGTATCTGGACAAGACAAATTGTGTCTGGATCATGTGGCAGGAATATCTTTGTTCTGATTTTTCTGGTTTGTTTCTATGATTCTGCCATGCAGAAGAGGGACTTTTAAAGGGAAGATCAAGAGGAAAAAGGGGCAAAGCTGGTTGTTACTGTGCCTTCATGACCCTGCTTTGTTTCACAGTTGAGTATAGTGAGTAACAGCTGACAAGAAAGTGCAAACAGGAACAGTGTATTGAGGCTTGGCACAGGTCATGGATCAACATGTTCTACAAGTGCATTACTCAAACTGCTGGGAAGGTGGACAGGGATATTGCTGGGCACTGACTGGCAGCCTGTGCCAAACAGTGGCTATAAAACCCTCAGGTGAGATCAAGGGAAGTATTCTGTGCAGACATCCATCACTGGATGAGGAATGGGTGAGGAGGAGGAAGGCACAGAGTGAAACTGTTGTTTCTGGCCACTGAGCAGAGCCTGCCCCTGGGTCTGGATGCAGTGGGGTGTTGTGCTGCCTCCAGGCAAGACTGAGCCAACCTGCTTAGGGGTAACTAGGGTGAGTCCAGGTTTGTGTGTGCATGAGTGAAGAGCTTTTGCAGCCAAAGTTCATATCTTGCTTGGTTCCCTCATGTTGCTTTGCCTGGTGTTCCCTTTCCCTGCAATACAAATATGCATCTGAATCTCGGGATGACAAGGAGTCCAGATGCCACTGGCTCACATGCAGTCAGGCTCAGGAGCTGGAAAGTGCTATTTGGCTCTAAATCTATCATCTCAGATCCTGAGACTGTTTCTCTATGGAGGCTTGCCTTTGCTCCAAACACTGTTCCCTCTTAACAGTTTAAAACACTTGAAATATCAGAGGATTCCGTGTCATCAGTTGTACTTTGGTTAACTTCATGCATCTGTGTAGCATAGAAAATAACAGCAAAGGAGAACAGTGCTCGATTCTCTCTGTTCAATGTCTGGTTACAAAAATACCATGAGAGGAAATTTCATATTACACTGCCACTGCTTTATACAGAAAGGAAGGGGCTCATTCCACACAAAAATTAAGGGCTCAGAGAGCTCAAGTGTGGCTCTGAATATGTGCAGGGAATGAAATTCACCATAAAAACCCTAATTTGCTTTAATCATGATATTTTTAAAGCTTCTCCCTTTAAAGCATTGGGCCTGACTCTAATATTAGGATACCAGCCTAACACGGATTTTATTCAGTTGAAAGAAGACCAGATTAGCCTTTTGCAGCAATATGGCATAACCTTTCCTTCTGGAATTCTTAAACTAAAACTGAAGCTGTATGATAATTCTGAATATATCAACAATAAGGCTCTCTGATAACAATTACTGGTGATATGCTACCACTTTCTAGAAGCCTATCAAGTAATATTATAGCCCCTTAAGGCAGAAATCCTTATTGGAAAAAAAAAAAAAAAAAAAAAAAAAAAAAAAAAAAAAAAAAAGCAGAGTTAAATTATTTTTTCCATAACTGTTTGAAGAACGCCTTGAAATTGAAGCTCTTACCATTCCCAGCCATTAAGTGCACTTATTTAGATCCAGAATAAGCAGGTGAAGTTAATTATTTTCCCCTATTGCTGGTGTTTTTTTGAAAGCACTGTGGTAGTGCTTTCAGCTGCACAATTATTGCCTGCTCTATGACAGCTTTGTAATTTTAAATTACTCTTAACCTTGGCCAAGTGTGTAACTGATATAATTTGGCATTGCTCCGTTGAATTTGCAATGTTGACTGTCACTAAGGCAAGAGATGACACATGATTTCTAACGTTTAAGAAGGCAAGAAGAGTTCAGCCATATGAAAAATTTAGATCTTTAAATGAAGCATGTGAGAATTCTCATTGATGCCAGGTAGATACTGAGTTAATACCAGGTTAACCAATGCTAACAGAACTGAAATGCTGCTCTAGGAAAATCCTGTGAAACCCGAGCTGGATCTGGGTTTCAGATGTACTCCCACATTATTTTCTGCAGGATTCAACGATGAGAACATGCAATGTGATACATGCTTCCTTAGAGAAACTGGTGTTGCTATTTAGCTGTTTTCTGGAGATTAGGTAATAATGGAAGCAATGGACTCAGACCTGACTTCTCTCAATCTGTTATTCAACAAGTGTTTTGTGCATTGTTCATTCTGCACTGCATACAAAGTGTGGCATATTTGGATTAAGAAGCTTGACTTGATTCTAGATTGTGATAATCAAGTTGTGGACACCTGATTTTTTTTTCTTTTTTTTTTTCTGGTTACCAAGGCAAAATAAGAAGGCAGTTTCTGATCTTAGTATTTTAGTGTCAGTCTCTGTGATCCCTTGACTTCAAACCACTACGTCTCTTTTTTGCCGGTGTTCATCTGTTCATATATGCTCTTGCTTTATTGTTCTGTCTTCTGCTTCATACCTCAGTGCCTCTTTTAATACATGTTCTCTGCTTTGACCACACTTTCATTTTGTTTGTCAAGCACAGAACCCTAGAAAGGTTTGGTTGGAAGGGATCTCAACGGCCATCCAGTTCCAATCCCCCTGCCATGGGCCAGGTTGCTTAAAGCCCTGTCCTACACTGCCTCTTTATTGAAAGTTCTTCTCAAAACCTATTTATTATACCTTGGTTGTCATCTCATACTTTGGTTTCCTAAATGAAATTCTGAATTAATTGATGATAATTGCAACACTTCTATTGGCTTCCTAAGAGACGGATTTAGTTTTCTGCATCTAGATTTGTCAAAGAAAGATTGAATAGTATTTGGGGCAGAGACAATTGCATAAACTTCCTGTACTTACAGTGGTGCACCAGCCAGATTTTTATTTTTTGTCTAGTGCTTTGCTCTTCTAAAAGATTTTCCCACTCCTTTCAAACGAAAGCTGATTCCCGTCTGAGACTGGGACTTCAGAGGTAATTACATTTACACTCCTGTTGACCCTACCTACCATCAGCAATTTAGCTGAGGTCTCTGTGTCAGGAATTGAGTGATGCTAGATCTCCTCTGCAATCACCAGGGGGAGAGAAGCAGGCTAAGGTGACAAGTCCTCCTCTCTGTGGACGTGCCACCCTCTGGACATGCTGCTGGCTCTCTCTGGTGACCACAGTGCTGTTTGTGCTGACCAGACTCCAAATTTGGGAAACTCAGATTTCATCTGACACCTTAATGTCACAGAAAATCAAAGAAAGCCTTAGCTGAACACATATCAAATTAAGTGGAGCCAATTCAACATTCTGACACCACTTGCCCAAATCTTTATCAGTTGGGAAAGGACTATAAACGCCAACCAAGGATTCCCTCCTCCTCCTTTCTTTCTGAACAGCTGGACTATGATGTCTTATTGTACACAAATGACGCATGTATCCATGATGCCATATTGTATCCAGACCCCCAAAGCACCTTTTTAATTTAGTAAATCACAATCAGAAATAACAGAGGGATGCAAATGCAATTCTGAAGTGGTTCTACTGCCATAGCATTAACTGTGAGAGACTGCAGTCTTTGTTCTACACTTCTTGCTGAACCCACATTTTCATCTTTTACAGGAGCTCTCTAAATGTGTAGCTTTATTTTTCTTTTTTTTTTGGTGTCCATTTATGAACCCTTTAAAAATAATGCATAATGTTCAAGCACATTACAGGCATTTGATACATGAAAGAAGTGACAACAATACCAAGTTTTTGCAATGCTTTTCCTAGTGCCAATCAGAAGGAAAAGAAGGAGAGGAAAGAAGTAGCTAATGTGTGTAACAATGAACAAAGAACAATGCCTATTAGCACTTCATGTCTCTTTGGAATCTGTTTCTTTCAGCCAGCTGCTTCATTTTGAAGGTGATGCAGAAAACACTGAAGAAAACATCTTAAAACAGAAAAGAAACCAAACCCAAAGTTTTATGCCATACAACATCTTACTGGTTAGGTATGCAATTCTGACAAGATTTATCATAGTGAAAAGCTTTGATGGCAATGACATGGAGGTTCTGAGCATTGATATTTTATTCAAATGCTGGTGCACATGAACCACTATAAATAAACAATCTAACATGAGCACAGCAGAAAACACAATACTCCTGGTTCTGTTCAGAGTCAATGGGAACAGATTAAAAGTGCAAAGAAGTTCTTTGGAAATCCAAAGCTCTCTTTCCCAGTTTTACTGCACATGGAAAGACAGACTAATCATCAGTAAGAAATCAGCAACAATTCTACTGAAAAGGTGTATGGTGCTTGACCTCTAGCTGTTCCTATAAAAGCACAAGAGATGCACAAAGCAGTACCACTGCCAAGCACAAGGTCAAGAATTACCGAAACTCCATAATGTCCACTTTTTTTTTCAATTGTTGCTGCCATTCTGGACTTTTTTCCTGGATTCATCATCATTGTCCTTGCCATCGGTCCCAATTAATTGGTAAATTCAGCTGTTTTCTAGCCAAGAGTCTGTGAAGTGAACTGTAGAGGAAGTGCAGTGAAGTTTCAAGATGTGATATGTTTATATACAAATTATGAGTCACAGTGAGTATGACAGACTTCAAACTGTTAAGAGAAGTGATGAATGATTAATTAGTTCAATAAAGCATTGCCATGGAATGTGAAACCTGGCTGTACCATTTTTAGGTGTCCAACAAAAATCACAGGTGCAATAAAACAATAAATCTTGTTCTTATTTTCATTCAGCCTCCTCCAGTGAGAACTGGCCCAACTTCAACAAGTGGTTCCCTTTATTTGAGGTACTCCATCTGTAGCTCAGTGTTTGTTGTCAATAAGTACAGGGCAGTCCTTGGAGAGCCATTTGGCAAAACATTCAGGCATCTGGCTTGCTCTGGAATACACTAAACCCCACAGGTTTCTGTGCAGTTCTTTCTACAAGTGGCACCAAGAACTGCATCAGAGGGAGTAACTCTGTAGCTAAGAAGTCAGGTAAGAGAGAAAGACTCCTTTCACTCCCCCACCAGGTGAACCAGGCCGTTCCCTGAGACAAAATGTTTAGTGTTTCAATTACATCTTTGATGATTAAACTTATTTTGTTTCCCCATTTAAATATTTGCTCCCCTGGGAAACCTTTCTAAACTGCTCACTTTATTCACTTTATTCTCATGTTTGCATGGATATGTTCTTCTCTCCAAGTGGTTCAATGTAACTTTGGGCAGGGACATGAACTTAATTCTAGAGGAAGTCTAGCTATGTCTAGAAGCTGAAGCTATCTAGGAGAAATGAGTTTTACAGGCATGTCTGTCCCTTGTAAAATGTGTTCTTGCACGTGAATTTCAGGGATGTCTTCTGGAATACCCCTTTTTTCTTCAGTTGGTGACAAAATAAGATATAACATTCTTCATTTTCAAAGTATTTATCACAGTATTTCTCTTAGTTTTATCGGTGATGTGAAGAACTCTGTTTTTTATGATTATATATCACAGCTGTTGGAAAACCAGAAGAAATTCTTGAATAGAAACATGACTTTGAAATAGAAAAGAAAAATTTTACATGCTGATTTTTATCATATATTGTTAATTAAGACATTTTGAAGAAGGGAGTAAGAAAATTATTATTTCACCTTTACAAAACTTCTCTACAGTTCTCTAGGTTTGGAAGGCCCAAACGTGATGGTTTTGTAGTTTAACAGCTGGGAAAATCCAAAGGCAGAGGTTCTTGGGCTTCTTCACCATGGGGAGTACCCCGCGATCTTTGTTGTGCACTGCCGTGTGTGCAGGGCCCATGCTGTGCCCCTAATCTAGTTGGAGCTCAGTGTTCCTGTATGGATTTAATTTTTGAGATGTTTTTGAGATTCAGCAGAAGGAAATTGCAGTAAATTTAAGCTAACAGCAGTATATTTGACATAACAGCAACAGAAGGATTAGACTGGATGATTTCCTAGCATAATCCATGTCCAAAATATACAGCAGCATTTGCCTTTCACAGTGAATTTCAGAACTGCTGCAGAAGTTGTTTGCTAATCATCCAGATTTGGATCATCCTGTAAAGTTTATCAAGTTTAAGAAGATGGTTTCACTTGCACCAGTTCTGACTCTCTTTGAACTGTTTTTGTCTCATTTTATTTTAGGTACAGCAATAATTACCATAGCTCTTTGTAAATTCTGTGCATGCAGGGAAGTTACAGATCACACAAGATTTCTTAAACATGTGAAAAAGACACCTTTCCCAATTTTCCCAGCTCTCTTTGGATAACATCAGGCTGTTTGGATAATATAGGCATGTTTACAATCCAATTGAAACTTGTGATTGGCAAGCCAAGATCCTGGATGTAAAAAATGCAATCAAAACTTCAGAATAAGGCTCAGCTGATATTTATATTTACTGCTCAACAACGTTAATCTTGGGAAAAGTTTAGACACAAAATTACATCCTAATGTTTTGGTCAGTCTTTGCAGAAGTGTGCATATGTGTGTTTATGGAATTTTGAAATAAATCTATGGAACAGCACTCAGAGTATTTTGTAGCATTGTTGCCCTAAGATATTCTTAATATTCTTTTTTTGTCTTCCAATATTGCTGACTTAGAAGGAGTGGTGAAGAAATATGTTATCCTGGAGTGTTGGGAAGAGTAAGGGTTAAGCCATGTAAAAACCAGATAATTTTGTAAAAGAGTGACCCTAATTAACACAGGAAATTACATATTGGCCCACATGGCACCATCAGTAAGATCAATTTGTGAAATGTGTTTGGTTGTGAGAGGGAGATGTGGTGACACTGACCCAAGTGGCTTCTCTTAAGGTTAAAGATTTATCACTTGCATTACAAACCTGCAATGCATACAGGGATTAAATAGTAAAAATATAAATATCATAGAAAGCTCATGATAATCCAGTGGATTTGGGCTCTTTCTTAGGCTTTCTTTTTCTCCTCAGTACATGCCTGTCTGTGGGGGAAGACAGAGAGACGATCTTTTCTTTCCTATGCTGAAAGCCTCTGAATCAAGAAGCAGCAAGGCTGCCTCCCCAGGCCCCAAGGAAGCTGCCCTGCCTTCCTGGGCTCTGCAAAAGCTGCCAGTGCCCAGCAGTATGAAATTCATCCTGATTTGCTCCAAAAGCTGCCTGCAGAATTGCCAGTGGAGGCACTGGGGAGACAGCTTCATGAGCCTGCTTGGCCTCTAAATGAACAAAATGAATTTAAGCTCCAATTTAATTTATGTGGTGGGGGTTCCCCCCCCCCCCCCGATTAAAGGACTTAATGTGTTGGGGCAGAAGCCATAGTGACATGTAAAAGTAATACTTATGTCTTGCACTTTTGTGGCATGGCTGATTTCTGATTATGTTCTCTATTGAATATTTTATTGGGGCAACACATAAATTGAGCAGTGCTGTTCCCAGTTGTGTGAGCTTTATGACTCGATACACACTTTTAATTATAATTTTTTTTCCTTTGATCGTGTCAGCATAAGCCCATGTGAACTTAACTCCAAACCACATTGGGGGCTGTGAACACAAAGAATATTGTCTCTGTTTTAATTTTGCATTTTAATTATCTCTCTGCTTCGAATTAATTTGTTTTGATGATGAATTGGAAAGATAAAGTTGTTTTTATAATGAGGCTTTGCAACAAAAAACTAATTTTTTTTTCTTTTTAGAAAACCCCTAACCTAACAAAAAATCCCAAACATGTTATAGATTGCTTGAAACTTTAACAGATTTTTCTTTTGATCACCTTCTACTGCTGGACAACACAATATGGCAGATGTCTGATGTGTGTAGTTGGTTAGCTGGGTTTTGTCCTCCTGTGCTCATGAATAAAGTTAGGTTAGGTCTCAAATTATTTGTTTGCATGTATTTTGTGGAGATGGCAAAGAGAGGCTTATGTTTTTCTTGGAGCTTTATGGATTGGAGGGTTTTCCATCTCAAGTTCCTTAGCCTGTGACAGTTTCTTCTGTGACATTTATGCCTCCTCTGACATCCTGCTTCAGAGCTCTATTTGCAGGAGACCACAAAGCAAGAGCTTATTGCAGGAAGATCTTCCTCAGCTGAGTATCTCCTGAGAAGGAGATGAATGCAGGACTGTGGTGAATGTAGAGAGGCATTGCCTGCCTCTGCTGTTTGGGAGCTGCCAGGAGCAGTTGGGCCTTTGCTGCAGTTTGGGACATCTGCAAAAATGCACCGAATGCTTGGGGCAGTGAATGCCAGGAAAGCATAAGACACCCAGCTGTGTTCAGCTCCATTTCAACAGCAAACTGCCTCAGAGTGAGAGGTGGCTGTTTGGTCAGCCTGTGGTTTGAGATAGTACAAGGGTTTGGAGCCTGTGTGCTCCAAATGCAGACACTGACCTGTCCTGTTTCACTTTGCTACACCCTCAGCCCTTCCTTTCCAAGCAGACTGTTGTTTTTATTAGGCTTTTGCTTGACAAGGGAAACAGGATTATTGGACTGTGCCTTGGCTGTATGGAACCCTTTCTCAGTTTTTGTTTCATTATTACAACTGTTTACATTAATCGAAGTTTTAATAAAAGCCCCAGCAATTAACACAGCAGGTGCTCTCTGAGGCTAGGCACAGTCTGAGATCATCATGGCTTTCACAGGCAATTCTGCAGGGTTTTTTTTTTTCCCTGCTGCTCTGTTTTACTTTGTTTTCTACAGATTCTCAGGAGAGAAATAATTGTGTGTTTTCTTTCTCATTGACTTTGTTTGTGAAGGGACTGTACCCCCTTCTGATCATTCCAGCACTTCTGTGGTCAGTCTCTCCTCAGACCATTGTGGTGAAAGCAGTGTAATGTGCTTTTCTAACTGCTGCTTGCCTGATTGCTTGTTGTAGTCTATTTTCTCTTTTCTGCTATTCATTCCACCCATAATTCCATCGATTTTTCCAGCTTCCCTTTATAAATTAGATGTTGACTGATACAGGCTTCTCAAACCCTTTTTTCTTCTGCTCTTGAGATTTGAGCACTAATCAGCGTAAGAGATTTGACAGGTGTTTCCTTTTTAAGTGGTCCTTTCCTACCAGAGCATCACACAATAGCCATTAGACAGTGTCATATTCCTTTCTCCCCTTTTTGGGGGTAGGGAGAAACAAAAGAGAGGCATGGGCAGGTATCTGGAATTCTCAGAAAACAGAGTGGTCACTAGGGCTCAACACCTTTGCCAGCATTTGGCCACAGGGATTTGCACCCTACTGGGCCCAACATTTCTTTCTTTGTCTGCACAAAGGCTCCCTGAGAATCTCTGAAGGATCTGGATCTCTGTGTGACCTTCCTGGCCCCCTATATTGCAGCAAACTTGAGGGTGTCCCTGAGTCTGCAGTCCCAGTACTTATCAGATACCAGTCACTGTTTAGTTACCCCTACATCAGTCTCAGAAAGCTCAGAGCCACTATTTCAGTGTCCCTAATTATTTACTTATGTATTTAGCTGTGCTACTGTGTCCCTGGGGACGTCAGCAGACTCAAAGGATGTCCTTCAGCACTGAAGCTGCCAAATACTGAGAGATGGTAGGCAGGCACAGTCTTGTAACAGTCCTGATACTGACAGCAATGAAATAATACAACCTAATGAAAATAATTATCCTCCTTTAATAGTATCACAGAATCACCAGGTTGGAAGAGACCTCCAAGATCATCGAGTCCAACCCATGCCCTAACACCTCAACTAGACCATGGAACTGAGTGCCACAGCCAGTCCTTTTTAAACACATCCAGGGATGGTGACTCCACCACCTCCCCAGGAAAAGTATTCCAGTACTTTATCACACTTTCTGTGAAAAACTTCTTCCTGATATCCAGCCTAATTTTCCCTTGGCACAGCTTGAGACTGTGTCCTGTGGTTGTGTCAGTGCTGCCTGGTGAGAGCCCAACCCCCCTGAGCACAGCCCCTCCCAGGAGCTGTAGGCAGTGCTGAGGTCACCCTGAGTCTCCTTTTCTCCAGCTGAACACCCCCAGCTCCCTCAGCCATTCCTCTCAGGGTTTGTGTTCCCAGCCCCTCTCCAGCCCCATTCCCTCCTCTGGACGTGGTTCCTGATCTGCATCCTCACACAGCAGGGAGACCTGAAGATGGCTCTCTCAGGAGTGAGGGTGACTTCTAGGATCAAGATCTTCATCCATGTGCGTTTACTTCCATTAATTTTTCTAAAAGAAAAACATGAAATAAACACTAATGAGACATTTTGAGTCCCATGCACCAAAGGTTTGGTCTGCACGCAGTTTTTCTCCTGGAAAAAAAAGGTGTTCCTGGCTATGATTTTTTTATCTTCTCCTCCAACTCAGTTATTCCTGGTGATGCATTATTTGAATGAAATTGCACTGGTGTAATTCAATTTGATTCTCATCTTGTAATTAGTCTACAATAGTGTTGTGATTGCATCAATACTCAGAGATGTGAATAAAGCAATTTTTCTAGGCACAGGCAGGCTCTAAAACATATATTTCCCCTAACATTTAATATCATTGAAGACCCTGTTAGTGCTTTGAGAATATTAAAGGAAGCTAGATTAATTATTTTACCTTTAACATAGTTCTACTCTCTTTCCTTGTATGCCAGGAAAAAGACCAGCTAATGTTAATAAAATCCTTCTATCTCAGATTTAAATCACTTTTTTTTTTTTTCGACTTCAAGTCCTGAATATGGGAAAAGCTTTTACATCCTCTAAACCAAATTCCAGTTAAACCAAATTCCACTCTAAAGGAGCTGAGCTTCTTCAGTGCTATAAAATAATAAAAAGAAAATACTATTGTAGTGGTAAATATGAGTGAAATAATCACAAATATACCCCGAACCCTATATTTTCTGTTAAAAAATGATTTTTTTTAATCATGTTTTTACTTAGTCAGATGTATGAAGACAGGAGGGCTCATGAGAAATGCATTTTCTGCACAGCAAGGTTATGCCTGACTGATGTTTTTTGCATTCAGGGAGTATTTTTGAGCTGAGGTTATCTGAATTGTGACCCTGGTGTAACACTTTGACAGCAGCAGTTTTTTTAACAGAACTGACCATGGACTTAATTTATTCTTTTTTAAAGAATAATTGAGACCTTTTTTGAACAAGCTTATTTGCATTCCTAACTCTTCTCCCAGGATTTATAGCCCCAAAAGATTTTTATTAATAGATATAAAATATTGTCTTTCCAGTGTAAATGTGAGAGCTGACAACACTGGGGGAGGTTTAGCTGCTCACAGGATGTCTGTAGTGAAGGTAGGAAAAGAAGCAGACTTTTCTGGTCTCTGTGAATACCACATTGTTGCTCATAAGAACCTTCTTTCCCAAGGATGTTGTCATCTGTCATATGGTTTAGCATGTTGGGTTGCAATACTGGAGCTTTTAATATTATTATTACGTACAATCATCCTCATGGCAAATCTGTGCAGAGTTCTGAAATTAAAGAAATACATTCTGATACACAACAGAGTAAGCAAGTGGATAGGTTGTGTGGTTTGATGCAGATTGTTTCACACGTTTCTCTAGGGTGATTTTTAATGATATGGGGCCTGTATTTCCTTTGCTTCTCGTTTCTGACTGGTGCTGGTATGGTTTCAGCTGCTGCTTGAGGCAGCATATAGATCTGTAGGTCTTTGCTCTCTGTAGGTCAAAGCTGCAGCTTTGCTTTCCATTTCTGTTGAATAAAACAATTTAAGAGGCCCATGGTTCAGAGAAAGAGTGCACAGCCTAAAAGAGCTAGACTGTAGGCTCACTTGTGTTTGTTTGTTTTTGTTAAATTGCTTTGTTTTTTCTTTTGCTAACACCGTTTTTTGGTCATGTGCCTGATCTGTGTCCTCATGCTGCTCCTGTGAGCTGACAGCTCCCCCTGCTCCAGTTCCTCTCCCACACACCTTTGCACTCCAGCTTCTCCACTGCTCCATCTGCAAAGGTTCCCTGCAGTAAAAACTGGTGACTATCTAACACAAAGGAGAAGGAATTCTTTCTTTTAGTGAAAGTGGGTTATTCAATGATTGTGGTGTCACGAACTTTCAGTCTCTGATGCTGGATTTTTAGAGCATATGGGAAAAGCAGCATAGCAACATAGTTGCTACTCCTAATTATATAGTATAAATCTCAAGCTTGTCTAAAATTCAAGGATTACACACTGCCAGAAGAAACTCTCTCTTTTCTGTAGTCTGAAGCTTTTTGGCAAGAGGGTCTGAAGGAAGAAACACTAACTGTGATCTCATAGCCTATTTCTCAAACTGCAGGAAGATGGACAGAAAAAGGCATTTTTACAATGTCTCTGCCAAAGGACATGATAATTTCTCGTTTTCAGCTCTGAAAAACTTCTGAGATACACAATATTTCAACTACATTCAAATTCAAATATTGTTTAGAAAACTTAACAAATACTGTTGGGACGTTTAAGCATTAAAATGTTATAAAGCACATTCAGATTCATATACATATGTAACCAGCTGACATTTGGTTGCTGTAATGTAAAAAAAAAGACATAAATTATTCTCTGAGCATTTAGAAAATAGTTACGAATTACTGCTGGAGAGATCTAGTAAGTATTATTCCTTTAATTTTTCTGTCATTCCTAATCAAACAACAATATACAATACCTACAGTAAAAAGCTATCCAAGGATCTTGTTAGACACAAACTAATGTGTTAGAAAGGAAATAATCTCATCTCTATTGAACTGCAAGGAATTGTCAGCGATGCCTACACCAGTTATTTGGGAAATGTTTGGCAAAGCTGATCACCTGTTAAGTGAGGTCAGAGAACTCCAGAACTGCTTCTTGTAGAATAGACAATAAATGAAAAGACAGGTGTGTTGATCCATATTGATTCTGAAGAGCTTTTCAGTTATTCATAATCAGCTTAGTAATTTCCAAAGTACTAATTTATAGTGACAAAACATATGGATCCACTAAGATACCTGTTTGGGTTTTTTAAAATACTTTAGATCATAGCATTAAAAGATACTTTAAAAGACTCTTTCATGAGGTGGTCCATAAAAAAATTAACCTACAAAAACTTTTTACAGAAAACCTTCCAGATTTTTAGGAGACTTAAATAATATTTTTCATTATATATAAATAGTTAAGGAAATTCCTACAGGGCCTTTGAGATTTATTACCTAATATGGCTTGATTTAAAATCAGCAAAGCATATAAGTCAAGTTTCTGAATTGGTCAAGTGGCAGAGAACACACATATGATGTATTTATAATTGGAAAAGGCTCATCTTGATAAAGAGTGCTGTAAATTACTTTTGATTAAAAAAAATCAGCAGAGGAAGTGAAAAAGCATTACTAGCAGAACAAGAACAATAAAACATTAATGCTCTGTGTAAAGATTGATGGATAGCTGAGAAGTTGATTTGTAAAAGTCACTGGCACCACAGGGCATGAGTTTATTAAGAGTAAGAAAGAGGCAGAGTAAAAAATGAGATCGTACTTTAATTAACAGAAATGAAAAAAGTAACAAAAACAAACCAGTTCAATACTTGTAAGGTTTTTAAATGAAATTCTAGTTTGAGGGTAATTGTGTGTGAAAAAAATCCTAGGAATTTGACCACTTGAAAACCAACATCCTCAAACATTTGTCTGAGGAGTTGAAGACAGTTCATAATGGGTGGATATTTATGATCATTTCAATGTCTATCTGCCGGGTTTGACAGGGATAGTTAGCTTTGTTCACAGTGCCAGTATGGAGCTGTGGTTTGGATTTGTGCCACAGACAGTGTTGATAACTCAGGGATGTGTGCATTACTCACAGAGCCAGGGCTTTTTCTGCTCCTTTTTCTGTGCTGGGAGGGCGCGAGGAGCCGGGAGGCGCCAGGACAGCAGAGCCAGGGGCTCTTCCATGAGACCCCACGCCCAGCACACAAAGCTGGGGGAAGGACAGGAGCGTGTTTAGAGTGGTGGGAGTTTGTCTTCCTAAGTAGCCACTGTACTGATGGAGTGCTGCTTTCCTGGAGGTGGCTGAACAGCTGCCTGCCCAGGGGGAAGTGGTGAATTAATTCCTCATTTTGCTTTGCTTGCATATGGGGCTTTTGTTTTACCTATTAAACTGTCTTTATCTCTTTTACCTATTAAATTGTTTTTATCTCAACCTGTAATTCCCTCACCTTTCCAATTCTCTTCCCTATTCCACCAGGAGGAAGTGAGCAAGCAACTGAGTGGTGTTTAATAGCTGTCTGGGGTCAAACCATGACAAGAAGGAAATGGATAGAAAATCGATGCATTTTCTTGCAACCCTTTTTTTCCTATATGATTAGTCATTTTCAAATACTAATGTGTATTATTTGGAGTACCTTACAGGAATAAATAAATTGTCAGCTCCAGAGTGGGAAGAGCTATGACCCATGCAAAGATAGAGAGGAAAATTAGGACCCCAGATTTGGAAATTGTTGGTTGCTGCAGTCATGCCTTCACATCTATTTCTACACAGGTACCTATAAATTGTGCTATCTCATTGAGGATCCTGCCACCCCTGTGTTACACAAACTGGCAATAGCTTCATCTGCTCAGGAAAGATGTAAAAGGCCCAACAATTCCAGTGAAAAAAATTGTCTAAAAGTTAGTGACAGTTGAGTGGACCTTCGTGGTCTCAGAAACAGCCATCATATGTTTGATACTAATTGTATTGTGTATTTAACACCCAAGCTGAAAATTCAGAGTTGAAAGCCAAAGGATCTCAGAGGCATAAAATATCTTCTATTTTGAGAGATGAGTCACACAGATAAGAAAGTACAGAGATGCTGGAGACTACTTGTATTTCTGTGTACTGTTTCCACTGTTGATCTAGAATAGGAAACTTTCTTGATAAAAGTTCATGTACAAAATTATACCCTTGGAAGCTGCCAAACTGACAGTCTTCATACCACTGGCAGAGGTAACATGCATTTCTTATTTTATCTAGCCAATATGCCTATATTTAACTGTTCTTAAAGCACTGAAACACACTGTAAAAAGATATTTTATCTTGCTCATTTATGGTTTACTGTAAGATGCTGAGCATTTCTGGGAGCTGAACAGAGTCTTTAACTCCCACTAAATTTGCACAAAATTTGGTGTAAATAGTTCACAAGAATGCCTGCCAGTCTGTGGAGACAAACTGACTCCTTTGCTTCTCCTCATATTTCCTGAAATAATTCAGGATTATAAAATAATTTGAGGTATCTATCAAACAGAGGTTTCCAAGTATCTAATTGTTTAGTTAAGTTCCCTCTCTTATTTTGTTTTTCTGAGATTGGATTTCATTAAGAAGTAGGGCTAAGTCTAAAAAAGACTTTCTGTGCCTGGTAGAGAAAAAATAAATCCCTTAGCCTTGGAAACACATCAGATTCAGTTCCCTCTTTGGCCTAAGAAGGAGCAGAAATTATTCCTTTCTAAGAACACGTGACAAGACTGTCTCTGCCTGTCATATGTGTGATAATTTGACTAATTCAGTTCTCAGTCAATATATTTTCAGCTCTAATTAGTGGGAGGGGTTTATGTGTTTATACTGGGGGTTTATTCATTATTGTACTTTATCTCCCAAAGGTCTTTATGTTCAGTATACAACAAGCCTTTACAGCTTGTGGATTACAGGCTTCTCTTTCTAAAAAGCTCAGTATTGAAAAAATGTAAGGGTATGATAAATGTCTGTCACGTTTATCAGACAGTAAACCAAACAAAATGAGACTTGGAGGAGACAGATACAGTGTTTTCCTAGAAAAGGAGTGCTCTTATGGACTTTAAATGGTAGAAATATAAGAAACAAATTAGTAGTGCTAATTCTCTATAAATTATATTTCTCTGTGTGTTGTAAATGAAGCTTTGGTATAGTAGTGAAAACAACAACCACATGTGTATAAAGTTTTGAAACCCTTTAATCAGAAGGGAAAATGTAGAAATAGTTAATCTGGGTCAATGCAGTTCTCTTGTGTAGTAAAAATGTTAATACACAACTGCTTTTTTTTGCTTATAACTGTGCCTGTAAGACAGAGGCAGTTGCATTGCTGATGTAAACTGGATTATCTGAAGATCCAGGGGAGGCAGAGCTTCCAGGGAAGGTGTTCTTGAACCTCTCTTCTTGGACCTGTACATCAGATGGACATGTAACAAAAATGCACAAGGACCCAGACTTGTTTCAATTATACACTTGTATCTTGCCAGATTAAATGAAATTATGTGAATTGCCTGTGGGTTTAATAACCTTTTCTTCACAGGCTTGCTCACCAGATTTCCAGTTGCAACACAATGGGGACTCATGCAACTTGCTTGATGGTTCCTTGTTCTTCAGCTCCCACCATTCTTGGGCTCACAATCTTTACTGGATATTTTGCTTCCAATTTACGAAATCAATCAACAGAAAAGTTAAAACTCTCTTTGCATGGAAAGAGCGAAGTGAAACTGATTTTTCTACTTGTAACATTTTTTTTCCTAAGAAATATCACACCTCTAATGCTTTGCTCATCCTTCACTGCTTATCACTTAGAGTCATGAAATCATTCAGGTTTGAGAGGATTGAGTCCAACAATTAACCCAACACTGCCAACTTCACTACTAAAGGGTGTCTCCAAGTGCCTCATCTACCTAGCTTTTAAATACCCCCACACATGCTGACACAACCACTTCCCTGGGAAGCCTGTTCTAATGTTGTCAATCCTTGCAGAGAAGAAATTGCTCACAATATCCAACCAAAACCTTCCCTGGCACAACTTGAGGTCATATCCCCATGTCCTGTTGTTTGTTGCTTGTGCCTTTGTATCCCACTCACAGTGACCAGAGATCTGACTAAATTTTTATATCTTTTATTCAGGTAGGAGGGGTAGATAAGAGAGAAAAAGAGACTATCGTATAGCATCTGTTCTTTTAAGCAAATGGTGTTGCTAACAGCTGTAAGTTGCTGCTCCCTTACAGGACTGGTGGATATCATTGCAGAAGGAGATGACAAAGAATCTATCTCTGCTGTCATTTAACACAGCTCCCTGACCTGGTTGCTAGTTCTCTGATTGCACATGCTTGTGGATATGTGAATCCACTCCCAGCTCTCTTCTGGAGGGAACTAATTAGTTCCCTTGGGCTCTGTCTGCATTTGTAATTCAGCGCACGCGGGTGGAGCAGTCGGTGAGAACAGATGGAGATGAGCTCCTCCTCGCTCTGGCACTCGTGTGACACCAGTGCTGTGCAGGGTCACCGGTCCTCCCGCGATCCGTTCGCTGCCATTGGGCCTCTCTCTTGTACTCTTGCTCTCTCTGTCCTGGTGTGCTCTGCTCTGCTGTGCCAGCGGAGCGCTGGAATTCCCCACTGGCCTCCCATGGAATCTGGGTCACAGGCTTACAGCACGGACACCGGGGGGGGAGCTGTGCCTGGCACGCCTGCTGGATTGTGTGCACGACTGACCAAATAGAGTGGGGACAGGAGAACTGAGAGAAGGACCCTGTATTTAGTCTGAGGATAGGAAATCACTACCCTGAGCTGAGGCTTTGAAGAGTACTCAGAATTTATCTGTATTGCTCTAATAAAAGAAAGATACGCTCTCTTCCTATAAACTTCTCATTGAAAGGAAGAACATCTTTTATGGGATACAGTAAAACTCATGCATCAGAGGTGAGTCCGAAGGTTGATTTTTAAAATCCTATTCTCAAGGTCCTTGGGGTTTTTTCCGTATCTCTGTTTTTGCAGCCAGTCATTTGCAAGTTTGCCATTCTTATCTGTGGAGAAATCTTATCTCCTCTCAGCTCTTTTTGCTCACTTAGGAGGGAACTCTGCCCATTCAGAGGCGACAGCCTGTCTTTAAAGAGCAGTATAGGAAATCCCCTGCAACATGTTGTATGGCAAGATAAAGCTCCTTGGTTGTAGTTCTTGCTGAAGGAAAAGCTTCTGGTGCTTGGGATCCAGAACAGTAACTTCCCCCACCACAAATATGCCTGCCCAAACTGAGACAATTTGTAGTCTGTGATTCTGCGAGTGGAAGGACTGTGGTGGTAAAAGTATTAATATTTGAGAGGGATGGCTAAGAAGCAACATAGACTTAAAAAACATTCATTTCAACTAAAAGCTAACAGTCTGTGATTGCATCTCCTCATTTCTGAGCTAAACTCATGCCGGGTGTGCCACTCCTAGAGGCTCCACCTAGAGACATTTCTCCAGGTGCTCATGTTATTTACTGCCTGGGTCCTCAGAAATGTGACAACTGGCAAATGAATTCCAGAGCTCATCCCTCCCAGGGATGGATACCTGGCTTTCCTAACACTGAAGTAATTGCATTTCCTCACCTCTTTTATTTTTTTTTTCTTAACGAGTGTGGTGGTGTATCCCCCTCCCCACCCTCCACCAGGTCACATTATGATCTGAGAGTTCTTTAAACAAACTTAAAACAGCCATTTGTGACCAAGAGTGCATAGGTTGGGTTTCTACAAACACTTGGGAGAGAACTGGAGAGCAGAGAAATATGCTGTCCCAGAGTTTGTAGTTAATCAAGCTTCTGTCTGAGCTACCCTAAACTGTACCTGCATATTACCCTTTGGAGCCCCCAGATTCTCCAGTGGAAGTTAAATGTCACCTCCTGAGGCAGCAGAACTGGAGCTGACTGAGACACAGGGGCAAGGCTGTACACACATTTATGCTAATCAATGCTAATAAGCACTGCAAGCATACAGCGCTTTCAGGCACAAGCATTTTCAGAAATGATGTGGTCAGATACTCACAACCTTAATTTAATTTCTTTCCAGACATAAGAAGGAAGAAAAAGGCTGGAAGGACCTCAGGGAAGGCACTTGTAGAGCAGATAGAGATTCTTTCAGGACCATGCTATTTTTCAAGGAGTCACTTGGATGCTACACAAGTCCAGCATACCTGCTACTCTGAACATTTGCAATAATGAATGTCTTGCTATGAAAGCCAAAGACAGCAGTCTCCTGTAGGATAATTGTACAAAATGTGAGCCCATCTGTCTGTGTGATTAGTGGAATGAGGCCCTTCCAGAGAATGAATGGAGGCAAGGAGACATTTCCCAAGTCTGTGCTTAGTTTAGCACTGCACAGAGTACAGAAAGGATACGAATTCATGTAGCTCTTGACACCACCTGGGAAATACCAATAGAAAGTGCTGGATGATTGAACAGGAGATCTGACCCCTGTACCTTTTTCCATGAGCTGAACTGAAAGGCAAAGGATCCACCAAGTCCAGCCACGTCAAACTCTTTGAAGAGGAATGGGAGGGAAAAATATTAGCAGTAAACAATATGACAAAATTTTCTGTAGAAAGTATGAGTCACTCAGTTTTCAGTTAACCAATTTAATTACAGAGAGTTAAAATAAAACCATAATTTGCCTGATTATCCATGAGGAGGCAGATGAGTAACTTGCAACTGGCTTATGTCTCAAATTATATTTATAAATTAATTGTACTCTGAAGCCAGAAGACTCAGACCAACAAACCTGCCATGACTGTTCAGTAATGGCTTACCCTAAAAACTGCTCCCACTTACAAATACAGGAAAATTCTCAGTCATTTTAATATGATCTTTTTTCAGTGATACTTAGATACTTTCCCCAAAGAGCTGAAGGGGAATGAAGTACTAGCTTTTTCTGGCCCTTTTCAAAAATGGTTTTGTTTACTGTGATAGAGACCACCAACAAGATGAAGTCAGTGAGTTGTGTCCAGTGACAATATTGATGGGCCTTGTATCTGAGGCTCTCTTTCAGCATGTGGCACACATACTCTAGGGACAAAAACACATCCAGTACCCTCAAGGCTGAGTCACAAGCTCTCTTGCTTTACCATTTCTTGCTGAATACAAAACACATTATCAAAACCAAAGTTCCCCATCAACCAAATCTGTGCTCCTGAGTCACAGGTGAAATCCTGAACTTATTAGCATGTTTCTCTGGCACATGGCCTTGAAGAACTGTTTCTATGGCTTTAAGGAGACTCTTTAGTCTTCGACTATTTTAAGATAGTCTGTCTTTTTTAAAGTATGATATATTTGGCTTCATTTTGGTATCATGTTGTCATCTGTCTCTGAAACTTCCCTCGAAGCCTGTAGAGGCAATGTGTTCTCCGTGGTGCTGTTAATTTGGGTACATGCTGAGGATGGTTTCCAGAATAGCACTGTCACTTACCTGCTGGGATGGCACTGGGGCCTCCCACGCTTCTGTCTGGGGCTTGGAAACTTGCATCTCTCTTAAACATCTAGCTGCACTTTTCCAGTTCCCAGAGAGGGAACATCTATTCATAGTTGTGGCAGTGTGACATTCTCCCATATTTACCAGCAATAATTGCTCTCTTTAAAGTTAAAAAAGTAAAAGCCTTTTGGCCCTGTAGGAACAATAGCAAAGCCTCGCTTTATGTAGATGTAATTATCTGCAGTGTGGTTTTTTGTCCCTCTTTCTTCATCACTTTAACCTTTTCCAATTCCCTCCTTCACACGTTATCTTCTCTCTGTGCTTTTGTTTTCCTTCTGCCCGACCCTGAGTATCATGAACTGTTTGCTCTGAAAATGTTTCTGGTCTCCTCTCACAAATAAGTGAGGAGCATGAAGACAGGGCTGTTGGATGCACTTCATTGTCTTCAACAATCTCCTGGAAGGCAGCACTGTCTCACAATGACCTCAGGGATCTCTTCTGCCCCAGACTGAAGGGGGTTGTGTCTTGAGGAAGCAAAAGAGAATTATGAGTTATTGTATTTAATTGGGAGGAGGCAATTGTGGATGGCAGAAATGGGAGAGTTTTACCTAGATGTAGAGGTGTTTTCGATTTATTTCCTCATTACTAATTTCTTATTTTCTTCCTTCCAGAGAATGCAATCTTTTCCTGCCTGAAAACAAAAGCTAATTTGTGAAAGATGGGAGTGAAGTTGGCTTGGAAAGCCTATCTCATCAACGGCAGAAAAATTGCTTTTAGATAAGGACAGCAGTGCTAGATATCTGTTGTTTCTCTGAGTTCATCATGACAGTACAGAAAATTTTTGATCCAGCCTTGAAGCCTGCGTAGTCACTATTAAGCTGTTTTTTATCTCTGTGGTAAGAAAAATATAGTTTGGGTTTTTTCCTTTTTTTTAAAGGAGAGAGGAAAGAAGTCCCTCTAGAAACCCTGCAGAAGGTGTATGTCATTTAAATGTCTTTTAAGCTTTGGTTTGAAAACTTCTGGAGTTCTACACAGTAATTACTTCCATTGAGGAAGTGCACACATTCTGCTACTCATGCTAATTACTGATAAGGAAAAGGCAGGAGGGCTCAACGATGAAATGTTTCAGGCACTTGTCTTTCTTTTACTAAGCCAATTCCTGCAAAGCTGGCAGCAGCTAGAAAGAGTGCCTTCTGTAATCATCCCTCCTCAGTGCAATTTTAAAATTTCTTCTCTTCTTTCCATCAAAAAAGCCAAGGTAGCAGCTCACGTTGTGTCAAAATGGGCTTCACATGCTTCTGTAGTGAGCAGCAGGCAGGCAGTTCAGCAAGAGGCCATGCAGATGAGTGGAAGGGAAAATTATCTCATTTCTTCATCTTTGCTGCTCAATATGAGGGAATAAATGCTGTTATAAACATGGGGAAATGGAAGGGGCAACAGCTTAGCTGAATCATGGGTTTGAACCCTAGAACTCAGTTTGTCATTTCAATTCTGCTGGTTAGGAGTGCCAGCTCCTCTTCAGGCATGTAATACTTGGCAGCCAGACAGGGAGGAAGGGAGGAATATATTCCAGCATATTTCCTGCTTCCTAGATGTCTCTAGCTCTTGTGGTAACTGTAAATTTTGTAAAAGGATGGATTAAACCTTAAAGTAAATGAGCAAAACTGGAACTCAATTTTTTTTTTTTTCAAAATAGGATTTTAAAATCAGCTTTGTCATTAGGATTTTTATTATCTGAAAGCAGCAATCTTGACTAAGGGTCAGACTCAAATTTTTGCAGAAGGCTGGTGCCATCTGAGATTATAGCCACTATCACATAAAACAAAATCTTGTAAATGTGCCCTTTGTTTAGTAAATGTATTCTGATACAACTTCTTGCTATTGAAATTAGTTTAATTTACATAACTTTTCCTGGCATTACTTTAGATTTAATTAACAAAACACTGAGCCAAATAGTCAGGCTGAAATTAGACAATTTTCATCTTTTGTATGTTAAACTGACATGCCTAAAATATTTTAGAATCTAGACACCCTTAGTATTTGCAGAGCACTGGGCAAATGTGTTGTGTAGATTTTACAAGGTTTTAGAATTCATTTAAAAAGAAGGCTGAATATCCCTCTGGGAACGAAACACTAATTTGTGTTCTCTTGAGCTGCAGTACCAGAAGTACAAAACATTTACAGAGATTTTATTAGAATTCAGCATTAACACTGATGGTGCTTTGACACTTTGAGGTAATTTTAATTTATGATTCTTGATTTTTGCTTGGAAATGTCGTGTAAAAACAGCTCTCTTGTCCATTATGGCTTCCTCAGTAACTGTATCAGGGGATGAGCAGGTCAAACCTTTCTAATTTGAACTCTCATTTGAAGAATGACAGAAAGAATAAGCACCTAATACAGAGAGACTGCTTTATTTATCACAAAGGTTCAGATTTTGACAGCTGTATTTAAGATCAATGTTCATGTTGATATTTAGCCCATGTTTAATTAATTTTTTCTCCCAAAACTGACTGACAAGTTTATAAAATCTGAAAATGACATTTTACATTTAAAAAAAGAAGCAAACAGCATAGGGGGGAACTTTGGGACTTTGGAACTTCTTGCATGAAGACTCACAGATTCTGAACCAGAATCTCTTCCACCTTTGTGAAAAAAGTATTCAAATGTTGCATTTTAATAAACCCCCTGTACTGGCTGGGTGTTGTTGGCTGGGGTGAGGCAGTGGAACTGTGAATTCCCTCCCTCCCTCCCTCCTCAGATGTGGTACACACAGCTAGAATCGAGTATTTACCTGCAGCCTTGAGAGTCTCTCATGGGCTGAAAGGAATTCCTTCAGGATTTTGTTTGTGCATCCCTATACAGTCTGTTCTTTCCTTTTGAACATGCCAGTGATCCACTTTCATCTTGTGATCTACAATGATCTCTGTGTATTTTCCAGCAGAACGTTTGCAGAGCAAGTTGTTGCCTGTGTTTTTATGCAGTGGGTTTGTTTGTGCTTAAGTGTGTTCCTTGTGGTCCAGTTGTCCCCACTGAATTTCACTCTACTCTTCAGTGCTTTCTGCAAATTAAGAAAGTATGGAATTCTAAGCCTGACTTCTAGGATACCTGAATTCAACCCGGTTTGGGAGTGTGTGTGTTCAGCTTTTCTTAAAGGAGGGAGGTGAGGGAGAGAAGTACTCTTGCCCTTGTCACTGTTGGGAAAAATGAAATGTATCCTGACTTCAGAGCAAGGCCTGAGAACACGGGATAATGAAATGAAACAAAGACATTGGCATAAAACATAAGATGGTGCTTGACCTGCTAATCTCTGAGTGTATAGGGAATTATAACACTGAAATATACTGTGAAGCCTAAACATAGCGTGGTAGGTTAGCCATGCAAAGCAAGGCCAGACCATGGAGAGCCAGATAGCAAACAGATGAAACATATAGAATGATTAACAAGAAGGTAATGTGGTATTGATCTTTAAAAGCATTGTCCAATAAATCTAACCCAATCTCTCCTAAAGTAAAGGAATAAATATTAAGGATAGTAAAAATCTGATGTATAATGGTAACACCCAAGAAGCAATAAGCATCATGAGCTAATGGTGGAGGAAAAATCATGTCAGAAAAACTTGATTAATATTTTGCAGATTGAATTACAGATGGTTGCAGTGGAACAGATGTAATTTGTATGGCTGTCAGATCCTGCTCCTATTTCTACAGATGAAAATTGTGACTGACGACATCCATCGAGGAGATTTCGCTGACTGAACTCAGAGAACAGGGAATAACACATCCCTCGTGTTCCCCAAAGCATTATTTTCTTTGTTAATATGCATTCAAAGACTGCTATGCATATTTGCACAGTGAAGTAAATTTATACACCATAGAAAGTGGATAAATGTATAGATCTGTGCTTCTGGGGTAAGTAAGCAATGAGCTGTGGATAATATCGCAAGCTTGTTTTAAATTGAAAATAAGATGGTCTAAGTGGGAAGTTGCAAAAAGATGGTGTTTTTCCTGGGAGGACACTGTGCATTTGAGGAGGTTGTAGCACATGTTCTATGGTCTGGGATGTGGTGTGAGGAGAATGCCAGGAGAGGTGGAGAACGTAATCCATGGTGGAGTAATGCCAGAGGATTGCAAAGGCTGGAGGGAGACAAAACTTCCTTCATCCTGCAGGAAATGGTCCTTAGGCATGATCTTCCCTCAAAGTACTCGCTAATTTTGAAGTGCAATAGCTGGAACAACTCAGGGCAGAGCTATGGATGAGACTGGAAACTGCTCTCACTGTCACTTGCCTGTTCAGCAGCAGAGACACGTCCTGGATCATAGAGAAATCCAGGACAATTTACTGAATGAACTTGGGCCATGCTCACAGTTCCAAAGTGTGAGTTGTTTCCTCTTTGCAGTGGGAATTAAGATCCCCAGACAATGTCTAAACTGCTGATAAAGTATATACTCAAATTATGAAGAATAATGTGCCAAGTACAGGACAGTAATATTGCAGACACTGATCTGATTAAAGTAGAAGTATGGGTACAAAAAGATAATCACTTTATCTAGAAGTGGTTTTTTAATGGTAAGAAACACCAGGATTCTTTTGAAATTGGTTTGGATAATGCTGAATTTTAATTGCAGATTCCAGTGGAATATAGGAGAGCCATCAGTGTATAAACACAGGCCTTGAAATATAATTTTGGTGTGCTGACTTCCCATGCTGCTGCTGCCAGCTGTGGCAAAAAGTCTCTCTACAAAATGCACACAGAAATACTGATAAGCTTCAAAGTTATGATTTTAGTACAAAGGGATAGAATAATTGAAATTTAATACAGTCTACAGCACAGGGGTAGTTTTAAGTATACTCAATGTGCAGTGTGACAAATATTGAGGAAAATGTAGTAGGACAGGAAATCACACCGTCATTGCCATATAGCTGGAAGGAGTTGTTTGATTGCTATATTGCTGCTTGCCCTGAGAATATTGCTAATTTGATGTTTACACGTCAAGAGGTAATATTTTGGTACAAATGCAATTAAGTGGCATAAATCTTTTTATTAGTCATCTCTGTTCTACTCTAGATGTCTTTTTCTCATTCAGGCACCTGAATTTTCACATCATAGTGATTAAGAAAAGCCAAGTTTTAACACAAAAACTCTAACTCGGAGGACTATGCAGCCTTTGTTTCTCACTGCTGGGTACTTAGGAAAAGTACTGAGCATACAAACCTGCAGAAGTGCTGCTAGGAGGAGAAACAAACATATGCTGTGTGTGAAGGAAATGGAGGGCTAATGAGGCTTTTGTCAGATGCCTTTCTCTGGCTTGTTGTTTAGCCTACAAGCCCCAGGGGAACAGATTGTGACAATCCAAGTTTTTACAGAGCCTTGCTGATCATGGAGCCTTACGTTACGGAGTATTTGCTTTACCGATGACTCAAGTATGGTGGGATTTGCCTTCTGTGCAGCTTTTCCCTCCTGGTCTCCAGCACCAGCAGAACCTAAGAAGAGAGTGGGTTAGCATTTTCCCAGAGAACAGGGAATCCTAAAGGAAAACTCTGAGGATGCAGCAGTAGCACTGTCTATCCAAGCCACAAGGGACCCTGCTATGTCTTATCCATGTGCCAGTGAATGTAGTAAAAAACCCTACACAGAGCATTTTAAGGAACTCAGTATTTTCACTCCTGCTCAGAAAAAGTGCTCATTGAGCTCAGCTGGAACAAAGACAAGGAGAATGTGCCATTCTCCACTGCCCGGGCTGCGAGGCAGTGATACATGAGGGGACAGTGCTAATAAAGCTCCACTCCCCACTCAGCTCTGGCACTGGAGTTGTTTTCATGCCCAGTCCCTGCTTGCAGGACACTGGCTGATCAGTGGGTAGAGGAATTTGTGCATTAATTCTTCTTTTGTTCTTGTCTAGCTCAGCTCATCCTTTTCTTCACCCCATTTGAAGGGCACCCCTAGCAAAGGTTTTGCTGCCTATTGCTGCAATCCCAAGAGAGTTTAGTTTAGATCCCTTTAAATCTTGCCATCTGCCTTTTGCCCAAGAGAGTAAGAGTTAAAATATTTTTCAGTGCTAAAAATAGGCAGAGTAGAACTGTAAAGGGAGTTCATGTGGAGCCTGGTTCTAAGTGGCTTCTTCCAGCTGATGTAGCTGCTGAGAGTCTGACTCACTGCTTTCCCTGATCCATTTCTCCACCACTATTATGTCTTTCATGAATGAGTCCTTAAATGTCCTTTAAAATGAACAATACAGTTTTGTCATTGTTTGGGCAGTCAGAAGATAAGAAGATGCGATGCTGTATCAAAAGGGAACATTTATAGCCAGGCATTTTTATTGTAAGAAACTGCCTCTGTGACCATAGCTTCAAATAATAGCCCTTATAGAGAAAAAAGGACATCTGTTCAGGCCTTGCACAAAGTGACATTAATATCAACTTAATGGACAAACTTCCAACAGGAGACTTATTAAGCTTTCCTGAATAAATTGATGCTATAGAGTTTTAATGGAGACCTGAAATAGATGACAGCTTAAGAGACCATAAAAACTAGGTGTTTTGTGGAGTTTTACCTGAGTTCATATAAAATCCTCTCCTTCAGATGATCACATAAAGTGTAGTTTTTGAGCTGTCTTTAATGCTTTATGTCAACTTCACAGTACTGAAGAAGGAGAACTTTTAAATTATGACCATAATTGATGAAAGTATCTACTGCCATCTCTGTGAGATTAATACATTCAGCTGGATCGCACAATCACTATAAGGACCACAGCTGAGAGGATTTAGTTGGGACCAAGTGGTTTTAGGACTTGTTCTCTATTAGCCCCCTCCCATTATAAATTAACTTTGGATTGCCTCTCTGTTTTCTGGTTGTGATCTCTAATGGGGCTGCAGGTTGGTGTTGGATGTAGGTGCTTAATTCCTGTCCCTGATTTGTGCCTGGCAAAATCAAGACTGCACCTAGAAGGCAGAGAAACAGGATCTGGCTGCTCCAGTTCTGTTTCCTAGGTAGGTGTCACTTGTTTTTCTTCTTCTCTTCACTTTGGAGCAATGCTTATTAATTTAGGTTCTCCTTTTTTCTGCTCTATCATATGAAAGCTTCAATTTGTTGTCGTAGCTTTATTATACTGGTGAGTACTTTTAAATTTGTTAATGACTTTGAGTGCTTGTTATCTCTTTGGAATTTCTTTGCAAATAAATCTCACTAGATTTGGGAAAGTTCTACAAAATCTGGTTTTGTGTCTCTTTGGGTTGATTCTGTATAATCTTCATGTATACTTTTTCTGGACTACTTAATGTATTGCCCACTACGTAATTTAAGGAAGTAATGATTTAGCTTTGGGTGCATAGGTAAGTGCATTATTGTTTCTCGTAAGAAATTCTATAGAAAACATAAGTATTTTGTTTTAAGTTATTTTGCTGAGATTTTGTTCTGATCCTTTTTTTTTTTTTTTTTTTTTTTTTTTTTTTTTTTTTTTTTCTCTAGTTTAGGAAAGCTGGTTCTCACACAGGAAAAGAGAAGTTACTTGGCCCTGGACAAAAGATCCCTGTTTAGGTGGTTTATGTGGTATTATTACTGTAGATAATCATGTCCCTGGGCTTTCAGTTTCAAAAATGAACACTTATGTCTCTTTAAGTAGTTGCCATGGAAATCCTCACAGCATGAACCTCTTCAGTGAACACCTTATGGCAGATAAATTATGTCTTTTGTTTCTGTAAACACATCAGAAACTGGAATGAAAGGGGTTTGTGTGTCTTCAAAGCACAGGCAAAAGAACCAATACTTGTTTGTTCTAGCATATGTTTTCTAAGCTCACTTCAAATCAGATAAATCAATATCAGATTCTAATAGTATTTATCTGTTATTTGAGAAAGCAATGCAGTGAAGTGAAGAAATCTCTTTTCAGCTCCTAGTCCCCCTAAAGATTTTCAGATTTTTTTTTAATACAAAGGCTTTTGTATAAGGCTTGTAAGAATACAAATATAGATGATATTCCTGTTATTCAAATGCTTTCCTTTTCTCTGCTGTAGAGTCCTCTTCAAGCACCTGTGGCCTTTGTGAGAACAGGGTGAAATAATATAAAATATGAGCGAATAACTCCTGTGGTTTGTGTTTTGTGGCTTTTTGGTGATTAACAAGCTATTTTTTAGTCGAATTGCAAAATAATGGAATGAAAAAGTTTGTTCACAGACTTTTTTTTTTTTTTTTTGAGATGTTCTCATTGTTTTCCACTGCTGTCTTCTCCATGTATCTAGATGTTGAACATCAACATTGGAAAGCTGTTCCTTTGTGTTAGAATGTGGCCAATAATTTATGGGGTTTTAGCATTGATGTAAAGACTAATGCTGTTCTAATAGGGTGTTTAAAAGCCCCCCAAATTTTCTTCTGTTTTCTTGACTAAGACATGATTAGAATGCAGTTATGACCTGCAGCTTGGCAGTGTCATGCTGGATGTCCTGTGTGTAAGGAGCCTTCATGTGTTGGTGCAGTTCCACCATTGTGTCACTCTAGCTGTAATCCCTGTGCACACAGAGAGCCAAAATTTCCTCTGAGAGCAGGGTAATTCCAGCAGCTACATATTTACCCAAGTACTGCTGAGAATAAAATTTGTCCTGGTATAGACATACAAGGGAATTAATAAAATGGGTTCGCTGTAAAATGTTAAGATATAAAAATGGAAAATAACATTTTAATGACAAAATGCACAGACTGTGTAGTGTAATTAGTAACATGGGTTTTCAAAAATGTTTTCTAATGTTTTTATGTCTTGTTTTTAAGCTAGATGAATATTAGTACCTTTCACAGAGAGTATTTTTATTAGTCCTGCAGGACAAGGAACTTGTAGGCAGCTGTTCATGTGTTCAATGCAAACTGTCTTTAACTCTGTCCAGTTCCCATCACACTGTTGTTGAGCCCTGGAAGCAGCATCTGTGATTAGTTTGGTGGCAGCTGCAGCAAAAGCCTGTCTCAAATGTGGGTGGACATGGCACTCATGGTGGGGTAAAGCACACAGATGAGCAAGAAGTGAAAAGAAGTTTGCTTTGCCATGGAACAGCTACCCCCATAGAAGACAAAAGGAGTACTTCATTCTCCTGAGCTTTCAGCCTGTCTCTCCATTCACTATGTTCCCTTTTAAAATTGAGTCTGTTTAGCTTCCCCTGCCAGACACTCTGGCACAGTTCCTCAGGCACTTAAATATCATTGCGGATTTGGGCTTCTGAGCCTACATCTTATTTCCCTCTGAGGGGGAGGAAGCTTTGCAAGGAGAGTTAATTTTGCTATAGAGGAAATAAATGCCATGAACCCTTTCTATTAGATTAAAACTGATAATAAAGAGCAGCCTTTGTCCCTCCATGAAGAACATCTGTGAGCTGCACAGCCCCACTGCCTGGGATGCTGTGAAAAGCCTGGGTTATGTGGAGCGTTTAGTGAGGTTGGCTTCCAGTGAAGCCCAGGATAGAGCTTCCCTCTTGTCTGATCTGCTTTTTCTGTCCTCCAGCAGTATGTATGGAGAGGATCCAACCCACAGAGAGCACAGATGTAGCTGCTCCATAAAAGCTTCTGAAACATCCTGTGTCTGACATAAACAAAAATGACCTTTAGTATCACTCTCTGTGACTGCCAGTAATGGGCTAGTCGTGTTACAAACCTCCAAGCACACACGGTATGCTTGGCACAAACTTCACCAGTATGGGCAAGATACAACTAATTAGGACATAAAAATACTCAGAAGACATATATATATTATATATGCATATGTGTGTGTGTGTGTATATGCAGTATATAAATTATGCAACTCTGCAATGGCATTTGGGGCAGCAGAGTACACAGCAAGGCAGCATTTGCATTATTGTAGTATAGCTGCCTGATTCTGTTAACACACTGGTGTAAATCAGGGCAGCTGCATCTATAATGGCAAAGATGGAAGTAGTGACAAATTGCTTTCAGTGAAGAATTGGATGCAAATTGCCTCTTTTATATCCAAAAAATGGAAGAAATGTCTTTAGACAGCTGAACATTGTCATCCATATTGGAAACAGAAGCCAGAGTTGGATCATTTTCATTTTAAACTCAAATTCTGATGGCATATGGCAGTCTCATTCCAGGGCTCAAAAACGTTTTTCTATCTTGGTTTAAAAGTAAGCTAAACTAGTGTGTTTTGGAAGATAAAGAATGAAACAAATTCATGTCCTTTTTTGTGAAGTTTTTACTTGGTTTCATTCAATATTTGCCATTTTCCTCTTGAACAGAATAATGAGCCCTTGTCTGATGAGTGGATGTGCCCATTGAATTTTGATTTGCCACTCAATAATAAAGCACACAAGGTCTGAATCACGTGGCACAGGGGTGGGTCAGGTAGATCATCATCATTACCCACCAGTATCAGGAAGCAATCAGGAACTGTTAACATATTTCTCAGGTTGTCATTAATAAAGCTGATCAATTTGTGTTCCAACAATTTGGTGATGATTTTTTCTCTAGTCAAAATGTGGTGTTTGCATTCTTGCTGTAATGTATGCCAAGGTGCTCTAGACAGCTCAGGTCACAAATGTGTCCAGGCAAATGATTGCCCCTGGAACCATGGCTTTGTAATGATATGTTCTTTCTGACAGTACTCCTGTTTTATAGAGTAATATCATCTGTAACTGCAGTTGGAGAGTGGGAATTATCTTCTGGCTCACTAGCAACACTGGTGCTTCCTGCATGGCTCAGTTGGGCTGTATCAAGTGGGGGTGGAAATGCCTCTAACAGCAGACCCTGTCACTGGGTGCTCTGCAGGACAGCAAAGATTTGGGTTTCACTGCCTCCTCCTGTGCAGAGCTGGGAGCTGTTCATGGGGCCTCTGCTGCTTTTGGGTCAACAGGCTATAGATCTCCAGCACTGATTTGCATGAAGTGGCTGAGCTTTGCTTGGCTCTTGGAGAAAGATCCCTGTGGCTCCTCAGTGAAGGTGGTTTTTGGGCAGCCTGAGAGCAGAGTGTGTGTCAGAGTGGAATATAAATCATCCCCCAGGGATTTCCTGGTGGTTCAGCTGTGGACAGCTGCATTGTCAGTGCAGTTCTCCGCTCAGCCTAGCAGTTCATGTGGAGATTATTTGGAGGTGCTCAAGTTTCCCTTCTGCATGGAATCCAGCTGCTGCCCTGGGGTCTCCTGGGAGGAAGAGTCAGTTAAGACAAAGCTTGGTGAGGTGCAATGGCTGCATTCCTATCAAACCCCTGTGGGATTTGGGAATTGCACACTGACACTTTCAAGCTTCAGTTCTACAAATTGGCATGTGTTTAGTTGCTTTACAAAATTGAATTGTCCAATTTATTTTCAAACTATAAAGTGCATGGTTTGAACCTATGGGCAACTTATTGTCCAGAAAAGTTTGTCTGCACTGATGATTTGTAAAGTAGAAACTTTATAAACCATTGATCTGTGTGCTGTGGTTTTGCATTCTAAACAAGCTAGGTTTTTTCTCTTCAAGAGGAAAGACATTAAAATGTGTTAAAAATAATATTTTTGCTATAGTTGTACAGCACTTCAGCAGTCCTACTTTTCTCTGACATAATGAAGATGCACCCAAATTCCTCAGTGAATCTTCCCATGTGCTTATGCTTAGTTTACTTTGTCATGGTCATGACATCTTTGTCTGGAGCTTATGATATTGTATCATGAAGTATTTCTAGAAGCCAAATAATTTTGCTGCAATTTCAGTGTAATTTATCACCAAAACCAGGGACAGAATTTTATGTTTAGCACTGTCATGGCCAAGCACATGTGCCTATTTAGCAACTCTAAAAATACAAAGCAGTAACCAAATCTTTTGGTAAGTAGTTCTGCAGCTCCTACTGAATTAGCAAGCCCAAGATCTTGGAGGTATATTTAATCTAGAGCAACAGCAATTTAGAAAGAATTTTATCATCATTTGCAGACCTCAAAAAGGGGAGATGATTTCCCTAATGTTATCACAATTTAAGGGCTTATTTTTGAAACACAAACTTTCTGACTCTGTGTATAAGTATCACCCAAGCTGTCAAGCTTCCATCAAAATTCCAGGGACATCAAAAGGAAGAGTTTTTATTCACTTCTACAATTTTTGGACAATGACTGAAAATATTACTGACTGGAGCCAGCATAGGATTTTTCTGTATCAGACAGTGCTAAGACCTGTAGGTCAGGTAATTACTTTGAGCCAAGGGGTGGATATTAAATTTTTCTTCTTCATTATTACTTTAAAAATCAATAGTTTTACTTTGGGTCCAATCAGGAGTTGTTCAGTATCCTCTGATACTGAAGAATATCTCTACAATTCCTGTGTATTGAATCAGAAACACACCAGGAGGTGATGACCTTCATGGCTCTGAAGTGTTTGTTCAGGTGCATCTGAAAATTATTAACTGAAAATAAACTGAATAAAACACTCCAAAGCCTTGAAATAGCTTCATTATGAACACGAGATATTTATGTAGGAATTTGTTATATAGCTTAAGTAACTTTTTTGGATTTCTTATATGCAGTGATGGTAGGAGGGTTGCTTTCCCTGCATCTGTTGTATCAGATGTGACTGGAGAACTGAAATCAGTAGAATTAATGTTTTTAACAACAGAATGAAAGCATTTATTTCATGTAGTCAGATAAGATTGATTTACAGGTGTAAGCAAATGCTGTGTGGGTCTGAGGAAAAGCTTTACTACAACACTCCTGATTTTTACCACTTGCCTGATCCACTCAGTCAGTTTATGGCTCTGGTAGGGTTTGCTACTTCAAATAAACAAGTAAGACATAAAGTAGAGCAAGCACGGAGGAAGAAGGGTTCCTCTCTTGACTTTTACATGCTGTCAGTTTATGCTTTGTAAGCTCAAATGTAATTAGCATTAGAACATTGTCAACTCTTTTTTGGGGCTTTTTTGTGTTTTTTACTTGGACAATCTTGTGCTCTTCTGTTCATCTCGGATGTATTTATTACAAAATCTGTGTGGGTCACTCTTCTCCCTTGTAGTTCTCTCATAACCATAAACATACATGTTTTTCATGAACTTGTATTTTGTAGGTCTTTTTTCCAAGATTATAGAAAGGGCTGGTGAAGGCTGAAGCTTTATTTGCTGTTGCAGGATTATTTAAATTTTAAGTTACTTCAAGCAATACTATTTATTTTGAATGGGTGGTGATGGTAGTCATTGTTTATCATGTAACCTTGCTAATCAACTATTTTTAAGTGTTGGAAAATGAGATCACAATAAGTAAGAATGCAGTGAAACACCAATTTATTTCCATCATTCATGTAAGTCAGCATAGCTCAAAATAAGAACATAAGTACCCCATGAGGTCAAGCCTGCCTAGCCTAGTAGTAATAGCACACATTAATTACTTCAGATATTTTTGATCTATTTGCTAATTTACATGAAAGACTGACTGTAAGCTGCTTGCTCAATATGAAGTACTATAATAATGATTATATCACTCTTTATATGACTTAAATGCTATAAATAGATATCAAAATATATCTATAGCAAAAGCTGAGTGCTTTAGCTTTCTCTTTACAAAGCTTACCTGTGATCTCGTTGGGATTAAACATTCTAAAGGCACTGAAAAAGCCCAGGGAAAGCCTTGCTGCTTAAATCAACAGCAGGCAGGATTGGGCTGCATCACCTTTTCCCCTGTGAAGTGAAAGGGAAATCTGCTGCTGACCTCTAGGATAGGTGAGATTCCACCTTGGAATAACTCTGGATGCTTGTAGGTGGACTCAAACTTTGTGTGTGTTTCTAAGCTTTCAAGTCAGCTCAAGCCTGTGATTCTGGACAATGCTGCACATGTTTAAAGGCAATAATTTACCAAGAATGGTGCAGGTATAGCTTTGTATCTAAGTAGGTTTTATTGTAATACTGCTTAGAATATTTCTTTGTATAAAGGTTTTACTTTTGAGTCTTGCAGAAGCATCAAACAGCAGATGGTCTGTCTGTGCAATACTGTGCTAATGAGGTTCACAATCCTGCCCAAATGTACCAAGTTTACTGAGTATCAGGTGTCCCAATATCTGTCTAGTTGAGACAGAAAAAAAGCATCCAAATCAGGGTACAGGTGTACCAGGAACAAAAAGAGCTGTAAAGAAAGGCAGTAATGTCTGTGTGTAAATCATATGAAGGGGGTCCTGTCTGACATGAGGAGTGCCTGGGGGTTTAGCCTGGAGGAAAGAAGGTCTCAGGGAGAGCTTAATGTGCTCCCTCCAAAGGAGGGTCTAGTGAGGTGGGGATCAGCCCACCAGGCAACCAGTGTGAGAGGAAATGGCCTCAAGGTGTTCTAGGGGAGAATCAGGCTGGACATAAGGAAGAATTTCTTCACAGAAAGCCTTGTTAAGCATTGGAATGGACTGTCCAGAGGGGTGGCAGAGTTCCCTAGGGGTGTTCTAGAAATCATTAGTGCCATGGTCTAGTTGACAAGCTGGTGTTCCATGAAAGATTGGATCTGATGATCTTGGAGGTCTTTTGGAACCTCGATGATTCTGTAAGAAGTGGTTTTGCCAGGTGAGTTTCATGGACATGCATGAACAAGCACAATGTCAAGAGTGGTGCATGAGGTTATTCTGCAAACAACAAGCCTGACTAAGCGTCTGCCACTGACCTCAGCCTGAAATCCTGCTTTGAAGCAGGACTGGCACTGGAATCTCCAGACCTTGACCCCAATGTCTTTGGTGCTGAAGTATCTGCTGAGCTGACTGCACGCACACAGAGAGAGCATCTGACAGCTGAGAGGGCTCCAGGAACTGCACTTAGGTGTGGGAAATTTCCTTGTGAGCAGAGTAGCATGGGTGCACCTAACTATAAATGTACTATTGCTGGGGAGGTTTAGAACAGGTATTATATGGAGGAAGAGTAAAGCTTGAAAAATGTTCACTGCCTGCCCAGAAGCCCTTTGGAACTATTTGGAAACCTGGGAAAAGGGAAGTTGCAGGTTTCTGAATCACAGTGGTTAAGCACCCTGGAAGGAGTAAATGACAAGAACTCTCTGTGCTGTCATTTGTGCTCTGGCCACAAATAACTACTGAATTGAAAGAGAAGGGGTGTAGTCTGGTTTCAGGCAAGAAGTTTTCTAGTTTGCTAAAGTTCTGGTTTTCTGATGTTTGTATTTACTGAAATTCTTTTCTCAGGGAAAGAACATAAACAGCAGAACTGTTTTTGTAACAATATCTGTGTTGTTAATTCCTTCTGGGAGGAAGGATTCTCTATTGATCCCTCTGGTTTGACCAGCGTGGGTGAAGAGGTTTATCTTTCTCTTGCCAATCGCATTGGTCTGTGAAAAGTGATATATAAAGGGAGACATTTTTAATAAAGAGATCTTCTTCATGCAGCCTGGAGAAAAATCACAAAGGAGTCTGTTGTGTGTTATTCCACAGTGACAGAGGGTTGGGAGGGCAAGGGAACTGGACAGCAAAACAACAGAAATAATTCTTAAAAGAGACACTAGAAAACAAAATTCTTTTCTCTTGGTGCTTGGTATTTAACTGTTTTTATAAATCTTCTCCTGCTATTTTGATCCCGATTCTTTGCCATACTTATGGGCCCTAACACCTCTTACCTAGCTGTTAAAGACAGAATCTCCTCAGGAATTAATTGATGACCTACTAAGCCCTGGTTTCTGGTTGTGGGCTGTGGCTGAGGGTGATGGAGCTCTGGTTTAGTGCTCCTGGTCTGGCACCTAGTATGTGACTTGGATAGAATTTAGGTGTTCAAGCATAAGTTGTTATAAAAGCATCACAAGTATAATTTGAGTGCAGCCTTAATATTATATCACAGGAGGGATCTAGTCTGGAGGTGCCTTAATTTTTATTCTGAAAATTCCATGATTTTCAGTCCCTCTGGGTGGATGAAGAGCTGCTGGTTATTCTGGATGTTGTTCTACATGTTGCTGTGTTTTACTCACTTATCATTCAGTGTGAAATATGGAAGTATTTCTGTGATTACCCTGTAACTGCTGGACTAAAAATATAACACTTTGGTACCCTAGATCCCTCAATCATAGATGTTCACTCGAGTAGTCAATTCTGCAGACACATAAACACACCAGTACCAGTGATAAAGAGAAAAAATGACTCCCTTGTTCAAATGGAATGATACAGCTCCTTTTTGGGTGTGACAGCTCACACCTATAACAGCCTTAAGGACTGGGTTCAGTTTTTCAAATTAGGCCCCCTGTTATTAGGAGGATGCAGCAGAGTTTTGCTGTATGCTTTGATAGGAAATCTACTGATGTTAAATACAAGTTATAGATTAAAGCCAAGCCATCTGTGTCTTTCTCATGAGAAGACACATATGACATCTCAGTTTAATGAGCTTTGTAGGTGAAAGATTAAACAAATATTTTTCTGAACTTCATAAGAATTAAAAAAAAATCAGGACACGGTAACTTTTGCTTTCTCAAATATTAAATTGGTAATACCTGCAGGTATCTAAGCAACCTGTTTTCTGATGGTGACAATATGAAAAACAATTAAATAAAACCAAAACCCAAACAAAAACACTTCTGCAGAGTTTCTGGAATAAAAGCAGCAAAATACAAATTGACATTTATTTTTGCAAGAAACTTCATTTTTTGAAAAGAAGCAGCAGTTAATAGAAACTGATTATAGTAATTGTTCTGCTCTCTTATACCCTAACATGCCTCTTAAGGCTACTTTGACTGGAGAGCTGTGCTGCCCAGGAGCACAGCCCTGAGCCAGGGTTGGTCAGGGCTCTGTACAGCACACAGCACATGTGGGGTGCTCTGGTCCCTGTGATTGATGCTGCATTGCTGCATCTGGCAATAGCTTGTACCTGCAGCAGCACAGGGATGCTCTGATGCTGTGCCTGGTGCCCCTTTTACTAATGCAGCTTCCTCTCGTCCCAAAGCACTGAGATTCTCAAGCAGTGGAGCAGAAAGGGCCTTTAATAAAACCAAACCAACTTTTAGCCAAAGACCTCAGGGGATGTCTGAACCAGTACCAATAAAAGATTCCCTACTGGAAACTGGGCTGGGTACCCAGCATTGTACTGATTTATTACCAATGACAAATCTGATTTGAAGAAATAAAAACTGTTACCTCAGTAGTGTAACAGTGTCTGTCCCACCTCCTTTCCTAAATCTTGTGGCAGAGACTTGCATTTCAAAAGACTCTAATTTCATCTAGATAGAATCATATACTATTAGATAAGTAATCCTGCTACTTGGATATGTTGTCATTTCCTTTCAGATAAAATAAAACAAAATACTAGATCTTTTAAAAAATACTGATTATAAATTTTTCTAAAGACTTTAACTACTTGGTGGGGGAAAAGTTTTAATTGGGTACAGCACTTGACTCCACTTAATCATTGTGTTACAGTATTCAATTTTCCAGGCATTCTGAGTAAAAGATAATTAAGATAGGTGGGTTAGAACTTGGCTGTCATCAGAGGCAACTGCCACAGGCGTTATTTGTAAGGCTGCTTGCGTTTGGGGTCCTGAGCGATGCAGAGAGCAACACATTCTTCTGCTCTTTTCCAGCAGTACCTGGAAGAAGGGAAAGAGAGATGAGGCAATGTGTATAGAGGGGAATCACACACTCAAACCCACGAATGAAACTTGGATGGTATTGGAAAGGAGGAGTGGGCACTTTATCAGCTTTAGCCATGCTCTGTAGCTTTCCATTCTCTCTGGAAGCTATTTTCCTTTATATGTGTCAAGGTTATGAAACAGCTGCATGCATCCTACTCCAGGAAGAGAGCTGTGTTCTCAGCCTGAACCCCAAGTCTTCCTACACTGATGTTGATTAAGCCTGGTCTGATGCTTTGAGCATCTGTTGTGAGTACCAGTGGGTGGATTCAGGCCATATATCTTTATGCATGTTCTTTTGCATGCTGCATTTTCTTAGTAGCACTTCTCTTTTTATTTTTTTTTTTTAATTTTATTTTAAATTTTTTTTATATTCTCCAGCTTTTATCATAAGATGTGAACTAGTATACTTTTGTACGGCTTTTCCTCATGAGAACACTTTTGCCCCAGGAAATAAGAGGTTACAGCAAATCCTGCATTCACAGGGTTGTGTTTGTGCTCCAGTGATGCCCAACATGCTGTGGATTGGATACACAGGATTTTTGTTGCTGGAAGCTGGGGAATGATGCCCAGAACCTCTGTAGATCTCTACTCACGTAGTCTGGGCACACACAAGCAGGCTGTCCCCAGCAGAGAGAGTCAGGGTTCTGCCATCCATGGCAACAGCTGATGTGCCCTCCTGAAGGGAAAGAAGCCTTTTAGTTCCCATGTCCTGTCCCCAGCAGAGAGAAATGCTGCATGCACAGGAATCTTTCCTACTGAAAGGACACATCAAACCTGTTCTGTTTCATAAGGTCTAGCTAAATATTCAGTTGATCTTGTCTGTCTAACACTATTAGCATCAATAAAAATATTTTTCATTGTTTGTCGTTCCCCCTCATAAAGCAGTAACCCACTGCCTGATTCTTGGGGCTCACTGTCACCAGTCTAACCTAGCAGCCTACCAGTTGGTACAGCTCCAGAAATTACAGAGAGAATCTTCTGGAGTAGTTTAAGCTCCTCTTCAACTTTTCTAATTCCTCTAAGCTCTGTAGGTTTGAAAAGCAGTTTCCAAGTCAGCAGGGAGCTGACTGAAATTGCTGAGTCCACACTGGAATGGGCCAGGTATTCTCTTGTCAAGCTGGGTAGCCAAATTCTTGCCAGTCACAAGGCCTTGATTCTACAGGCTGATATAAACTGCAATGTAAACAACTGTCTTTCAAGATTATGATGTCTTTAATTAGTATTTGACAGTCTCTGTGAATTTACTAATAGAAAACCTAATAGAAATATTTGCCTCTGAAGCTAGCCTGACTTGTATAAGCAAAATTGTCCTTTTCTTTGTTTTTCCTTTGGGTTGCAAATGTATTCGAGAAGCGAGGTGAATGAAGGATATCTGGATCACCTGCAACTGTGATTTAGGACAAACAAGTTTTCAGAGTTTTTTTATTAGTTTCTTCTACTTGATTCCAGTTTGACTTCAGGGTGAGAACAAATGTTCAGTGCAGAACTAAGAGGTGATTTTACTTTTTCACTTCGAGGAATTCTGATATATTTACAGGATATAGCCTAGGTAGGATGCATTAAAATTCCCAACAAGGATGGATGCCAGTATTACTGTCATCAACATACATGATGAGAAAAAAAAAGGCTATTTTTATTGTGGCAGCACTTTACAGTAATTTTTCATTACAGTTTAAAGCTGAAAGGATGGTGCCTATTGGTGATCTTTTCTATGAAGAGGAAGGGAACCCTTCCAATTTCTGTTGCTAGAAGGCTTTACTACTATTCAGTCTGAACCTAAACATGAACTCATCAGTTAACAAGTGTGAATTGTCACATACCAGCTGCCATATCCAGATATCTGAATTCTTTTTACTTTTCTCAGTTGTTCCTGGTCCATAAGCTATAACCTAAAAAAAAAAAAGTAAGAAAAGTAATGGTTTCATCCAAGTGACCAAAGTGTCCATATTCTTCTTCCAATAGCATTGAAACCATTCTATTTTTACAGGAGAATATTCGTAGAAGATGACATTTTTTTTTACAGACATTAAAATTCACACTATGTTTGGTATTCTCATATTGATTCCTACTGATAAAAAGGGAACTGGTCACACCTGCCACTCCTTATGCTCCTCTGCATCCTCGCTTATCTTTCCTTCTGCCTCCTCCCACTCTCAGTTTTGCATCTCTGTGCTTCCTGCTTCTGTTCTTGGAACAGGCACTTCCTCCCCATGAACTCTGGGCCCTGTCAAGAGCCTTGGAAGTAGAAGTTTCTTCCATTAACATTAAAAACACTGCAGACAGGACTTCATCTTTCTCATTTTCTGCCCCTTCTGTATTCTTCCTGACATTCCCACACTCTGTCACTTTGCTGTCAAGTGTATTAGATCCTTTGGAGTGTGACTCCAAGTAATTCTGGGGAAGAATATGTTTTGTAAACATCACACAAACAGCACAGATATCAAATGTTGACAGCTTCATTTACACCCAAACTAAACTGTGTTTGACTAGACTGTGAAGTGGAATGTTTTAGGGTGGCTCAGGCTTTCTGGTTGCTGTCCAGTTTTCCTTGTTTCCCCTTTATGTAGATGGAGGGGGAGAAAAAAAAGTGTGTTTACACAGCCAGATTAGACTTGGAGCACGAATGCTGCTCAAACACACACAGAAGCTGAACACACTTTAGTGTTTGCACCATGCTGGTGCTTCTGGCTTGGGAAGGATGGGAGAGGGACAGGGGAGTGAAGGAGCTGTTTTAATCCCAAAGGAAAGGAACAGAAACAAAGTTCGGGTTGATGCTGTAAATGGAAGTAATGAACTAGACAGCCCCTGCCTTAAGCTGGGCAAATCAATGGATCAAAGACAGTTACTTCTGTCAGAGTGCACAGCTTTTTCTGATGATTATACACTGCTCCCTGGATTCACTCAGTCTGAACAGTGAGCACCAGTTATCCATACCTTTAAAAATATGTATTTATTTTTAGAGAAATTATACCCCCTCACCTCTGTTTCAAAGTTATCTCCAAACATACTCAAGGATTTCTTCTGTTTTATTTCACCACGGTGATCATTTAACCAGCTGGAAAAGGAAAATGGCTCCATAACAGAAGTGGAATTCAGTGGGAAAGGTGTTTCTTTCAGAAGTTCATCTGTAAGCAAGGCAGAGGGCTGTAAGTGATCCTTGCTTCCCTTGGTTTTAGCAAATATTTTAATTGAGGGGTCAATTTACAGACACTATCTAGTGAAAAGTCAGTTGTAACAGTAAGCAGTGCTATGGTCATTTTCAGGACTTCTTGAAATTGCAAGATGCATGTGTTATTTGTGTGTCTTTACAGAGTGACTCTGGAGATCTTGCCAGAACTGTGTTCAATCAGGATGCAATACTCTACCTAGTCCATCCTGGCACAGTCCTCATTCTCTTTCAGAGCACCTTTTGCACTGGTTAAATATGATGTATCATCTTGGAGCCTTTGCTCATATCATAGCCCTCTAAAAGAGGACTTGGGCCTCTAGAATAACCTTATTCTACATCTCTCACATTGATAGTACTGGCTTTTATGTTTTTCTCCCCTTAGTGTCCTCTTTTTTAAATACATTGGCCACAGTGAACCAAACAGATTAATACAACCTAAAATTTAATAAAATGGATTTTTTTGTGGTGTTCTTGGAGCTGTAGCTGGATTTCATTTCCAGTAATTCTCCTTCTTAAATGATTTGATTTAATGTAGCTGGAGGACTAATTGCAGTATCAGTATAGCTGGCAAAATGCAAGCTCCATGCTGCATGTTGCTGGAATATGAAATGAGCTTTAGTTATTTCCCAGCTCACAGTGAAGTGCAGAGACAGAGCAATTGCCTTGGTGATTCTGAGTAGTTTGTTCTGAGATGCCATGGGGGAACACCCATCGAGGAATTTCAAGCAATAATGCCAACCAGATGCTGGAAAAACTCCCTGGAGGGTTGGCTCCCAAATGTATTGTGGTAAGAAACTCACAGCCAAATCTTAGTCCTGGTGCTAGTAATAGAAAAGCTCTTTTTTAGGTATTAGAGTATTCATTATGCAATATTCCTTTGGTTCTGCTCTAATGCTGAGTTTCACTGCTCTGCAGTGTTTTGAAGGTATCATTTCAGTTTTTCTTGTAAAGCCCATTTTGTCCCAGTCTTTGAGCAATGTGTGAGGATCATTGCATGCAGGGAGAGCAGTGAACTGAAGCTGCTGTTCATGGGTCCCAGGAAGCACTGAGTGCACCCATCTCCAGACAATCTGGGGGATCCTACCCATTTCCTTGTTGGAACAAACTTTCTCTGTTCAAACTCCTCCATTATATTGGGAGGTTTGACCTGATAACCCACTGTGGTCCCTTCCATCCTCACCCATGCTGTGATTTTGTGATATTAAAATAATTATATTTTTTTAAATAGTTTCTCTTGGCAATGCCTCTTTCAGGAGATTCTGGAAGTAATCTGAAGAAATCTGCAGCAAAAGAAGAAATATTTTGTTTTTAAACATTTTTCTTTTTTTTTTTTTAAAAAAAAAAACCAACTTCCTACTTTTACATTATTTAACTCAAATATTTAAAACAACTTCTACTGAAAAGCAAACACCTCTGGAGAAACTAAGCAGCACCAAAGGAAAAAAAAAGTGTTTACATTAGATTTATTTTATTCTGAACTTGTAAATTAATACAAGATCTAGTCGAACGTTCTGTATTTTATTGTCTGCTAACACTAAAATGCAGTGCTAAGATATTTGGTGATTTAGTTTGGGTGCTTCATTTTTCTCACTGCAATATGTCTGGTTGGTGTTTTTTTCCTTAATTTTCACAGGTTCATCAAACATCCTTTGGAGGTAATTAGGAGCACATACACACTTTGTCCTTAAATTATGGATATGTGCAAATGAGGCTGCGTGGAAAATTGTTTTTTTTTTACTAGGGACTGATACAAAACAAAGGTCTAAAATATTATGGTGTGTGTTTACACACGGCAGAGGAGGAAAAGAAAATTTATCAGAAATTTTATTAGAAGGTACTCAATGCAACTGGTGTTCCAAAAGATGTTAAAACATTTTATTCTAGTAATAGATGAAATCTTTACTAGTTGTTTTTGTTTTATTTTGTTTTCAGAATAAAACTCATCGTTTGAATTCAGAAAAGGTTCTCGTAGTTTTGGAATACAAGAAAGTTACCCACTGGTAGAGCTTTCTTCTAGAATGCATGTCCTAGTTGAAAGAGGTATGGGGGGTTTTGGTGGTGGCTTTTTGTTTGTTTGCTTGCTTTTAAAAATCCCAAAAAGCATATGGAACCTAATAGGATGAGAGACAAATACTGAGATACCAACAAATACTGAGATGCTGTATCTTGCTTAGCTTGTGGAATATTTCTTCTGCACAGTTTAAGAATTCCAGCATGAAGCTGATGAGTAAATTCAGATTATATATGCTGGAGAATGAATAGCAAAAAGCTGAGTCTCAAGGATGGGCACTACGATGTTTTAGGCAAGGAGAACTATGAATGTTCCCATGAGTTGCAAGGAATTTGGGGTAAAAAAGAAAAACCAAAGAACTTATATTTTGACCAAGAAGCATCACAAATCTAACAATAAGAAGTCTAAGTTTGTAGTTTGACTTCTGTCTGTTGTTCTCCATAAACATAATTTTGCTGTTTTCCTCTTTCTGCTGATCTCTGACTCCAGTAGCTCTGATCAACAGGTACAACACACACGGGACAACAGCCCAGGGTGCCTGTGCCTCCTCAGGGCCACTGTAAAGTGTAATGCATCCTGCACTTCTATGCTGCACTGTCCTTTCTTGCTTGGGAGGAACAGTCACCATCTAATAGTTTAATTTGCTTTCAAGTAAAAGTGGACTTTTCTTTATTTAGACTTTAATGACTTGAATTTCCTCAATTTAAGAGCTTGTGAGCTTGTTTAAGAGCTTTTTGCTTTTTTTTTTTTTTTTTTTTTTTTTTTTTTTTTTTTTTTTTTTTTTTTTTTTTACACTTGTCTTGTCAGCATGCCATAGCTTGTGATGGGGTCTTGGTTTAAAATTACTTTTGATGTTAATGGCACTTGCCTAGTGACAGCATAATGGCCTTTGAAAGCTGTGCCTGCATGGAATGAACCTTTCAGTGTGAGCCAGTATATGATGATTTGATTATCTGTTACTGCAGAACAAGTGAGAGAGCTCTGTGGTGATGAGGTACATGACAGATGTGTGACATTATCAATAGACTGCTTGGCTGAGCCCTTGTTTCCCCCTGGTGCTGAGCCTCTCACGATGCTGATCCTCGTGCTTGTGAGCTTGAGCTGACAAGCTGCAATAGGGATCCAGTCTCTTCAGTTCCACATATTGGAGTAGAAGCCTGGTGCTTCTAGAGGAACTGAGTGTTTCCAATCAGGCTACTGCCTTATATTTAGATATTGTTGCATATATTTCTGTTTAGCCTGTACATTTGCTTTCAGCAGTATCTGAGGAAGCGCGAGCCTGTGTTTCTGGAGTTCTGTTCTAGCAATACTGTGAGACAAGGAGACAACATGTTTAATGATGGCAGAGGTAAAAATAAGCCAGCAAAATGCAAGAAAATGGCACTTCTAAGCTAGTCAGCTAATAGTCTTGTGTAGGTTTTTCCAAGTAATATAACACTAAGTGGATCATAAAATCTAACATTTCTTATATTTTCAGACATCCATTTAACGGTTCAATATTAAAGTCCACTTCTGCAGATCATGACTATTAAAAATTTATATCACAGCAATATGCTCTTTATGGAATTATAGCTTTTTTTCAGGTTTTAATTACAATGTGATGACACCATGTTGAGCTAAAAAATAAGTCATGTTTACCGAATGAGTTTGTAAGTATTTGAAAAAGGAAATTACAGGTTTTAAAAGAAGTTGACTTCAGTTAAACAATACTGAACTGTACTGAGACTAAGAATATTAAACCAGGCAAAGGAGGAGGAACAGCTTGAGAGAAAAGAGCAAGTTGAGTGTACAGGTAGTTACAGCCTCAACAGAGACCATCTACAGGAGAGTCTGAGCTTGCTGGGAGCACTGTGCTTCTGATGCAATAAAGAGCACAGGTATAGAAGATTGACACTGACCTACCAGGTATATGTGGCTGTATTTGCTTAACTCACAAGTTACATGGGAGACCCCCTTCCCCTCCCTGGTGATGCCCCTAAGCTTTCTTGTCAAGAAATGAAACCATCTCATTCTCTTGAGCCCTACTATCCCCAGGCTCTTTCCATAGCTCTCATTTTTTCAAGATTTATTCAAAGGAAAAAAGCAGTAAAGCACTTGAAATATATCAAAATAAAGTCAACTGATTGCATTTTGGCTTTATGAAAAACTCTATCTTTTGGTGATGTGTCACCCTTCACTTGTAGACAGCACATTCCAGATGGGACAAGGTTCAAATCTTTAAATCCCCATATATTCTAACTAATTATCCCAGCATGCTGAGGTGCTGTGCTGCCTCAGAAACAGCCTGTCCCTCCTGTGCCATCCATCTCCATGCAAGGCTGTGACACAGTGCACTGCAACTGGTGTCTCCCTCTGTGACAGCAGAAGACTTCAAAGTGAAGTGATTGAATCCTCTGTGTTTTCTCATCCTTTAACTGAGTGTAAAATGGTCCAGACCAGGGATAAAGAGCTCATGAATTATTTTAAAGTTATGTATTAATTTATTTCTGTACACTTTCTAATCACGATTTCCATGTCTTCAATACTATATCATAAGGAATAATTCCAGTGATAAGGTTTTGCAGCATTTCACGTTTAATTGCAATGTCAGCAATAATACATTCCTTAGGATGTTGTTCCCATATGTGCCTACCTAATTTCTGTGAAAAATTCTGTTTTATTCTCCAAGTTAACAGAAATGTCAATGAGACTAGTAGGATTTTAATACCTCTGCAAATAAAACTGGTGAAATGAGAGCCATAATTTCAGACATCTGGGTTTGAAAAAAACCAAGTAGTTAGCCCAGTCCATATAAAAATCCAGAGTGAAAGCACTGTGAGTGAGTGATTACTTTGAGGGTCGTTGGTTCATTTCTCTGTTGTGAAATATAGATGCAGAAGCATTTAGTTGAAAATACAGCACTCACTTGGTGAAATCATACATTTCCCTGTGTAACTTTATTGTTTTTTGGAGCATGCCCTGAGAATTGGCATGACTTCTAATTTATGACTTATCCATGTAATTATTTCTAGGCACATTTTTTCTTTGTGTCATTAAATCTATGCTGGAAACTGAACAACCTTTTTTTTTTTTTCCTAATTGAAACTAAGAAGTTTGATGAGGAAGGCTTTGAAAAATATTTTTGCAATAAAGAAATATAGGTTTTTCAAAAGGAGATCTTATCAGCCAGAAGGAAAGGAATAAATTAAACCAAAGAAGTCACTATTTAGGCCACAATTCTTTTTAAAGGTTTTTCATGATCTATCTATGTGATTTTAATTAAGAATTACAAATTGTATTGAGAAATGCTGTCCACCAATCCTAAAATAAAGAATCTTAATTCTGTTTCTGAATCTGCCTTTTATAACTCAGGGCATTTCATTAATCCTCTTTGTATGTAACTTCAGTCTGCATAGAACAGGAACAGGATATTTCATTATAACAAGAGTTGAGACCTCACTCTCTTGTCTCACTGTCTTGGTGAGACAGGGATTTTTACAGCAAGTGTGAGCCATTACAGCTAAATAGCCTTAGAAACACAAGTGAAAATGTCAGATGAACTCCATTAGTGAGTTTTCTGTTTCAGATGTTGCTGTCTGGGGGGCATTTAAGAATGTAAGGAAGAAAGAAGCTACTTTATTAGAGAGCACATATCTGCTGTGAAACTGCTGAGCTTTAGAGCGCCTAAATAGTTCTTGTTTTCTTTTCTGTTCAGATTTCTGTGAAAAAAACCAACTCTATAGGGCATTCCTTCCTCTTTCCCTGGTAGGTTTGTAATGTGCATTATGCACTATGGTGTATGTACAGGTCAGTGGTGGCTTGGTTCACATGGTGAGCCTGCAGTTTATGTTCTGCCCCTCGGTGAGGAGATCACTTGAGACTACTGTGGGAAAAGCAGATTTCTTCCTGAAGACTTTCTTGGGGATTTTTTTGGTGTTGTCTTTAGCAGCTTTGGGAGCCTAAAGAATCTTTTGGCTCCAGAGAATGTGCAGCCTGCAGTCCTGGGTCTTGGGTACACTGTAGTTTGGAATTAAACAAACTTGGAAGAAATTTTCATATGGAAAGTATAGCAGCCCTACTCCAGACACTGTAATCCTACTTTATTTCTGCATTGAGTATTGCTGACTTAGGTTGCTCTGAGTCAATCATTTCCATTATGAGCTCTGTAATCCTTAGGGACTGGTGTAAAGTAGAAAGCATTTAAATATGAGAGGAAGGGAAATAGATGAAACCAGTGAGAGGTAACATGCTTATAGGAATTGAAGGGTTATATTATATGGCTCTATCCCCTTCTTCCCCCCACATATCCTCTGCAGTTTAAGTGCAGCTTTAGGAGAGATTAAACATGACTTAGAAGTTACTTAAAGGATCTACATCTGCCAGGCTAAAATGAACACTGTGTGTATATGGTCATCTTTGCCAGAAGAGAGCAATGAGCATGATACAGAAAAGGAGGATTCACCTTGTCCATAAAAGTTACAAAGATGATGTTGTGGGGAACTGTAAAATTTTGATGGGTCTAGACAGTGTGAAATTATTAAGTCTCTGTATTGGTTTGTCCTTAGCTTGAGAGTCCTCAATATCTAAATGCCCATATACTGTTTCTTTTAAATATAAGTTTACCCTTATAACTTGTTTAATAGCACTGCTGAGACCACAGAACATCCACAAAGCATGCCCTAGGCTCTATGGTAACCCCTGCTCCACTGACTGAAGAAAATACCTAATTTTCCATGCTCATTCAATTCCTTAGGTTTTGTTTGCTCTGAATCACAAACATAAAACAGTGCTGTATACTAACCAGATCCTTAGTCTAGACTGTGACTCACCCTAGGTGCACCAAAAACCAGTGAAAGTTTTGCCAGTGAAGTCAGTATGGGACTGTTTTTTCTATCATATATCTGTGTGTTGACTCACAATAAAGCTTGTTTGGGAAATAAAATTTCATTGATAATGAGAGGTAGATTACTTTGGATAAACAAAATCCTGACATTCTATTTATACCATTAATGTTCATGAGATTCAGTTTCAAACACACCTAATTTAGGAAAAATGTTTTCTTGCAGCTTTTTACCCATCAAATTACTCCTAAAAGTTGACTGGATTATTTCAGGCATATCAGGAAAAGCTTTTGAGCTTTGGTTACTTCTGCAAAGAATATTTAGCCCTCATTGTTTATTAGAACTGAGGTTTCTCTGTCTGAACTCTCTCATCCTCTTGACTAGAAAAATGGGATGAAATAGATACATTGGGATAATCTTGCTCTCAGGCTGATTCAACTGGAAGTAGCAAGACTTGTTTAGATAACTATGATTCCTCATGTCAAAAAACATGAAAAGTAACCCAAACCAACCCATCTTTAGAGTTCTCTGTATAGCCTATACCCTAAATATATTCACTCTTTTTGATAAAAAGAGAGGAGTGTATTCTCAGTCTTTATTTCTTCACATGGAAACAAAAGAGTCTAGTAATAAAATACAAAACAGTTCCAGGGAGGATGCCTCAAGGACTGCATGCAATATGTATTTCTAATTATATTTTTCCTGATGGTATTCGAGTCCCTCTTCTTCTGTCTTCAGATATTCTGATTGCCTTGCTTTTAGAGGGACTTTTCTCTACTAGCTAAGCCAGAAGCCATAAATAGATCAAGAAAAGGTCTGGATTTAGTGGCTTTTTAGAGGTTTTTTGTGGGGTTTTTTTGTGTGTGGTTTTTTTTGGTTTTTTTTGTTTTGTTTTTTTGTTGGTTTTTTTTTTTGTTTTTTGTTTTTTTGGTTTTGTTTTTTTTTTGTTTTTTTGGTGTGGTGTTTTCTAAAAAGCCATGGGAGCTTGATTGATTCCATTCACAGCTTTCTTCTATGAGTGAGCTGCAATCATGGATTTCTTTGAAGGTGTTTTTCCTCAGTTTTATTCCATTTCTCTCTAAGAAGGTGAGGCACTATGTAGAGAGGAACCTGAGAGTGCTTCAGCTGGCACTTTTAAATTGAGATGACTGGATTTCCAGAAGAGAAACTGAAAAAAAGAAGAGGCTGAAACTCCATCCTCTACCTGAGCCACCTCAAAAAACGTTGAGATGTGTATTGAGTGAAACATCATGGCAACTGCTGGTAGCTTGTTATATGTTACAAATGTCGTGCTGGTTGCTGAACTCTACTTCTTAAAATGAAAAAAAAAAAAAATAAAATAGAGCTGCTGAGGGAATAAATCCAAAGCATTATTTTTATATCAGCTGGGTATGCCTTCAGAGTGAACATTTTATCAGCTTACTTCTATCTCAGTCAAACTGTTTTTTGGTTTGTTTTTTTTTTTTTTTTTGGTTTGTTTTTTTTTTTTTTTTTTTTTTTTTTTTTTAACACTGTCAGTCTCACTGAGAGTTACAGGAACTATAAACTAAAACTTTTGTAACTAAAAACATGGGGTATTTTCTTCATGCATAAGATCTCACTGAAATGTTGGGTTAGGTATTGTCCAAAAAACCTGAAAATTGGAAAAAGGGAGCTGGTCCCCAGGCTGAAAACCTGTCAGGTAAATTACAAAGAGTTTCTGTACTGGATTTATCAGTAACAGTTTCTCAGAATTACTTGTTTAAAACAAAGGTGTCAGGATATATTGTAGCTTCTGATTGATTGTCAGGTTTGTTTTTCAGCCCAATCTTCTGCAAAAATATTAACAATATAAATCTTTAATGTTATTTTGTTTCTGCCCTGATATTATAAATTTGCTACTGACATTTAAACTCTTAGCCTGTTGCGGGATGCTTATTGGAAATCACTGTATTGAACAAGGATGCTATGTGTGATATGCTATTTTTTTTATTACAGCAGCATCTAGAGGCTTCATCTGAAATTATATTTCCTCTGCTAAACACTGTATGAACACACAGTGGGGCAGTACCTGTGCTACCTAGCCCTCACACAGTCCTTGCAAAAAAAACCCAAATAAATCAAACCACCAACACCTAAACATAGGTGACCTGCTCAGACTAAAACAGATTTTGATAGTGCATAGAAATAGAAGTTAGATCTTGGAGACAACCCCCATTTTCTTTAAATGAAACACGGAACCTTTCCCTGAGATTCACACTCCCCAGCCACTCAAAGAACCAATGCCTGAAGGGGGTTCAGCAGCAAAGTCTTCAGGCAGGGTTTCTGACTGCTTTACCATTTTCTAATTGCAAGGGCTTTAAGGTTGCTATCCCATACAGAAGGCTTTCCCCATAATTTCATGTTGGGAACAATGTTTTAGTTAACTATTTTTAAGAACTTTGATATTTATAAAAAACCAGCTTAACCCAATTTTAGGATCTAAGTAAGAGCTTTGTTCTGTTACTGTTTGAGATGGCAGACACTGATATTTTATGATGACTTATCAAGCTGAGCAATGGGGTAGATGTGGAAATAATGTTTCAGCAGAACTTCTGTCTCCCTTAGAGTAATTCATAACAATCATCTTAAGATATTTAGGAATTGATGTGGAGATTAAGGACAACTGGTTCCAAAAACCTTTTAGAGAGAGGAAACTAAAATTTCTCTTATGACAAGAGCTATGGAATTCGAGTTTGGAGTGTGACTGGAGGATGACATTCAAGTTGGCCATCAGGTCAAGAGCAGCATGACTGAGCTGTACATACATTTCTTGGGTGGTGCAGGATGTTCCTCAGTTGCCAGCACAGATGAGACAGCAGAGACATTTGAAAGAACAAACCTGGCTGAGCAGTGGGACTGGCTGGGCTGTTATTGTTTGGCTAACTGGTGCAGGAACTCTCCAGGAAGGGATCTCAGGCTCTCCTGGAGATTTCAGGCAGTTTCTGCTCTTCTGATGATGGCTTTCCATGTGTCAGTTAAGAACCTGGTACTGTCAGGGAGACTTTCCAGGCAGTTCTTGCAGCAGAACTGCACAGGTTGCACCTAACCAAAGCACTTCCAAAGAGTGTCTAGAGCCTGTTCCTGCAGGGGCAGGAATGCTTGTAGAGTGTGGTTTTCTGTGCATAATTAAGACATAAGGGTGGTATTGTGGGCACAGTTTATGTTAATCAAATGCAAGGGATCATGCACATGCTCAGGTAAAGCTGAGGGCCAGCAGGACTGTAAGACTTCAGCAAAACAAATTTCCCACTAAAGGTGGGAAATGTCCTTGCAATTGAGGCTTTTGTTGCCATGCAGAAAGAAACCATCATGTTTGAGAGATCTGACTCCTAAAGCAAAAACTAATAACTTTGCTTTCACTTTGTCTGTTCTATGCCTCCTTCCAACAGATTTAAATGGAGTTACAACTGGAGTATCTGTTCCAGTGTGGAATTTGCAATCACTGTCCACAACAGAGACAAAACAAAAAATGTGGCAAGACAGTGTGGAAATAAAATGTTAAACAAATCAGACCCTATGGGAACTAAAATCATCTGGCTTTCTCTAGGTTTCCCAAGAGTAGATCACAACATATAGTTATAGGTAAACAAGTACAAATAGATATAAAATGTATTAATTCCACTTGCAAAAATCTCATTATGGGTGTCAGAAGTGAAATTTTGTTAGTATAAGAAAGTACTGAAAGTTATAAGTTAGTATTGAAAGGCACAGCAGGCTACAGATATTAGCATTTCAGTCTAGTATAGTTACCTGCCAGGTGGATGTGATGGCATCATATGATCAAACAAGATGCTGTTGGTAATCATGTATATGGAATTTCCTTGTGGTTGGGGTAATGAAAGGAATTACTTCCCAAAATAACTTTAATTTACACAATCAGAAAGAAAAACAGATACTTTTTTTATGTGGTGAGAATCATTGCTCTTCGATCAGCAATTATTCTAATTCTGAAATTAATTTGCATTACCTGGGTTTGGTTTTCCAGTTTTATATTGCCTTGAATTGAAAAACCTGGAATAATGAACATTTAAAGAGAAGTAAAAAAGTCATGTTCTGTAGGTTAAAGAAGACTAGGCAGTTAATACTGGCCAGTAAGTTTTGTGCTGATAATGGATGTGCCAAATCCTCAGCTACTACCACAAGTATGCAACACTATTTTACTGACAGAGGATTTGTCTGAAAGTCCTACAAGATTAATGTCACTATACACTTCCCTTGTTCACCTTTACTAACCATTTAACAAACTGATTACTTAATGACATTCACATGTTTCCTCAGAAAGTAGTTCTCTACCAAATTTGCCACAGTCCTGATCATGCATAAATAATATCAATTAAAAGTATTTAGATTAAAGCAAGAGGGCAAGAAGCCTTAAAGCAGTTTAGTGCTTTACCTTGATAACCTAGCATTAATCAGTGTTAATTTTTCATGCAATTCTTTTGCACTTAGTGTGCTACTAAGTTTACTGGTTCAAAAAAGTGTGTTCCAGACCGATGTGTGAAATACTTGATTTCTCATTTTATAAAAAATCTGATTTGATTAATTTGGGGCATACGAGATGTGATTAAAAATTTATAGAGAAGCAATTACCTTTTAACAAGTCTATGAAAAATGCAACATAAAAAGCAAATTAATGATATAAGCCACAGATTGACAAAGATCTACAATGTAATTTCAATTTTATTTAAATGTACAAAGGAAAAAGCTTACTCTTGAATTATTGGTATGAGCTGAGTGCCGAGATCTTCACAGTAAAACCATTTTTCAAAGAGGACATCAGTTGATTCTCCAACATAGTATCTGATAAAGTAAACACATTAGTCAATCCTTTATTAACCAACAGATCAGGCAGTTTCAGTCTTTTGAGGAAAACAGCTACTCGATGTGTAAGAGCAACTTCTTGTCAAGTACTTCATGTACTTCATTCTGAGGAATGGTTATTTGGGAAAGCTTTCTAACTCCCTGGTTAGGTGACTTGATGGGTGGGGTGCTCTAACTGCTTGGTGTGCCTTGCAGTTCTGTTGATCAATCACAAATAAATCTCCAAATTCCTTCAGCAACCTTTCCAGATTTCATCCTGGAAATGATTGCTGTCATAAGCCCTTGGGACCAATAACTTTCACTTTGGATGTAGCTACTGCAAAAAATCCTGGCCCCAATACCATTTCCAGTAACTGCTTCCATGCAGCTATGACATAAATACCCACATTTGATAGAGGCAGCCCCTGCATGGGCAGGTAAGGAAACAAGGTGGCTTATGGACTTGTGAAAAATAGATGGTTTTCAGCTACCCAGATTTGGGAAGTGTTTGAGTCATCCCTCTGAAGAGGAGTTTAGTGCTTCACTTGTGTTAATATTTTGTCCTAACAAACAAACAAATTTTGGTCAGGTCAACGAGTCAAGGTTGCTGTATGGAATCTACGGAATGGTAAATACAGAATTTACACTCAGATTTTTAAAGGACTGCATGGACTGGCAAGGAATGATGCTCCAGTCGTGTCACTCATATTGTCAATGTTTTTAAGAAGGTCTTTTAGTTTAAAGCTACTGGAATGTGTGTCTGAAGAGGAAGACAAAACTTATGTGATTATCCTGTGCATATCTGCATGTTCATGTCTGTCTTATGTATCTGTACACATGTAGTCCAGAAATCTTCTAAGAGCTCCTGGGCTCCTCAAGTTTTGCAAGAAGATATACTGAAGAGGGTAAAGGTATCTATACCTCCAATATAGAAAAAGCTGTGCTGCCAACACAAATTCTGAACACAGACAATCTAGAGAAGGGAGATGCTAAAAATGTCTTGTTTGGTACAAATAAAGTATCCAACAATAGGACTATCATCAAACTTATTTGATTTCATACTTATTTGCCATAGAATTAAGATTAGCTAGATCATTCTTCTCATAGTACAAGACATGTAATTATTACTTAGGCTGGAGCACTGGGGCAGGACACTTACTCCTCATTCGTGCAGTAATCAGCACGCTGGGGGCTCTGATCTATGACCACGGTTTGTAGACATGATAAATAATGGAACAGTAACACAGTATCAGACCTCGAGTCAGCAGACTTCAAAGTGCATTATGATTTCCTCTTGTGCAGTGGCTGCTGCAGGTGGCTGGTATTGAAAGAAGTGTCAGAACATCAGAGGTTCTGGTTGTAAATTCCCCTCTCTCCCAGGAGCACACAGAGGGAATGTAGGTTCAAAAGCATGACAAGATTGTTCACTTCCCAAAACTTCAAGTGTCTTTATTCACAGCATCAGTGTGAAAACAAGGGGACTAAAATCCTCTGATTTATTTTCAGGCATCAGATTAGCTATTTTGAATTGAGGATGTGTTAATTTCCACCTGCAAGCCATAAGGTAGCTTTCATTTTAGCTTCTGCACATGAGCATGCCTATGTTGGAGTGCAAATCTCTAGATCAGCCTGGACCCCTAAAAAGGCATTCAGCATTTTTCTCTCTCATACCATCCAGACTTCACATGGCAGGTTGTTATACTTTACTTAAAGTTTACTTCACTTTACTATTTAAGTTCTTTTCTTTACATTAATAATAAACATTTTTATCTAATTCACTGGCCACTTTTTTCTAGCTCAAAGTATCTTTTAATAATGTAAGTTCACACAATCTACAGATCTGCAATGAAAGGAAAAAAGAGAAGTGCATAGGTAAACAATATTTTAAATGAAATGGACTTGTTTTTAGCTTGGAATTTAATCATGTGGGTTTCTCTTCTTGAATGGTCCCTTTCTTAGTTTCATTTTGTAGCCTTTTTTCTTTGCATGAAAAAGTATATCTTTCTAGCTCTGCATACTTGCAATCTTCCTGCTGTGACACTACCCATGCAGCAATCAGAACTGTAGGTGAAAGGACAGGAACAGCACTTTACAGATATCACTGCAGGTTTAAATCTGTATGGATTATATGAACAGCTATAAATTCTGCTTGGTCTGTCATCTCTGGTTAATGCCAAGACAGCTTTTCTAGATTGGCTAATGTTGTTCTGTTGTGACTTTCCCTCTTAGATTCGTGAATTCTGTATGGACACAAGACAAAGCTCTCTCTAGAACACAAAGCACACCACTCACTCACACCAAGATGTTTATCTCAAAAGGCAGTAAAACCTAGGCAGAGGTGTGTACAATGTAGAGGGATTAGTGGTGAGAAAATTGACTTTTGTTTCCAGCTTCCCACACGCTTGACCAGAAAGCTGCTCTTCATCATTTTGCTTTCAGTCCTTACAAAGGAATTAATATTCTGCTTGCCAGAACTGATTAAAATAACTTTTTATTTGTGTTGTTAGAGATCTCTGAGATCTTCTTTAAAACTTAAGGCACTAGCAGTAGGTAGTACATAACTAGATTGCTATAATCACAACATGTATTTAAGAAATTTCAATATGGTCCTTGTTTAACTAAAGCAAATGTTAAATGAGTTCTATGTTTTTGTGGGTATAGATAAATAGATGTGTGGATAAAATTAGTACAAAATTGCCAGGATGAATCTGATAAATTATCAGAAAATTAAAACACAGCATTGTTATCATTATGAGAAATTAGTTTATATTATGAATTCTAACAGATTAGTCTGTAAACAGATAGTCTTACTTCACCTTAGCCCATCAATTTCTGTTTTTAATCTTTCCCTCTCAATCACAAGACCCACAGTGTTTTCGTATCTCTGAGGAGAATGAGGTATCCTGGCAGGTAGCAGGAACATCTGTTAAAAGAGATTGGAAGGCATCAGTGTCAGGAAGTCTTTGTTTTTTGCATTGTCCTTTTCCTGCCCCTCAACCTGCAAAATCTGCTCCTGGCCCCACTTCTCCTCTACTTTTTGTTGTTCCCGTGCTGCTCCTTTGCAGCTGCACCCACTGTGGTACCCACAGCCCTGCAAACCCTGTTTCTTGCTTTCTCTGAGTGATGACACAGTGACTGCAATCAGCACTGCCTTGATGGCAGTCAAGTTCTCTCCTTCTGGTTGAGCATCATTGCTACACACAATTGAAGTGAAAATCTAACCAATTACTCATCTGAAATTTATAAACTTACTGCAATTTCTCAGTAATTGAAATGGAAATAAAAGCAGATTTTTTGTCTGCTCAATAAAATGTCTAATCAGCCACATGTATCCTCCCTACACAGTGAGCACCTTTGATTGCATGATGAAGAGTGCTAATCCCTCCGGAAATAATTAACAAATATGAGGGGCTGTTTACTCACGCAAGTGACAAAGTGAAAAGGCAACATGTGGTTAGAAGTTGGTTTCTGTAGCTTGAGAATAAACCCTTTCCTAGCAGCTACCTGTGCAGCAAGTTAGTAAGCTTGTATTCTTCACCAGGACAGATGATTTTGCTAAGGCTGGGCAGTCATTACAGTTTCTATGTCTGTAAAACAAGGCTAATGATGGTGCCTCAGCACCAGTGTCAGTCCTTGCACCAAGAATTGTGTGCTCCTTTTCATTAGTGCTTCTCTTCCATGCTGAGCTCTCAGCTGGGCGTGCTCCTTCAGTGTGAAGTGTAAAGCCAGAACCTCCCAGTTGGAAAACGTGTTCTGTTTCGTCACTGAAGTGTTGTAATGCTTTTAAGGACATTGAGCTATTGGCTTTAACAGCTTCCATTTTAAAGGCTCTCTCCACTAGACCTAATAACCCTCTCAAAGACCTGAGTGCAGAGCAAGCCTGTGCCATAACCATGAGTGGCAGTTGTTGTACATCTAGCTCTAGTAACAGCCACTATTCATGCTCTCAGTAAAAGCACTGCAATCTATGCTTTAGCAAGTGTACTACTATAAGGAAAAAACTGATACATTTTATTCATAAACGGCTCTTTTAAAGCTGTGATGGTTAGAAAGGCTACCTGTGAGGACTAAAGAAGGCTGAAATTATATGAATCATTTAATTCCTCAGTTTAGGCAGTTTGCTGAATGGTGTGGGTGGGTGGGTGAGCAGTGTGTACCTGGCAGGGCGTAAATAAAACACTGACCCTACTGAATTCACATGGCAGATCCCAGGCAATAAAGGGGAAGAAGAACTTCTCTCAGTGTGTTCTTGACTATCTGAATAGGTACCCCAGATGTTTAGAGGGATTTTCGTCTGTTATTAACACAGTCAAATGTTGAACACAGTTTATTGTAGTTTCCTATTATTTACTTGAAATTTTCTATACTCCGTTCAAGCTATTTTGTTTTTAAGTAAATCCTGATGCCATCTCTTGCACAGCAGGGATAAATTGGTTTCTAAATAACACACAAAACATTCATTTAACATACTTATGTACAGCTATAACAGAAAAACAATCCTGTTTTACCTCCCCTTCCCGGATGACAACGTCTTTTTGTTTCCCATTTTCAATTATCTTCAAACACATGTCTCCTTGAACCTGGTAAAAAAGCTGAAGAAATAAGAAAATAGCATTAAGGTAGCTACTCCAAAACATTCTGCACTTTATATTCTCTATACAAAGAATACATGTATAAATACATTCAATTTGAAGTTGCAAGTATTTGCAGATTTTTTTCTAACAATAACACGCTTCAAAAATCTGTTGATTTAAAAAATGTAACAGAATATGTATTATTTCTATTATTTTACTAAGAATTAATAATTTATCCAAGAAGTCTGTAACTGCATATAAAGCTATGTTCTGGGCCTGGTGGAATTCCACTGTCCTGATTTTACCCTTGGAATAACTTTTTGGAGGGCTCAACATTACAGTTCAAGCATAGATTAATTACACAATATAGAAAGCTTCATTTCAGAGGTATCAGGGTCTTTAATCAATCAAATTAAATGTCATTTTTCCAAGTAAGCTCCAAATATGCACACACAGGTTTTTTGGTGTACTTTTTCAATTTTTAATGGCTTTTTCTCATTTGGGAAGAATTGCCCATTTGGAAGCTGTTCTGCTTTACTTTTGTGCATCCCCTCAAATGCAGCAACAGCTGCTGCTCTTCCCATTGTGTATGTAAAAGGGTTACAGTCAAAGTGTATATAAGGACAGAATCACTGGACAAAATTCTGCCTCTGGTGACCTTTCCATGGCTGTTTTCAGACTAAAACCAGCTCTGCTTTGTGAGGGCTCTGGGGTGCTCAGGTCATCATGTCTCATGACAGAACTAGGTTACAATCTGTGAGCAGATCTGTATCTGTGACCTGAAATAATGGGCACATTCACCCTTATTTTTACGTAGTGCAGAGCAGTAATATTTCCAAAAGTCATTCCTGCCATGCTTTCCATGTTCTCTTTGCCACATGTAGAAACCATAGTGCTAGTGCAGCTGAAGTAGTCTGAAACATGATTCAAAGTTAGAACTACAACTGAAAAAATCCCTTATTTGTAGCAAGTCACTACAAGTTCCAACAAAATGAAAAACTAATAAGGAAAGAAGAAACCATTGAGGCATGCAAACCCCCTGAACTGATCTCTTTCCAGCATTAGAAAAGCTTAGTCAGTTTTTTAATCAGAATTATTTCTGAAGCAGTTTTGAAATATTAATACATGCCCCCCGGAATTGAAGAAACACCTCCATGAACATGAGAAAGAATAAATATGCTGCTAAGGGAACAAAAGAATAGGGAGAACTGAAGATACACTAGAACAAAGTTCATGCTGAGAGGTTTTACATGAGTGAAAAGTTCACCTTGCACCAGGGATGTCACAACAGATAAATTACAACTCTTGTCTAGAAGGCCACAGTGCCAGGCTATAATCCTCACTGCAGTCCCTTTCCCTGTGTTCCTGTGCTCTGTCTTTGGGATTTCCAAAGGGCAGCCCCCAGCTCTGCAGCAGCCCCCCTTCCATGGGGCAGGGCTGCTCCCTGCACCACAGAGTGAGCTGAGTGGGGAAGTGACCTCTCCTTCAGCTCATCCAAGACTGTATGATTCAGCAGGATTGTCACACCAGCTGTGGGTCACATGGCACTGACCATGCTGAAAATTAAAGTATCAGTTTGGAAATCTTGGGAGTGTTATCTCCCCTGCAGCTACTGGGGCAGCTATTACTGAACACACACAAGACACCAGGTGGAGAAAGGACAACAGAGACAGAGTTTATCCTGCTTCTGACAGGAATCATGCAGCTGAGCAACCTTTCTGGAAATGAAAAACTTGAGAGTGGATGTCAGCTATCCAGTCCAGAGGTGAAGCATTGCAGTCATAAGGAAAGATTCTAAACAGTAAGTTATGAATTAAAAGAATTGTTTTGCAGTGGGAGAGGAGGGATGACGTGGGCTACACATTGTCAATGAAAGTGTTTTTCTGCCTGAATTTAAGTAGTACCTTTCACTGTAAATTATGGTCTGTTCTTCAAAACTGTTTTCTTTTAAATTGCCTGAGTGCTTCAGTCATCCATAAATCATCTGATGTAACTGTGATTAATACAAGTGGCAGCAATTACTGAATCTACTGCTTTGCTTATAATATAACCTGAACTTCTTATCAAGGAAACTGTCAGCTATTTAATATCTCAGTGAGTTACACTCCATGCCCATTTCAGAGGCCAGATTGGCAACTGTCTTTCTGTTGGAAATTTATTTTTCCTAAATACTGACTTTTGCCTTTTGGGCAAATCTATCATTTTCCTAAGTGCCTCTTGGAAAAAGAATCAAGGCCTGAGTTAACAAAATTTGGGTGTGTATGTATATATATGCACAAATATGTACACCTACATAGGTGATAGATATAGATAGGACAGTAAGCCAAAGAGTTCATACCACTTGAAAATACACTTTCTAAGCTGTACCATTCTTACTGGAATAATCTAGTATCCATTCTCCCCAGCAGTACTAAAAACTGAGGAAATGTACAATATTTGTGCTCTATTAGCATCTTATTAATGACAAGGCCTCTCATTATGTGAAATGTATTTATCTCTTCTTCTAGAAAAGCCTAGATTTTTATATTGCTACTGCATAATGGCTCAAAATTGGGTATGAATTTTGTCTTTCTGGGTGAAAATCATGTCTCAGGGAAGAAACAAAAGTTGTTCACCATTCTTTTTATTGTATGTTACTAAATATGCTTATTTATTTATTATTGTATCTTCCTTTCTTGTTCTCCTTTTCCAGACTTCAGCATTTTGTTTCGTTTTCTGCTTACTACGTGGTATCTTCTCACTATGATTATACTACAAACACATCCTTTATTAACACTTACCTTACCTCTAGAAGTTACGAGCTACATAAAAGTTCTTCTTTACACTAAGTGTAACATTATTTCAAAACATTGCTCGGTATGGTCATTAAAACTGCAGATATACCTATGAAACCCAAATGAAAACACCTTAAGATTGAGAGGGCTTTTTCTTATTAATTTAATTTTCCTTAAATTTTCTTTGCTGTAGGAGAAATACATCCTCTTTCCTTAGTCTGCTTCACTGTTTTTGATCATGCTTCAAACCTGGTAGCATTATGCCTGCAGGGGAAGGCAGCATGGCCAGTGCTGAATCACTCTCAGTCTGTGCAGGGGTATTTCATTCAATTATGAATACTCATGGAATAAATTATGCTGGCATTTCTGGAGGCAAGAGGAGATGAACAACGATAGGAATTCACTGTTGCCATCAGTTGCTGAAGCTGCTTGTCTTGACAGAAATTGCAGCAGGGTAGTAGAACATGTGGATACTACCTTAAAAAGAGCACTAATATCCACACTACATTAGTGTGGTGAGAACTGCTCCTTCATGCAGGTATGTGTATGCCACCAGAGTAAACAAAAATCTAGTAGTGGAAGAATACAGGATTTGTAATTGGTCTGTACTGACTAACTAAAAACCCCACAAGTTTACTTTATTTTATGTAGTCTACGTAAAAGTCTACATTCTATTTTCTATACAGCAGTGTGTGTAACTGAATTTGGATCCACCTTTGGTATCAAAGTCTGCCTAGACACAGGAACCCAGAGTTCCATGAGGGCTTTGATAGCTGGCAGCTTATTTACAGACCTCTAAAGATACCTGCAATTAACAGGATACTTTGAGTTCTGACTTCCATCTAAAAATGGAATTTGGGATTGCTCAGCCACTTCTGGGATTAGGCTCTGGCTCAGTATATCCTGGCTTGTATTGCTTGTCATATGGCTAAGTACTAAATTAATTTGCAGAGCACATCAAATTCTGATGTGGGAGTAGAGCTTGGGTGTTCTCCAGACTTCAGTGGTGACTGATCTATTTGAATACAGAAAAGTAATTTTCCCTTTCTCATCACAACGGTTTTTCAGCCATCAGAAGTCTACAAGACAAATAGATGAGGAAGGTAGAGAAAACTATGTTGAGGGATTTTAGTGTGGTTTGTTTTTTTTATTTCCCTCTGCTCATTTACATGTCATCTGTGAAACCTAAATACTAGCCAAAACTTAGCCCAACAATGAAGCAAAATTATTTCTGAAGACACAATCTCCTCCTGATGCAAAAGGATCATCATTCTTATTACATTTTAATAGGAGCTTTGTTTCTTATTCAAATAATCCAAGAGTCTTTACCAAATAAACATCTGGGGTTTTAAAGGTAAAGAAGCAAATTTTTTTCTCTTGCTTCATTGTGATTCAGGTTCTCAGATTTATTTGGGATATAACACCACTAAACAACCTATGGGAATGCACACCTAGCCCCACTTTCCCCTTTTGTGAGACATCCACTATCCTTGTAAAATGCAAAGGGCAAATTTGTCTGAGAGGGGAGAGCTTCTCAAAAGCTTGCTGACTGGACAGCAGCACACACTAGAAGGGGTCAGGCTTCATTTAAGCAAATAATCTGGCAGAAACTGGAGCCAAGTGTTGTGGTGTCTGTGTAAGAGGGAGAGAAAGAGAAATCAAAACTCAGGTCAGAAAACTCAGACGAGTTGTGGCAGATGTGACCTCAAACCTGTATCATGTTTCAAAGCATGAAGTTGTATCTCAGTGAGCCCACGTGAATGTGCCAGAAGAAGCTGAAGAGATTCACCAGGATGATCAAAGGAAAGGGAACTCCTGCTCTGAGAGGTCTCTATAGGGCTGCAGTAGAGGGCTGTGCTCTGAGGTGCTGTCCAAATGGTTAGGTGGCTCTATCCCAGGAAACAATCTAGATGCTGAGAGCAGAAACTTAGGGTAAAATACAGCACAATGAGAAGTGGGACTTCTACATCTAAGTGGGGTGTGTGCCAATGCAAATGTGTTGCAGGTGGTAGATGAAAGGCTGATTTGAATTTCTCTGCATGGAACTGCACTGTTTTATATAGACTCTACATCAGAATGTAAATTGTTAGGAAATCAAAATCAGCTAAATCAAACTCAGTTGAGATTCATTGTGTGTAAGTGGTGGTCTGAGGTAGGTAAAGAGATAGCAGCCTAACTACTTTTGTGATCCTAGGTTTAGCTGTTAGCATATCTCACTTTCCCCCAAAGCAGCCCACACAATGCAGTAAATAAATTCTGAAATTCTTTTACTAGAGCTAGGATTTGTTATGATCGTGGAGTTTATCTATCATTAACTTCCTCCAAAATATATGGTCCCCTTGAGTTTTCACTTATTTCTTTGGAAGAAGTTTTTTCTACCCTCAGGCTTTACAAGTAAGTAAAAATGCAGGAAATGTGCCATGAAGCCTGTAGGCTATGTTAACACTGAAACTCTTCTTGTCACAAATGCTATGGTATGATGAAAAATTCAAGACAAAGATATGTTGAGGAGGACTGTTCCCTGCTACCCCATAGTTGTGAGGGGTTGAGCACAGAAGGACACAGCCTCAAGGGGAGGCCTGGGTTGGTCAGCAGCAAGAATTCCTTCATGGAAAGGGTTGTCAGGCATGGAAATGGCTGCCCAGGGTGGTGGTGGGGTCATCATTCCTGGAGGTGTTCAGGAACAGCTGGACATGATACTCAGAGCCATGGTCTAGACAACAAGGTGGTGTTCAGTCAAAAGCTGGACTCAATGATCTTGGAAGTGTCTTCCAACCTTAGTGATTCTGCAATTCTGTGATCATGTCAGGGCCGCCACAGAAACTTTCAATGGCCTCATCAAGTTGACTACACAAGAATTGTAGTCACCAGTCCATGGAACCCAAAACTCTCTTGACAAAAGAGCTCTACTCTGATGGAGAAGGGAGCAAAAGGAAACTTTACAAGTAAGAATGAATATGACCTCCTGGTAAATTCCAGCCAAAGACTGTGAAAGATCTATCTCTTGTAAGGTGCAGCTTGATTTTTCTGTTTAAAAATCCTGTCCAATGGCAAACAATGTCTCAGGTATGAGCCTCTGTGCAGAAAGGTGGCAAAGAAGTAGTGCACAGAAATTTAAGAAGGCAGTGAAGCACTACAGAGAAAACTAAGGAGGAACAAAATGTAAGAGTTATTTAGGAAATGCCTGCTTGTTGATAGGAGGAAAGAAATTGTGCTAGACTAGCTGTCATTTTAGCCTAAATGGCTGTTCAGGAGACAATTCTAAAAGTCTTTGAAGGGAGCACAAATCAAGACTGTTTTTTTTTTTCTCCTAATTAGCCAGTGAGAACTAATCTTCCTGATACACCTGCACCTTAATAGCACCAGCAGAGAGCAGCTCAGGAGCAGGAGGATGCTCCTCAGCCCTTATCTCTGCATGCCAACCCTTTGCTGCTGTGAACTGCAGGCTTTCAAGTGCAAGTTGTGCCACAGGACACTCCATAAACTGTGGCATAACAGGCACAAGATAGTGAGTGTCTATCTGATAGAAACAATCCTAAATTTAACTTTCTCTCCAAACCAACCCTTCTTTGCTATCAGAATACTCACAGTAGAACAGCAGCAGCTAAATTTGCCTGAAGGATTTGTGGGTTTTCGCATTTGTGATTTGGCCTGCTGGCAGTATGTCTATATAGTCTGTCTTCAAATTATCACCCAGAACTATAAATTACTCATTTCTGACAAAATAATGAGCTGAACATGGCTTTGAATGGTGTTTTTTTAATCCCAAATCTAATTTAGGAATATGCCCTTTTGCTAGGATACTCACAATTCTCCTCTAATGGGAAACATGGTTACAAGTTAGATCACAGGAAGGTGCAAATGTGTCTGATAAAAAGATATGGTAAATGCAATGAATAACTATAACGTACTTTTATAAAACTGAACGAAATTGGCCCATATGTTAAACTGGTGCATAACTGATAATGCTTCTGATGTGTGTATTGCCAATTTTCTAATGTGATAGGGTTGTTATGTTTCCATTTTTGGTTCCTGAGTAATTGTGGGAAGCTTACTATGTAAATGAGCATGTACTATACCTAAAAAACCTTGTTTCCATTTGAGTTAGCAATAACATCTGTATGCAAGAGTAAATTAAAAATCATGCTTTTATAGATATGGCTAAAATTTTATATTGTTTAGAAGTCACATATAGAGTTTGTAAAAGGGTAGGCAAAGTTATTCACAAATACAGGAACGTCTTGCAAAATGAAAACAAAAAAAGTTAAATTAAATCAGCCTAACTTTCCTTTAAGGAAACCCAAGCAGAGGGATGGCCTGGTCCTGGGTGCTGCCAGAGCTGTCCCTGCACAGCCCATGAGAAGGGGCACAGTGGAGTGTGCTGGTACCTGGCATGGGATGGATGTGCCTGTGCCCACAGCCACAGGTGGGCTGGGGGATGGTGGTGACAGTCCAACACAGGTGGGTAACTCAGCATCTGCTGTTGCAGAGCTGTGCATCTCTAAGGACTACACACACCTGCATGGCACAGTCAGAACAGGAGATCAATGAAGGCTCTTCTGAAATGCTGGGGTGGGTTTGGGAGAAATGATTCAATGATAAGTAAATTAATTTTTCTCTCTCTTCAAAAGGATTTTTTGAAACTTGACCCACTTCTGCCTTAAACTATGTAGATGTTTAGGCTTGAGTTTCCAAAGGTACTTAAAATTAGGTTGCCAAATGTCACTGGAATGACATGAAGTTAAATTATTCTGCAGGGAAGCAAGGCAAATTGTCTCCATCCTGACACCCTTACTTCCAGGTCTCTAGTAACCACTTTCTCTTAGGAGTCTTTCAGAGCCAGTGGTGGAGAAGTCCCCAGGCCAAGCAAGCAATTGCAAGAAAAAGGCAGTAACCAAAGAAGGTGTAAATTGTTACAATTCTGTTAGGTTTCTGCTCTCTTTTCCTCCATGCTGCATTTGCTGCAATAGCTACTCACATCTCAAAGTTGGAATGGAGCCACCAGTGGAATGGCTTTGAGCACAGGGCAATGATTTGAAAAGTATTTAAAGAGACTATTCTTTAACTTTCCAAACTCAAATGAAAGCTGAAAAGCTGATGATTCTCACAAAGTCCACAAAAAATGTAATTTCTAGTGAATCAAAATATATTTATGAACGTCAAAGTTAGTTTTGAAATACAGATCAATCTTCTGCAACAAAATATTGCATTAAAAATATCATTAGCTTCCTAAAGTTATTTTCCAAAATGTTGAAATGAGACACTTTGATGTGTCGGAACACTTTCTCTAGTTTCCTGTTGGAAATGAATTACAGCAAAACAGATCTGATCTCTTGTGCTTGTTTTAAACAAAATGCACAGATGGTGTATGGTTCTGATGAATGATGTGAATGATTCTGTTTAAGCCTATGAATAGATCTAATAAATACAACATCACTGAGCCTGGCATTGCTAATCTGTAGCTTCAAAAGTAGTTATGTGTAATCATTATAGATAAATTAAATCAGAATAATATAAACAACCTATAGGTTACCTCTTCTCCTTCTTCGATGTGATAATCCTTCCTTTCATTTGGGCCTCCAACAAACATCACATTTAATTGATAGCGATGCCTAGAAAAGAAAGTGACATTTTGAAGCTACCTCTATTTATGATGGTCTTTATTTAATTTTTTTTTTTTTAACTTCTTTTAGTGAGTCAATGAAACAATGTTGAATGAAAAGCAACAGCCAGTACAAGAATTCCTAAGACCCTGGATGCATCTCTGCCCTGGCACTGTCCTGTTGGGTGACCTGATCCCTCCTGGTGTTTCAATGCCTCCAGCTATGAAAAGGGGACAACAATAGCTGCCAGCTGTGAAAAGAGCTCTGAACTGAAAAGATAAAGAATGTTACCTAAGAGACGGAACTAGAAAAAAGGCTTTTCAACCTGAGCTGATTATGTAAAGGTAAAACTCTTAAAAGTTAATAAAGGTAAAAAAAATATTTTTTCCCCCACATTGGTAGAATTACCAGAGATACTGATGGTAGGAATTGCCAGCTAATTTCTGGTTTGCTTACAGTGGTTTTACTAAGCTGGAACAACATTGCAACGGTTTCATTGTGGCCGTGGCTATTTCAGACAAGGAGATTCCAGGCCCTTTCTTAACTCTGCCCCTCCTAAGAGCCCGAGAGCGTTCCTCTCAGCTATCACAGAGAATGGCTACCACCCCAATTACCTGTCAGTCCATTCACACTAATAAAAAGGTAAGGTAGCAGGTTTTCCTTTGCTAAAACCCCTCAAAATCAGGCCTGTTAGCTGTGAATCAAAACGTGTTCTGCTGCTGTTTGACAAGTGAGCTGCGGTGTGTTGGCCCCTGCTTTGCAGTGCCATGGAACCAGCAGGGCCAGATCAGCCAGGGAGCAACAAGGAGCCCTGTGTCAGCACAGGAAGCCTTCACTGAAAGGGGCTCCTAGGAGTGAATATGTACATTCATATCCAACCTGTTACCTTTATCACTTTTCCTGTGAACAGTATTTAAATGATAATGACCAACACAGCGGGGACTACTAAAGCAGACATAACAAGCAACAGTGACAAATGAGTTGGTCAAATAAAACTAAAGAATTAGAATTAACTGTTCACTGCATAGGAAGCTGTGTATTTTACAGCACCAGGCTTCATATCTGTATCATAAAATAAGGAACTGAAATCCAAATTGTTTGCACCATGCAGATTTAATATTCATTTCAACACTGCAGTGCTTCTGCATTAATGAACACTTCTACTAAAGAAGGGCAGGATGATCCAAACAGCAGCAATAGAGATAATAATTAATGAAATAAATGAAAATGAACCCTGAAGAATAAAATAAGAGAAAGACAATCTGTGGGTTTCTTTTAGTCTACTGTTAAGATTTTTTTTTAATAAACATTCAGTTTTGCAATTAATACACTGCACTAAGTAAAAGGGAAAATACTGCTTTAAAACAATTACTGCTTGACTTCTTAATTTGGCAAATCTCTGATTAACTCTGTTATCCTATAGATTTACCTGGGCTTTATATAATAAACAGGCTATGGGTTAATCATTCAATAATTAACAAATGTATACTGACACCATCAAATGATTCCAGCTATGAAATATGAGTAGATGCTCCAGTCTTTGTCCATCTTGCTAAATAATGTTATCTGGTTAATGTAGTTGTTTTAAGTTAAGGAGAAATATCATAACAAAGAAAAGCAGTTTCAGTTAAGATTGCCAAGATACAGTTAGGAGTATTGTAAAAAGTTTCAGAGATGAGAAAATTACTTGACTGTGCTATTGTTAGAATGAGGAGATACCTAAGGGACTATTAAGTTTTCTATACTCCTGCATTTCTCTTCTTATCCACATAAAGAAAATGGTACCAGCAGGTAACCCTTTAAAAACATTATAAATAAACTGCAAAGAATCAGATGGTCCATGACCACACTTAGTTCCCTTCTGGTAAGCATCAGATTCTGAACTCAGAGGAGCTTTAGAAGTACATGAAAAATCAGCCGTGTCAAGAGGTTTGATTTTGCACTAATTGCTCATTGTTGAGGTTAAAAAGCATTTAAACTTGCAGGATGGTGTCATAAAAATACAATGTCAGAGCTGCAATTTAATTAGATGTATCATCTTCTTTGGTAAAACTCTGAACAGGCAGTAATTCAGGAACTGAGGTTTTGTTTTGCAATCCCAAATAGGTATTTAAAAATTGTGATGGAACACAATATCATAAAAAAGCCTGAAAGCTGTAATACCTTTAGGTACCAAAAGCCCTACTGATTTGCTGTGAGACTCATTTTTAACTGTAAATTCTCCCCTGAAACAAAGATTTTAAGTTACTTAAATTTTGAGGTGCTTGCCTTCCACTGAGGCAGTAGGACACAGTGAGAAGATTGCCTTGAAGATCTCTACTCAGCACATAAAGGATTAACCCTTTGAAAAAATGTTAAAAATCTATTAGTTGCTTCTTGGAAAATCACCTAAAACCTTTTAGAAAATCCTGAAAGCATTTCAGTAGCACCAAGTGCAGGTGGTGGTTGATTCAGAATCATGCAGTAGATGGTTTGGCTCTCCTTCTACAAAGGCTAGAGCCATGTTGGAAAAATGGATTTTTTTTAAAACTGTGCAATTTTTAATCACCAAAAAATGTTTCTTGTTTCACTGTAATTTCTTAAAATGTTTATGGGCAAAGATCTTAGATAGATGTCACATTCCAGATTTACTCAAGGTTTACACAGAACTGCTAGTAAGCAGTACAGAACAGTAAAACCAAAAAAGGTTCATCATACTAATAAGGAAAGAAACACAAGAAAATATATGTAAAACATTAAAATTTTCCCATTATCAATGGTAAAAATCAGAAATTGATATGCTTCATAAAATGCTTCCTAAATGCATTTTGAAAATGAAAGAAATAGGAACACTTGTAGTGATTCAAGTTTCAGAATTTTTCAGTTCTACATATAGCTGTAGTTTCAACACAGACATGGCAGTAAGGATGTACTCTACCTTTTCTTTGTCCTGTAATCATTGCTTTGAAAAGCAACCCTTGCACCTGTGAATGGAAATTAATATCTCTGATACATTATTGCCCATTCAGCTTTTCATTAGAGATGGCACTTAAGGGTAAGGCAACAGCCATGGTTTTTTTATTTTTTTTTAACTATTAAAATTCTAAAGGATTTTTTTCTAAATTAAAGTTAAGAAAATGCTTTTAAATTTCTTTATAAAACCTGGGTCTGTATCACTCCTTAGAGGGAATACTTTCTAGTGAAAACTTTCTGCATACAGAGTTTTAGACAAAATACTTTCCTCAGTTTCACTGACAAACATAATCCTTGTTAATATTTTGACATATGTTGGATAATTGACATTGGTATTTGTTCACAAGCTTTGACAGAGAGCATACACATGTGTTGGGGTTTGGGTTCACTTGTAGAATTTTTTTTTTTTTCTTTTTTCCCATAAGTTGCCAGGTAACTAATGTCTGAGTACTTAAGAGTAGTTAATAAAGACAAAAGAAGTGGCTGAGATGAGGGGAGGGGGTCTTTTTTCGGGGGTGTCCTGGAAATCCGGGAGGGAAGCGGGGGACTGTCTCGCCGAGAGCCGGGCCACGGCGGAGTCCTGCTCTCTCTCTCCCCTTCGCTGTTTTCTTTGCTCCTGCTCCGAGTGTTTCTCCAGCACCCCGGAACTCTGCACCCCTGTCCTGCCGGGACTCGTGCTGCAGCTCCAGCCCCGCCAGGGAGCTCCTGATCCATCTCCAGCACCCCGGAACTCTGCACCCCCTGTCCTGCCGGGACTCGTGCTGCAGCTCCAGCCCCGCCAGGGAGCTCCTGATCCATCTCCAGCACCCGGGACTCTGCACCCCCTGTCCTGCCGGGACTCGTGCTGCAGCTCCAGCCCGCCAGGGAGCTCCTGATCCATCTGCAGCACCCCGGGACTCTGCACCCCCTGTCCTGCCGGGACTCGTGCTGCAGCTCCAGCCCCGCCAGGGAGCTTCTGATCCATCTGCAGCACCCCGAGATTCTGCACCCCCTGTCCTGCCGGGACTCGTGCTGCAGCTCCAGCCACCGCCGGGAGCTCCTGATCCATCTGCAGCACCCGAGATTCTGCACCCCCTGTCCTGCCGGGACTCGTGCTGCAGCTCCAGCCCTGCCAGGGAGCTCCTGATCCATCTGCAGCACCCGAGATTCTGCACCACAGCTGCTGGTGCCGGGAACTGCACCAACGGGGAAAGGGTGCCAGCAGCAGAGAAACGCTGTGACTGTTTCCCTGGTTCTATCTGTTGTTCATATCATAGTTATTGTTGTTCTGTTTTACCTTGCTAAACACAAGTAAAGAACTGTTATCCATATCCTCATATCTTTGTCTGAGAGCCCCTTCGATACCTGTCTTCCAAACTAAAACAGATTTTGGCGCCCAATCGTGGGGCCTGAGGGCATCGAGAGGAAAAAGGATAACAGTTCTTGGGTAATCTGATTTTTGTTTGTTTTCTTTTTCTTTGTGTGTATTGAATTTAAGAACTCGTTAGGCGGAACCATGTTGTCTAGTTTACCCTGGTTTGGGTGGCACGTGGTCACGGCCATATTTCTCCCCTTTGCAGCCCCTTACCTAAACATGGGTCCCATAACTAAAGCTACTGTGGCTGTTATCCAGTTTATTTTGTGGGTTGATGATGTGAGGAATTCATGGATTTTTAACTTCCTTTGGAAAGCAAGCTCATGGATTCAGAGCTATTGCACACTAACTGGATGTTTGTGGGATTATTTTAATAATGTCACCTACTGTGAGAAAATTACACCAGGGGAAATTTTCTCCCAACCCTTCATCCAGCTCCTTGGGTCTACCCAGCAGTTTTCAGAGGATTCAAATTTTCTAATGATATCCTCCAGTGGCTGGTGTTGCTGATATGCCTGTTAAATTTTTTCCATTCAGCATTCAGAGATATTAACCAGCCGGACTGGGTGGGGGTTCTGGTGAAGGAGATACGTGAGATGGGCCAGGTGCTGAAGGTGCTCCTCGCTAGTGGGAAACCCTCCCCCTGCCTGGAAGAGGCAGAGTCTGATGGTGCCGCAGTAGAACCCACCAATGTTACAACTGTCCAGGTTCCAGCTGAACCGCAAGGGCAGCCACAGCCAGCAGCAGTCGCCCGTGGAGACTAGGAAGTCTAAGATGAAATCAGATAAGAAAGGGGAGCCCTCACAACCTGCAGGGGAGCCAGAGGTGGAAATTGTCACCGAGTCCCTGTCATATGAAAGTCTCCGTAACCTGAGAAAGGACATTGTGAGATGGGGCCATGAGGCTTATACAGCCTGGTTACTCCGAGTCTGGGACCTCATGGGTAAAGACGTGCAACTGGACAGGGGTGAGGCAAGGTATTTAGGACCCTTGACCCAAGACTCAGGTGTGGATCAAGTATTTTTAAGGGAGCCTGGGCCCCTTTCCCTCTGGGAGCGGCTTTTAATGAGTGTAAGAGAGAGGTTTGTCCACAGAGACAGAATGCAAGACTACCAGCATAAAATACGCTGGAAGACCCTTGAGGAAGGGATCCAACAGCTGAGAGAAGTGGCGGTATTGGAGGTGCTCTTTGGAAGGGGTGGACAGCATGATAATGACCCTGACAAGGTCAGATGCACGGGGCAAATGCTGTGGAGTCTGGCAAATCTGGGGCCATCCCAATACACCACTTTCATTGCCACGATTAATGCTGATAACAACCGGGAGACAGTGGGTTCTGTTGCCAACAAGCTTAGGAATTATGAAAGTATGGTCAATGGTCCCATGCATCCTCATGTCTCTGCCATAGTTAAGGAACTTAAAGAGGAGATGAGAGACATGAGGGAGGAGATGAGGAAGATCAATGCAGCACCAGTGCAAGTCACAGGCCCCAAACTCAAAGCCCAACATCCCCCAGCTAGAGGGAGAGGGTACACCCCACGGGCTGAACTGTGGTTCTTTTTGCGTGACCATGGGGAAGACATGGGGCAGTGGGATGGGAAACCCACTTCTGTCCTGGCAGCATGGGTGCGTCAACTCAAGGGGAGAGAAACTCCAGCCAAGGGAGTTCTACTAAAGTGAAGGTAGCAGCAACCTCCCATGACCGAGCTGCCTGGTGTGACAGAAAGGATGATGATCTGTCAGACCCCCTTGAAGGAACCTCAAGCATGTATGCCCAGGAAAGAAATAATAACCAAGGTTAGAGGGGCCCTGCCTCTAGCCAGGAAGAGGTACGGGAAAACTGGGTCTTTTGGACAGTGTGGATCCGATGGCCTGGCACATCAGAGCCACAAAGATACGATTTGGTTGATACGGGTGCACAGTGTACTTTAATGCCATCAGGACATGTGGGGGCAGAACCTGTTTCCATTGCCGGGGTGATGGGGGGATCGCAGCAATTGACTCTGTTAGAAGCTGAGGTGAGCCTGACCAGGAAGGAGTGGCAGAAACATCCTATTGTGACTGGCCCAGAGGCCCCGTGTATCCTGGGCATAGACTTCCTCCGGAGTGGCTATTACAAAGACCCAAAGGGACTCAGGTGGGCTTTTGGAATAGCTGCTGTAGAGACAGAAGGCATTAAGCAATTGAATTCCTTGCCTGGACTCTCAGAGAACCCATCAGCAGTAGGACTCCTGAAGGTGGAAGGGCAACAAGTACCGATTGCCACCTCGATAGTGCACGCCGGCAGTACCGGACGAATCGAGATGCCGTGATCCCCATCCATAAGATGATCCGTGAGCTGGAGAGCCAAGGGATGGTCAGCAAAACCCACTCACCCTTCAACAGCCCCATCTGGCCTGTGCACAAGTCTGACACAGAATGGAGATTGACTGTGGACTATCATGGCTTGAATGAAGTGACTCCACCATTGAGTGCTGCTGTGCCAGACATGCTGGAGCTCCAGTACGAGCTGGAGTCCCAGGCAGCAAGGTGGTATGCCACTATTGATATCGCCAATGCATTTTTCTCCATTCCTCTGGCAGTAGAATGCAGGCCTCAATTTGCTTTCACCTGGAGGGGTGTGCAGTACACCTGGAACCGACTGCCCCAGGGGTGGAAACACAGCCCCACCATCTGCCATGGATTGATCCAGACTGCACTGGAAAAGGGTAAGGCTCCAGAACATCTGCAATACATTGATGACATCATCGTGTGGGGGAACACAGCAATGGAAGTATTTGAGAAAGGAGAAAAGATCATCCAGATTCTGCTAAAAGCTGGTTTTGCCATCAAGAAGACTAAAGTCAAGGGACCTGCCCGAGAGATCCAGTTCCTGGGGGTAAAGTGGCAAGATGGACGGCGTCAGATTCGCACAGAGGTCATCAACAAGATCACAACAATGTCTCCACCGACCAGCAAGAAGGAAACACAAGCTTTCCTAGGTGCCATAGGCTTTTGGAGAATGCACATTCCGGAGTACAGCCAAATTGTCAGTCCTCTCTACTTTGTCACCCGCAGGAAGAATGATTTCCACTGGGGCCCTGAACAGCAACAAGCCTTTACCCAGATCAAGCAGGAGATCGCTCATGCGGTAGCCCTTGGCCCAGTCAGGACAGGACCAGAGGTGAAGAACGTGCTCTACTCTGCAGCCGGGAGCCATGGTCTGTCCTGGAGCCTTTGGCAGAAGGTGCCTGGGGAGACTCGAGGCTGACCACTGGGATTCTGGAGCCGAAGTTACAGAGGGCTCCGAAGCCAACTACACTCCCATGGAGAGGGAAATCTTGGCTGCCTATGAAGGAGTTCAAGCTGCCTCAGAGGTGATTGGCACAGAAGCACAACTCCTCCTGGCACCCCGACTACCAGTGCTGGGGTGGATGTTCAAAGGAAAGGTTCCCTCCACCCACCACGCCACATGGAGCAAGTGGATTGCCCTCATCACACAGCACGCCCGAATTGGAAACCCAAATCGCCCTGGGATTTTAGAGATAATTACGAATTGGCCTGAAGGTGAAAATTTTAGTCCTACTGATGAAGATGAGCCGATACAAGTAACACGGGCTAAAGAAGCTCCACCATACAACCAACTGTCCCCAGAAGAAACAGGCTATGCCCTTTTCACTGACGGTTCCTGTCGCATCATAGGGATGAACCGAAAGTGGAAAGCAGCTGTATGGAGCCCCACACGACAGGTTGCACAAGCTACGGAAGGAGAAGGTGGGTCAAGCCAACTTGCGGAACTCAAAGCTGTTCAACTGGCTCTGGACATTGCTGAGAGAGAGAATTGGCCAAAGCTCTACCTCTACACTGACTCATGGATGGTAGCCAATGCTCTGTGGGGTTGGCTAGAACGGTGGAAAAAGGCTAACTGGCAATGTAGAGGGTAACCAATCTGGGCTGTTGAGGAGTGGAAAGACATTGCTAGTCAGGTAGAGAAGCTGCCTGTGAAAGTCCGCCATGTAGATGCCCATGTCCCCAAGAGTAGTGCTAATGAGGAGCACCAGAACAACAATCAAGTAGATCAGGCTGCAAAAATAGAAGTGTCAAAGATAAACTTAGATTGGCAACACAAGGAGAGTTGTTTGTAGCTCGATGGGCCCATGATGCCTCGGGCCATCAGGGTAGAGATGCCACCTATAAGTGGGCACGAGACCGAGGGGTGGATCTAACCATGGATAGCATTTCTCAGGTTATCCACGACTGTGAGACATGTGCTGCCATCAAACAGGCCAAAAGAGTGAAGCCCCTCTGGTATGGGGAGCGGTGGTCTAAGTACAAGTATGGGGAGGCCTGGCAGGTTGACTACATCACACTGCCCCAAACACGCCAAGGCAAGTGCTACGTGCTCACAATGGTAGAAGCCACCACAGGATGGTTGGAGACCTACCCTACGTCTCATGCCACTGCCGGGAACACCATCCTGGGCCTTGAAAAGCAAGTCCTTTGGAGGCATGGTACCCCTGAGAGAATTGAGTCAGACAATGGGACTCATTTCAAGAACAGCCTCATCAGCACCTGGGCTAGGGAACATGGCATTGAGTGGGTGTACCATATTCCCTATCATGCAGCAGCAGCTGGGAAAGTCGAACGGTGTAATGGACTGCTTAAAACCACTTTGAAGGCACTGGGTGGGGGAACTTTCAAGAACTGGGAAATTAATTTAGCTAAGGCCACCTGGCTAGTGAATACCCGAGGTTCCACTAATCGAGCTGGCCCTGCCCAATCTGGAGCTTTGGGAACAACAGATGGAGATAAAGTTCCAGTTGTACACATGAGAGGTATGCTGGGAAAAAATGTTTGGGTAAATTCTGCCTCCAGCAAAGACAACCCCATCCATGGAGTTGTCTTTGCTCAGGGACCAGGCTGCACCTGGTGGGTGATGCAAAGGGATGGAAAGACCTGATGCATACCTCAGGGGGACCTTGTGTTAGGGTGAACTGCTCATAATACTGTGCCTGTATCTGCATGTATATATGTATATAATGTAAAAGTTAAAATTTGATATAATATGTTGCTATGGAAAAAACAAAAAAAATTCGGGGTGGATAATGTTGGGGTTTGGGTTCACTTGTAGAATTTTTTTTTTTTCTTTTTTCCCATAAGTTGCCAGGTAACTAATGTCTGAGTACTTAAGAGTAGTTAATAAAGACAAAAGAAGTGGCTGAGGTGGGGGGAGGGGGTCTTTTTTCGGGGGTGTCCCGGAAATCCGGGAGGGAAGCGGGGGACTGTCTCGCCGAGAGCCGGGCCACGGCGGAGTCCTGCTCTCTCTCTCCCCTTCGCTGTTTTTCTTTGCTCCTGCTCCGAGTGTTTCTCCAGCACCCCAGAACTCTGCACCCCCTGTCCTGCCGGGACTCGTGCTGCAGCTCCAGCCACCGCCGGGAGCTCCTGATCCATCTCCAGCATCCCGGACTCTGCACCCCCTGTCCTGCCGGGACTCGTGCTGCAGCTCCAGCCGCCGCCGGGGAGCTTCTGATCCATCTCCAGCACCCCGAGATTCTGCACCCCCTGTCCTGCCGGGACTTGTGCTGCAGCTCCAGCCCCGCCGGGGAGCTTCTGATCCATCTCAGCACCCCGGAACTGCCCACTGTCTGCCGGACCGTGTGCACTACCGCGGAGCTCCGATCATCTGCAGACCGAATTCTGCACCCCCTGTCCTGCCGGGACTCGTGCTGCAGCTCAGCCGCCGGGGCTTCTGATCCATCGCAGCACCCGAGATTCTGCACCCCTGTCCTGCCGGGACTCGTGCTGCAGCTCCAGCCCGCCGGAGCTTCTGATCCATCTGCACACCCCGAGATTCTGCACCCCTGTCTGCCGGATCGTGCTGCAGCTCCACCGCCGGGAGCTTCTGATCATCTCAGCACCCGGACTGCACCCGCCTCCGACTCGTGCTGCACTCCGGCCACGCCGGAGCTTCTGATCCATCTCCAGCACCCCGAGATTCTGCACCACAGCTGCTGGTGCCGGGAACTGCACCAACGGGGAAAGGGTGCCAGCAGCAGAGAAACGCTGTGACTGTTTCCCTGGTTCTATCTGTTGTTCATATCATAGTTATTGTTGTTCTGTTTTACCTTGCTAAACACAAGTAAAGAACTGTTATCCATATCCTCATATCTTTGTCTGAGAGCCCCCTTCGATACCTGTCTTCCAAACTAAAACAACATGGTGTACATACAACTGCATAATGCCCACTTTTTTTCCTTATCTTAGTGGTCTCATTCAGAATACTCTAAACGACTGTCAACTGCCCGTTCAGGCTCCCTCCCCTCCTGCCTTGACAGATCTGGAAATGCCCTGGAAATCTGATCCTCTGGTACTGCTGCCCTTCCTTTTTCCTTGGTTTTCAGTGATAGATCCTTCTGATTTTGACTGCTCCTGCAGCTTTGGCTCCTCTGTGATGTTGGAATGATCTCAGCAGCTTTAGCTACTTCACGGTGTAATTTGGGTTTGGATGTGATGCCATCTCTGATTTCTAGGAGTTTGTTGTCACAGAGCCTGACACAAATTCTCTTAACTCAGTCTCCCTGCCTGCAAGTGACTTTGAGCTGAGGCAAGTATCTTGTATTCAAGTTGATCTTTGCAGCTTCTGCTGAGTTATTTCAAATCAGATTTCACTCACTTTCTCTTCTTTGGAACTGCACTCTGGCTGCAGCCTAAGAGTAACTATGGTTCCTTATTCATCTTTACCACCCATACATTGTTGCAGCTTCCTCTTACAGCTATGAATATTTATATATCTAATAACTTGGTAAAAAAAAACAAAACAAAACAAATCTTCATTTACTTACATAAGCTTATTGCAAACAGGTGGCAAAAAGGCAGTTTTGTTTTCTTCTATCCATTTCCTTATATTCACAAGAAGCTCCATAGTCCACCACCTATGAAATTCTGCCTATTAGAATTTGCAGAGTGCTTTTTCTGTGAGCAGACTGCCTGTGACTCCAACCCTGGTGCTCAGGGGATTGGCTGATAAGAGAGGTGTCTTCAGGCTTCAGTGTCAAAGGGACAGGTCCATCAGCCAAAGGTTACTTCATAGAGAATACTAATGCTCCAGCAGCTTGGCTAATTATTGACTAGTGTTTTTAAAATATATTTTATTGGAGACTGGGTTTTGCCCACAGGGGGTTTCTTAATTCTCTTCACTGCATCAGCTGGAGTGTGTGTTACCTCTACACAAACAGCTTTGTTTCACAGTCAGAGAAAACAGGCGAGGCTGGGGCATGCACTCCTTTCAAGCCTAATACAGAAACCTGCCTTCCACATTCTAAGGCTGAATGTTTCTGCTATGGGTATTTGTTTGAAAATACTGGGATCTTCTTTTGCCAAGTAGCCAAAATACTGATGTCTCCTGCATTTCTAAGACCAAGAGCAGCTGTCCATAAATGCTCATCTTAATTTGATGTCTTCTGCCAATGTTATAGCAGGGCTTGTGGAGAGCTGACCCTGATTCTGCGATGCCCTTTAGGAAAGTGCAGCAAATTGTCAAGCAAACAAGAAACTGAGAAGAACCAGACTTTCCAGATCTTAATTAGTCTTTATTCCCTCACAAGTTTCTGTTCAAGATCTACACAGTTGCTACAGGACTGCTCACTCTGGTCCCTGCTATCCCCATTTTTTTAATAAATAAATCTATAAACATTTTTTCAGACTCCAAACACATGAAATGAGTGGGTAAACAAAAAAAATCCCAAGACATTACAATATCTTAGCACTTTGCTCTTAACGTATTTCAGTCTTCCACTTTTATCTACACTGTGCTTAGTGGGTGAATGGGTACAAGGTGATAAAATGATCTGGTTAAAAGTGAGTGGTACATTCTCCACAGCCTGCACATATGAGCAGTGCAGCTACAGGCCCGAAAATTCAGCATGATGAGCACTAGAAAACTGGAAGTTCTTTAACTCGTATTGTTGTAATTTTCCATCAAAAGGAAGCAACAGAGTGTGACTTTGAACTAATACTGTGCTTTTGTCAAGTATTTGTTTCACCTTCATCTCTATCTCTTCTTTGCAGCTTAAACTCACCATGTAATTTAAAAAACAGGAAAAAATGCATTATTTTAGGATAAAAAAAACACATGTGGATTATAATTCCACTATATTAATACAATCACAATGGGACTAGCCATCATTTCCTCTGAAATAAGCCCAAAGTAGTTATTATTTCATTCAATTAGAAAACACTACCACCCCATCATTTATTTAACACATGAAATTTCTACCAACAGAGACAGCCCCACATAGCAAACACAGAAGGCCTGTTTATAAACTTACAGACAGGTACATTTTGGCACTTTTTGTTCTATAGGCTGCTGGCAGTTCTGTTCTTAGGTGAAGAGAGCTTCTATTTAAAATGAACTTTCACTTAGGGGATTACGACCCAGATTGGCAGGACTGGAGAAGTGCAGACACTCTCGTTAACGATTGTGGTTTTGTAAAGCTCTGCCTCATCATTAGTAACGTGTGTTGCAGAGCAGGACTCCATTTGGTGGGCATGAAAGCCAAGTGAATCTCGAGTCACAGTAGGAAAAAACAGATCCTGGAACTGATTGAGCCAATCTTCGCTCATGACGGTATTAAAGTACCAGTTTTAACTGCAGGGCTCTTGTCCACAACCACCGCTCTAATCCCTAGTCTCCACTTTTTCCCACCAGGCAGAATACAAGGTACTATTACCTGCAGAGAAAACTTTCTCAGTTGCAAGCTCATAAATCCATTTTGTGACTGGTATGAGGTATGAAAACCTGACAGTTAAGCCTACTCAGAGAGGAAACGAAGTTCACTTGCAAAATTCATTCATCAATATAAGGCTGAGGCTATTATCACAGGGTAGAATTTTCTGCAATCTTCTGAAAATCAGTATGTTTTGCAAAATGAAGTTAATTGCCACCATACATATAATAGTGGGGCTAATAATTGCAGATAACTGTATGGCATGAACGGCTACAAAACTCTATTTTTGAAGTGTTATTGGAGAGGCAAAGAAAAGACGCAGTGTTGCAGTCTCTGTGATACACACACCTCGGGAACTGATTTGGGCCTGGATTTTACTTGCTAGTCTGCTTCACGATGGCTCTTCACATCCATCAAAGCCTGTGCCAGCATCTGGGGTTTCTGTTCTCCCTCCTGGCCCTGATCCTTCCTTCTGTGCAAAGGTAATGATTTGATGTGTAACCTTTTGCTGCCAGAGAAGTGCAAGAGTACTAAAGCACAAAACTGCTACAGGAAAACAATTCATTTTTTTGCATTGAGGATACAGGAAAAAAGGTTACTGGAAAAAACTCATTTTGGACAACACTTACTCAGTTTTTCTACTTTCCTCATTCACCAGACCTATTAGAGACTTAAATTTTTTACAAGCTTGTGTCCAGCAATGTGATAAATGAACGGGCCAGGAGATCTTCTGCTCCCTTTTAAAGCCTTTATTTTGACCAGCCTGGGTGGGGGCTCGAGGGGTCGCGCTCACCGCCACTGCTCCCCATGGGCAACGAAGAGGAGGAGGAGGAGGTGCAAGCAGCTTTGCCTTAACAACAGAGCTGGGGTCTCCAACCTCACAGGAGTCTTAGAGGAGACCTCCTCTCTTTTGGCTCATTTGAAGTCCAGGGGATGACTCTGAGCAAGTCTTATTTTGGTTACAGTGAGATGATCAAACAGTTCTCCAGATAGCTGCTGTTCTTCCCAGTCTTCTAGGGTGGTTTGGCAAGGGATCTGTCCATCAGCTTCCAAACTTCAGAGGTTTGTATGCGGTGGTCTCACTTCCGGTGGTCACTTGGATCTATGGGAGTTCACATAGTTTACATACTGGGTGGAGCCACTGGTTGTCATGGGGAAGAATAGGGAGCAGTGGAGGCGAAGCCCGACAGAAACAGGAACAAGGAACAGGATACAGGAACTTGGGGTAGGGGTACAGTAGGGGTATAAGGTAGGTGATTTTTAACATTATTTAACAGTCATAACAGTTGTTACAACAAACATTAACTTTGCAACTACAAACATGGTTAACAGTAACTCTTAACTCTTTTTCTTTCTAACAAGCAAGAAAGACATGTTAGCAAAAAAATACAAGTTAATATCGGCACTGGGTAGTATACTTTTAAAACTACACTCTCCATACTACTTTTCGGTTTTTTTCCCCCACAGCAATATTTGTGTGTTAGACTATTTTGTTACCATAATGATGCTAAGGGTAATGAAGGCTGCTGCCATTTTCTGGCTATCTGCCATTTTCTGGTATGCCATTGGTACACCAATGTGATGATGGATTCTTCTCTTAAGAAATGAACTGCCAGTTCTCTTCTCCACACCAGACACCTTCATCAAGGATCACATACAGCAAACGCATCCTGCTTCACCTGTCTATGGTGTATAGCACTGAAATATATTTTAGGTAATGCCCACAGTAATAATACCAACAGGAGAAAAACTTTCTTGGCAAGTGAGAAGCACCTTCTCTCCATTCAAAAAGTGTTGTCTCATTTACCATAGGGATCAGGGGGAAAGAGAGGTAGTGGAGTCACACGTGGGTTTAAATATCTGCTGCTGACGATTATATTTACCATTTTTTTGCCACACAAGGTGGGATAGATCTGACTGCAGAATAAATCCATGTTGGAGGTATACTTTAACAATGCACACGAGTGTTGAACAAATGCTTGTTCTGAGAGTGCCAGCCACCCCTCGTGTCGCACACAAAAGCGATGCTACACCACTAACATTGCGTTCCCCGGCAGTAAGCGGTCGCCTCCCGCTGCGGCCTGGTGCTGAGCGTTACCGAGGGTGCACCATCACCCACGGCTGCCGTGAGCCTGAGGCTGACCCAGCGGCCAGTGCCTTTCACCGCAGGCCGTCATGAGCCCGGTCCCGCCCGGCCCGGCGCCGCGCTCCGCCTGGCCGGGAGAACGGCACTGCCAGGGCCGCTCTGCCGGGGCCGGCCGGGCTCTGCCGGGGCCGGCCAGGCCCAGCCGCTCCGCCGCCCCGCCCCGCCGGCAGCCCCTCCCGCCCGGCGGTGGCGGGGGCCGGGCTCTCCGCCCGCCTCACCCCGCCCGGCGGGGAGGCCGGGACGGCAGGGCTGTGTGCGGGCCCCGCTCGCCCCTCTGCCTTGCTCGCGGGCGCCGCCCTCGCCGAGCGGCGCAGCGTCCAGCCGCTCCCCCGTGCCTTCCCCGCGCCGCTGCCGGGGTAGCGCGGCCCGGGCAGGGCAGCGGGGCGGCCCCGGGCCGCCGCTGAGCGCGGGGCGCGGGCGGGAGCCGGCCGCCCTTCCCCCGCCGGGCCCGGCGAGCCCTTGATAAAGCGTTCGGGAGGGCTTGCTGTCAGGGCTCCAGTGGCGCAATCGGTTAGCGCGCGGTACTTATACAGCAGTACAGAGCCGAGCAATGCCGAGGTTGTGAGTTCGAGCCTCACCTGGAGCACACAGCTTTTTGGGAGAGGAAACGGGATTTTTTTGGGACTCGGCGGCGCTCCGGGGGGAGGAGGACAAAGTGCGGGGAAATGACGGAGGAGCCGCGGCGGCAGCGTGGGCCCGCTGGCGAGGCAGGGCTGCGGGCGCGCCGCAGCCCCGGTGCCGCGGGTGTCCCAGCGGGACGCGTACCCGCCCAGGGGAGCAGGATTCAGCCTGTCCCTGCTCAGTAACACACGTGCTTCTCCTTGGAGCTGCGGGTGAAATAAAGGTTATTTTATGTTTCATACAGAGCGCGAGTCAACACTCGACTGGTATGATCACTGCAACTCAACGGTGACCACATCTCTCCATTTTTCCTCCTTTGGTGGTGACAGTCTTTGTAACTGCTCATTACCTGGGTGATGCTTAACAAATGTATGGACTGTAGCTGGAAAGACAGTATTTCAAATAATTTCTGATTTTGCCCCTTAAGAAAGGCAGCAGCACCATAGGAAAAGGGCAGCTCCCTAATGGGGAGGGTTGCAGGACACTTCCTGGATGTTTAGGCCCAGATCTTGTGAACTTCCCTCTATGTTAACATCTGATCTGCTGCTTCACTGTGCAATTTATAACAAAAAGTTCAAAGAGGCCCGCCAGATCATGCACCCAGAGGTGTCTCTATTGCCCATATCAGCCCTTTATCTGTACTGCAGGCATTAACTCCCTGAAGTGCCACTTTAGGGCTTTTAATTATTCCTTCTTCTGTCTTTTGGTTACCACTTTGTCTCCTTGGAATGTTGCATTAACTTCACTGCTTTCAATGATGGTGTGACAATCCCTGAAGCAGGTGCCATAGTGGTATAAGGAAGTGTAAGTGAACAAGAGACATCTGTAATGTATCAAAGGATGAATAAAATTCATCCTTTACTTGCAGTGAGTTTCATGTTTTCTTCTACATGCCAGAATATCCATGTCACAGTGCTGAGGAGTACAGACTGCACAGAGGAGTATTTGCACAAGTAATGGGAATACTAAAAAATGAAAATGCTGTTTTTGTGTAACTGTGGAGAAAGAACACAAACCACAAATCATTAGAAAAGGAGAAGGACTCCATTCCTTGGACAGAGACCTCTTAAGAAGCCGGGGACAGCTCTGCTTCCTCTTCCAGGGTGTGTCTCCAGGCAAGAGCTGCTGCTTTGACACTGGGCCCTTGCTCTGGCCCGCTGGCAGAGTGATCGTACAGCATTGCCACGTTCAGGGGTGTGAGGCGGGTGTCGTTCATCGCCTGCACGGCTGTTCTGTGACATGGCTCCGTGCTGTCAGCAGCCAGGACGGGCAGTGGGAGCAAACAGTGCTGTGACCTTCTGCACGAGGTCTGCTTCATCTCCTTAGTCAAACCTCGGCTTTGACTGGGTTTTGTCTTGACTCTGGGAAAAAAGTAAAAAGAAACAATCGCTTCATGAGGCAATGCTTCTTTGTGTTTCTGCCCCTCCTGATCTTGGGCACAGACACCAGAAGGGCAACATGTTCCGAGATGGGCATTTCACACTGGAAATCATGCTAAATCAGGACAATTTATGAGGATTTACTGGCAATACCAGGAAAAGGAGGTGTTGTTTCCTGGAGGGCTGTTTGTGACATAAGAAATGGGCTGCTGAGGCACGGCAGGGCTGTGAGGCGCGACGGGCCCCGGTGCTGCTGTGGGAGCCATGCCCGCCCGACTCTGGCAGTGCTGCACTGGGAGCCATGCCTGCCCGGCACTGGCAGTGCTGCACTGGGAGCCATGCCTTCCCTGACCTGGCAGTGCTGCACTGGGAGCCATGCCTGCCCGGCACTGGCAGTGCTGCACTGGGAGCCATGCCTGCCCGGCACTGGCAGTGCTGCACTGGGAGCCATGCCTGCCCGGCACTGGCAGTGCTGCACTGGGAGCCATGCCTGCCCGGCACTGGCAGTGCTGCACTGGGAGCCATGCCGCCCGGCCCTGGCAGTGCTGCACTGGGAGCCATGCCTTCCCTGACCTGGCAGTGCTGCACTGGGAGCCATGCCTGCCCGGCACTGGCAGTGCTGCACTGGGAGCCATGCCTGCCCGGCACTGGCAGTGCTGCACTGGGAGCCATGCCTTCCCTGACCTGGCAGTGCTGCTGTGGGAGCCATGCCCGCCCGGCCCTGGCAGTGCTGCTGTGGGAACCATGCCCGCCCGGCCCTGGCAGTGCTGCACTGGGAGCCATGCCTTCCCTGACCTGGCAGTGCTGCACTGGGAGCCATGCCCGCCCGGCCCTGGCAGTGCTGCACTGGGAGCCATGCCCGCCCGGCCCTGGCAGTGCTGCTGTGGGAGCCATGCCCGCCCGGCCCTGGCAGTGCTGCACTGGGAGCCATGCCCGCCCGGCCCTGGCAGTGCTGCTGTGGGAGCCATGCCCGCCCGGCCCTGGCAGTGCTGCACTGGGAGCCATGCCCGCCCGGCCCTGGCAGTGCTGCTGGGAGCCATGCCCGCCCGGCCCTGGCAGTGCTGCACTGGGAGCCATGCCCGCCCGGCCTGGCAGTGCTGCTGGGAACCATGCCCGCCCGGCCCTGGCAGTGCTGCACTGGGAGCCATGCCTGTCCGGCCCTGGCAGTGCTGCTGTGGGAGCCATGCCTGCCCGGCACTGGCAGTGCTGCACTGGGAGCCATGCCCGCCCGACTCTGGCAGTGCTGCACTGGGAGCCATGCCTGCCCGGCACTGGCAGTGCTGCACTGGGAGCCATGCCTGTCCGGCCCTGGCAGTGCTGCACTGGGAGCCATGCCCGCCCGGCCCTGGCAGTGCTGCACTGGGAGCCATGCCACCCGGCACTGGCAGTGCTGCACTGGGAGCCATGCCACACCGGCACTGGCAGTGCTGCGGCAGTGCTGGACCTGGCAGGTCGCGCACATCCCGGCCAGGAAGTTGCTGGGGAGAGTTCAGGCTGGCACCTCATTCCCTTCCATGGGTTCTGCTGTGGGGATCGGGCCTGGACAGGGCTCCTCCTGGTGTGTGAGCACCCCTGGTTTCTCCCTGGTTCTCCTGGTGTGTGAGCACTCCTGGTTTCTCCCTGGTTCTCCTGGTGTGTGAGCACCCCTGGTTTCTCCCTGGTTCTCCTGGTGTGTGAGCACCCCTGGTTTCTCCCTGGTTCTCCTGGTGTGTGAGCACCCCTGGTTTCTCCCTGGTTCTCCTGGTGTGTGAGCACTCCTGGTTTCTCCCTGGTTCTCCTGGTGTGTGAGCACCCCTGGTTTCTCCCTGTTCTCCTGGTGTGTGAGCACCCCTGGTTTCTCCCTGGTTCTCCTGGTGTGTGAGCACCCCTGGTTTCTCCCTGGTTCTCCTGGTGTGTGAGCAGCCTCTGGTTGTGTGGTGCTGAGCTGGGCTCCAGCATGGCCGCAGCAGCTCTCATGAGGTGAAAGGAGGACAGTCCCGACCTGTTGCTTGCATTTGCAACTTTTTCCTCAAAATTAGGTGTCTTGCAGGCTTATGAGAAGAAAGTAGTTTTTTATTATGCTAAGTCGTTTTTTTATTATGCATTTTGGTCCTGATTTGTTGGGTCATGCTCTAATGCTACTTATCAGCATCTTATGTATAAAAACATGTATATAGTTACGTATATCAGTACGTGTGGGCATAAAGACACCTCACCATTATGGGAGAATTCCCAATGTCTATGTGCTAACACTAGCTTATTTTCTAAATCTTCAGTGTAGCCATGTGATATATTTGGAAAACACCTGTGTGTGAGGGATGTAAAGTGCCAGCTGCACTGTGATGTAGGGAGAGAAAATCCTGCCTTCCCTCTTCCTCCTCTTGCCCAAACTGTTACACAGTGTAACAGTGCCTTGTTTTCCTTTGGAGAGCCAGGTGCCAGAGCTTGGGCTGCTTCCTTGAGCCTCTGTCTAGTGTTCATCACTGCCTTGAGGTAGTAGCCAGGGCAGCCCTGTTCCCAGCCTGCTGTCACCTAGCACGGGACTGTCATGGACCCTGGATGATCCTGGAAGTGTGTTCAGGAAAAAGACTTCCCTATGGTGAGTCTTCCATGCTGCCTGGCTTATCTATGACTTGTTTAACCTCAGCCTCTGTCTCTGTTTAATTGCCTGGTGTGGATGGCATGCCTAGATCTCCCAGACTCCTCTGGAATTCTTCCACAATCCTTTTTAAAAAGGTCCCTCTTCCTAAAGTATGGACTATGAGTGCTCTACAGTCTTATTCTGGCTACTCTGAGTTCCCACTGACTGTAGAAAGAAACGGGCCCTGCTTATAGGTGTAGGAAAGCTTGATGTGTGCTGCTTTTTGAGTGAAGGAGAATTTTCAAAGATGTATCTCTTGCCTGATCTTGGAGGATTAATAACTGTCAGGTTAGGGAGCAGGATTTGTGTTCATCCCTGTATGATCTCACTCAAACAGGGACCCCCACTGCAATGGCAGATGTAGGATTAAGTAAGAAAGTCTTATGCAGGGTAGACCTTCCTGATATTTATTTCTAACAGTGGCAACTGTAGCCTCTGGTCTGTTAGTACACTTGTGATTGTGAGGTTCTGAAGTATTTGCTTAAGTTACTTTAAATATAAAAGTCTGGAGTTTTCCATAATATTGAGGTTTGCATGTCCTTACAAACACCTATAAAAGCCTATGGTAAGAACTTGGCCTACCTAATTATTATGAAATCAAAGTAATAAATACTTAGAGTCTTTGCAAATTAATAAACAGCCAATGTCTGCTCTTTATAGCTTTTCCCAATAGATGGCACTGTGGTCCCACAGAGCGGAAAAAGACGAAAGCAAAACATTCCCAGACGTCCTAAAAATAGAAACCACTTGCTGAATGCTCTTTTGTGCACTTTAGAGAACAATAGACCAACATTTCAAAGATTGCTTAGAAAACAAAGTCCTCTGGAGGTATAGATGCATTTTGGTTATGTTTTGGGTTCCACCACCACCTTTGTCTTTTGTAACATCTTGAGGCACTTTCTGAAATTAACGTCTGTTGATCATTGCGTTTGGAGTAACAGAGGTGAATGGGGTGTATCATGGTTTTTTAAGTATCTGTAAATTCAGTCCTGTGTCAAAGTTCCAGTGTAGCAGGCCTGACATTGATTCTCTTAAATTTTTTGCAGAATAGCTGGTGTTAGAGATTTTCATGCAGAGCTGCTTGAAGTCCAGGTGGCTGCTTCCTGCTGTGGAAGTATTGGGCTTGGAAACAGTAGCTGGAAGGAAAGAAATGAAGTGTAGGTGTTTGCAAACTGTGTGGAAGAACCCTTAAACCAAACAGAAATACTCTGCTTTTGAAGAGGAAAGATAAGGTAAGGGTGGTGAAAAAAGGGGAAAAAAAAATCATGTGGCAACCTTCTTGGGGAGGAGAGGGGCTGAGAGATGGAGGGGACAGTGGGGCTGATGCAGGCTGATAGAAAGTGGAGAAGTGAGAATAACTTGTAAGAGGAGTAGAAAAGCAAGCTCACAAGGAGAAGGACTTTATGCATTGCCCTCTGAAACTGGTGAAGGGGATGCTACAAGGAGGGAACAAGAATAAAAGAGAAGGGGTATGGGCACAAGGAGAAAACAGGTGGGAAGCAGATAGAACATAGGTAAGGAAGTTCTTTAAAAGAATTTTTAAAAAATCCTCCTGTCTGGCTATAGCTACATGAGTGTGTTGCCCAGGGCAGTGCAAAACAAATGAGTAAGTGTTAGCTAGTCAAGCCAAGCTAAGATGGAGTTGCTGTAGGAAGCAAATTGGCCTGTCCGTTTAGCTTGAGCAAACAGAGCACTCAAGAGGCAGTTTTTTCTTCTCTGGTTGTTTTGAGTGGTTATTTTAGTGTGGCAATATAAGAGACCCCTTGGTCTCTCTAGGTTTTGAAGCTGGTGTTGGGAGGGTTAGAGAGCTCAGCTTTCTGGTTTGGAAAAGGAAGGAAATGGACAATCAGTCCTGGATTTTGTGCCCATTTAACTTTCTTGCTTATGCTGAGTTTGCTGTGTTAGGCTCTGCTTTTGAGGTGGAAAAAGACTCTTGGTTTCTTTGAATAGTTTTGGTGCAGCCTAAATATTTGAAACCTTGGAGAAGTCTCAAAATACAGCAAAACAAACTAAACCTAACCCAGAGGAAGAACAAGCTGGGGAAGTGGCTGAAATGGAAGGGGGTAGTCAGAGAGTCTGTAATTATGAATTTTGGGGAAGGGATGCTCCCTTGAAGTAGGTATTTGAGCCTGTACAGACTGCTTTAGTTCAGAGATCTTCATACATGGGTGGCAGATTTATAGTAGTGTGAAGAAATACTTCTAGAAATTTAACTATATCTGTAATAAAAGGTACATAGGAAGATTGTAGAAGAATATAAAGCAATAATTTTAAAATCTGTCTTTTGAAAATATGGTGGACAATTCTTAAGAGGCAATTGTGCTGGAAGTCATGTGGCTGCATGGTGTAAGGTAGATGGTTTACCAGTTTTGTGAAGAGAAGTTGTCAGTCAATAAACGCAAGCATTCACAATCAGTTGCGAGGTCTCAGAGTCAGTTGACTTCCCTGCATGCATTTATTTTTCCATTTATCCTTCCTGCTGAGATGGGGATAAGAATTGATTAACTATACATCTTAATTAGGCACCATTTATGTGCTGTGTAAAGAAGGATATACATCTGTCTTTAAGGAAAGACACATCATACTTGTACCAGTACATTTAAAAGGCATTTAATATTGAAAAGCTGTTTATGTAGCTTTGTCAGTGAGCTGCCTCACTTTTTTCTTTTTACATTGTTGTGTCACTTGGAAGTGAAAATATATCTGGCTCAGGGCTTAGGGGTGTTTTGTAGGAAAATGATGCTGGATTTGGAAGTGCTTTTGAGGGTGTCTGTATTAAGTGCCTGGATCCAGGTTTGGAAAGTTAATCTTTTTCATGCTCTGGGCTACTCTGCCCCTCTCTCTCCCCTCACCTTGCTTCTGCCCCACCTTCCTCCCTACGGGAGGGACTCAACCTCAAGAGCTAAAGAGTTGCCTTGAAGCTGGCACTGGTTTAGGAAGGGTGAGAAACATCCCTTGAGATGCTTCCTTCCCCACCTGCATTTCCCCATAGTCCCAACTGCCTCCTGAGGGGTTCAACTCATCTCCCACTTCAGACAAGTGTTCTGAAGGGTTTCCACTGTGACAGAAGGTCCACACTGCTGCTTTGTCTCAATGCAGCTGTGACTGTGCTCCTGTAAACCCCTGGTGAGTGGCAGGAGGTGCTGCACTTCCTGGGGTGGCTCAGGTGGCTCTAGGTGGCTGCAGCTTGGGCCAGCTCAGTGGCCAAAGCACTTTGTTGCCCTGACACCTCAGCAGTGCTTGTTCCTGTTTGAGACTTGCAAAGTCAATTAAGCTTGGGGTTGTGGCTGTTGAGATCAGTGCCAGTAAAAAATGTTTACGTTCAGACATGTTGAGATTTGTAGGAGCTTAATATGTATCACATATATTTAATACTCTAATAGCTTTGACAACTTGACTCCTAATATTGAACATTTTGGGAGGCCTAAAGTAGCCTCCATTAGTTTAAAATACTTCTGTGACAGAGAGATGCATCAAATTGTATCTGTCATTCATACTGAGCTGACCTGCACCTTCAGTGTTACATAAGCAAATAAATACTACTTTTTCTTATGATGAAGGAAATCCTTGGAGATGCTACTATTTCTCAATTTCTTAACACATAGTCTCTTTGAAAATATTTTTTTTGTTTTTTTTTTTTTTTTGTTTGTTTTGTGTTTTGTTTTGTTTTGTTTTTTTTTTTTTTTTTTGTTTTTTTTTTTACCCCTGGAACTGGACACTTTTGCTTCATTGTGGGTACTAGGGGTGCTATTCTGTATCTCTGTGTTTGAGGGCAAATATCTTTAATAGCAAAATAGGGTAATTGTCTGTAAGTTCCTAATAACTGTAGCTCTTTGACAGAATTCTTCCAACACTTAGAACACTAACTTTTAGAGCTGTTTAGGGATGCCTGCCTGATGTTGGTGTTTGCCTGCCTGATTCTAAGCATCTGAGTGTTGAAAAGGATATCTAGCAAACAGACGCTTATTGCAAATGTAATGTATTTGAAGTGTTCTTGCAGGAATAACCTCTGTCATCTGAATATTTCCAAAAGTAGAAGCCAACCTGTCAATGAATCAAGACTGAAGTGACTGTTTTTTAGATGCAATATTAATGTATAGTACGAGTGGGTGCATTTTCACTGAGTTCTGTGAATTTGCTTCATGTTCCATAAGAGGATAAAGTTTGGCCCAAAGTAATGGGAAGCTTATGTCTGGCTGCAAGGAAACCAGGAAATTTATGGGGCTTTAAAGTATGACCCACTGCAATATTCAGTATGTGTGATTTTTGGCATGATTCAGCAGTAAATACTAGTTGAAAACAGAAGCACAAATTATAGGGTAAATAATTCAGACTAAAAAGAGGCCTGCTTATGCATACATGGCAAAGGAAATAGAAATACAACCACAAAATACAATTGCTGGGAAGAACACCAGCAGTTTGGAACAGTCACTGTCAAAACTGTGGAAATGATCTTCCTGCATGACACCTGACATGAGAGGGGTATAATGATCTCCTTTGTATGTATTTGAGTACACTGACCAGTAAATGGTGTGAGGCTGCTGCATTTGGCACTGGTTGTTTTGGAGAGGACTTTCTGTTCCGTGCTGCTGGGTGGGAGGGTCTAATGGGCACAATGCTCCTTCGGTCCTTCATCTAAGAAATGGCTGTGACTTGACTTTTAAAAGCTTTTTTCTTGCCTTTTTTTTTTTTTTTTTCCTTCCTTTGTCATTGGTAGAGGCATCGTGCACTGGAAGAAGAGAACTTTGTGTTAAATAGTTTTTCTGAGCTTGCCTTTGCATTTTCTTTATTATTTAAATAGCTTTGGCTGCTGATATAAAGCAGTGCTTGGTTCCAGCTCTGAACATGGAGAGCCACCCACGCAATATTTCTATGTCATTTGATAACATTTTTACCTTCTGACAAGAAAACCCCAAGAGTAGCCGAAGTACTTTTAACAGATGTGTTTAGTGGCACTGTGGCAGAATGATTTGTCTTCCATTTGCTTCATTTGGAATGAGGAGTACCAGGTCCCTTCCCCAAGTGAGATGCAAATGAAGGCAAGTAGCAGAATGAACCATTAGCACCATAAATTCCTTGCTTGGACATATTTTAATTGTTCTTAAAGCATAGATTGCCTTGCCTTGTTGTATACCAGGCTTTTCAGAACTGGGATGGAGTATTACTGGTGTGTGACTACTGCTGGTGTAGAGCCAGAAGCTGAAGAAAACAGCCAGCAACACTCATGAGATGTGACCCATGGTGAGCTGTTGTTTCAAGATCACTTCCTTGTATAGTGTTATAATTGGAATACTACAGTTCCTTGATGTCTCCAGTGAATGCTGGTTTGAAACACACATTGGACTGTATTTAATTTTTATATGGAATATTTCTACTAATTAAGTTGTTTGTTTTCTCAGGAAACTCATCCATGGGATAATGGAGTGAAAATTCCTGTAACTTACTCCATTAAATGACTTCTGGACAGTATCAGAAATTGGGGTTTAAGGTCAGTTCAGAAAGTAACCTACACCAGAAGTTTCCAATAACAATTGTGGCTTGGATACAGTTGAAATAAGAACAACACAGCTAAATTCAATTGTACTTGCATTGGCTAAGTAATAATCTCAGAGAAGATGTGAACAATAGGCATTGGAGACTAACAAGTCATATCCTGAAAGGAAATTATAACCAATACTGACAAAGTGGGGAAAAAACTGGTAGTGATTACTAACTATGAAAGTGCTTCTCTTAGTTGTCTCACTCAATAAATAATCCTGCAGGGTATTAGTAGCATTAGTAGTAGCAGCATTTGGCCATCTGGCTTGACTTCTGTAGGAGGTTTAAAAAAATAAAATACCAGTATTAGTGGAACTGCATCCATTGAAATCATAGGAGAACTTGGCCTTGCCTTTTCATGTTGCCATTCACTGTGTGCTGTTCATTCTGTGCTTGGATCTCATGTGATCATTTGATTCTGCAGGTATTTTCTTGATGTTTCTAGGCCACACCAATGGTCTATGAAGTCCTAGCTGGTAGTCAGTTCAAGTTACATCAGTCTAGCTATCCTGGTGGATTGCAGGAAACCTTGAGGTGACTTCAGCCCTACAAACCTTTGTCCTGTGGTATTGGTGGCTGTAGCTTCAAGCTCGTATTGCCCATTTCTCTGTGCACAGAAACAGAGGTTCTGTTTCTGCCTCTCATGTAATCAAATCTACTGCTTGGAATTGTAAACATGAGAGTTGATGTGGCAAAAATGCTTCTTGCTCATTCTTTACTGAGTGGGTATTTATGAGCTACTGTGACTAACTGAGTCTTTGCTGTAGCTCAGTGTCCCTGTGACTGTTTGCCCTGTGTGCTGTTTGTGTCTGGTTTTACTGATAAGCCTTCTCATCTTGTTTCTGTGCTAAACAATGTAAACATTCACAAGTTATCAATTAAAGTGTAAAATGCCAGCTTTACTACATCTCATCTTTTTGACTGACTTTTTTTTTCTTAAAATTTCACTTTCTTCATCTTGAAAGAAAATGAAGCAAAGGATGAATGTTTAAATCTCCAAGCAAAGTCTTTTTTACCTCTTCTTAGTGCTACTTCTAGAACTAAAAACTGTGTACTAAAAGTATTCCTTGGTGTGTGATTTGTACAATAATCAAACTGATAAACATCAGTGGAGTACTTACAAGTTTGTGCTTGGAATTAAGTCCAGTAAAATGCTTCTGGAATCTCCTGGTAATTTCCTTTTATCAATGTAAGTGATACAGTAAGAATCCATTGTAATTACTGTGGAGCTGCACCAGTTAGATGGTGCAATTGAGGCTTGAATTTTTCCAGTGGACGTTCTGAAGAAATGAGAGGTGGTAGCAAAGAGGGAGGCTGTGTAGCATTCATCATTTGATGAGTTTGTTTGTCCTTCTGTACTCAGAAGAGACCTATTTCTTCTCTACAGTGTTCCCCATTAGATTGCTTACAGTCTGTTCAAAGTGATTATCAGCTCCTATTGTCATTGAGTAGTGATGTGTTATAATTCTGTTCTTGCCTCAGTGCAAGGCATGGACAAATCAGGCTTGTACTGTTAAGATGCTTAACAGCATCTGCATCTGGTAAAGCCATGGGTGACTGAACTCAGTGCAGTGGCTCACACACTTGATTTGTTTACACTGAGAAAAATTGAGGTCCATGTCCACTCAGCTAAGCAGAGTTATTTCAGATTTATGCTGGTGAAATGGAAACAAAAATATCTAGCGTGCACTTTAAAGAGTTTATCCTGGTGCAACACTTAGTCTCATTTTTCTGAGATGTGCTAATCAAACAGCAGAGCACAGGGCATGAAGGTCAGACTCTTCATGGGTAGTGGTTGTGCATGACAGTGTGGACCTGGGGACAAGGGAGAGCTCTGTATGCCTACCTAAATTTAGTTACCACGGTTAATACAGGTCACAGTGAAAATGGCATTGTGGTACTTTCACACCAATTCTTCTGAGGTTTCTTTTTTTCTCTTTAGTGACTTCTGCTATATGAAAAACTTTGGTGTGGCCCACAGGTGAAAAATTTTCTCTATTGGCAAATGAGATGAATTTGTGCAGTTACAGCTAGGCTGTATCCATCACTTGGAAAGGACAAATTTTTATTCCATGACTAGATATGGAGAAATAAAAACAAACAAGGAAAAATATGGACTTGGAGTTTCCTAAAAAGTCAGCGACCTCTGAGTGCAGACCTAGAACACTTAGTCTTATCTGCTGGGAAAGGTGACCACCCTGATATGCAACTTTGCCGTGTGCATATCCAGGGAAGCTTCAAGCTTGGGTATCCTGTTCCAAATTTGTCACTAGCCATGGAGCATTCCTTTTGGGGCCTTCTGCAAGGCTGTGGTGCAGCTCTGCGGGCAACAAATGGAAACAGTGATTATTACCAAGAGTTGGGTGGCCATATCCTGTTCAAGGGAAATACAGATTCTGTAGTTCAGTACAGGTGACTTTGTATCTATAGGCACAAATCCAAAAATACTGGTTACTCATTCTCAAATTTCTCACGTTAAACATATCTCAGTAACTGCTCTGAGCACTCAAAAGCCTGCAACCCAGTTGGACCATTAAGACTAACTTTCAGCAGATGGCAGCATTGCACTCTGTAACTTAATTTTTCTGTCCGTGATTTTGCAACTCCTGACTACTTGGGCTGGTTGGACACTGCTGGCCAAGTAGCAATCCAAACCCACTTCTAAAATGTTTTGAGATACAGGTCTTAGTAGATTATGATAATTGGGTATTGTTTCAGACTCGAGAGTTTTATATGGAAAATAACTCTCCGCTGCATAAGAAGATGCACTAAAAAACAATGCAAGTACATCTAAATCTTCTGTTAACTCTCTGAGTAACTGCTTTGAGACAGAGGAAGGCTGTTTGATAAAAGTGTTATTCTTTGTAAAAATACTAACAAATCCCTTAAAGATGCTGAGTTCAAAATAGAACCATGAGTGGGGAGCTCGTAAATGACTTCCTGCATATAGTCCTTAAAACTACAGCATACTTCCATTCTTTATTTAGAAAAAAACATAGTGACTTTCCAAATGCTTTTCTTACTGTACCTTTTAAGCACCATGCAGCCTGATAGCAGAGTCGGTACCTAGGCAGACATACCAGTGAACATACCCTTGTTAGAAGATCTCAACTCTGACTGTGTTCAGAGGCTCAGATGCAATAGTTCATTTCTGCTTGCCATTACTCAGGTAAGGAGTTAAGGATGTTGCTTTGCATACACAGCACATGTTTGTACATTCAATCTGGTTGATTGGAGAGGTTCTTCCCACCTCTCCCACCTTCACTGTTGATTCATCAGAGTTCCAGGGAGACTCTGGAGGAAGTGAAAGCCGTTCCTGCTACAAAAGAAAAGTGCTGTGTATGGAGGCCTCTTCAGAAAAAACCCTTTACTTCCAGATAGTTATCTCTCTGTGATGTGCTACTCTATACATAATCCTAAAATGCATAAGAGATTTGTGTGTGTGTGTATTCTCTTAGGGAGAACATGATGCTATTCTCAGGTTTGGCACAAGATGCAGTTTGAGTGCTGCACTGCAAACAGCTAGCATTGATCTACATGGCATCACACAAACACAAAGCTATAATAAATAGAAACTAGGTCAGCCATTGCAGCCCTTCAGAAAGAGATGAAAAAATATTCTTCTCTTGCCATCCAAACTTGCAGTTTGTTGGGTGGAAACAAATATATTGATATCAGTGAAGTTTGTGGTCTCTTTGGGAAGCTTTATGAACCTCCTTCAGAGTTTGGCTCCAGAGTAAATGAAGGAACCTTCAGACTTTCTCTCTCCTTTCTTTTTTCCCCCTACAGAACAAAATAATACTATAGGTAAGCAAAAGTTCTGACTGAGTAACTTGGGTTACACTCCAGTACTGTTCTGCCTTCTGTCATACAAGTGAACCACAATGGAAATTCTGACTTACTCTGGAATTTTTTTTTTTAGTAGAATACTGCAGGTGCTGGAGTAGTTTGCTAAGATGAATGGTTTCTCTGCTAGACGCTGTCTGTATGTGACTAGCTTAGTATTCTGGGAGAAATTAAGTATATGCAAACCTAATTTTATGGGAGAATTTCCAGAACCTCAGCATCATGGGAACTGGTGTTTTGAAGTTGGAGGGGTCCTCATTCCAGTCACATCCTCAGAAGGTGATCTGGTGGTCAGTCAGTCTGGTGCACACTTGCTTTTCCCCTCGAACATCATGGAGGCATTAGTGAACACAGCTTGTGTGTTGTGGAGTAGGAACGTGTGGCAGTGAACTTTTCCACCTAGCTGGATTCTCTGCAACTTGAGCTGAGTAGCCAGACTTGGAACTAGTGTCCTGTCTTCATTATTGGTTAAACGGAGTTTACATAAGCATGTTTAAAACAAAAAACAAAACAAAACAAAAATTGGTTAATATTGCAGGAGGAAGTCCTTTGAAAATATTAGTAAATGTAATATTCTATCCTTAAGGGCACATTGAGAGTCTGGGACTCACTGCCAGCTCTGCATATACTGTGAATAGGGTATCACTGGGTGTCTTTCACCTTGGTCACATTTTAAAGCTGTGGTGGGAAGATTTGGGATGCTTTGATTCATGCATTTCTTTCTGATTCCTGCAGTTAAAGATGTTGGTTTGTTGTGTTCTCATGCAAGGGAACAATGTGTTCTTCATGAAAAGCAGTCAGGGTTTGGTCTCTGGTGCAGTAACATCCCCCTCCCCCAGAACAGGGAGGGAAGAGAAGCTCTCCACAGCCCTTCCAAAGGTCTAAGCCAAATAAATGACAGGAAGTTTTTTGGTCTTGGAATTAAATCTGACCATCCATCTCTCTTGTCTCTTTGGGTATTAAGTTTGCGAGATAAGTCACTCTTTCTAAGACAGCCTTTACAGTTCACTTCAGAGTATTGCATAATTTTTAATCTTTTTTTTTTTTTTTTTTTTTTTTTTAAACGAGACACAAGGTTTCTTAAAAAAACCAAAAGGTAACAAAAAACAAAAATGGGAAACCCATATAGGCACAGAAGTGAGGTTTCACTTTGACAGATGTGTCCTTTCAGCTACATGTACTGTCTGCCTTTGAGCAGTTCTGGGGAAGGTAGCTACTTTGGATGGCTTCTGCTCCTGCAGTTTTATCTATGAGAATGTCTTTCACTGTGTGTTCCTCTGGTCTCTCAGACCTTTTATATCAGGATGAGTTGCACCACAACAAGAGCAGCTTTAATGGTGCATTAATTTTTGGTGTCACTTCAGTAACACTATAGAGCATACTCTGAATTTGAGATAAAAGCTTAAATATGAAAATAGTCATCTTCATCTGTAATCTGTCCTTATCTCTGCTTTTCAGCACTAATTGATCATATTTTCATACTTTAGGGAAATACTGTATTTTCTGACTCTGGTCTTACAGAGTATATTATAAGCAGCTTAAATGATCTTGCTTATCTTTGAGATACTGAGCAACACTTTGTAAATGGCTAGAATGTGTGGATATGTTGATGTGAATAGGCTGATGTCATAATCAAGGGCTGCTCCAGGTGATTCAGAGGTTACTTACCATACCATGGTGAAAGTTCTGAGTGTGTAACTGAATATGGAACATCAGTTCTGTCTGGAACAGTCAACATTCAGGGGTTGTATACTGTTAATACATCAGGAAATGCCAGCAGTTCCCTCCTTAGTACTTCTAATGAATTAATTTGTTGTTTTGGTGGGCTTTTTAATGGGAAATAAGCTTGCAGTTTTTTCAGTAAAGAATTTATCTTCGTTTGCCAAATACTTAATTTCTTAGTTGCTTGTGTCATTCTTGTCTACGTTTCCTGAATACAAAGTAAATGGTGCTCACTTACATGTTCAAGAAAACTGAATAAAAGATGTTTTTTCATGTGTTACAGCTCTGTGATAGTTACTTACATATTGTGCACATTTTAGAAGCAACCTATTCAAATAGGGATGTAAGCCAGTCAGAAAGGCTCCTTTAGGCTCTGTTTGCTTTTATAGTACAGATCATTCAGGAATTGTTTCTTTTTAAAGTATTAACATCTTCAAAATGTACTTTGAAAAGAATTGCTTTTGTTTTCAAAGTGGGACAAAGTCGGCTGGCAGACAGGCTCTCAAAGCATCTCAGTTCTGCTGTACTTTGCAACTTGCCTAAAAAAGTGATTTCCTGACCTGTACAGCCAACATTTCTTCAAAATAAGACTTTTAATAGCCTGCTAGGAAAACTCTCTGCAGTGTTTGGAAAAAGGAGAGAGCTTTATATCTGCTAAAACGAGAACTGGGCTGGTAACTTTAAATATGATTAACATGTTGAAATTAGACAAACAGCTTCACAAAACTCTAAATGTGTTTTATCTTTCCAGAAAAAGTAAATTATGGCATTCTGGGATTTTTTTGTTGCGTATTTGTCTGCTGGTTTTGGCTGGGGTAGAGTTAATTTTCCCCACAGTGGCTAGTATAGGGCTATGCCATGTTTTGGAAAAAAATTACCAATTTAATTAATTTAACAAAAAAAAAAAAAGTTTTGGAAAAATGAAACAGTTTTTTGCAAACAGTGTTTAATGCCATGGGGAGGAAAGCCAAGGTTTGTGGCCAGAGGCCATGCCTCACTCCTTGAGTGGGCAGAGCTGGTAAGAGCAGGCAGGCTTTGAGGCGCACGAGTGCCTGAGGTGTGCCGGAGGTGTTGGGCTGCTGAGCTAAGGGGGAGGTCACCTCAGTGAGAGGGGCCATCTGGGGCACAAAGGATCCTTGAGACAGAGGGGTGCTGCTGAGCAGGGAGCTCCTCTGCTCTGGGAAGGTGCTCCAACACATGGAAAGGTGTGCAGCTTCTCTTTGTGGCTGGAGGGAAAGGCTGGAAAGCTGGGGAGAGGTTGCTGCACCTTTTTCGAGTGGGTGGTGTGGTATCCAGTCCAGATGAGACTTTGACTTCCCAGGATTACTGCTCAGTGGAACAGCATGAAGCTCTGATGTAATATATTATATGAATCAGTGTTATTTATGTATTGCAGAATAAGGAATCTAAAGGTTTTTTAAAAACATCTATATTCTACTTAGGTTTGATGGAATCAAAAAAATGACTTACCCTGTTCCATCAGCAGCAAACTGTAATAATAACCAATGGAGGGTTCTGGTTGGGACTCTGTACAAGAAATGATTTCTGTTTCACCCTCAATGAGAGAGGAAATAAAGGAATGTTTCATTTTTCAAACAGGACAAATGATAACCACGTGGAGAGGATCAACCTTTAAGTGTTAACTTTTAGCTAAAGCTGTAGGTCAAGCTTTTTTCTGTGGTCCTTATCTGCAGACATTTTCTGTTTGTTGGCTGTTCTAGCTCTCTGCTGTAACCTCCCACAAATATTTCACAGACTTAGCTTATAGCATCCCTTCAAAATTAAGACATAATATTCCCTTCTTGCTGATAGGGAGAGGACAAAAAGCCAAGGGATCTTTGTTTCTTCGAGTCAGGTTAAACTCCTCTTGGTAAAAACAAAGAATAAACCACAGTATTTGCTTTAATGATTTTTTCTCATTACAGTTAAAAAATCCTCCAGTTTTGTTATGCTGCAGCCTGCAGTTGTATATAAATGTTGCAGTAGAAATGAGAATAACAAAAGTAATACTTACTATTCTAGAAACCTAAGTTTTTAAAGTTTTCTTGGACAATTGCTTGCATCTTCTGGAAGATCCTGGGTTGCCAACAGGAAAGCATCTTTATGGCAAAGACTCAGCTTCTAAATGAAGCACTCTGTTATCTCAGTTGTGTAGTATGAAAGCAGGAAGTGTGCATTTAAAGTGAATTTCTCTGGAATTTTGTTTAGGCCGGTACTTTTAAGTGATGTTTTTAGACTATTTGTTTTCAAATCTTAATAAAGCCACATGTCTCATATCTAAATGCAGGCAATTTGAAACTCATTTCATTAGGACTCCGTAGAAATATGAGGCGATGCTTACACTGTTATCCTCGCAGGATACAGGAAATCAAAAGCTTATCTTAAACAGTGAAATTGTAAATTGGGATAGTGAATTTGCAATGGTAGATAATACTGTGTGTCTGGTTTTTCTTTTTGATTTCTTCTGTCCCTCCATTCTGGAGTTGCATTAGAGTAAATAATAGTATATAGAACCTTTTTATTACTGTTCTTCTTTCAACCATCATTGCAATTCAAACTTGAATTCCTTTCACATTGAAATTTTAAGCCGTGGTCATCTTATTTTGGGGTGGGACCAATTTTACCCTTCCCTTAATTGGAAACAACAAAACCCCTTCATAAACCTAAAGGAATATTTTCCCTGACAAACAAAAGAGCATTATCCACCTCCATTCCTGTCTTGGTGTTTAACTCTGACATTTAATTCAGAAAGGGACCAAGGAGAAGTGCTACTGTGGAAAGATATGCAGATCTGAAGACCCAACCAATCTTGTGGCTGCACACATCTACAGAGCCAAAGGTTTCTCAGAAATAAGAGGAGAGAGTGTTTGCTGTTTATTAGACCTGGCAGATTGAGCTGACCTTCAGAGAAGCTGTGGATTTGTTCTGTCCTGTATTTCACTCCTCTCCCTGCAGTTAGGAGTCAAAGTGGACACAATGCTTACTGTGTAATTCCTGCATTTGCCACAGGCCTCTGCTGCAGAGAGATGAACATGTATGAGGGTTAGCCTACTTTTTCATTTTACCATATAGCTTCAGGAAGAAAATTAGATCTTCATATTTGACTGGTGTTACTGTTATTCTTTTTCCCCCTCAACAGAATTAGAGCTATGTCCCAAGATTCAGTCATTCTTTTTGTCTACAGTTGGTGTTTTTCCCTTCCTCTAGTAGAGAAAATAAAACAACAGTGAGTTTTTATACTATCAGTACAGCTACTGGATATGTTAAACCACATGCCCTGCTACCTGGTGCAAAGCTGTGCACTTTCTGCTTGGGTTTTGTTTTCTTTGTCATCCACTGATGCATAGTTTGAAAATTCAGAAATATTCTCAAGTTCTATCATACTGTTTAAATCTAGTCTAAATCAGTGGTGGTTCAAAATATATTTAAATCCACGTACTTTTTTTTTTTGTGTGTGCATGAGTCATCTTAGCAAATAGCAGAATCCAACTGAAAAGTGGAACTTGCCATTGCACAGGTTAATTATTTTCAGTAATCCATAAGAAAGCTTTGGTAAATCTAATAGTTGTGCATCTATTCTTTGGGCAGCAGTTTTAATTGCAAGTCTTACTGCTCTGCAATATTTAATTTTATGTTGTGATTTCATCAGTGTAAAAAGCTCTTAAATAGCTAATAAATCACAATTTGAGGTAATGGTCCATCCAAAAGATTAGAAGCAAAATTCTCTGAGAACTGATAACCATTTATTTGACACTGTCTTGTACACACTAGAAGATAATCTTTCAAAGGTCAGTTATCCCCTGGCAGAGGAGTTTGTAAGGTATTAAAATAGGCTAACATAAGCCAGAGCTGGCAGTGATTTAGACTTGTGGTAGGTAATATTTATGAGAGTTCACAAATGTCTAAGCAACCCTGCCAACTTATTACTTATCCTTTCAGTCTTTACAAAACTAAAGTTGTTTCTTCAATATACTGGCATTTATGGCAAATAGCGAAATGTTCATTTCTGTTTGTTTTTACAGAAAGCCATTTCTCTGGCTTCTATGAGAGAGTGACCATGATAGGATTAGAGTTTCTTTTCCAAATTGTTTTCTTTCCCCAATCCTCCAGTTACAATTACAGGATGTCCTGGTTTTCAGTCTTTTGGTTCCCCCTCTCTTCCCCTTCCCTCATATGATTCCAAGCAAAACTTATTTCTGCACTTCTGTTCCATGGTAATACCAATACTGTACTGTCTTTCTGGCTAGTATCTTTTCAGTAATGAGCCTAGTGATGTCTAATACCCAAATTCATGGAAAATTCTGCTGGAAATCCTGAGAAAGGTCATGTGTCTGGTTTCTGCATCCATTGGAGATATTCTGTGGAAAGCTCGGCACAGCATCTAAGCAACTGCCTTACTGAGAAGAAATAGAGGCACTAGGATGTTGGCCTTGCTAATAACAGTGTTTTCTTTATTTCCCATAGCTATTAATTTGGATTTTATAAATGCTGCGATTTAATGGTTCTGTGTTGAAGGCCTAAGGGTTGGCAAGAGCTTCCACATACTGGCTTTGTGCCTCAATCCCCAGTCTTCCTACAATACTGGTTTTCTTGTATTTTCTGTTTCAACAGCAAAGTGTAACACACCGATGCTGTGCTGGTGGGTCAGAGATCTGCCAGGCAGATCCCCTTGAGAGACACCCAGCAGCAGGGATGGATGTGTCTGGTGACATTCTCAGCACCAGCTGGCTGCAATGCTGCTCCCTTGGGCTGTGTTCCCCCTTGGTGCCCGGGCCTGTGCCCCAGTCAAAGGGCAGTGGCACACCTGGTGCAAGTCACAGCCACACCTGTAAGGTGCTTGCAAAGGAAGGGCTTCTCAAAAGAGCACTGAAATCTCAATATTTATAGAAGTTGGGGGTGTTCTGAGCAGTCAACAGTATCTACATGTGAAAACTTTTAGTGCCAGTTGGAATTTCTGGCACTTCTATAGTAGTTATCAATATCTATCTGCTCTAATGTCTGGATATGGATAGGCAGGTGGCTTAAGGAAGGAAACAAGAATGAAGAAAAAATGTGAGACCATTGTGCAGAGAATGGTCTGATACTGTTTCTTGATACATGAGGGTAGTAACACCTCTGTATTTATTAAATACCAAAGTGTGTTTGTAGAAAAACAAAACACATAATGATATGGGCAGGAAAAGTTTGTGGTTTGCAGTGTTTCTTGCCATGCCAGCTGTGTGTTGGATTCAGTTTCCAGTGCTGCTGTGCTGTATCTTTCTAGAGCTGGGGGAATGGAAGTGATGCTCTTTATAGACAACTTGGTCTAACCAAAGCAAAACAAGCTGGTTTAGGTTTGAATTTTGCTTATCTTCTTTCAGGGCATCATGGTTTTGTGGAAACATCCATATTTGTGGAAAAACTGGTGTTAGTTCTCTGGCAAAACATCAGTGACTGTAATGCAGTTATCCAGGAGAAATTACGGACAATGCAGACTCTTTAACTTAGTCAGACTTACTACTAATCTTGATGGAAAACAGAAGGACAGATAATAAGCCTTTTCTTGGCCTGTAATATTATTTTTCTTATCTATTTCAATATAAAAAACTCTTCATTGGAGTGACCAGCTCTGCTATGAATCAGGCAAATTTACAGTTTTATCTCTGTTTTACCTTAGAAAGTGTTGAAACTAGAGCTTTGCATTAATTTATGTCACAAGCACCATGTTAGTTTCTTCTGTAATATTTCTCTGTATTGGATGCAGACCATAAGAGGAAGCAAAGTAAGGACCAAATATTTTTAGCAACTTAGACAGGATTTTTGCAAGGAAGAGACTGGCTCAAGGTGGGTGGGGGAAGAAATAAAAAGTAACATCTTGTCAAAACTCCAGTTTTCAGTTCTGCTGAAACCTAAGGGAAATTAAATAATACTGGTATTTCTTAACATCTTAGGCAAAGGGAGAAAAGCCAGAAAGTGTTATTGGATTCTTCTTCTTCATTTACAGTCAATAGACATGCAAATGTCTTCTTAAATTTATTTCTGTTATGCAGGAGAGTCAGGAGTGGCACTTGAGCTGGATAGGAAACAGTTTTCCCACTTCATGAAACTCTGAATCCGTAAATATTTAAATGTCTTGGTCTACCTCTCTTACTCCTAAGTCCTGTTTCAGTTACTGATTTTATCACTTAGATTTTTAAACTTAAAAGTTGTGTAAATGAGGATTTATTTGAAGATTACAAATCAATTGCTAGAGTTTTTTCCCCAGTTTGGTAAGTGAAATTTTGCACATGCAGACTCTCTGGGTGAAAACTATTTTATCCTGGTTTGAATTAAATCAGAGGTTTGGAGAAGCAGAGAAAGAACCTTGTATTCTAATTGTACCCTAATTTGAGTAGCAAAGAACAGTACTTAGCAGATCTATGAATTGCAGGTTTAATTTGATTCCTTTTCTTTTTTATTCTTTCAACCTCGTTGGCTGTGAAGTTATAATGACAAACACTGTTATTTCCCTTCTTAGCATATGCCACGTACTGCTGCAAAATACACAACAAAATGTAATGTTAAAATTTTCTTGACGCTTCTAAAATTAAACAAAACCTTCAGGGAAAGGAAGCTTCAGGTTAATTTATGTATTCCTCAGCTTTCAGGCTAGAGAGTTAGGGTGGACACCACCCATAGCTACCTCTTCAGATAAAGTTTTTTCTAGTTTACAGGTGCAAAGTCAAATCTGATGAGCAGGATGCTTGAAAAGTGATTTTTAATATGTGGTGAACATGCATTTGTCTCCGAGTATTGATTGTCTTCTCCAGAATTTATTATTTTTACTTTAATAAGCCTCTCAAATTAGTGTTTTAAACTAAAAAGTCTTTATGGTTTGACTTCTTGTTAACCCTTGGTTGTCATGTTTCACTCTGAGAAGTAATGCTGCTGTCTCACTTCCTTGTACCTACTCCTACTTACCTGCATTCATTTCAAAGGAAATTTCATGTTTTAATGTGTCTTTTATGTTAGACACAAGACAGCCCAGTACATGAGCAAATGTCCGAATGCTGTTCTGACATTAATGAATGGTTCTTTGTGATTTCTTCAGTTGTGAAGATCATCCTTTCTTGTGCTTCAAACACTGATGTGATGGAGGTTGCAAGGTTTTCTGAGGAGTTTGTACTTCTCCCTAGAACAGAACAAATATATCTTTTCCCTCCACCCCTCCAGTAGCACGTAGCAGCAAGAAACGAGGCTGTCTTACAGATGGAGACCATATCCCCTGGAATAACAGGCCAGTCACCATGGGAGAGCACAGGAACTGAAGGACTTGGAGCAGCCCAATTTTCTTAAGTACATCCAGGTTACACTTCTGTGAATCTCCTGTAGGCCTAAATGTTCTGCAGAAGGAAGAAACTCCATGTTGCATACGTTGAGAGCTTGGCACAAAATTCCTCTGTGGATGTTACTATTATGCACAGTAACATGACATCTGCATTCCCATTCTCTGACTCCAACTCCCCTTTCCTATGAGCCTTTTTTTGTGGTAGTCTTTAAATATACACTCCATGAAGGCAGGGTCTAGAACATTTTTTGTTCCTCCTGGCCAAACACATTTAGAAGTTTGTTTAATTCTGCAGAGACAAACAAAGTGATTTGTCACACGTACTATTCCTGTTTCATCTTTTCATCCACAATAAATTTGGTTTAGGCTGTACATGTGTTTAGTTTACTCTCCTTTAGGCATTGATTTCCTTGAAGATATAATCACCAGTTTTTGGGTATTGTTGTGTAGAATTCATACCTTGTTGATTAGACATTGAAATCTTCTGTGTTCACAGTGCAAGAAGGGAAGGTTTTGCTTGAGAGATATGTAATCTAATGGTATATTTTGTGTTCTTAATTTCAGGTTTTCAGTGAAGACTCACAAATGAGTTAATGAAGAAGCTACAAAATAGCCAAAATCATAAATTATCTCAGAGGAATCACAGTGCACCATGGTCATCAAACCAATTTTCAGTCAACTGTCTTTTTGTATAAGTAATAATGGGTGTTTTCTCTCCAGCATACTTTGTTTGAAATTTAGGGACACATTCTCTCATTGGCATGGGTGGAATTTTGTCATTGCATTTCTGTTAATGTTAACAGATGTCATGTGGGGACCAATAATTCTATGGTACAGCTGTGGAAGAATAGACTCCTTCAGTTTCCTAGCTTGGATGTTGGATTTTAGCGATAGTCGCTGCACACTGTGTCAGCTGGTTTCAGTGCCAGTGCCACAGGTTTTCAGCCAAAGAGGTAGCTTTGAAGGTGATTTTCCTGAAGTTCAAAGCTCCAGAAATGTTAACAACTTTCCAAGCAAATTCTACAGTAATGGCATCATCCCTCTCTGTCTCCTCTATCATTTGCTACTTACCCAGATGCAGGAGGAGGAGGGGTGACATGGAGACAGCCCCAGTCCCACAGCAGCACACAGGGTGTCTATCCCTGACTCTCCCATTCAGAGGGGGAATTTATGCCTCTGGTCTAGCATGAAGGGACGTGGCACACAACCTGAGGAGATTTTCCCTGCTAGAACTACGTGTGCCTTATGGGCTGCCAGGTTAGCAAGCCTCTTGGGAATGGCTGCTGGCCCATGGAATGGCACAATGCTCCTGTGCTTCACGAGTCAGGTGTTGCAGGCAGACACAGTCAATGTCTGCCTGGCCTGCTGAGCTATGGTAGTGATATGTGACAGTCCAGATGCAGATCCAGATGCATTTGGGTAAATTTGGGCTTATGACATAACATACATTTAATATATTTTGACCGTTGCCTACCATAAATGCCCTGCTGTCAACTGCTTCAGGAAGAGCAGTAGCATCTGTGAATTTGCTCTGTGTCCAGACCAGCAGTGCTGATAAGGCTGTAAGAGCTCTCCAAGTGCTGTCACTGGATAAAAAACACCAGAACTATATGTACTTATTAAAAGGGACTTTCTGTTCTGTTTGTGAAATCCAGGCCCCTCCTTCCTGTGCTGCGTTAATGGAAACCATTGAAGGCAAGAATTAGGACATGAATTCTAGAGAAAATCAGGGAGACAGTAGTCAGTGACTAAACTAACATGTGCCTGAGGGCTGTAAGAGATAGCATGTGGAAAATCTCCCCATCAACTTTGCAAGAGCAAGCATAATTAAAAGGAGAGCATTTGGTACATTGCCCAAGCTTGACGCAAACATTTGGAAGAGGCTGCTAGTGAAGTTACTAGTGAATAGAACAGTTAAGTCTATATGTAGTAATCATTTTTAACATCTAATCCAGTAATTTCCATGCATGGATTTTCAGTACATTCAGTTAAAGGGGGAAGAAGAGGGTTAGTAGAATCAAATGCAGGGTAAGCTGTGAAGCAGCTTCTGCAAAGCATGCGAATAGGTTATAAAATGAAGCACCAATCATGATGAAACATCTTCAGAATGTAGCCAATGTGTCTTAAAGTCCTGGCACAAATATGAGATTCATACCTGTAAATCACCATAAATTCTACTTTTAAAGTGTTTTACAGCATGTCTGCTGCTCTAACTATTAACTTCAGTGTGACATTAGTTTGTTTTTAATGCTATATCAGGGTCTAGACTGGGTCTTCTATCAGGATGCAACAAATACTCTGGAGATCTTGATAAAACGAACCTTCCAAGTTACTCAGATATTGTAATATTCATTTATGTCTATAAATGAAAACTGAGCTTGAGTTGTGCAAGATTTGCTGCAGGCTTGCTTGTTGGCACTCCCTTGCTCCATTAACGTAAATATGTTTGTTGCAGTATTTTCAGTGTAAGACCATGGTTGCACAAATTATTTACAGACTCTGTTTGTAGAAGGAGGTGTGAGTAGGATAACCAGCAGCTCACAGTGTTACTGATCTTGCTCATGTCATCCAGAGTGGGACTTAATGGGGCTTCTGCTGGAACAATGTGGAATAAGAGCAGAGGCACAAAAGGCTCAAAATCATTATTTTCACTTGAAAAGATATTTTCCACAAGCTTGATCATTCTTGCATGCAAGTCATGATCAGTTTTCTGTTTTGTGTATACAAACAATTCTGGGATTTCAAGAAGTGCTTTTGAGTTTTAAAATCAGTTAAAATTTAAATTAGATATAGACTGAAGGGAAGAATGACCTCTTATTATTGCAAATTTACTAACTTCAGGTCAACCTCTTTAAATTCAGCTATTCCTGCTGAAATAATTAGAACTTTGTTGGATAATTTTTTTTGTTTGTTTCATATAAACCTATTAAGTCTCTCTGCTTGTTTTACCTGCTGAAAACAAAACACAATTCAGACTGTAAGGCACAGTGAGCATCTGAAGATTTCTTTAATGAGTTCAATCCAACTGTGCTTTTCACTCTCATTTTTTGCCAGTATACATGTGAGATTAAGACTTGACCAAAAAAATCATTCTACAAGAGGAGACTTTCAATAAAACTAAGTGTTCAATTGCTGAAAGCAGTGCTATATTTAGAGAATGCTGGTGGGAGAAATCCTGAAGAAATATTCTGCTACTGGGACACAAAAACTTGGTGTCATAAAGAAATCCTAGTTGCATTCTTCAGCAGCTTCAGCTGGGAAGTAGCACAGACTACAGATCTGACCAGTCAGGAAATCTGAAGGTGTCCAGTGCTCAGAGAATAGCTTCCCACCCTTCCTTTTCCAATTCTAAGCTGTTTTTAATTCTGTAGAAAGAAAGGTTGAAATGAGAACACAAGGAATATTCTTATGTCTTATGAGGAACAGCTGAGGGAGCTGGGTTGGTTTAATCTAGAGAAGAGTGGGCTCAAGGGTGACTTCATTGCCCGACCTAGAAGGAGGCTGTAGTGAGGTGGGGGCCTCTCTTCTGCCATGCCTGGAGTGAGAGGAGAAAAAATAATGGCCTTAAGATGAGATGGAAGATTCAGATTAGATATAAAAAAAGATAAAATTTCACTGTTAGGGTGGCCAAGCATTGGAACAGGTTGCCCAGGGAGAGTCACCATCCCTGGAGTGTTCAAGAGGCATCTGGATGTGGGTGCTGTGGTTTGGTGGTTACTGTGCTATTGACAGGTGGGCAGCTGCACTGGGATGATCATGTGGGACTCTTCCAACCACGACTAATCTATGATTTTTTAGATCTTTACGTGGAACTGGGATGGACATTTATTTGTTTGATCCTTCTGAGAAGTTCTGAATAATAGTTTGGGGCAATTATAAAATAACACTTTGAATGCAAGAAGGAATTATTTTATTTTCTGTTCTCTGTATGGTTTAGTGGGCATTAATTTGGTTTTTGATATGAACAGCACCTGGATTGTATTGGCATGCCCTTAGACCTAAGCTAGAGAAAAGCTTGTATTTACTTGACAACTTTGTGTTCATAAGGGCATATTTGCCACACCTGCATTTTTTCCTTGAGAGTGAAGCTAGTACACAAATGGTCAAACACTCAAACTTAGGGGGACCTGCAACATTATCTGCATCTTCCACTTAACAGTGAAAAGAGGTGGATGTGGAGTGTGTAGACATACCATGATTACAAGTAGGTTTAAGACTGAATTTACTGGAAGATTTGCAAATACATCAATGTATGTTGGATTTACTTTTTTTGTGTGTAAAAAGAAAAAACCCAAACCTACTGCTGTGTATTTAAACCAAGGTTTCATAGGATTTGTAAAGGTACTTAACATTTGAAAATCAGGAGCCTTTGTATTTAGGGTCCTTAAACTTGTTTTATAAGCATCTTAGAATGAAGTTGTTAATTCCTTTAGTTAATCTTCAATAGCATGAAATCTTTTCAAGCCTGAAGCCATCCATCACTGTGCTAGAAGAAAAATGGAAAGAAGTCTTTTGTGAAATGTCTGACAAATCACTGAATTTTGAAATGATGGAGAAGAATAAATTTCAGCGTTTGAGTTCTCTGTTGTGTGTGATGTAAATCCCTGGGTATGGTTAGGATGGGAACAAACCTAGCTTTATACCTCTTCTACTGGAAATGTTTACAAAAAACCCACATTCTTATGCTATAAACTCATGACAGTTTAAAAAAAGCCTACTTATCATAGCAATCTGAGTCATGTAGTTCTTGCAGATTATTTGGGTTACACTGAGAAGTTTTTAAAAGGAAAAAAATTAAAAACATCCACCTCCTTTTTCATCAGACTCCAACTCCTTTGCAAGGCTATCCTTGTGCACCAGCAACTTTTAAAACCTTCGACTGATTGCAGATCAGTATTCCAGTTTTACTTTTTTGGTAATAAATTACTTGCAACTGTTTGTCTTGTATCAGTTCTTTGCGAACAGAACTATTTTAAGCGTTCCTTTAATAGTTGTATTTCAGTTTGGATTTTGTGTTTCTAATGTCACAAACCTTCAAATCTAAACATAAGAAAAACTAAAATGGAAACAGATTACCTTTTTACCTCTGCTTCTGGAAGTGTTTGAGGTATTTTATCTTTTTTTCTCCTTGGCTGATATGAATCATAGTTGTTGTTCCTCACTTTAATTCTTGTACCAAGGGAGATGTAGTACTGAAATGATAGAGTAGGGAATTGATGCAAGTTTCTTTCTTGAGAAAAAAATAGTTTGGGAAAAGTATTGCTGATTCCTTGTGTAGCAAGTGGCAAACAGTGATGCTATCTCGTGTTGTTTCCCCTCTATCCTGAGGAGCACACTTTGCAGGGTTCTTTGCATCTCACTCTGTCTCCAAGGTCATCTAATGGGTCCTTTCCAACATGGGAGCAGAACATCGGAAGCTTTCAGTTTTGTTCCTTAAGTAGAGTCCCAATGCACAGCATTTATAGAAAGGCTCGAGGAAAGGCAGCTGTGCTGAGGAAGGAGCACTGGACACGTGCTGAACTCTTCAGTTTGCTTTGCTGGACAGACTCTGTGACCTGTCAAATGCACCACACACCAAAATGTGCTTGGTCTGCACAGTGATGTGTGTGAAGCCTGGCCAGGACTGTGTGCTGGGTGCTCCCTGGCTGGCACCTTGTTTGGGACCTCTGTCTGGTCAGGTGTTTTATTTGGAGGGAAGCCCTTTGGCTCTGTCTTTCTCTCCTCTTTCACTGTGGCCCTGAATCAGTTAATTATCCACTGAGGGAAAACAAGCTAAACAACTGAGATAAGAAAGCATTCCAGAGAGTACCCTCCAGCAGATACCACATACCCTCCTCTCTTCTAATCTGCAGAATAGGCAGAATCATTTCTGGCTTTCTCCCAATGGCCAATGACTTGTTCTTGCCTGATTTAAAGTTCTTGTTAGGAAATCAGACTGTCAAGATTTTCTTGAGATTTGTTAAGAAGGACAAAGTGGCTCTGGCTGGCATTTCTTACAGTGGCAGAGGATGAATCAAAAGTTGTTCAAAAGTTCAGCTTGGAAGCTGAAGACTAACAAGAGGAGGGTGACTTAGTTTTTCAGCCTGGAAAAGCTTAATGCTGTATATGAATAATGCAAATATATTATTATTCCATAGCATCCTTGGAAAAAAGCATTCCCATCTATTGTACATGCATTAATGGTCTTGCCTAGATAGAAGCAGAGTGGTTTACAGCTGGAGAATAAGGAGTTATGTCCTGGTTTGAAAATGCAGTAATCAGCAGAGATCTGACTCAGTGGTAGGAAAGGTATCTCATGACAAAACTTTATACTAGATGAGAGAATTAAATTATTGTTGGGAAACTCCCCTGCAAAAATTCTGCAAAACAGGAACAAAAAGCCTCTTGGTGCAATGAAATCTGTGTTCCAAACACAGCTGAAACTAATTAAATAAAAAATGATCTAGGCAAGATTGATCAAGTTGGTTTGGAAAAGCTGTTACCTGTTTTTTTTTGCGGGCTGTGATTCCCTGGAAGATTAAAACAGCAATAAGTTTGGGGATGACAGATGAAATTTGGTTTCATTTGCTGGGAAAAAAATGAAGTTAAGAATAACTTTTTTTAAGATTTGGAAATGACTGGTTCTGTGGTCAATTTAGTCACCTGCACAAGAATATAAAGAGATTTCAGGAAACATATATGAGCCTTTTAAAAGAGGTTTTTAAAAATTATTTTTTAAGGCACAATTTGATAACATTCTAAACATAAATTGTAACTAGTATACTACTAAAATGAGAAAGAGACTCGTCTTTATAGTATTTAGAGCAGACTTCATCTTTTTATTTTCTTTTTAGAATTTCATATTTCTAAATAAATAAAGAATAACATGGCTTCTAGAGAAATTTTCCAGATCATGAGCTTCCCCCAATTTTTTTCCTATGTGATTGGCAAGAAAAGTTTAGAAGGGGCAACCCTTATTCTGGTATGAGCAGCATGGAGATTTCCTTGGCATGAGAGTGTTAGTGTTCAAATGAACTATTATTTCAGCTCAAGTTGTGTGGATATCTCCACCTGCTGTAGAACATCCTGATTCAGAATTAATGAGAGAGACAAAATCAAGGGGTTTATTAGTGAGTGTGGCATGAACACACTCGTTGCTTAAGGTTTTTCTGATCTTTGGCTTGTTTGGGAACTATCATCTTTTTGAGTCACTGAAGGAAAGGAGAGGACTGTTCAGCAGGTTGAAAAATGCTAATTTATCACCAAATTTCCCCAACCCTCTGACACTTGAAGCATGGACAGACATACAGAATAGTCCATGCTTTCCTGGCAGGGGTTAGGGACCTTGCAGGTACTTCATTGTTCATCTACTGAGAAAATGGAACAGACCAACCCCCTAATCATCTCAGCTAGTCTTGTAATAAGCATTTTAAAGAACTGAAATGGTTGTTGAGGAAAAAAAAAATTGTCTTCTAAATATATTTCTGTATCTTTTTGTGTCTTTGTTTCTCAGACAGGAGTTAAGGATAGGAACAGATCTTGCAGAGTGTTTCAAGTATGTACAGAATATATACTTTGAGTTGAAAACAGATCTTTTCTGGATGCACAGATTGTGCATACAGGGGTCTAGATCAAAGCATGGGATCCAAATAAGTGAAGATCTACACCTCATCCTAAAAATATTCACTAGCACAAGTTACTGAGTTGATGTGATAATCTGAGAAGGCTCCTTACACTGGTAAAGGAGCCACATGACCTGGGCAGCTTTTTACTTGCTATCAAATATCAATCTTCCAGCAGCACCTCTGCTTTTTACAGTCTACAGTTTTGTTTTGTTTTGTATTTTTACCCTCTCTCCTATTGCCCTTGCCAAGACCTTTTCTGAACCTTCCATCTTGGGAATAGACCATTATTAATTGCTCCCATTTATAATTGACCACTCAGCTCTTCAGCAACCACACTTCCGAGAAAATCCACCTAGGGCACTGAGGAAATGGCACTGCTGCTCATCAATGTGTGCCATGGGAGAGGCTGGGGCTGCTCTGGATAGGGGAGTGTAGGAGCAGAATTGGGAGAATGCCAACCCCATTGGTCCCCTGGGGAGTGAGAGGGGCAGCAGTTGTCTGTCCAAGATGATGAACAGAATCTCCTTGAAGGCCCAGAATCTGGGCATCAGAAGCTGTGCCCTCAGTGTGAATTGACCTGCCACATTTAAGGCACTGGAGCATGTACAACTTTGGAGAAGAGTTCAAGCTCAGCTCTGTTCTGGGATTCCTGTTCCTGAGAACAGATCCTGAGAAGGCCACAGTGGCACCCAAGGATATCTCCTCTACTCAGAAACTGAAGTGGTGAGCTGAGCACACGATGGGGGCACCTTCCCTTGTGTGCTCCTTTTGCATGGCTGCTAACTGAGCTCAGCACTGGAGTGAGAGTCAGTGTGGTGTCACTGTGTGATGTGATGACACACAAGATGGTGTCACTCCTGAGTGAACAGGAGCAGAAATATGGTTTGCTTCCATATGGGAAAGCACTAATGTGCTGCTGGGTTTTTTGCACATGCCAGCTGCCAAGATAGCATTCTGGCAAAGCAGGAAGCAAAGGCTTTTTGGATAGCTTTCCTTCAGACAGCTTCAACTGCAAGTGTAGTCAGGACATTAGGCTCAAGGAATCAAAATAAACCAAAGCAGAAATCCAAGGGAGTCCAGTCCAAGAGAGCCTGCAGGACCAGCTGCTCCAAGCTGCTGCTCTGCTGCAGGGTGGTTCTGGACCAAGAGGCTGTTTCTGCCCGAAAATGAACATGCTGAATTTGCACTTGAGCTGCATATGAGGGTTTCTATCACTTAAGCTTTCTCACTGACTTCTACAGATTTTTTTGGCAAGTGAAGTTATGGGTTTTTTTCAGAATAACAATCTGTCTGATTTTTGATTAATTTCATAATCAATGACAAAACAGATACGGTAACCTGAGGGAAGGGCCTAAACTGTAACTGACGGGTGGGATGTTTGTCCTTACTTGATGTTCCAACAAACTGCTTCTGTTAGGAATAATTTTACATGTAGGGATGACTGGGCTCCTAAGAGCCTAGCCAAGATGTTCTTCTGCAGATTGCCTTGTGATATGTAGGTTGCTCATAACACTACAAGGTGTGGTGGCTAGCTAGTAGAAAATTGGGCAAATATCTGAAAAGATCCTTCACCCAAAACAACAGATAACTTAAAAGTTAGCAAATGGTTGCACATAAGTGCCTGCTGTTGTAACAAAAAAAAAAAAAAAAAAAAAAAAAAAATTCAACAGCAGCTGCTGGTTTCTGTAAATTCCAAAATTTGCAGAGCTGGATCTTTAGGGCTGAATCTCCCAATGGTTTCTTTTCCTTTGCGTGTGTGAGAGATAAGGTTTCATTATTCATTTTCCTTAAGTGTTTATCCAGTATTATAACTCGTTCAAGTATTTTAGGGATTTTTGTAAACTGGTGATTTGTTTCATTGATTAAGTACGAGTTGTGTGTAGGAAAGACTTTGTCATGACAATTGAAACTATACACATAATTGCATAGTTTCCACTCTATAAAAAGTGATCTGCAAAGCTGGAAGATATCATTAGACTTGTGTTTATAACTCAGGATGGCCTCATTTCACCAGCTTTTCTTGCAAATTAGTTCCCAGATGTCAGATAGATTGTCTGGTTGCCAGCTATTGCATAAACTCCTGAAGTGTGAGATATGACTTACTGCTCTTGCACTGACCTCTGCTGTCAACAGGAAAATAAACGATCATAAAATAGTTTGGATGAAGCAAGATTCAGAAAAGTAAACTTAATATCTAATTTTAAGTGGCCTGATTGCACAACTATCACAATTGTATCTGAAATACAAAATTTTGGTGTTTCTAAACTATATTACAAAAAAGCCTTGTATTCTTGGATTACCAGAAAACAGAAAACCTTTGTACTGGTTGTCAGCCATGTCTAAATCTCCAGCTTTTTGTCTTCTAACAGCATTTCTATGTACTGTAGAAATGAAAACCAATATTTTAAAGTTGGCTGTGGGTGGAGAACTGGTTCCTAAGCCCCTGTTCCAGCTTGTTGCTGTTGAAGTATCTGATTTTAGAAGGGCAGTTTGTGCCCTGTGTTCTTTCCTACAAAGTGGTACAGGCTACAAGCTATCTCAATGTCACAAGTAATTCCTCTGCCCCAGATTGCACACTGTGCTGAAGTGTGAGTCTCCAGAAATCACCTCCTGGAGAAGCCCTCATTGCTGGACTTGCCTGGGCCCTTGGGTACATTGAGGAATAGAACTCCTTGTGCTGCTGGTTTTCTCTTGGCCCCAGAGAAGGGGCTGTGGACGTGTCAGTCCTGTCACATAGTTCCCACAGTATCCCGGAAATCTCTTGGACCAAACTGTATCTGAGAAAGGCCTTCACACCCTTAGGAAGCAAGGAACTGGTATATCCAATACTGAGAGAGGTCAGCTGTGCTATAGCAGCTGAAATAGATTTTTGCTTAAGTGTCAAAATTTCCCCGCATCATTTGTTTCATCCTATTTTCCCCCATGTGATGACCCACCATTAAGGTGGGTGCACCCAATATTTGTAAATGCTTGTGGTTGGAAGGAATGACAAAAGTCAGAGGGTCTTCAAATGATCAGAAAGATTTATTAGCAAATTCCACACTGGGATTAGAAATTTGGTATATTAGTCCCCAACCTGCTATATTAGCACACAGCAGTGGTTTTCAGATAAAGGGGTAGGGTGAAAGGGAAGAGAGAAATTGGGGAAAGAGAGAGAGGAGAAGAGATATAAAAAGAGATCACTAGTGCAATGTAAATCCAAGTGATGGGACCCAGTCCTGGTTTGGGTGCCCATTCAGCTGATAACCGTTGCTTCAGTGTCAATCCAGCTGGGCAAAATCCTTTTCCCCCACTCAGAATATCTCTGTTTTGTGTCTGGACCTCTACACCCTATGCATCTAAAGCTTGCCATATTGAGGACTATGAACAGGGCCATGGCCTTGCATGAAGACACATTTTAATTTTTCTGGTGACTTCTGTGACTAATGTAGGAGGGGAACTAATTTTTTATTTATTCACAGTCCTGCAGAATTGACCAGGGTTGCTAATGTAACCAGAGTACTCAAACATCGCTATCTAGTTCCTAGGACAACTGGATTATCTTTATAAATAAGATTTTATTTATCTTCTATTTTATGAATGTTTGGAAAAACTATTCTTGTCTTTGCAAGCTCTCTGCCTGAGCTGAACTTTAAAACTTTCTATGTGAGTTTCTTACACTACGTCCTGTTTCTAGAAACATAAATGCATTATATAATGAACTTGCAGGTAAGTGTTCTTTAAGCTTGCTGTGTGATAACTCCCTTGCTTATTCTGTGTGTTTGTAAATCTGATGGCAGCTCATGGCTAGCTGGAGCTGTCCTACGGATTGACACCCATAGTCCTTCTAGGTGTCTATATGTCCATGCACATATGGATGAAGTTATGTCTGGTTGATCAGTTAGTCAGATTAGCAAGATATTTAGAAAGACAAAAAAAGCCCCAAATCATTCTGCACTGACTTAAACTCAGAGGGACTCAGTCTTGTGCCCTTGGCTTTGACTTTGCAGATATGAAGCTTATTCTCCTAAATAAGTGCCTTGATGTGTTACACTACAGAAATGTAAGGGAGTCATCTGTAGCTTGCTACAGCATTGCCTTATTCCACATTTGCAGAGCAAAATGATTAATTTTGGGCAGATGGCAGACAGTTGATGGTAAATCATGCAGGGTTGTCAACTCACCAGTCATTGAATCTGTGCTCTAAAGAGTGGCACTGGGTTAATGATCTGATTGTGGATAAGGAGAATTGCATTTACAAAGCAGATTTTCACTGAAGTTTCTAGAATGACTTCACTGTACGCTTTCTTGGGCTATTGTTATTTCTCCATTTAACTTAATTTGTTTTCGCTGTGCAGACTCATTAATTAGATGGCTTCATAATCAAATTGCAAGGTTGGCTGTAATTATGCAGTCAACAGTGGCTAATGGACCAATTCAACTGTAAATTCCAGCTGAAAGACCTGGGAGAGGGTAATTCGGGGGGGTGGGGGTTTAAAAGAAAATTAGCTAAAATTGATTTTTTTTTCAGTTTAGAACTAAAAAGATATGGTCTAATCAGAACTTAGATCACTCTGATTCTTTTTTAAAAACCCTGTTACTACAGTTTTAATGTTAAAATAGTAAGCTATTTTGATTCAATTTTAACAAAAATTCCATATCTCAGTGTACTCATTCTTAGTGTCTTTTTAACCCATGTTCTCAAATAAATCTCTAAACATCAGTTTACACTGAATTTTTGTGACATTTATGACCTGGTATCTTTTTGTGTCATTCAGACTCAGCTGATTTGGGCAAATAAGTGGATGCTTTTGTTTTCAGTGAACCTGGTAACATACCTACCTGAAATGCATGCATTTTGCAAGAATGCCCTAGTGGCTTTCTCAGACATTCTTGCAGAAAATGCCAGTTGAGTAGGTTCCCTCTACACAGTTGTTGCTAGGGGAATAATTTTGGTTCATTTCTTTAGAAAAATGAGTAGTTTAAATGAAGTCACAATTAATTTGTTTCCACTTAATTTGTTAGGGTAGTACTTAGAAAAAACACAGTTAAACTTTCTATGTGGCATGCTCTAGTTCATGAAATACTCTATTTGTTAAATGTATGGATTCATGTATAAACAGCTTTGAAAATTTTGGAAATATCTGCTTCAAACCTTGTAAAAATAAAAAGCTTTTCTTAAACACAGAAATGGTTTCACAGAAATGTTGGGAAGACTTTTTGTCCTCACAAAAAGCAGTCACTTTCATAAATTGTAAGAGAGATCCTGCAAAGTTAAGCTTCACTTTCCAATATCTACAACTAGGGATTTCCTTCAGTTTATAGGCTTTGTAGGATTTTCTGTCTTCTGTCCTTTGAATTGTTTTCTTGAATTATGTCTGGAACATCAGAGATTGCTCTTTTGCAAAGCCTTACTTGCACTGATTTTTAACTGTGATTGTTGTATTTTCCTAAGGATTTCCTAAGGATTTGTGCATGCAGGGACATTGTGACAGGGTAGGGAACTGATGAAGGATGGCCAAGGTGGAGTTTCCACCATGTGCATTTGAAATCCAAGGCAGGCCCAGAGCTGGCCTCTTTCCTTTCTGTCTTTGCTAATAAAACAGGCCCTGAAAAGGGGAGACTTGTCTTGCTTTTTGTTACCACTGCTCCCCTCCTCTGCTCCCTGCTCTAGAGCAGCCATTGGCAGCGTGCTGATGCTCTCTGATCACTCTGCTTTGCTCTCTGCTCCAGGAGCAGTGTAAAATGCATGCTGCCATCTCTGGAGCAGAACTTGGGCAGCTACCTCATAAACTCATTGGTTTACAGTGGAATGAGATTAATAGCAAAGGGCAGGAGATCTTGAAGAAATTGAGATATGTTGTGGGGTTAGAGCCAAGGAAAAGCTCTTCTTATTTTAAGGAAGAAAACGTTAATATTTCTGTGATAATATCTATGTGGCTAACTGGGCATTGTCTGAAATCAGAAATTCCTAAGACTAGTGCAATGTTTTGTCTCACAGTGATGACAGAATCTGTCAAAACTGTTTGGAGGATGCTTGCCCAAAGGGGTTGGTACTCTGGTGGTCAGATGCTTACCTGAGAAGATTTAAGCTTTTTTTTGAAAGTTGTTGTGAAGTGAAACTAAAGGAAAACTGTTACAGTAACCTAAGAACGTCCCAATGCATTGGAGATTCCAATATAAGAGAAACATATTCCAGTATTAGATATCCCAATATAGAAAGATTAACTGGAAGCTAATATGAGGATCTATAATTAAGCGCACAGTGATCTGTCTACAGTTTAATGATTGTGTCATTTGATGCAGAAAAGCTTCCCATGTCTAAGTGTATGCTGTGAGTGGTGAGGGCTTTGGGGTTTAGTGTTTTTCTCTTTTTTTTTCTCATCCTCTCCAATTACAAGTTTCAAGTTCTTTAAAAAATTTCTACCCATGTGCCCCTTAAACCATATCAAAGACACTGAGTTTATTTAGAAAAGATTGTAAGTCTGTAGGAGTTCAGTGTCTATTGTGCCTTGAGTTCTGTGTATAGTGCAGTATTCTAGCAGAATTTATGGGCTCTGCTGGCCCTTTGTGCAAATAATTTAATACCATATTTGTATTTAATCAATTTCTTCAGCTTTAATAAAAAACTGTCCTAATAAAGAGCCCTATCCTAAGACATTGAACATCTTGGAAGTGTTGAATGTTTTCACAAAAAGTTCTTGGGAAGATACGACTGGGGTCATTCTTCTAAGATTTCCTTCCTTTTCAGTTGTGGTCTAAGTCTTCACCTAAAAAATGTGATTGTGGAGGTGTGCCTTTTCTAAACCTTTTCAATATGGTGGGCAAACAAGAAGACAAAGACTACTTCCAAGAGAATCAGACTCTTGAACTCAGAGTTCATCCTTAGGAGTGTATATTTGAATAGCTGTGTGTTCATACTGTCCGTGGCTTCTCTGTGAACACGGGAGTGCTGGGGCAAAAGTGAAAATGCATCTGAGATTCCTGGTTTTCCATCCAGACTAAAAGTGCAGCCTGCTGTTGGGATGTGCTGTTTGAAGGCTGTTAAACATGGTAGTGCACATGCCGTGGTACCTCTGCTGGGGAAGGGTTACACAGCATCCGTTGCCAGCACCCATGGGAGGCACATTTCATAGTTTGAGCCCCTGCATTAACAACTGCAAGGCATTGGGATTTGCTTATCCTGGGAGTCACAAGTATCTAGAATTCCTCTTTTGGGATTTTCCTAAACTCCTGGGTGGATGTGCAGAAAGAAGGAACACTACAAGAGGGGGAAAAAAGGCAATATTTTAAATATATACCAATATCCTATATAGAATTAAAGATGTTTCTAAATTTTTTTTCTGTCAGAATTGGATTTGAGCATGAAGGGCTAAAATTTCAGTTAGAGAACTCAGTGTTGCTAAACGGTTTTGAAGAAAATGGCCTCTAAATCCATATTCATGGATTTAATTTATTTATAATATTAGGTCCTTTAATCCATGTCTGGGTGACTCCCTGGTGCCTACACTAGTCAAGGACTCAGTGCCATGAACACTGGGTTGGTTAATTGTTGGCTGGATGAATCAAACTCATTGTGACTTCTCAGAAAGGGATGGTTGAAGAAATCATCCTTCTTCCCTAATTTTTTGTTTAATAGTACATCGGTGTTCAAATCATCATTATTAAACTTTGAAGAACTATGTAGTACAACTGATCTCAAATTGGTTGAGCTAACAGTGCTGCACTAAGGTCTTGTATAAAAAACTTGAGCCATGCCACTTGTTAATGTAATCGTTGGCTTTAAATATTCTTCAGCAGTAACTTTACCAGATATAGCAGGACTGCAATGTAAGTTACTTTCATACTTTATTAAATATTCTTGAAGGGTTTCTCTGTTTTGATGTGTCTATGTCCACTATTGTATTAAGCTTTTGTAAAGCCTAACTGTCTGGGAGATTTTACTCATATTTCAAAAGATTTAGTTTGTATTTAAAAAAAAAAATAAATCAAGAAATACCTAAAACACAAATCCATTTAAGTTACGCTTGCTGGCTCCACAAAGGTTGTAGTTATATGCAAAACAAACAATTTCATTTTGTTACTGTATTTGTTTTGGATTGTAATTTCGCAATATGTAATTGCAACAAGAAAAGAAAAATAACCTTTTTATTTCAAAAATAAATGTGTTCAAAAGCAGATGTAAATATCTTTTAAATAAGTGTTCTGCCACTGGCTTGTTCCCCAGGAAGTGAGTCTCTGGATAATGCTAGCCCTGACTTTACATTAATTTTATATCTGTTTTTTATCTATGTGATGAAAAGTGACAGTAGTTTCTTTAATATAAACTCAGTGATTCTTATATTCTGCTCTAAATCTTACCTAATTTTGACTTGATTGTGCCTGCCATGGTTGAAACTGGTTTAAAAGACTCAAATAATGAAGGAAACTCCCTGTGGCTGTGTCTAAGGGGCAGAGAATGTTCTTTGTAAGGGTTAAGTTCAGATGGAGCAGTGTTAGTTAACTGCTATCTTAAGTGTCCTCACTGCTTACTTTTATGGCATATTTTACAGTTTAATTTTATATTTGCACTGCACTATTGTTTAGTTTTGAAAATGCAGCCCTCTTTCTCTTCAAATAATTTGCATAGTGGGTCACAGGGGTTGCTTCTGCAAGGTCAAGAGAGCTTTTCTCAGAGCAATGCCCTTTTCTGTACTTCTGGTTCTTCAGCCTCTTGCTTGGCAGCATTGATTTGGCTGCTTGTTTACCTGGGAGATGGAGGGGAGGAGATAAGGAGTCTAAGGCAAGAAGATGCAGTTAAACTTTTTAGCCCTTTGAATAGCAGGCTAGGCATAAAAAATGTACTTCAAATTATAAGTTAAAGCTATATGATCATCTGGACCAGAGATTTATACATTTTTTTAATGTAGACAGATTTACACATTTTTTATAGGCAGACTCAGAGAATGAGACTGTGGTACTATAATTTGTAAAGAGTTACTTATTTCTCTTAGATTGGCTGCATCAAAGGGCATGTAACTAATTGCACACAGCGTAAACTTATTCACACCTGATATATCCAAATTTATTTAGCCCTCATCTGCTTACTGCCAAGTGCTGGGAGTTTGGATTGCTACGTAGAGTTGCAACTCAGACAGTAGCTGCTCAGAGACATTTCAGACCATGCTAGAGTTGCTCATATCTTCAACTAGTATTCTCTTAGACCAATTTCTATGATAGTGGTATTAACCCACAGAGCACAGTATGCTTTATAACTCACTTAATTGAGAACAGCAATAGGAAGCAGTGTTGTATGTCCAGGCAAAAGTGTGGTGTAAATACAGTGAGTATAAAATTGCCTCCTGTGGACTTCAGAGCCAAGAGCACAATAGAAACCTTCTAGGATAATTTTAATTTCTCTCACATTGATTTACTATTTACAAGATGCTTGTGGTGTAATTTGAGAAGAGAAAAATATGTAGTTCAGTTTAAAAAATCATAATCAGTTTTCCTTCTCAGGCTGAGCATTCCACACAATTCCTTAGTTCACCTTCCTCCAAGTTTTAATTTAGCAATGGTGTTTGTTATTGAAAAAATCTCCTGTGCTTTCTGCATTCTGACTTGTTTCCTACTGCACTTATTATCCCTTTCATTTCTTTCTCACAGCTCCAGGATTATTTATTTGAAAAAACCCTGTATTATATTCTTATGAAGCTCTTGGTACCCTCTTTCAGCATCTTAAGTATTTCATGGGTAGATGAAGACAGGAGTTCAAATTCCAGATGCCTCCCAAATTTAAACCTCTTGACCTGAGTAGCTTTAATCCTAGAAAATATCTGAGGAGAAACAAATTTTTGCTTACAAAAGTATCTGTTGTGAGGAATGATATAGCTGAAACTTCTTTTCACCCCCATTATGCCTCTAGAATGTGGATGAATGTATGTGGTTACACAACATGCACTTACTGTAGGTGCTGGAAAAATGAGGGAAGGCTGGGCTTTCTGGAGCTGTCATGCTCTTGGGAGGAGGCTGGCCAGGAATGCTTTATCCCCAGAACTTTGGACAAATGGCTGGGTAAATTCAGGCTTGCTAATGTGAAAAATCTGCTGTGTGTGTTGTGTGTGCTGCCCCTTACGTTTAAGTCTGATGTTTTACATAAAACTTAAAAGCCTGTGTTGTACAAACTTTAGTGGTAGCAACATCTTTGACAGACACATCCTTTCAGTAAGGACAGAAGGCAGCTGGTCCTTTGTAGATATCACATATTGTGATGTCACAGAATTCACTGGGTTGCTCTTCAGCTCTGATGCTGCTGCACTGAGAGACTGGACTGGTAGCCCTCATAGAATGGGAGACACAGCAAAGAAAGTAAAAGGTTCTAATAATCTTTGAGTGTCCAGATAAAACTAACCATTGGTGTAACCTGCATGGATTGCTTAAGCTTTTAGAAATGGTTCAAACTTGTATGATGCAAACACTAGCTTTGATAATATGCAACCTCAAAAAATTTAAGTACTGAACAGCCCGTTTCTAGCTTAGAGCCAGAGCAAGAGCCTGACACTCTTGTCACATTTGACACACTCTGACAAACAAAAAACTGGAGAGTGTCAGTCTTCCAGCACAGGAGCTGGGTAGGTTTTCTCCAAATTTGTCTAAGTTGGCCACTTCTGGATCTGCTGTTATCATCTCTGTATGCTGTGGCTATAGTACAGTCAAACTCTGTCGAGCCTTAGCAGCAGATCTGCATAACTATCATCTCTGGCTGTGAAAGATCAGACCTGGAAACGATCAGCAGAGCTGTGTCTGTATGCCTGTGAAAGAAAACAAAGTCCTATTAAAGAGCTGGTGATCTAAATGTGCAAAAGTTTGACTGAATGACTCGGTCTCAAATCTTAGTATGCTTCCTGCAAGAACAGCCAAGTAACATTTTTTAAACATTTGCAACTGCCTTCTCTTACTCAGATTGAGCTATGTTAATTGTAATATAACCCTCTAATCTGCCCTCTTGAAACAAGTGAAGGCACCAGGGGACACCTGACTTTGCTGTTAGTTGTAGATGTAGCAGAGAAAGGCATCTTGTATTTTCATCTGTGACAGGTTGGAATGGCAGACTATGAGTTGCAAGTCATTTTCATGCACATGTGGAGCCTTGAAATGATCCTCACTTCCAGCTGGAGCCAGGACTGCTGTTTATCATTGTCCCTTCTCCCCCTTGCTTTTGTTAAACAATAAAAGCTTGGGGTGTTTCAAATAGTGTCAATATCCAGTGTCTTGAGCTTTTTCAGTAATTTGCCTATTGTATATTTGCATTCATATCAAAATAGGATGTTTGGTTTTTATTCCTGGTGGAATCAACTTACAGACACCTGAATTGAACAGAACTGTACCACCCATGGCAGTGGAGAGTTGCATACTGGATAATTTCCCTGAATATTGTCCCATATTGCTCCTGACTCCTTTAGCCCAATGCTACAGGTTTCATATGAATACTTTGGTTCTTGCTCCTCAGTAACCTTATTGGCATTTGTGCAGATGGATCATAGGCTGAATCTTGGGGTCGGAGAGGCTGAGGAAGAAGAAAGCCCCAGCTCAAAGCTGTGGGAAAACCCTCTCTGGTCAGGGTAGGCTCCGAGCTATTCCGAGCATCCTTCAGTTAGCTGATGCAAGTGGTTACCAGAAGGTTCCCTGTTCTCCCTGTTCCCATTTGTTGCTTTTTGTCACAGAAATTACTGTATTCCTGATCACTTTTCCCCATTGGACATCCCCTTGTTTTCCTGCCCTAACTCCTCTTCTACCCCAAGTGTATAAATATTCCTGTCACACCCTGGACCCTGCTCTTTTTTGGCTTGCCCCTGTTACTGCTCACATTGTTCTGTTATTTTCCCTCATTAAAGTTCTGTCCCTGGACACCAAATCAGAGCTCTCCCTCTCTCTCCCTCTCCCTCTCCCTCTCCCCTCTCTCCTCTCCCTCTCCCTCTCCCTCTCCCTCTCCCTCTCCCTCTCCTCCTCTCTCCCTCTCTCTCTCCTCCCTCTCCCTCTCTCTCCCTCTCTCTCCCTCTCTCCTCTCTCTCTCTCTCTCTCTCTCTCTCTCTCTCCTGTAAGTCCCCAATAGCAGTTTCCCGCAGCTGGCCAGGATAAGATCGGAAGCTTTAGCTGATCATGAGCCAGTGTGTGCCCCGGTGGCCAAGAAGGCCAGTGGCATGCTGGCCTGTCGCAGAAATAGAGTGACCAGCAGGACCAGGGAACTCATTCTTCCTCTGTACTTAGCACTGGTGAGGCCATGCCTGGAGTACTGCGTCCAGCTTGGGCCTCTCCTCTTAGGAAAGATGTTGAGATGCTGCAGCGTGTCCAGAGAAGGGCAGACAAGTCTCTAATGAGTATCTCTGGATTTGCTTATGATAAAATTGTTCTTTGTATTAGGGAGCAGACTGGAAAGAATGGAAATGCTGTGTTTGGCCATAGCCTTCTGTGGTATTGTACCTCCTAATAAGTTGCATAGTTTGGAGGTGGAAAGTGGTGTTTGACACTTGGGGTTCCACTTCTGCATTAATAAGGTACTGATCTAATTAACAGACCTGTTTATTATTTTGGTAAGGCAGATTTAGTAAGGGTATCATATCATCTTTGGCCTGACAAGCTTAGCAAAACCTTAAGCTTTCTGAAACCTTTCACAAAACCTTAAGCTTTGCAGAAGTGCAAAAGTTACTCTTCTGGGGGCCAAATGAATTTGATATTGCCTTTAGATAAGCACTAAAACTAAGAAAGAGGTTCAATGTTATGCTTTGAAATTCATCTCTGAAATAATTAATGATAATATAAAAATTCATCTTCCACAACTAAGCACACTAGGGATGTTATGTCTGGAATATTTGTTTTCCTTTGTTGGTTGAGGGGTTTTTCCCACAATGTCAGGATTTGTTATCCCTTCAGCTGTTCTGACACAGCTGTTGTGTGCTATAGATTGCATCAGCAAAGCCTTTTATTTTCAGGTGGTTATAAACAGCTCTGGGAGGTAACTGAGATTTCATTCCTTCTATCTCCATGCCTTCTGGAGGTATTGATAGCTGAGTGCCAGCAGTGAGGTGGAAGATGCTCCTGCAGCCATGGTGCTTCTGTGCCAAAGCACATTTGCTCTGGGAGCAACAATGACTGAGGAAGCCCAGGAGTTCCCTTGTTGCTTCTTTTTAGATGCCAGAAGGATTTCCAAATAATTGCAAACTTGTAATGCAACTTTTTGTGTACTTTAGGCCATAAACTGGATAATTAGCCTGCAAACAGTGTCCAGTTATGTAAATCCTTTTTGTTTAGATGATGAGATTATGCTCAAATGCATATTAGAAAGTTTTCTGCTATATTGGCTCATGTAAGTACTAAACATTTACTTTGATATCAGGATCAATTCTGCCTGCAGCACAGGGCATGTGAAAACAAAATCTGGCTTTTTTGTCCAGGCTCATTTCGAGACTATAAAATGGTCTAACACATTCTCCTGTAAGAGGAGAGTTTTAGTGTTGAATTATTTCCTCTTTTCTAATTCTGCAAGATGTTTTTCTTGAAATTACTAAAAGTTTGTTTAAAGGTTGTTTTTTGGTTTGTGGGTTTTGTTGGTTTTTTCTGTTTTGTTTTTTTTTTTTTTTTTTTTAAACTTTGAGCTAATGGCACTACTGTAGCATTGGTAGTGTGCTATGAAATTTTACTAATATTTAATTAATTGAGTTTTTAAAGTCTTTTCAAGTCTGTTAGTATTTAATTAAACTTCTGCCAAGTCTTTCAGTGTCTTTACTTCCCACTAAGTGCTTGAAGTGGTGAGCTTTAACCAAGCTGCCTAACAGACCTGCCAAGACAAACTGCTTATGAACCATTATCTTTTCTTTAACTCATCTGGAAACCCCTCAGTTTAGCACACTGGCTTGTGCTGCGTGTGCAACATTTTCATTTTATAGATACTAGGAAAATAATGTAGAAAAAAGAGAGACTCTTTCCATTGAGGAGACATGAGCCAACCAAGCCACTGGTGGTGCTTTGGAAGCTGCTGTGGTTTCAGGGCTCTCTTGCATTATTGCATCCTGTTTTGGTTGCCAGTTCAATGCTGGAGGTTCTGCCAGGTTTTTGTTTCTGCTCCTCCTCTGCTGTACTGCTGCTTTTCTGAGAAACAACCTCAAATATAAAAATAAATCAGGAATTGCAAATGCATGCTGTGGGTTCAAAGTTGTCTAATGTAGCAGAACTCCTCTGCAGCTTTGTCCTTTTGAAGCCTGGCTACTTAAATTTTGTTTGGTGTGAAACTGTCTTTTTAAATAGCGTTTTAATATTTACATTTCTGTTTGAAGGTTTCTTAGGAGCTCGAAGCTGATAGCCTGTTGTAAGGCAATAAAATTCTGATTTTTAAAGCCGATTCAAGTATTTCATAATGTATCTCAGACAGATTGAAGGCTCTGTTAATCCTAAGTAATTACTGCAATGCTTTGCACAATTAGCTTCCAACTTTCAGGTCAACAGAATAATAACATAAAAAGATGAACCTGTTTCTCTTCCAACACCCATTTAAGTGAAATTAGACTAAATAGATGACATAGATTTTATTTGGTTAAGAGGAGATTTATGACCTAATATTTTGTTAAATCACAATTTCATGTGCACCTGCTTTAAAAGAACACAGAGGTTTATTGGTAGTTTTTTGCAACAACTTTGATTTTCTGTAAATGATTACATTAAAAAAAATGAAAGCCCAAAAGTATAAGCCAGGCAGAATGGTATTGAAATGGAAGACAGACAGCTTCCTTCTCTTCCAGATTGTGAGATGATTTCTTAAATTAAGCTTGGGTTTGTTCTGAATTGTTTTGGTGCAGAATTCCAATGTATGCTTAGTTTAGGAATTAACATGTATTTCCAAAAGTCATCCTGTTGCTGTTATAAGGAAATTGCCCAAAGCCTGGTTTGGTGTCATCATGGAAGGTACTCTAAATTTTTAAAACTCCTTTTAAACTCCAATTTTCTAGGTTTTTTTCTTTCAAAAGTGAAGGTGTGTAGTGTTTTGGGGGTTGTTGGTTTCTTTTTTGGTTTCTTTTTTGGTTTCTTTTTTGGTTTCTTTTTTGGTTTCTTTTTTGTTTTTGGTTTCTTTTTTGGTTTCTTTTTTGGTTTCTTTTTTGGTTTCTTTTTTGGTTTCTTTGGGGAGGAGTGGAGCTAGTGGTTTTGTTTATTTCCTTGGGATAAGGTAGAAAATTAGGATTTATTTCTTTGTTTACTTTTTCTTTCCCTAAAATATATTTTTTTGCTGCAGGTGAAGGGACATGTTTTAAAATACACCTTTCTACCATGAGATAGAAATTACTGTGCATTTTGTATAACATTGGGAAGTTTTTCTTTGTCAGCAACTTTCATTTTAAGAAAGCTCATCAAGTAAAGAGCTGCTGTCACTGAGGAGTAGATGTGAATGTCCATTCTGCTCATCTCTGATCTTTTCAATATTGATCTGGTAATTACTTCTAGAAAAATGAACAAGAAGTAAAATATATTTAAGTAATACAGAGTGAGTGAAGACAATACAAGGTGTATTTTTTAACACCTTAAATCCTTCTCTAAGTAGACACATCTTTCACCCACCATTCTTTTAAATTTCCTGTACATTTAAGGTCCAACATCACCTGACAAAGATGAGACTCTAGAAAAACCTTTTTGCATCACTTTGTTATGTTATGGCAAATATTATAGTTCTTTCTAGGCCCTATTCTTGAGTGTTTTTTATTCTTTATACTTTTTATAGTGGGTGTTCTTTTTTAGATTAATTAAATATTAAGGTACACAGATATTACCTTTTTAACCCAAATAGTTTATAGCAGTTCAACCCAAACATCTATGTTGTCGAAAAAGACTTTATTCACAAGCAACCTGTGTGACTGAAGCTCTTGGAGTGCAGGAATCATAGAATCATAGGGTGGTTTGGGTTGCAAAAAACCTTAAAGATCATCTAGCATGAAACACCCTGCCATGCTCCTTCCACTCAGACAGGTTTCTCAGAGCTCCCTCCAGTCTGGCCTTGCACACTTCCAGGAATGGGGCATCCACAACATCTCTGAACAATCTGTTCCAGTGCCTCAGCACACTCACAGCAAAGAATTTCTTCTTAATATCTAATCTAAATCTGCTCTTACAGTTCAAAGCCATTCCCCCTTGTCCTGACACTATGTTCTTTTTTACAAGAGCCTTTCTCCATCATTCTTGCAGGCTCCCTTCAGGTACTGGAAGGCCACAATTAGGTCACCCTGGAGCCTTTTCTTTTCCAGGCTGAACAACCCCAGTTCTCTCAGCCTTTCCTCACAGGAGAGCTGTTCCATTCCTGTAACCAGCTTGGTGCCTCCTCTGGGCTCTCCAGCAGCTCCACATCTCCTGAGCTGGCTCCCAGAGCTGGGTGCAGGTTCCAGGGGGTCTCAGCAGAGCAGAGCAGAGCTGAGGGGCAGAATCCCCTCCCTGCCCTGCTGCCACCCTGCTGTGCATGCAGCCAGGACACGTTTGCCTTTCTGGGCTGGAGTGCCATGGCTGGCTGGTGTGCAGCCTCTCACCCAGCAGCACCCCCAGCTCCTTCTCCCAGGAGCTCTCAGTCTGGTCATCCCCCAGCCTGTGCTGCTACAGGAGCTGTCCCAGGTGCAGCACCTTGTACTTGGTCTTGTTAAAACTCATGGGATCCTCATGAACCCACTTCTCAGCTTGTGCAGGTTCCCTCTGCATGCCATCCTGGCTGTCAGGTGTCAGCCATTTGGCTTGATGCCGTCAGTGAATGTGCTGAGGGTGCACTTGATCCCTGCACCTCTGTTGTTAATGAGGATATTAAATACTGGTCCTCATGTGGGCTCCACCACTTCTGCAATTTAGAGAAAAGGATGTTGTGGGGCCTGTGTCAAAGGCTTTGCAAAAGTCCAGGTGTGACATCTGAAGCCCTCCTCTTGCCTGTCCATTGATGAAATCATGTCATCATCAAAGCCAGGGGGTTGGTCAGGCAGCCAACCGTTGCTGGAGCCATTCTGGCTGTCCTGAGTCACCTCTGGGTTCTCCCTGCACCCTGGCACAGCTGCTGGAGAGCTGTGCCATGGCCATTGCAGGCACAGAGCTGAGGGTGACCTGTCAGGGCTTCCCAGTCCTGCTGCCCTCCCTCTCTAAAGGAGGGGACAATGCCTCACAGAAACAGAATCATTTAGACTGGAAAAGAACCTTTAAGGTCATCGAGTTCAGCTGTGAAAGGAAGGTCTCATATTGCCCATCCTTTCCTTTCTTCTTGACCTATTTTATTATATCCATCTTCACTAGTTTCAAACTTCTTCCCTTTCTTTGAGCATCAATATGGAATTAAGTTGTAGTTTGTGTTAACAAGTTGAGAAGTTTTTCCTTCCACTGGTTAATCTCTGCTCCTGGTAGTGCAGAGTTAGTTAATGAATTTCTAATTGTACCAATTCTGATACCATGAAAAGAACCATTTCATGTTATTTTCTTGAATCACATTCAGCTTTGGAATTAAAGAAAAAAAAAACCCAAACAAAAAAAACAAAACCAAATACCCCATAAAAATCACCTCTAAGTCTTCTCAATGACTGCCCTATTTGAGCAGAATGAGACGAGGCCTAACCTTAATTCTCTTTGAAGGTTTAACAGAAATCTTTCAGATTGCATTCACAGACCTTTTAATTTGGTGGTTTGAGATATTTAAATACCAGCTTTACACATTTTAAAATTAGGAAAAGCATCTGGTTCAGTATTTTAAGTGGATTCAGCCTGGACACACCTTTGTTTGGTCAGGTGCTGCTATGCTAATTAAATTAAAGCCTCTATTCATCTTGCCAGCCCTGTCTGACATCATTCAAGAAGCCTTCACATCGCCTCTGGTAATGTAAAGGACTAGAACTAGGTATTTAAAAAGCTGTTACCAAATACAGTGCTTTGTAGTTTATTGTAAAGAGATTCTGATGCTCCCCTATGAAATCTCCTTTTTGCAAATTGCCTCTTTTTTTGTGTTTTGTGGGTTTTTTTGTTTGTTTGTTTTTTTGGGTTTTTTTGTTTTTGTCTAGTCAGTGCCAGGTGCAGTAACAGTAAATATTTTCTGTGTAGTTAACCAAAGGCCTCTATGTCTATTTTAGTGTTAGTAAATCCAGTTCTTAATTTATTTCCAGAAGTATTTATAGTGTTGCAAGACTCTGCTTACTTATTTTCCCTGCCACAGAAAACCCCATGTGGAGAGCAAGAGTAGTGTGAATACTGAATTTAGAGAAGAATTTCCTGCTTTAATGGTTGCCAAGGATAATCTAGCTAGCTGTTAATATTTTAAAAAATACTGCTAATTCTACTGTAGAACTTCTTAAAAGTGAATTTATCTAATCCTGATTAGTTCCATCCAGAAAATTTGAAGCACAAACAGACTTTTTGATTACTTATTGTTTTCCCTCCCCTATCTAGTCTAGTAACCAGCTCAGTATTTTTCACTTGTAAAATGATTGGGTGATTAGCTGCATGATGTGTCTGCTGCTGTGTTCATTCTTTCTTGCCTTAATGAAAAGAATTGAAAGTTTGTGTTCCAGTTATGGAGGAAAAATGGTGTCCTATATATGTAATTGAGAGTTCAGGTACAGATGACAGGAAGATATGGCCAAATATCATTTGCATTCTCAAATTTCTGTGCTGCCTGCAGATGTAAATTTAAACAATCAGCATGAAGAATGCACTTATAAATAAAAACATTTTCCTTTTACTTTTTTAGTGTAAGCATAGCCTTCCCAGGTTGTTGGCTTAGCTCATAGTACAAATACTGTACTGTAGAAATAGTGTATTAGTTTTTACATATTTTTGCAATTACTTTATCTGAGAGGCAGCATGCTTTCTTTTCTTGAAAGGGTGTGATTTAAAAAATATGCTCAGTACCTGTGAGTCTAATCCCTGACAGCACTGATATTTCTGTCTTCAGTCTTTCCTCCTCCAGATGATTTGCTTCGGCCCCTGCCACTCTCACTTCAACTTTTTCTGTGTCTGTGCCATAAAACTTGTTTGGGTTAAAAAGAAAGCAAAAGCAACGAACCAGCACGGCTGGGTCTTCCTGTTCTGGCTCTGATGCCAGTTCAAACATTTTGGGAACTGAGGATGTTGGACCTCCAGGAGCCTCTCTCTCTGAGTGCTGCTGGAGTGGCATTCCTGGAGCAGTGATAATTAATGGGCTGTTGGGAATGGGTCAGCTTTCACATTTTGAAGTGTGGAGCCACAAAAGTGGAAGCAGAAGACGTGTGTGCTTGCTCGTACGAAACCAAAACCCATTCTGGTGATTAAGCAGAATAGTTTACTTTACGCTTCTATTCCTCCTTTTCTCTGCTTAAAGAACATTTCTTCTTACTTTACTGTAACTACTAATTGTGGGATTTTACTACTAGAATGGAGGGAAGCATCCTTCTCAAAGGGAGCACATGATTAGGACAATTACTGAGGAGATTATCCTACTCAAGGAAACTGCATTTAGCTATCCAAAGTGCTAACACAGAAGAGGAAGGAATAAAATAAACAACGCATTAAAGTGCTTCATTTCAAGCCTCACTGATGTTTCTCATCGAAAAACCCTGCTTCGTTGTGTACTTTTTGTACTCGTGAGAGGAGAGAACCAATCAAGCCTTTCTTCCCCTTTACCGTGCCCGGAGCATTTGCAGGTTGACACTTGTCCTGGAGCCGCAGGCGGTTTGGCTGGTGTGCAAGCTGTGATCATGGCTCCATGGGATCCTGCCCCTGTCAAAACCCGAAACAGAGCCCTGTTGGCAAGGGAAGCTCCCGCCAAGCTGCAGCTTGGACCAGTGCCATGATCCCCTGGCACTGGGGCAGAGAGCCTGCCAGGGCCTGGGAGCAGCACGTTACAGGGCTCGTTTGTTGAGACAACACCACGGTTGCTAGGAAAGGGTAATTAAAGCAGCCTATTAATCTTGAAATGCCTACAGCTAGATCTGTTCAAAGGCAACATCCTTTTGAAGCTGGTACTTCAAACTGCATTGCAAAGGTGGCAATTGGAAGTCACACGTGACCTGAGCTGCTCCTACCCCTTGTCTTGGGGCTGGTGTTTGGTGCCAGAGGTGTCTCGAAGTCTGGAGCAAATGTGAAGAGTCGTCCTGAAACCAAGGCAAGGGATGGTAGAAAGAGAGCAGCAACGATGCTGTGCTAAACAGCAAACTATATGGGTCAGAATATATGTGAAAAAGAAGTTTGAAATGAAATGAATGGAAAGCAAGAGCAAAAGCACCCCAACTTTCTAATTTTTTTTTCTGTTTTTTTTTTTTTTTTTTTTTTTTTTTTTAAATGGAGACTGTATCTTGGTTGCTCTGTCTGTGTTCCTTAGGTCTGAGTAACAGCCACGCACCCAGCAGTGCAGGTTCTGACTGGGCTGAGGCATGCAAATAATTCTCATTGCCTTTTTTGTTAGTTATGAGAAGAAACATCATATCTAATCTCACTCACTTTTTGACATTAGTCTCTCTGCTCATTACTGCACTGAGTTCACATGAGATGTCTTTTATTGGAATACCTTTCCCTGGAATCCCTACAGACCATTTTTTTTTGTTGAACCATGAATTTCCTGTTCTTTCTTGCCTCATATAACTTGTGGCAAGGAAGCACTCTGGTGGTGCTGTTAGTCTGGGCTTAAGGAGTGTTTACCAACATGCTGTGACAATTGCTTAAGTCTGTCTGTGTGTTAAAATAATATCAGCCAGAACTGATTTCATTAGCCTAGGGGCTAGCTGAATAGCAGATTAGTGGGTGCAAGACTGATCCCAATCTACCAAAGCTGGCTGTGGGATCGTTTGATAACAGAGAATGAAGGTTGTGTTTAAAAACAAATAAATAAATCCCTGGGAGTCACGTATAAAGAGAATCTCTAAAGAAAACTAGATATAGTAGAGGGGTTTTTTTGTGCTTTATGTTACTTTGAGCTTTTGTCAATTTAATATGCCTGATCTGGAAAATGCTCTACGATTAAGGAAAGTAAAGCAAAAATGGTGTGAACTAGGTTAAAAAATTCCACTTCTTGAAACTACTCATACCAAAAACTTCTTTTAGCTACCATGTCTCTGGAAAGGTAAGCTTCAGTCTTTTCTACTGGTCAAGTGGCTTACAGGAAGTCTCCAGATAATTGTGAATCCTAAATCAGCAGCAGTTGCTTTGTCCCACATAATATAAGTAATACAAAACCCCTTCTCTCCTCTCTCCCCCATTTGCAGAAGCTTAAGAGCATAGGCCATGCAGAGGGAACAGAGCACAGTGTCTAGCAACCTTCAGGAGGTGTTTGGCTGATGAGGGAGTAGTTAAGTAAAGCAAATCCTTTGAAGTTTGAGACCTAAATCAATAAATAGTACAGGTGATCAATTTATGTTATGTGAAATTTGATTTTTTTCTTCCAAGATGAGAAAATGTACAGGGTAATGTTATCAGGACATGTACCTTGAAAACTACCTATACATATAATGTATTATATGTATACTATAGGTAGTAAAACTAACTATACATATAATGACCCTCCCCTGGAATTTCATGGCCATATCCAACATTTAAAAAAAATAAATTATTTAAAATAATTTAAAAATAATTACCTCAATTAACAATTACCTCAAACAAATAATGGTAGGGCAAATTATATAGAGTTGATGGTATTTACCCTTCAAAGGTAATATTTAAAGCAGCAGATTACAATTTGTAAAAAATTGTGTGTGTTTTGATTTGGTTTATTTTGTCTGTCATAGTTCAGGAATGGTAGTGCCCAGTTTAGTGCTCCCACTGAACTATGTGCAACTCTCATTTCCCCCTCTTCTTCTCTCTGCAGTGGGATGGAGAGGAGAATTGGAGGCACAAAAGGTAAAGATCATGGGTTGAAATGGGAACAATTTACTAGAAACAGCAATGAGATAAGAAAAAAACAGTAACAGCAGCAGTGGGGATGACAGAAGGTACAAGAAACAATTGGCACAGGAAGGAGTTCCCACTGCTGACAATACCTGACCACTCATCTGCCATGCTACCTGATCCAGAGTGACCCTTTCCCATCCCTGGGAAAGGCTCTGAGGTGGGAGAGGTTAACTCCCAGCTCCTGACTGCAGCAAACATTAGCCCTGGCCAGAGCCAGGACCAGCATTATTTATTCAAAGTGATCTCTGTTGCCTCTTCCCAGTGCCCCAGGAAGCAGACACTAATTCACTAATTCCAAGTGCAGTGCAGTTAGGATAACTTCTGGATACCCTATAGGCCTCATATATGTGTGTGTGCAGGAGTGTTAAAATATATATATATTTATATATATATATATATTATATATATATGTGACTCAATAGTGAGACAAACGTCTGAAGGCCCTTAGTCATTTTCAGATAAACACACAGGAAGAAAGGACCCTTCTCTGCAAAAATATGCATTGTAGCTTACATTTGTCTGTGGCAATAAATAGGGTACTGTAGCAAGCATGAACTGAGATTGCAGATGGTTTCATGGAGGGCATGAAATTGGCCTTTTTCATATTTCTGGCTGGAATTGTCCCTCCACTGATTTCTTGCTCTGCCTTACTGTAGTGAGTGACTCTACTGAACTCTACAAACATTCTCTTGTATATTTAAATAAAATAAATCCGTAATTGCGTATGATAATTTTTACTTCTTTTCAATCTCAGCTTCTGGGAAACATATCTTAAGCTACTCATCAAGCAGGATGCTGAAGTCAATTCTTTCCTCGGCCACTGTATATCTACATTTGTTCTTTATCATGTCGATTCTCTATGAAGATTCTTTACAACAGAAAATATTCAAATTCTGATAAAATGTATGGATTGGAGTAATGGATCAACCAAACAATTGTTCATTTAGAAATGAAAACAAAGCCCCAGGATAACTACAGATCTAAACCTCTGCTCTTTTCTTGATTTATGCTCAAAATTAAACATTCAAACAGCTTTGGTTTTCGAAGTGCTCTCAGATATATTCCCTGACATTTGTTCTCAGCTTGCTGCTGGCTGGGTGAAGACTGCCTTCCTAGCCAAGGAAGAAATACTTCACCAGGAGGTCATCCTAGCCTTTGGAAAAACTGTAGCTTCTTGGTCAAGATACTTGTCAAGTTCCATTTCTCTTTTGCATTTAAAGAAAGTCCCAACGCTGATCTCATCAAACACGTGTCCAAAGCCCTAATGGCTGACACAGTAGACACAGCACAGAAGATGTGACTGTTTTCAGTGGAAAAAAAATGACTAATGGTGTGGCCTGTCACAGGAAGTGATTTAATTCCCTGATGAATTTCAATTAATTATTCCTTTTTTTTTTTTTTTTTTTTTTTTGCTTGTTTTTGTTCACAAATGTTGCCATTAAATAGCAATTAGGCAGGTGAGTTGTGAAGTAAAAGAGAGCATAAACCAACTCTCAAGCTTGACTTCAAGAACTCCAATAGTAAATAATGCTCAGAGTAGAAATGTGTCAAAGGCGTTAAAGTGTTCTTTCATCTATGAAAGCTGTAATGTCATTAGTGACCACAAAATTAATACTCATATGTGAATTCTCAGCTGACTTCTTTCTGCACAGCAATGCTGGTACAATATTGTGGTAGTGCAGTAAAGGAAGGTCAGGTAACTCACTGGGCTGTAAAAAGACTTGCTGGTTTGTTTCTGCTCTCAGACAGATCCGTGTCCTCAGCTCTCTCGCTGTGTAGTGTCACAGCTGTGCAGGAGAAAGGAAGGCAGAGCAAGGGGCTTCCCCAGAGACAGAGGTGGTTCATTACTGCTGCTGTTGGGTGCTAAACCTTGCTTTCATCTTCCATGTTTTCTACCAGTATGGAGAGTGATATTTCCCTTTACCTTACAGAACCATACACACACTCTACATGCTTCTACTGTGTGCTAATATTGAAATAGCTGGGGTTTGTCTAGGCCATAGAGGGTTTGAGCTGTAAACAGCCATCTTAAAAAAGGATTTTGTCTCTTTATTTTGATATGTAGCCTTGCAGTGTGTTTGTGGTGCTTTAGGAACCAAGTGGAACATGAATGCCTGTGCTTCTGAGCTACAAATCATAAAGAAACACCGAAGTGAAGAAACTCATTATGTAAGACAAACTGAACAGGGAGGGACCATTGTATTGCAAAACTGACCCTGGCAGCCACTAAAGATAAGCAGTGAAGAAAAAAAAAAACATGAGGACAAATTTTCTGAAGGGACAGAAACAATAGTGTTAAAGGAAGCTTGATTTTTCTGTGTAAGAAAATGCCTGGAGGCAGTTGATTGAGCTGAAAATCAAGTGGTAAACGGTTGTACTGGGACTAATATAAAGGTAGCCTCAAATGGTAATTTCTTGTGCCATAGTACTACTGTTTACTGTTTGATTCATCTCTGAGTACCTCTTAGGAAAGTCATGGGGGTAGGAGAATAATTTTATCTCTTAGGAAGATGTTAAATGAAACAGCTCATGCTGTGCTCATTAGCAGAAGAAAAGAAAGCAAGCAAACAAGTTATAAACCATGCTGGAAATAGTTTGGATGTCTGCGGTCTGTCTTAGCAGTAATTTGAATTTCTTCCCGCTAATTTGCTGCTCTTTCATAGCTAAATGGATATTGTAATCGTTAATTTTTTTTGTTATTGATGATTTAAATTTGTAAAGTTTAAAATAGATATATAATATAAAATCAATGTCATCATGTTTATTGCAAAAACAGTTGACGGCCGTTGAGAGCACCTTGCATGGGTGAGCCTTCTTATGTAATTCTGTGCCTGTTGTAATAAACCCTTACATCAAATTTCACACATCACTTTGTGCAGATCCTGTCCTGAAGATTTCTACAAGGCGAGGTTTAATTAATTTTATTTCTAAAGACAGTTATCACATCCCATGCTTTACAGGTGAAAAACTTTGGTCAAGGGCAGAAATCTGTCTGTTATTAAGTAGTAAGTAAAGCTAAGACAGCAACTTGCTTCCCTCAAACCCAGTCTTTCTGCTGACCCTCTTTGCCTGTGTGCTTATCTGTATTGCTCTAGAGAGAAAAAGAGGAGTAGGTTGAAAATCAAAGACAGGACCATATTTCAGATCAAGAACCTGGAGCAGGATGACCTTGCTGCAGAACATAACAGGAGTTGTGGAGAGGCTGATACATTTTGGTTTTGGATTCAAGAGGGGGTGTGTTTTCTCTCAAGGAGACATTTCTGATATTATTTCTCCTATGTTCATGTCTGCCAGGCTAATCTGTTCTGGTCAGTGGCATCTACTTGAATCCAAGAGGAGGTGGAATATGGCTACAGGCTTAAGACCAGGTATGGCATACTCAGATTTTGATTTGTTCAATTTGCCTTATTTCAACCTAGAAAAAAACCAGTTCTGTATAAGTGTTCCATACTATAGCAGTACTTTTCAATAATGAGCTAAGCTAAATATTTCAATTTTTTAATGGCAGCTTTATATATTAAAAATATTTAGGATGTTTGGATGCAGTGCACAGAATGAAAATGTTCTTGGTTTTCTCCCCCTTCCTCAAAACAAATGATTATTGTCAAGGGAGCATTTTTCCTGTTTCATAAAGAATTACCAGTGGAAGTGAGGGTGACATGCTAATGAACTTCTCTAGAAAAGCTTCAGTTCAGAGCAAAGGAGGACTGTGAATGAGGATCTGTTGGCCACATCTTGGGCTAGGTTGATGTTGATGTAGTTTGCTTTCTAGATTAAAAAACAGATTGAGTAAAGACAGTGAATGTTTTGTGTTGGTTTGGTTGGGCTTTTTAAAAATATAATTATTTTAAAATTTTTTATTTGTTTAAAACTGTTTCTGTGCTGTTGGCTTCAAATAGATTCCATCAGGACTGTGCTAAGCCTACAGCTATCCATACTGGCTTTCTGCCTCTCTGTTTCATTAATTCAACTTCAGTTCTGACCTAAGGGAGTCTGGTTTGGAGGTACCAAGTCTGAAGTGGTTTTTGACAGTGCTGCAGTGCTCATGACATGTTCTGTGACCTGGGCCAGAGCTGAGGCCGAGGGCTCTGAATCCATCAGGGAGTGCTGAGTTACTCCATAAGCTGTCAATAAATCATTCTGCTGATCTCCAAATTGTCTCATCTGAAGGAGAAACTTCTTACAAACAAATAGTGCCTGGTGTGGGAAATCAAACTCATGTTACTCTTTGTTTCTCTTTTGTCTAGCTTAAAATGAACAGTTATATTCAAATGGCAGGCTGACTTCCTCATATATGCAGCCATGACTGAAAAGTTACCATTTTGCCTTCTAAAAGTTGGCTCCAGAAGTAGTCCTTAACTGAAAAGGTGTTCTGGTAAAAAGTGTGCTTTCTGCTCCCAGTCTTCATTTAAAAAGACAAGTTCTTTATTCATCCCAGGTACTTCCAAGGGCTGAGATTTGACTCAGATGTAGCTAGTGTCTTGATAATGCAATGATTAACTTCATTTTCACTAATTCAAAATCTAGAATTTTCTAAATGAGGAGGAAATGGAATGATTTAACTAAGAATGAGAACCCCCCAAAACTCAGGTATTCTGGCATTGGTTCAAGTGCTTTGCCAAGTGACTTAGCTTGAAAAAATACATTTTTATTACCAAGGAAAAAGCAGCTCATTTATGAAGTTTAAATGAAAAGGTTTAAAAATGCCATATAGTATTAGAATACATGTGCCAAATGCAATTTTGGCAGCATGTAAATAACACCCTGAAATTTGATTTGAAACAAGTTTTCAGCTTTTGGTGCTGTCACTTACTACTTTGATCATAAGCTCTATATTTTGGATTTTTTTTCCCCCTGCTTGTTTGATTCTCCTCCTTTCCTTTAGCACCCTCACTCTCCTTTCCCCATGAAAAAAGTACTCATGTATATTTTTCTTAATTTTATATGTAAAATGCTGGATAGCCAAATTCACCTTCGTATTACATCTCAAAGATGGAAAACTAGGGATAAAAATATTTTACTCCAAACTTATTTAAATTATTCTTTGTTTAACACTGATTTATTATCTGGACAGTATTTCTAACAGTTACCAATGAGTAAGAAATATAATTAATTTGGGGGCCAAACTATTTACATCCTCATTTGGGCACCTAAACTTACTTTTCAAATAGCAAAGCTGAAAAGCTAATTTTGAAGGCTTCAGGAACATAAATTATGGTACTTCACTCATATGAAGTTGAAGGTGGGGCTTTTGTTGACTTAAGATATCCCAGGAATTCCTTTGAAGAATATTTTCAGTATGCACAGGTATCCCTGAGACTTAAATGTGAAAGTGCCAGCTTGAGTATTTGGGGATGATGCTTTTGCTCAATGCTTGTCTGGACTATACTGGGGAAAAATGAATTCTTTTATTTTAAATACTGTGTTTTATCTTTAGTGGGACCAGAATGTAGCACAGATGTAAATCCCCTTCACTGCAAAACTGGAGCCCAGTGTTTCCCTGAAACCAGGCACTTCTGTATATTTGAATATAGGATGAAATACAAGCTGATATATAAATGAGTCTCTGCATTTCAGGTGAAAAATCAAGGCATGGTGATACAACCATAACATCCCCTCCACTGCCAAGTATTACAGATGATGGGGGATTGTTCAAAAATAATAATAAAATAATCTGTAATCTGGAGGCAAATATTTGAAGCGCAAGGTTTAGTTTTTCTGAGCTAACATTAAAGTAAGAAATAAATTCCTCAATGTGATGAGTAAGTAGTAACTAAAAAAAATCCTATCAAGGCTCTGGTTTCAGTTTAACAGTTTGGTATTAAAAGCTGAAATTAAAATAAAGAACAACAAAGCACTCTTATTCAGATGAAAATATATTTTTTCCTCACTGAAAAAAGATCCCATGAAAATGTCTTGTTTGAAATGAAATTTTTATGCAGTGTGAGTTGTTTCAAGTCAAGGGGGAAGGAGTTGAAACTCACACTGACAGATTGCTGACTGTATTAATTGGCTGGGTGGTGGCTCTACGAGGATAAAACAGGAACTAATGATGCCTCAGACACTTTCAGCTACCAGTCAACATTTATCTTCAATGTTGCCTCATTTGGTATATCAGTTGTCTTCCTCAGGAATGAATTAAAAGGAGTATAGGGAAAGCCAGTTAGGACAGCTTGAGAGGGCTTATGAATAACTTGAATACTTACCTGAGAGTTTAATTTCACTACCACAAGAGAATCAATCTCAAGATACTAATTTAAAATTATTCAAATTGAAGTAGGTCTTTTTATTCTCTGACACAAAGAAATGCATTCCTCAAATTTATGTCTTGCAGATAAGAGGTTAAAGTTTCCATCAAATTATCTGGTCATTTATCTTTTGCAAGATTCAGTCACTTGTTTGTCGTTACTCTTCTTGTGTCATTGGACCATGGAGAGACCATGGTTTTTTTGTCCATGTGTTCTGTAGACAATATAAATATGAAATAGCCTCTTTTTATAGCTGTTGTTACTAAATTGTTTATTGAGGAAATAAAGGTTTCTCTTGCTGCCAAATTTTCTAGAGCACTTTCAGAAGGAGAAATAGTAAAAACTGTCATTAATTCTAGACCTTTAAAATAAGGTCTAATTCAACAGTTCTTGAGGAACATCCTTATCTCCACACTTCCTGCTTTTTGATTTGGTTGCTTTTGTGGGGTTTTGTTGTTTTTGTTTTTTGTTTTTTTTTTTTTTTTCTTTTTTTCTTCTGAATAGCTGACTTTGTGCTTGAAATTGGTGTCTCTAAAATGACTCGGCTCAATAAGGAATTTAAGAAATTTAAATAGGAATTAATTGTACTGAAGTCTGAAGATGTCAATATAAGTTATATTTTCAACTCAGAGCATTTTAATAAGGTTTTAAAGTAGTTCTTGCAGTGATTTTTGAGTCTGTAAAATCGACTGACCACAAATTGCTTTTACAAATGTGGCTTTTACTATGTGATGACCATATTAGAAAAATGTCAAATTCCTTTGAATTGAGTTGTCCAGCAAGCATATGGCTGAAGTTATGGTAACTCAGAAAACCTAATGAGAAGCATGGATTTGCAAAGTGAGAGGAAGCAGGGTGGTTTAATTCCCACCCTTCTGATGGAGGACTCAAGAACCCAGCAGCTCCAGATGGCATGGCAGGGCAAGTGAGCTGGGCCAGCAGAGATGTTCTCAGCCCAGCAGAGATGTTCTCAGCCCAGCAGAGATGTTCTCAGCCCAGCAGAGGGGCCTCACCCTGCAGAGATGTTCTCAGCCAGCAGAGATGTTCTCAGCCCAGCAGAGATGTTCTCAGCCCAGCAGAGATGTTCTCAGCCCAGCAGAGGGCTCTCAGCCCAGCAGAGGGGCTCTCACCCTGCAGAGATGTTCTCAGCCCAGCAGAGATGTTCTCAGCCCAGCAGAGATGTTCTCAGCCCAGCAGAGATGTTCTCAGCCCAGCAGAGATGTTCTCAGCCCAGCAGAGATGTTCTCAGCCCAGCAGAGATGTTCTCAGCCCAGCAGAGGAGAGGTTCTCACCCAGCAGAGAGGTTCTCACCCTGCAGCTCCCCAGCTGCTCCTGCAGCCTGGGGCTTGCAGGGTCCCCAGAGCCTTTGGTCCCTGTCTGTGCAGGGGAGGCACTGAAATCTTCATCCCTGCTGCAGGCTCTGTGTCCAGGCACTGGGGCACCCAGGGGTGGCCACAGCAGACTGGTAATTCCTGTTATTTTTATCACAGTTTGAAGTTACTGAAGAGTCGTCCTAAGCTGATCAAAAGCAATCTGATTTCTTTTTTTGGTCACTAGAGTTTGATGTCTGGCACAGTAAATGTTTGCTCTGATGTTTTCCTGGTAGAATGAAAGCATTGGTGAGTGTGTGCTACTTAAGTTGTCCTCCTCCAAAATCCAGGGCTTTGTTGTTGCAGTTTCTCTTTTGCTGTAATTTCCTTGTGGCCAAATTCCCCCTTGTGCCTAGGACCCAGGTAAATGGGCCATTTGGAGAAAGTTGTATTTGTTCCATTATGAATATTTATAGAGCCATAATGTATGCTTGTGTTTAAATCTCCATGTGTGCAACTGGCTTTACAAAATTCTTTAGCTTTGCTGGGGATTCTTCCACCAGTATCCTCAGAGTCTTCTGTCATTTTTGGAGTGTCTTTCACTATTTGCTCCTTGTACTGCAAAGCATATTGATGTGGACCTTCCTTACAGTAAAAGCAAGTCCAAATCTACTCCATGACATTCTTCAAATCATATAAATATGTACATTCAGTAACTGATATGGAATTTTTCTAGCATCTTGCTTAAGCTAAGAATGAACAAAAATATAGCAGGGTGAAGAACGTTTTCTAAACCTGAACTTTTTGAGAGGGCTTAACCAAATGGATTTTAAAATGACTCTAAATAAACAGATTTATTGTTACAGACTTATAGCTGGAGGTTGGGACCAGCCACAAGAGCAGGGCTAGAAGTAGTCAGTGCTGTTGATATGCACAGTTATAGAAATTTATAACAAGCTTGTGAGTGTACCACACATGCATCTTTTCTTCCACCTCCCAATATACCACTGACAGTTCCAGCTTTTGGCTTGTGGAACTTATGAAGTCAGATTTTCCTTGGAGCAGCACAGCTTCCTTCACTTCTGCTGATCTTAAAAGCCTGCTTTAAGCACAGAGTAAGGCCCAGACTATTTGGGATGATGATATCAGGTCTCCCTCATGCCTCCATCTCCTGAGTCCAAATGACATAGTCACTTGGCAGCTAAACTCGAAGGATCAAAATGAGCCAGATGTTGAGAGGACAGATCTTTGTTTGCCAGCAATCAAGCCTCTGCTGAGCACACCATTACCACTCTGATTTCCATGTCTACCACCATTTACTTCATTTTGGCTCATTAAATTGACAGCTTTTTAAACAAGGAAAGGGGAGAGGGGAAAAAGCAAAAAAGATAGTGTAGCTGTCACACTGTCCATCCACATTTATTTTTAAAATCTCAGCTGTTGATTGTGTTTATAACCTGTTTCTTTCCAAAACTTTTGCTACTCTGAGTTTTATAAAATAAGTTACTTATTACATTTTATGTATGTACATGTTTGGTTTATGATTGTACCAGGTGGATTCACACATTTAGACAGAGATTCTCATAACAACTTAGATTTTTGTGTGTGAAAAACAGAGCCCTAACATGAACATGAGGGAGTAAAAGCCTACAGCTCTGGTGCTTTTTGACAGTGCTGATGTGCTAAGGTGATTGTTTTCTTTTGTTACATTGCAAACACTGGTAACTCTTACAATTGGAGTTTATTTATGTTTGCTTATTAAGCGTGATAGCTAAGAGAGAAATGGCTTAAACCTCGTTATTTTCTAGTGTGAACCAGTCATGCTGGTTCAAGTGACTCCAAGCTGGTAGTAACTGATCCGTGCAGAAAACACCTCTGATATCAACTTAAGCATACTGGCACATGTTTTGTACTGCTCCTTTGGCTCACTCGATGCCACACCAGTTCCAGGGAGCTTTCTCTCTCTGCCTGACAGTGTGGCACCAGTCATCTGCACTGAGTGTGGTGGGATTATGACAAGATATGGCTCCTAAGAGGTACAACCTGAGAAAATGAGGAGAGCCCCCGGAGGCATCTTTTGGTAAAGTCAGGAATATGAGATCTCTCAGGAGTGTCTGGGTAGATGACAGGGATGAGGTCTGTCTGGTGAAATTCAGGGCCTTCAGCTGATCCTAAGTGGCTGAAGCAAAAGGCATATGGGGACCTAGGAAATTCCTTTCAGCAATTAAGAAACCTTAATAATGCAACTCCTGTGCCCTACTGTTGGAAGTTATTACCTACATAATGTGTCTGTGTACCATGCCTTCATCGACACAGCTAACACAGAAAGAAAAAAATCATAAGACATGTGGAGTAATTCAAGAATATTTGCTTGAGCAATGCTTGAGTCATCCTCCCAGCTTTGGTAGAATTCATGCTTTCACCTTGCCTATTCATAATCATGATGGGGAAACTTTTCCACATGCATTTTTACACAAAAAGTTTTGGGGTTGTAGCAGTTTTCTGAAAAAGAAGAGACTGAATACAAACTAAAAAGGATGCCTTTGTTCTTTTCTGGTTTTAAATGGTTTTATGTGGAAAGGAGCATGGTCCATGGAAGGAATTTGCCTGGATGGAATGGATTGGTACACTCCAGTCCTTTGACTTAAAAGCAAAACCAAGAACTCTTGTTTATAATAGTTGTTATACAAGCATAAAAGCCAACACAGATGAAGTTTTAAACATCGTCCTCTTACCAGTAAACTATGAAGAGGAATGCTCCAGTTGCTCTACACATCTAACATCACAGGGTTGTTTTCATAAGCAGATAAATGACTGAATTTCCTATTTTCACAGTCTTCCAAATTTCTTGAACTCTGTTGCTGTGGATGGAGTGATTTCCTCTGTTTCTGTTGGCCCACCAGAGTTCAGAGGTTGGGTTGCTCCTCTTTGAAGGGTGTGCTGACTTGGTGGTGGAAGCATTTTTACAACATCCTCTGATACTCAAGAACTTCCAGATGTAAATTAAGATAATAAATAGAGAAAACCAGGAGAAAAGTGGGATTGATTGATACCAATTTTTACTGGAAAAGTGTGTTAAACATTTAAAAGATAAATATTTAAATATGGGGGTGGGGAGGTTAGTGATGGATTAAAATGCTCTGCTACCACAAGAATTCTTTCTAGTGCTTTATAATTTTGTCAAAGCTTTAGGGAACACTTTCTGTCTTCTGGTGGACATTTTCTGTGGCATTTAGAAAATGGGAGGGGAGAAGGGAGAAAATGGGACAAGAGGAAAGAGAGCTTGTAAAAACTGTAAAATCAATATCCTGGGTGTGCATGTAGTCTGATAAAGAGAATTAGATGTGTAGCATAGTCCCAGTTGCATGTGATAATAGCATCTAAGCAAAGCTTGACACAAGACATTGCTCTGTTGTTCAAATATTCTACTGCCTGAGACCCTTTCCTCCAAAATCTACATTTTTTTCATTTTCTGAATCTTGAAGCAAGGTTTTTAAGCTTTTGTCATTTTATAACATTAAGCATTGCAACAGGCAGAGTGGGAAAGTGTGAAATCACCATCCCTGGCATGACTGCAGACCTGTAGATGTGGGGCTTCGGGACACGGCCGAGTGGCAGACTTGCCTGTGTTAGGTTTATAATATGGCTTGATGACCTTAAAGGTCTTTTTAAACTTAAATGATTCTATAATTCTGTGTATCTTGACATTTAGAACAATGTTTTACTATTTCTCCATGTGGAGTGCTCTGTGTACCTGGAACAGTAACAATGCACTTCCTGGTTTTTACACTGGTTTAGTGGCAGATCAGGGAATTCCCTCTGGGTTGTAGAGGTAGTGCTCTCTAACAGCTTACATCTGCATAGAATGTGACTAGATTTTATTTGTTTGTTTGGTTTTTTTTTTCATGCATTAATCCATTTTTACCTTCTAGAAACATTTTTTGATGCAGGTGCATCTCATACAGATGATTGAGTTTGGCTTAGAAGAAAATCTGAAAGTGCTCTCACTGCTGAAATGTAAATGATTTTTAAAATTTTTTGAAAAGCATGTATGGCTAACATGCTTGGGTTTGTTTTTTTGTGTTTTTTGGGGTTTTTTTCCCTGCCTGTTCCTGTCCCTTTGAAGGGTCAGGCATTGGTAGCTTCACTTCTATTTGCAGTCATAGAATCATGGAATTATTTGGGTCAAAAGGAGCCTTAAAGATCACTCAGTTCCAGCCCCCAATCACTTCTGCCATCTGCATGTATGTAACTTGTTATTACTTTGCCTCTTCTATGGTTGTCCCACATTATCTTGTCACCAAAAGTATTGAAACTCTCTGAATTCCTATGCAGACCTTTGCAGGACCTAATTAGAAATATATGGAGGTGAACTGGAAAACCTTTCCAGGCCCCCCTGAAAGCAGGATTCCTGTTAAATCCCATCTCGTTGTTTTAGTTGGTTCCATTGAAGAAACCCAGGAACTCCAGGCACTCAACCATGGGCATCACTCTGGTCATGCCAGCATGGGGCTCCAGCCTCCTCCCACTCAGGACTCAGAACCATGCTGGCTTCTGTCTCTTGAGGATTGAAAGCTGTACCAGGGAGGGAGTATATGCAGTGTAAATTGTATCAGGTTTGTGTTGTATTTCTTATGGCTCTGGAGGAGTTATTTCTCCCTTAGTGAGCATTGTAAAACTTTATGCCAAGCAACGTACGTTTTACAGACAAAAAGCTGCAACAGAACACTCTTAAATGTGGTACTGTAATGTTAGAAAGGGCTGTGCAACAAATATGAAACTTAGAGTTATATCAGCATTTGCTTTTAGAGGTCTGGTTTTCTTGGATTTTATATAAATCACATTTTTAAAAAAATTAAACAATGGCATGTTTTAGAATTTTCTGAAACTCCTCACTTATTTCATCATATAGTAGGGTTTTTTCTAGACTATCAAAATAATGTTGAAGCTATAAATCTCAAAATCTTCAAAGTGAATAAGGAAATGCAAAACCAACAGCCAACCTTCCTTTCTTTCCTCTTTAAACTCCCAAAGGCAATAGAATTAATTTTTCAAAAAGCAGAGTATGTTTCTGGAACTAGACCATGAAGAATATTATAAATATATGTGCACTTTCCAGTAATCATATTTCTCTCCTTCTCAAGTTTTTGTAACACCTTCTTGCAGCATTGTCAGTCTCAAAAGTGACCTTTAGTTTCATCAAAATAAAAATTCTCTTAAGAGCAATTAACAAAAGCACACTAATTTGAGCATTGCACGGATGAGAACAAGCCAGTCCCTTTTATAAGGCATTCTAGTGCAGCCTCTGAGCAGGGCATCCTTTGTGCAGGAATAGGATTGCCTCATCTGCCACCTTTTGAAACCATCTCCGAAGTTTTTCTGTGTTTAATGCTGGGGTTTTGTGTTTGTATTCAAGATTGTGGCACATTATGAAATATGGAAAGTGCTCTGATGTTTTCATTTAACTGTGCTATCAACAAGTCTTCACATGAAAGTAAACCTAAGGCTTTCAAATTCAGAGGTTGTGGCTTCCCATTCAAGAGATCTTATTATTTTAGCATTGTGCTCATAATTCCTTGGATAGTTTTGTGCCAGCACCTCTATTGTTACCTGCTCCACCCATCGTGTATTTTATAACTTGGCTTTTAAATTCTCCTCCTAGTTGAAACTTGTCCTAAGAGATGTCAACTCAAGAGCAGATTTTCTTTGTCAGATTTTGTTTTTAAAAGGTTCTTTGATTTTTTTTTTTTCCCCTTACAGGAAACCTTTTTCAGGAATAATAAGCTGTTGGTCTATTGGTAGAGTGTCTGTGTCTGATGTCCATGACATATTTGTAGAAGCATTCAGAAAACACTGAATCTACATGGAATAAGAAGTAAATGTATTACAACCACAGGGACCAGAAAGAAAGTTTAGCAGCTGTAAGGTCTGGTTTAGTCTGCAAATGATCTAAAACAACCCTGAAAAATCAGATTTTGCCATCTACAATTTAGCAGTGTCCCAGAGCATTTTGCTTAGAATTTGGAGATGCCCTTATCTTATCATAAGCCTATGAAGTTTTCTAGGAAATTGAAATATGAGGCTTTGGGACTCCTAAGAGAGGGAACCCCCACCTTTCTGTGCCTTTGTACATTTATTTTTTATGCTTCTGATATAGAAATATTCTTCCCTTGGACAGGATTTGTGCAGTGTAGAAAAATGTCATCAAAGCATGAATGGGCATTTCAATAACCTCTTACCTGCTTGGCATCCTTAGCTAGTTCAGGATCCCACTTCACATTTCTGCCTGGAATGTTATCTTCCAAAACTCAGTGCCACAAAACCATAATCAGAGATTTGCCTGTGGATTGGGGGTGCAGAATTTGGGAATGTGCCTGCAGATACAGTTTTGAATCTGCTGTAGACATGCAGAATCTAAATGAGTTTGATCATTTGCTCTTGGTCCTGTTTCAAGTGTAAACATCTGTTCTGGTCCCTGGTTGCTGTTCTCTGCTGTGCCCTGTAGTTGAGCTGTGCCTGCTGTCTGAGGTTCAGCTCTTCAGATCATTTACCTGCCTGCTCTGCCTCCATGTGCAGCACCTCAGTGAGGCCTTTCAAGGACTTTACACATTTTTGTACTGTGCAGCTCTCAGTAACTTATTAGAAATTTAAAATTGCCTAGAGCACATTCAAGGGAAAGCTTAGAGTCTAGAAGGAAAAAACATATAATCTGATGTGTAACTCATAACCAGATGTGTGTTTCAAGTGTGAAGTAAAGAGAAATGTTGTTTCCATGTTCCAACTGGAGAAGCATGTAGTACAGGGGCCATGTTTACCTAAATTCTTTTCTTTGCATGTGAGCTGATTCTTTCTGAGCAGATGGAGATTTGAGTTAGGCTGCAGTGTGAGGATTTAGTTTCTGGAATGCTTTTTCTGCAGGACTGTCTGATGGAATAAGTTTTTTAGTCAAGTTTTTGAGCGGTCCATTGTGATTTGATTTTGTTTTATTTTATTTTTCTCCTTGCATCAGATAGGATCTTTATATCTATGTACTGCTTAAGTGTTCTCTGAAAATAGGGAAGTGGCTTTTGTTTTGAAAAGGTATACCTGCACAGATCTGTCTTTTTTTTTCTCTTCTCTAAGAAATGAACCTGCATAGCAGCAGAAGTAGAGCTTTGCTGTTCTGAGAAGGATAGGAACAGGGCTGGCATCAGACAGTTCCTCCAACATCCTGATTATTGCACACTCAGTGTGTGTCTAACAGATGGACAGCTATGGGCCACATACCTTGTTTAATGGATCCAATTAGCTGAACATATCCCCTGGAGGATGGACAAAGCATGGAATAATCACACCTACTGCCCAAGAAAAAGGAAAGAATGGGCCACTGCCTTTGAAGAAACCTCTCTTCAGTTATAATCTCTTTATGAACAGTGACACAGAGTATCAAAACACATCATAGCAAATGGAATGTCCCTTGATTTCTGTTCATGAATTTTGCTTCTCCCTTCCACCGTTCTCCCTCGAGTTCTAAGCTTAAAATACTGTAAACAAGAGAGATTAGTTATGGAAATGGACTGTATTGTCTGGAGAGGGCACAAATGCCTGCTGTTTTACTTTTGAGGCCCCTTTCATGCTCCTTGTACTACCTGTACCAAGTTCACCATGTGTGGTGAATTCGTAGAAATATATGTCATGTCTATTCATCTGCCAAAATAACTTACCAAATGATGAACTAGCTTAGGGATTGTAACAAAGGTATGTGATATTTATTAAACTAATAGTCCTTCTTTGGTGCCTCTGCTCAGTATTTGTCAGGACATGATATGTGAAATGATGACATGGTTCAGTCCTAGCACAAATAATTCTGAAGATTTTTTTCCTTTATCTCAAAACACAAGGATTCAGACCAGAGAGGCAACTGTCCCCAGTTCCTTGCAACCTACAGCTAATAGAAATGGATTCTCTGGGAAGTAAGAACAAGGCAAGTGTATAATATTATTTTCTAAAGTAGCCTTTCAGCCTTCAACTGTTTTCACTTTGAGTTGTTTGTTTCCTAAAGCATCGTTACCTTTTAGTTTCATCTTTTAGTAAATCCACAGTCATCTCTCTCATGAATCTGTGCAGCCTGTCCTTTAACCTGTGCAAGCTGTGCACACAGGAGCCTTTGGCAAGGAATTCTGTCTGTCATTGTTGCCTCTGCCTGTTGTGTTTTTCCTCTGATACCTGTTTGGCTTCATTTGACACACCCCAGTTCATACACCAGGACAGAAGTAAAATCTGAATACATTTTTTTAAATCTTTCTCATAACAATTATGATTTTACAGCCCTCTATCACATCTCCCTGTTAGCTATATCTGTTCCAGGCTACAGAAGTCCAGCCTATTTATTTGCTTCTCTGTGGAGCTGGTTTCAATATTGTTGCTCTTCTCTGAACATTTTTCCTATTGCTGTACATTTTGAGAATTGACTGGAGCTGCTCATGCCACTGGTGGGCAAACGGCAGATTTATGTCATAACATGAAAATGAGATTTTAATTTCTTTTCCTCTAATCCTTCCTCAAATGTTCTAAATTTCCTAAAACACAAGAAATTCAAGCCCAACAATTTCTTTATATAGAGGATGGAACAAGCTGCCCAGGGAGGTCATGGAGTCTCCTGTCTGGAGACATTCCCAACCCAGCTGTGTTCCTGTGTACCTTGCTCTAGGTGACCCTGCCTGGGCAGGAGGGTTGGACTGGATGATCTCCACAGGTTTCTTCCAAAACTATCTCTTCTGTGATTCTCTGATTCTGTAAAACTTTTCATTCTCTGTTTTGGTTGTTGCTGTAAGTATTGAGTGAATGCTCATGTTCAAATAGCTCCTATAACCCCAGAGTTCTGGAGTCTGTCTGGTGTGTGAGTCTATGGATTGTTTTATGGATTCCATGCAAAACACTTTTATTTATACTTCTGGTGCCTTTTTATTGTCTAGAAACCTTGAAGTCTTTCTGCAGTTACTCACTTTGCCATTCCCCTTTACCTATTTAGATACCTCTGTTTCATCAGCAAATTTGTTCACCTCATTGGCTTCTCCCTTGTCTAGGTTTAGAGAGCAGGTTAAACAGCACAGTGCCTCCAACAGACTCCTCTGATCCTCCTGGGCTGTTTCTTTCCTTTAGTCAGTGTTGTACTTTCACACCTTGTATAATTTCTTCAAAAGACATTGTGTAAGATCTCATGAAATGTCTTTTGGAAATATAAGTTGGCAATGAATATTGATTCAGTCCTTCATTTCAGCAGCTGTGTGATAAACCTTTCAGTCAGCTTCTGTAGGTTTTCGGGTGTTCTCTTCATGGAAACTGTGGCAGCTTTTCTCTGAGTAGAGACAATTAGCAGTCACTAATGAAGGGAAGAGGCTGTGCTTTGTAACCTCTCTCTATATACTCTAATACTACTCTGTGCTGAAGGATTAGCTCTTTGGCTAATGTGAGGCTCACAGGCCTGTGGTTGTCCCTTTCATGAGAAAACTTTTTCTAAGTTCTTATTTATGTGTATTCACATTTATATTTACACTGTAGTCAGAGATTAAGATGGGGCTCAAAAATGGGGGTATGCATAGATTCATATTTTTGTCAAAGGAGAAGATAAAAAAAGTGACTGCCTTGAAGTCTTGATGGTTGATCTGAAGCCAGAGTTCAGTACAGAAAAATCTTTTATCATCTTGATGTAAAAAATCTTCATATGTCCAAAAATGCAAATGTTTTTGTCCTTTTCTCTTTCTGTCTTTATGAGCAGAAGGTTTTTAAGCTAATATAACAAACACTTGTATTTGTTCAGAGTTGTGTAAAGTACTGAAAACTTAAACTTTAGACGTCCTGTGAGGACTAATATGTAAATGGCTTTAAGAGAAGTGGACAAAGGTTATAAATACATGAAAGCAGTTCTTAATCATCTCTGAAAAAATGCTTTTGGGAGAATTCTCAGAATTTTTTCCCCAAAAGGTTCCCCTTTCTGGTGTTTATTTTCCTGTTTTCAAAGTCTGTTCTGTAGCAAGGTAGAGTTGCACTTGCACTGACATGTAAACTTTGGAAATGCTGTAAACATTGCTCCACTTCAGCTGATGAGATAAAAGGATGTACTTTACAAATAGCTAGATGGTAATTGCATCTAGTAATTGAAGCTACTCCTTGTGCAAATGCACAGATTGTACTTCAGAAATTAGGTTAGTGTTTTGTTCCATTCACAGAGGCAAGGAGGTGAATATTTTCCATGTAAGTCAATATGTGACAGCAGGAAAACAAGAATAGGCTGATAATCTGACCATACTCTGTACTGGAAGTCTGGTAGAACTATTTGAATATATGTCTTATTGCACCAACCAATGCAAAAGACAAAAGCAAACATTGAAACTAATTACATTTTAAATAGGGGCATTCCAATGCAGTTATTAAAAAAATGGACAAGATTGGCATATGACTATATATTAGTTAAAATTTGTACTGTAAAAAAATTTAAAAAATCATAGTAGGATTCACAGCTCAAAGCTTTTCTTGAAGTAAGCAAAGAAAGGACAAATGTATGGACAGAATACAGCCAAGGCAATGGATTTTTATTATCATTATGGCTTTAACAAAAAAGGCTAAATGAGAGATGAGACTTGGCTACTATCACTTAATTTCATTAGACTGGAAGAAAAAGCTGCTTGCTAGTAGCTAAATGCTCAGAATGAGAGGGAATCTGAGTGGTGGTGGGTAGGAGTGAGGATATGAGGAGCATGGAGAGACCAAAAACCAGATGAAGACAAAAGGCTTTTTTTTTTTTTTCTTCAAAGAAGCAGCAGTAGCAGCTTAAATATGGGGAGAGAAAGAAGAAAGTGTGACAGATCAGTGCAATTGAGACTTAAAAATGCTAGCAGGAACAAATTATTTGCATTTGGAGAATAATAATATTTAAAATACATCAGTTTGATATAAATATTTTACAAATCTGATGTGGAATTTTTCTGGTTTTGTTTTTTTTTCCCCCCCAGAACAGCATGTATGTCTAATGCACAAAGTAAAGCCATTGTGAATTTGCCAAGGCTTTAAATACTCTCCTAAAAGGCAGTCTTTTCCTAATCCAATTAATTAATTAATTAAAAGAAATATGGATGGTGGTGCACTCTGGTTGGAAAAAATATAGCTTTTTGTGATTAAGCCATCATCACAAGAGAGGATGTTAGGTGAGGTCAAACCCAGCTCCAGTCTGAACTATCTGCTGGTTTCAATGATTTAGGCTGATGGGAAAAATGTAGGAACTATCAGTTTGTTTCAAAGGCATTGCAATTAATGGGAAGATGAAAAATGAAAATCATTTAGACTAATCTAGACAAATCAACAGTGGTCTGAAATCAGAAGATGGAGCTGAAATACAGACACAAGGTTTTCTGCTAAAAGTGGAGTAGAAACAGAGAAATAAGAGATGCAGAATAACAGCAATAACAGTGTCATAAAACAATATTATTTCAGAGAAATCTGGGACTCGTGCTAAATAGTAAAACATGGTAAATACACATGGTAAAGAGAAAAAAGTGGGATGAGAAACTGGTTAGCCCTCCTTTTCTGGTGGTGACTACAAAATCTCCTCTGGAAATTGTACCTTCAGAAATGTAGCCAGTTGATAGGAGTCCAGAGAAGAACTTCAGTAATGAGCACTTCAGATAACATGAGGTGCAAGGACAGACTGAAACTTAGAAAGGATTGAGACTGAGCAAGTTGCCAGGGATGGATTAGAATTCTGCTTAAATAAAAGCTGGGGTAGACAGGCTCTTAGTCCTGCCCTTCAACACTGGTAGTTTTGCAGGCAGTACCAGATGTACTCTTTTGGCAGTAGCTACTGGAAGAGGATGAGTGACTGTGAAAAAAGAGACATCCAGAGACAAAGTGATCACTACTGATTTTGTTGTGGGACATTGAATAAGAAGTGGACGCAAACCTCATTTTTCTGAACTTCTTAGGTACTGAGGGAATTTCCAAACCTCTCTAAATAAGCAATGGTAATGCTATGCCTCTTAGATCTGGTAGATGTTATAAAAAAAAAGCAACTTGAAAACTTAGAGACACTGGTCAGGAAATGCCCCTAAAAATGGCTGCTGCATTGGTTTCCTCAACCCCCACCACTTGCTCGCTTCTGCCCACAAAACTTTTGGAGTGCACCATGCACAGGATATCCAGATGGTCCCATGCAAACAGTCTGTGCAAGTGTGGGAATTCCTCCTGTTGGGAAATCATGGGAGGATGTTTTCCTCCATGTCTTTTGAGGTAATGTGCAGACCCTTTCCATAAGATGGAAAAGGGAAAAATGAAATTTGTCCCAGTGCAGAAGTTTCCATCAGAGAGGCTTCCATAGATGTTCCCAATACAAGTTAAAACAATGAGAATGAAGATTTCTTCCCATCTGGCTTGCAGCTTGAGCTGGACTCCTACTGGGCTTCTGGATCCATACATAATTATTGTTTTCACCTTAATTTTTAAAGAAATTATTTCCTTTGTCGATGCACTAAGTGCAAAAATAGTGCAGAAATTGAGTAAAATGCAGAAAAACATTTGAACTTCTAAGTAGAACATTATGGAGTATCAGTACTTTTTGTATTCTGAGACAAGGTTTTTGTAGACTGGAATAGGGATTTCCTGAAATGTTCCTGGAATGTAATTTTGCTGGGTTTTAGTGCTTAGAATAAATACCACATCAGTGAACTGCAGTAGAATTATAGCTCTAGTTCCCAAGGTGTGTGTGGTTGAGAGTGGTGTGAGAATTCATGCTTGTCAAGAACTGTGGAAAGAAGTTGTAGTACTGTCCATTGTCCATGCCAACAGGGCTTGTTGTTCACCTGTCCAAAGACATTTTTTTGTCTTAATTACTCTTAAGGATGTGGGCAGAACTGGAGGAATCCACAGTCTCAGTTATTAAGGGGTATTGTTTATTTCTGCATTGTCCATTTAATTCTGGGATCACAGATTTTTCACATGAACTCATTAGCTAATCTATAGAATTAACTATCAAGTTACTAAAAATCACCTAACTTCTGAGAAATATTTTAATAATGCAAATTATGGTGAAAGCAGAGGTTATGCCTTTTGCCATCAAATTTTATTTTACGTCAGCGGTGATAGCTAGAGATGTCAGAATCTGTTTTGATTTGACATCTGACTAAAATGAATGTCTTATTATATTAGTGGCTGTAAAAACACCTCATCAAATATGCTGTGGGTTGCCAGACTCACATGTAAGAACTTCAGCAGAAGAGAAAGAAAATTATATTTCTGATGGATAACTTGAAAATCAGAGAGTCACTGTTGCTGCATTTCATGTACTGGAAAAAGGAAATAGAAATTGTCAGAGGCTTTTGGAGCTCTCAAACCCAGCTCATTGAAAAGGGTGATGTGAGGATATGGTGACCCACCTTTGACTTCTCTGGGTCTCAGGGGAAACTGCTGGCTAGTGGAGGCTGTGAATACTCTTCTCTAAGTAGGCACCAATGTTGTCCCTGAAAATCAGCCTTCTGATTTGTTTTAGTATAGTGGAGTCAGTTCTCATGAATTGTAAGATAAACAAGGATCATGTTTGCATTCCTTTGTAAAAGATATCACCTGATGGACTTCTCAAGTGCCCAGTGGAGATGGAGAGGTGGGAACTTGCTCTGTGCAGTCTCTGTCACTGTCCAGAAACTGAGAGATACGAGGTCAACAATAAACAGGACTTCTTCCTTTCTTCTTCTCTACCTAAACACCTGTTGTGTGTGTTGCTGTGTGTTTCTATCTGTGTCACAGTAACACACCAATGCTGTCCACAGGTGGAGAGTCAGGCACCAAGGAGCCAGCAAGCTGAGTGGGAAAGGCTTGTGCCCTTTCCATTAGGCAGGCCCAGAATGGTTTTTTCTACTGGGTATGGGCTTCCACCCTCTCAGCTCTCATGGCTGTCCTCTGACTAAGGATCCAACAAGCTCTGAGGAAGCAGAAAGATTAATCTGTTTCTTTTATTGGAAGAAAATAATTAGTAATATACTTACATTTTTGTAACTATAACTATTATAACTGTAACCTATTTTTGCAGCTTTGTTTTCAGTCTCCCAGTGTTTGGGAACCCAAGCCACCCAAGTGGGAATGTCCATTGTTGTGCCACATGACTCTTGGTGTGGCCCCTCTCAGCATAGGTGGTCTGCCTCTGGCCCTTCCTTGGAGAGCTGACACAGATGTCCAGAAAAAGTCAAAGGAATGGCACTCAGCTAGAGGAATTTTCTGTGCAAGAAAAATACTGCACTTCAGGGGGGTTCACTCAGTATTTCTGGCCAAAGCCACTGAAGTCTGTGGCAGCATTATGTTGGGCAGCAGCTAGCAGGGAGTTTAAATGCCTGGAGGGATGGTGTTTGAGCAGCAGCCCTGAGCAGCTGCAGTCCTGTGTAGCCTTGGCTGTGTTTGCCTTTATTGGGCTACCCAATAAAGCATGTGAGAGGACCTTCATTTGTAAAAGTTGCCTTTTTTTTGTGCAGCACTAATTCTCTAGACTCGTGTAATCAGAGCTCCCTAAAGCTCCCTAATAATTTTTGACCTGTGGCTAATATTTTCAATAGTTCAGGCTTTCTCCTACTACAGGAAATGAATATCAAGATAAGCCTAAGCTAGAACATCCACGTGATTCGTTTGTAAAGTGTGTTCCTTGTGTAGCCTAAGTAGGTGATATTCGTGCCTGTAATAATTTGTTGGTGTGATTTTCCCCCCACTGTGTCCTTAAGGTGTGCAAATCAGATTAGTTTTTTACCCTGCCTCTCTGAAGCATAGGGTGGAACAGTTGAATATACTTTGTGTCCATCTTTACTGTTTATTAAACAGACTCACTAAGTGGAATTTTAAGAAAGCTTTTTAACTCTTGCTGGGGAAGTGCTTGGTATCATACAGTCAGATGGATAGTTAGGGAATCCATGTGAGGAAGTCTGGGAATTCACCTGTTGTAATTGAGTGTAGAGCTGTAGATAGAGTTGCTGGGTGTTCTTGCCAGATACTGACAATCAATCCGTGCCATGCATGCTGCCAGAGAACTGTTCTGTAAATCAGAATCATTGCTGTCATGTGCTGATTAGTGAAGCTCACAGGCTTGCATATAGCTAATCACTTTGCATGAGATTGTCAGTGTAGTCTCCTGAAATATTTTTCTTTTAGTACTCTTTTCTTTAGAGAATGTTTAGGGATTTGTCATAGAAATAATTTCCCGTCTTTCCCCCTACTGTTAGCACATACTTTTGTGAGTGCTAAAGACATTGGAATTGAAACATTTTGGGATTTTTGTTTTCTTTTAAATACTCTGCAGGAACATGAGGAAATTCCCAAATCACTTCAAGCTTCTCTCTAAGTTGAAGCGTGTAGCTTTCTCTTTCTGGGATGACTTTAACAGAACTGAACTGAGGCGAGGTGCTGCAGCAATGTATCAGGAACAGCTACACATGCTTTTAACAATAACTGTTATTCAGAGGAGTTGAGGAGTTTATTCCAAGGATTTTAACATCCCTTGAGTGTAATAATAATGATATGTTTGGTTATAAACTAAATACTTTCAGTGTACTTGCTGCTTTAGGAGCTGCTTTGTAAAATTGGACCATGAAATAAATGTAAAAAGGTGACATTTTCTTAGGGATTTGATTGTAAGTTGTAGCTCTTGTACTGTTCAGTATTGCCTTTCTTCATCTTAAATCTTAAATTCTTAAATTCATTTAAGGATTTTTTTCTGACAATTTCTGTTTCTGAATTTTCTACACATTTGTTCTGCATTTGTCTTCTTGAAAGACTTTTCAATACAATCTTCTCTTGATTCTCTGGAAATCAAGCGGTCTACGCCCACTTACCTACTAGATCTATAGACTGTGCTAGTTAATGCTCATCATGATGCTGGGCATCCTGCAGTTTTGACCTATTTTCTCAAATTGGTGTTAAAGCTGTGTTTGCAAAGCCCATTCCTGTGAAAATGGAGAAGTTAATATCTCCACGTTTGTCGTGCAGTGTAAACAAACATTGTTCTGCCCAGGTGGTGCGTTTGTTCTCTCTTGGTAAATAGCTGCTGTGTCATTGACTGCCAAAAGAGACAAACGTCTCTCTTGTTTCTAATGGCAGGAGTTCTCTCCTTTCTTTCTGTCCTTCTCACAACCTGAATTCTGGCTTAAAACTAGGTGCAGTAATTTCTGCATTAAAACAGAGAGCCCTTAATTTAGGGGATAACATTCATTGTGTGCCATAGTGGCTAAAGATGATATTTGTCCTCATCTCACTGCTGTTTGGGTGTGTAGTTTATTTGGTATGTGACCCAATCTAACGTGCTTGTAAGGCTTTAGTTTAGACTTTAAAATTCCCTGTGCTAAACCTGTTGTTTACTCTGTGTGAACAATTCAAGCATGTGAGGTGAGGCTGGTTTGTAGGTCTGTGTTCATCTGAAACATTGCATGTCTCAGAACATGTCTCTAAAGCAAAATGCTGTAGGCACATTTGCTGACTTAATTGCTGTCTGATATATTATTAAGTGCCATATAACTTTTACTGAAAACAGATTGCAGATCTTTCTTAAGCAGTGGAATTAATAAAACTACAAAGAATTTTTATGGCTTTAGATTAGAAGTTTCCTTGAGGCTATTCAGTTTTATTCCCTCTTTTTCCTTCTCCCTGTGTCTTATCTTTGTGACTCATATTCCTATAAAATTTTGACTCCTTGTATTTGTACTTTTGTATATAAGCATATGTACAAATGCTTAGTTCATTAAAAGTTTGCACTGTATTCGAAACTAGGAAACTGGATGAAGAATGAAAGAAAAAAGATTCAGCTTTGGCAGTAATTGTGTTTTAATGATAGTGTTTATGTTTGCTCTCTTGCTACCTTGGGAATTGCACGTTGTGGTTTGTCTAAACCTTGCAGGCTTCATTTTCTAGACCAAGACAAATGTATGTAAAGAGATGCCATAGAGAGGAAACTGCACCAAATGTAGCTGGGGTTATGGATCTCTTTAGCCAGAATATCTGGTCTGAATAGCTTGAAGGTTTGGAGGAAATGTTGTGCTTCCCTTTTGGTGTCAACACATCTCTGATAGCAAGGTGTCTCTTCAGTTCCACCTGAATCACTGATCTTTTTGTAAATACTTGGCAATGACAAACCCACAAAGCCACAGTTGTCCTGACCAGGAAATGGTGGTGGAGAGCCAGCCCAGAGGTGGGCAGTGCTGAGGAGGGCTGAAGGATAACCTGGGGCTCTAGTGAGGCACCACTGCCACGGGGCACTGAAGCTGTAGTCCCTACTTTTGAGGCCAGTTATAAAGTCCTGGCAGAAAAGCAGGAGAAACCTGACATGCAGAATGTGCCAGACACTGGAATGGGAAATTTTTCACAACAATTTTTTTTTGCTGGTTTGAGCACTACTTTGAGGTTTATGTCCTTTCATTCTCTGATTTCAATTGCTCTCTAAGTTATTTCTGTGAAATGGATTCAGTGCTTCCATGTATTGTCTAGTACTGGTGACACAAAGGGTGTATTCAAGAATTAAATGTGAGCTGGAATCGAATTTTCAGGAAGCTTTTCTGCAGAAATGCAGACACAGCCTATTTGCTATCAAATCCTCACAGACAGTTACATCTGGATAATCTATGCTTACCACCTTGGTGTTGATCAATGTTTGCCACCCAGGTCTGTGGGAACATCTGATGTTATGATTTAATCAGTGCAGGAGTGAGGTAACCAACTTGCAGAACACGTTTTATTTAGTAGAATGACTGTTATAGAAGTTAAGTGAAAAAACCATATAACCCCCAAAAGTTGCCATAAAATTACATCTACCTCATGGACATGGAGAATGGTTGCAATATCAACTTTTGTGCAATTTCAACTTTTGTGCAATTTCAACTACTAACTTTTGGACTATGCCAAATTTCACACCCTACTAATTTAAAAAACCAGAATTAACTAGGAAGAAATCAGTCTTTCCTTAGAAAAACATGGTTTTTTTTTTTTCCTTCTATATTTTATTCAAGTTATACCTTTAATACTAGGGCTTTCAACTTGTTACTTTGAAGAGAAAGGACTCTCCTCATAAAACTGGAAGTAGAATTGTGATTGTGGATCTCTCATTATAGTAGAAAGGAGAGATTTTCTTGTGTTGGAGACTATACAACAAGTAAACTGTGTTAACCTCTCACTGTGAAAAACATTGTACAGCTACAGTTTGAGTTTACCTTGTTTTCAGCAGTAAGGGCAGACCTGCATTGGCTGGAACAAGTTTCCCAGGGAAGAGGTTGAGTCACCCTCCCTGGAGGCATTGGAGAGCTGGGTAGATTTGGTGCTCAGGGATGTGGTTTAGTGGTGCTCTTGGCTGTGCTGGGTTCACAGTTGGACTCCATGGTCTTGGAGAGCTTTTCCAGCAGAAATGTATCTGTGATTCAGGTGTCTTACAGCTGTGGAGCAGTGAACAAGGCAGGAAAGGGATACCTTGAGTAAGTCTGGACCAAGCTGCAGGCAAACTTTGTCAAGTCTGAGCACTCAGCAGCTTTTATTTAGAACAAACAAAACTTTTTTTAGTTATGACAACTATTCCAATCTTAGAGACTTGGAATGAGCAGGCAGAGATCTGAAAATCTGAAAACCTTAACCAGATCCTCTTCCCCCTGCCTTTCCTGCAGCTTTTGCATGAAGTTTGCAGGAGGTTCTGAAACAGTTTGGTATAATTGCTGCAATGTTCTTAGGACAACACAAACTCCTTCTGGTGGCCCAGCTACACGGAGATAAAATGGAAAAGCTGTTGAAATGGAGCTGAAGATGGGAACAAGTCTTTCTAAGCAAACTAAATGGTCTTTTTCAAACATAGAATGTTCCAGTGGTTACGATGGGGAAATAAGCCAAAAGTTATACAAAATCCAAGTTTTGTGCTTGCCCACTCTCCTCTGAAAATGTGAGTTTTGATTAGAACATTTAGAAATATGTCTGTTAAGTACTGTAATATTGATATTTCATATCCTCATCTTTTTATATGTGGGCATGATCATTAACTGGTATAAGTCTCTTAAAATTAAACACAGTCATCCTCTCTGCAGAACTGATCACAGTAATTCATTTACTTTGAGGAAGTTGATGGTCTGATCTCACCAGGTAAAAACTTCCATGAAGGCTTCAAGATCTAGACGTTGGAGTTGGAATTCATATAGCTTTTCTCCCTGAATCAATAATGTCAGTTTATTTTTTGTATTTCTTTTTAGAGAGGGATATGGTATGAGGAAGCAGATAACGTATGAAATTTTTGTCAAAAAAATTCAATTTGAAAGTTGTCTTTTTCCAACTACAATTCAGGGAAAATTTTCCTTTCCTTCTGGATTTGTTCTAGTTAGTTTAATAAAGCTTTGTTTTGGGTGAGCTGTGGAGTATAAGTGCTAAGACTTTGTGAAGGACTCTCCAACCCACCTTTACTGTCACATTGCTTTTGGGGATTTATTCTGGAGGTCCCACGGAAGTGATAGCGCAAAGAGCACTTTGACTCTGCTCAGGAATTGGAGATTCCTGCAGTTCCCCTGGAGTGCATCCCAGAAGTGCAGCCTCTACTCCGGGCAGGGTGTGGGGATTCTGTCAGTTCACAGCCTGTGGGTTCCCTGATGGTTGTAACCACTCAATTACTGGGGGAGCCCCTGGGTGTATCTCAGAGCACTGTGGTACAGTAATCAATTATTAGGTGCCAGAGAGATTGACAAGGTGGTATCCATGGGCATCACTATGTTGGTTGTATCAATGTTGGTGAATGACATAGAGAATTTACAAAGCAGAGTTTGTAAGTTTGGGAAGGAAAAGGGGGTGAATGAAGGGGTGAGGAGATGGAGCTACAGGAGACAGGCACTACACCATCCTGAGAGGTAGAAAGAGTAGAGGAGAGTTGTTATTTCAGCAGGAATATTAAAAGAAAAAAGTGAAATAGAAAAGTGGGAAAGGCTGCATACAGGAAGCTGAGAAAGCACTAAAATATGTGAAAAGGATTCAGTGAGATAGAAATAGATTCTTGAAGAAGCAACTGAAAGGTTTGAGACTGAATCAATATTTTTCCTTAAAATTCTGCTGAGATTAATTTTGGCTTAAATGTAGGAATTACTTTTTGCAAGGGAGGAGGTGACAGATGGACCCAGAGAGGGTCTTGACTTTCATGTCCATACAGAATGTCTTTTTTATTTGTGTTTGTTGAAAGCATTAAAAAATACCTCTGGCAGTTTTTCCATTTCCTTTGGCTTTCGTGTCTAAAGAAATATTCAAACTGGGAGAGGGGATGGGAAGCTGAGCCAGGTGGCAATCCTATTTATCACCTAGTCGGTGGTGGAAAATATTGAATGATCAAATTAAAGTGTTTTAAAATAACACGAACACAGAGACAGAAAAAACTGCCGAGGGAAGGAATTTATGTGAAAAGAAAACTTGCAGTTTCCTTGTGCAATTGTAATAAGAGACTTCAACGTTCAGTGGAAGGCAGAATATGTACCATCTGCAGCCATAGTTTTTTTGTTATTGTTTTTTTAGAGTAGTTAGAAAATCACACAGAAATGCTTTTATCTGAAAGGTATTCAATTTGAATAATTTTATGGAAAATACCTCTTGTATGTCGATGTGTGTGAGTATACCTGCACACAATAGGTCAAAGTCTCTAAATTTGATTCTAAAGAAGAGAAATGGTTTTTTACCCATTTTTGTACAGAAAAATGATTCCTCTACGTTATTGAATAAGCTGTGGTTTGGCAGCTCTGTCAACTTTAGAATGTAAACCAAGAAACAGGAGGAAAAATTGTATTTGAAATAAGTTTCAGATCTTCAGAACTGTAACTGTGTGTGGCATATCAGCTACAAATCTTCATCAGTGTGCACAATTTAAAGGGGTGTGGTTAGTTTTATTATAACCCCTTGCCTATCCCTTATTTTTCACAATCTGTAAAAAATCATGTGGCAGCAAAACTTACCTCTCACCTTTCTATTATTTGTCTACTTTGTGCTCATGAACTGGAGCACTGTGTCTGCTAATAAAGACTACAGTGTTTTAAAACCATTCTGGGGTTTTACAGAATGTTCAAAATGTATCTGCTGGGAGCCTCTAATATTTTGCTGACAGTTGATATGTTTAATTATTTTTACTGTATTCAACTAAATTTAAAGGGTTTAGCTAACCATGAATTTTTGGTTCTTTTCTGCTCAGGGATCTCTTTCTTAAAACCCAGACACCTTAATCAAAATCATGCGGCTCATGGGAGCCGTGTAGCAGCAGGATTTAAAAATCAATTTATTGCTTTGTATTCCTACAAATATAAAACTTTGAATGAATTTAGCTAATATTTATAGGTAGGTAAAAAAAGAAAAAAAAAAGACACCAATAGTGCTGCTAGACTTCAGGTAGTTTTCAGAAAGATGGGAGCTATACTGGAACATTCTGCAACAGGCATAAGAGGGCTTTAAGATGTAAGAGCTGTAATTTAGAGACAGCCTGGAAGAGGCTGTTGTAAATATCTGTGTGCTACCTAAATTATGTTTAGATCCAGGCTGTTTCATTTGTTGTTTAGTGTCTTAAGTACAAAATATAGTAATTAATTGTTTGGCCAGCATGGAAATGTGTGAGGAGAAATTCTGCACTTCAAAGTAATGGAAGAAATGAAAGGAAATATTTTTGACTCACATATTTGGGTTGATATATTCTATATAAAGCAAAAACCTGATTTGTTTCTCCCTCTTTTTTAAAGAAAAAAGGCACTTTGACCAAGCTGTTTTGCCAAAAGTATTTGGAAGTTTTCTTCCTACATCCACCCCCCTGCCCTAATTGTGAATGCAAATTCAGGCTGCAAAAGCTTTAAAGACAGCTTAAAAGAATTGTTCTCCATCCTGTTCTCAAAATAAATAATGTCCCATTTTTAGCATCACTGTCTAACAGTTTGTCAAACACATGAAATAATGTCATATTAGCATTTATCCATTGTCCAGATGCCATTCATCAGCCAACACTATTTGCAAACAAGTAAGTCTAACGGATTTTTAAAATCCAAACTGCTTAAATTAAAACCATGTTTCTTTTGTGCAGCAGATGCTGTGTTGGGAGATTTGTTTTTTTCTGCTGATGAGCTCTTGGAACATGAACTGTCCTGGCAAGTATTGCTCGAAGTTTCCCTGATTGGTGACAGGGTTCTTGGGTGCTGCTCTGGTGCAAAAAGCAGTGATGAATTGCTGCTCTGGTGCAAAAAGCAGTGATGAATTAGAAATATTTTGACAATCACTTAGAGAAATAGAGGAGTAAACTGTTTCTAAAGAAATAAGTTCTAGTGTAAAAATATCTGTGGCCATTGGGAAGCAAAAAGATTAGGAATTGACTTTATTCAAATATCCTTTACTGGTTTTAAATCCAGTGCTGCATATACATTCTGAATCTGGAGTTTAACAATTGTAACTGAGCTTGAGCTCAAATGATTGAACCAATTTAATTGTTTTATGTTAAGTAGTTCTTGGAAATCTCCCTGCTTGAATGCTGGCTTATTCCTCAGCAACCTGAGGGTTGGTCTTAGAAAGTTCTCAGGCTTGTATCCCAGTTGAATTTTTAAATTACATACTGTGCTTAATGAAAAGCAGAGAGTTGATTGGAACAAGTAATATAGGAAATTAGTTTTCTACATATATGAGGGAGAGATTTATAGTTCCTGTAGTGTATTTTGTGCCTTTGAAGGCTGGAAGGCAACACCCTGTGGCAGGAGAAAGCATGAAGAAAGCTTTTAGATGATAAAGGAAAAAGCAAAGAGCCTCCTTGTCCCAGATTTTGTGGGTTTGGATCCTGGCACAGTTGTATTTGATGGAATTAGTGGGGAGTGGTTTAAAAAAACCTGGTCATTTTCACCATGACTCAATATGCACAGCAATATATAAACATATTGTTTGGTACCAAAAGAGTGAGTTTTATTTTGTGGTTCAAGTAGTATTATATTCATATGATTTTCTGGAAGTAGATTACCTTGATTCCAACTCTGCTATCTACATATTATGAACCACCTCTGTACCTTCTTAATTTATGGCTGACAACTTTAATTTCTTTACACAGAAAGTTTCTTAGATAGAAGTACCCTCTTGCTCCATCCATGATAAATAACACAACAGCAAAATGTTGGCCTACCAAAAAATACAAATACCTCATAATCAGTATTGTAGACTGATATTCCAACAAGGAAACCTTGATTTTCATTTTTATCTGAATTTTTGCCTTAAAAATCTTGACTATTATGAACTAAACAGTGTGAGCTTTAAAGGCTCTCTTTCTAGAAATCTGCAGAATCACAAAGACTGCCCTGGCACTTTCTTCCAGAAGTTCTGGAAGAAAGAATCTTTAGCAGTTCCTGTAATGTAGCAGTGACATAAAAGTAGACAAGGTTCACCTCTTTGGACCTGTGAAGAATCCTGCAGACACATTTTGTGTGTTTTTCTGACTGGATTTCCATGGAGAAAAAATTTAGCAATTGATTCAATGAGATGGATTCTAAAACACACCACTCTTGATAGAATTGTATGTATGTATGCTTACTGGCTATCTAAACAAAGGTTGGAAGCTGCAGCTAAATCCCATAAATAGAGGTTAAACACCACTGTCTGACCCTTCCTTGAACTGCAGAGTCAGAGCCATCATAACATAATTGGTTTATCCCCTTGTGTCTAAGATGCTCTGTAGTAAACAGAGTATTTTTATGTCTTGGAGAGCTTAGATTACAAATGAAAACTTTTCTGAATCTGGTAGATTTGATTAATTGAAGCTATGCAATTTGTTTGGCTAAAAATGGTCTTATAACATTTTGAGGGGTCGCACTAATTCTGTCTGTAAACGCAACTTTTGTTTAAACTGCAGGGTCAGAGCTGTCACCATGTGATAGGTTTATCTGCTTATGTCTAAATGCTCTGTAGTAAACAGACTGTTCATATGTCCTGGAAAGCTGTTGCTTGGCCACTGCTCTTTTTGTAGCTCTCCAGTAACTCTTGTAATGGGAAGCATAATCATTGTTCATTCTGTTAATGCTGAATGGGCTGGTAATGTTGTACAACTTCAGAAACATTTTCTCAGGCTGGAAAAAAGAGCACAAGTCTATGTAACCAGTTCTTGTAGGTAAGTTGTTCCAAGTAGTTGGTTGTGCAGGTGGTTTTCCTCTGTGTTTTTGTTAGCTCTATGAGACTTGCTCTGGAAAGGAACACTCCAAAGACATGTTTTTCTGGTGTAATTGCAAAATGCTGTCACATTACCATAATGCAACAGCAAATAAGATATCTAAGATGAATTTTTCTTATTAGGATATGATTTAAAAATTCATTTCAATATCTCAGACTATTGAACTTCAGTTTAAATGCAACCCATTAACATTTAACATGATCCTATGACTGAAAACTTTTTGTGGGGTGCCCTTTTTCTCACCAAAGGGCAAATTCTGGAGGAATCTGTGCCTCAAATTAAGTCCTTCTGCTCCTTTTTCCCTAACTCCCATAAATAGTTCATGCACAACTACTTCTCCCAGGATGCATGCACGCATGAAGCTAGGCTTAGGAACCTATGTTAATAGTTATGCAGTCTGTTCTGGAGATCCATTTTTGACACATTTAATACATAAGAAAAATCAATAGACTGGGAGGAGAAACCCTTGCAATGAAATCTTTTTCAGTGATTGTTTTAATTAATTGCAAGATTTTACAGAGTCTGCAAAGGAACTTTAAATATATCATAAGGCCTTCTATCAGTAAACACTTCTTAATACAAAGGGAAATGAGAAAGTAACATATTCCATATCCAGATATAGGCAATGCTTATGACAGCATGGAAAGGTTTTGTCTCTAGCTAAGCAGATTTTTATGCATGAGGCTCAAATTTGCTTTAATTGCTCCTTACTCATCTTGCCTATGCACTACACTGGGGGCTACAAGCCTAATACTTCTTCATATGAATAATGTAAGGTGATCATAGAGGTGTTTGCCTTCTACTGCTGCTCTACAAATAGGGAAAGTGGTAGAGAGCCTCTCAAAGCAACAGCATGATATGTGGCTGCACAGTTGGTTTGTATTCACTTTAACTGGATAGAAAAGCTAAAAAGTGTATCTTGGGCTGTGCTCCTCTTAAAATTGTGCCATTTGTCTCATCTTCAAAGAAAACTTAAGTGCTGGAAAAGTTAACAGTGAGGAATTCATTCAAGTATAGTGTGTATAAGGAACAGGATGTAACCGTCTGAAGGTTTTTCAGTCCTTTATGTTGTTGCCATTGATTCTACAAACTTTCCTTTATGCAGTAGAATTAAGTATTTTATCCCAAATTTGGAAAAGATCTGTGTTCTCTAAAATCAGGCTGAGCTGACTTGGCAGACTAACTTTGTGCCAGATGTTGGTGTGCTGAGGTGGAACTGCGTTTCCATTGAAGCTGATGGGTGTTTAAGTTAGCATTTCCAAATTAGGGGGACAGGATGTAACTTTGTAGCTTGACTTTAAATATGATAAGTATTCCTAATAGAGCTTCTAAAGTTTCAGTCCTGCAAAATCAACTTATGTTCCTCTCTCCCTGCTCCATTTAGGACAATGGATGCCTCATATTGCCAGGATTCAGTTTGCAGAGGGTCATGTTCACTCCCTCATACTTAACGCAAATAATACACTGCTGCCCTGTGATAGAGATGGTGGAGAGCAAAGCAAGCAGCATTCTGTTGGTTCTGCAGCTCTGGTAATGCTCTGTTTTGGAATGAGTGAAACTTCAAAGTCTCATTCATTCCAAAGGAATGGACTTCTCAAAGGTCTGATGGACTTCATTTAACTTTCTAGAAAGTTAATGGGAATGGTTCAAGTTGGCTGGGCTCTGCCTTGAATTGGTTTACAGGATAGCCAGCTCCAGAGAACAGTTCATCCAGTGAAACGATGATTGTGTAAGACAGGAAAAGCTCTCAACTTCCACATTCATATTAACCAGAATTAATAATTCTACTTTCTGTGTTCATATTATCATGGATTCATTTCCTGTTAGGGATGGGGAGCATGACAGCGTTTGATTCTGGGAAATATAAGATTTGTATAATTTATATATAATTGTCATTAGAGGAATGCAATAATTTCACAGTAATAGCTGCAGAAAATTCCCTCAGTGTTATCATGCATGTTGTCAGACTGCAATGCACATGTTTGATTACAAAGCATTTTAAGAAGCTTACCTCCTTGAAACTTTTCAAAATGGTTCCAAATACATTCCCTGTAAGCTGATGAAGATTAAAATCAATTTTCATATATAGCCAGTAACCTCTTCTTCTGTCCAAGAGACTTACTTGGTCTGTATTAAATTTGGAAAATAGGTGAATGTACTGGATTGTGTCCATAAAGAAATGACACATGTACTTCAGGCTCACAATAAGATGTTGTGATTTTTTTTTTATTTTTATTTGCAGATATCCTGTTTTCCTCGGTTTACAAAGACAACTCAGTGTCGAGGGAACTGAAGACTGGGGTGTGCTGGGCTAACACAAATTTAACTGAAGCCAAGAATGCCCTGGTTTGGCTCTGGAAAGAGCACTAAGCAGCCAAGGACATTTGGAAGGCCAAATCTAAACCAGTACGGTGAGTTTCCTATGTTGTACTGGATACAGCCATAATTATATAGGACAATTTTATTCTATCCTGTCTTCATATCTTGTTTTAACAGAGGTTATTCTGCTTTCTGTGTGCCAGAGCAGCATGACAATAGCTTCATGAGTGACACAAGGTCTGTGTTCTCCTTTTCTAGGAACAGCTTTAATTCCTTGTCACTGGTTCCCTGCCTGTTAGACAAAATTGACTGTATGGCTCTGGTTCACCCTGGTCAGGATGTGGGGAAAGCTAAATCCAACATACAGACTGACCTAAAAAAGTTATACTGGCACTGAGAGAGAGTCAGTAAGTCTTTTATTTTGCAATGTAAGTAGAAAGCAAGGTGGTGATTAAAAAATAAAAATAAATTGCAACAATTGTTCATCTGCTTGTGTAATAGCTGAGAAGACCTGGGTTTCTTCAGAGGACTCTTCTTTACTGCTGGTCCTGTGCTTCAGTAATATCTTTCAGGAGACCCTTCCTCTAAAGCTGTTTTCATAGAAAATGTCCAGCTACATATTTGGTGGAACAGCCTCTGACTTTTTGATGTTATATTCTGTTAGACTTTCTAGCACTTTGAAAAGTCTTTAAATATCTAAACCAAAATAAAATGCCTTAGTCTGAATGAAATATAAGACCCCCTAAGTGGTACCCTTCTTCAATATAGTTCCTGTTCTGATGTTCTCTATTTTCATGAATGCACAAATATTCATGTGGAAACAAGTCCTTATCTTATTCATACATATCCCTTGTTTATGTTTTCATTAAACTAATTATTCCATCTAATTTCAATTATTTTCAACTTGTTTTCTAGGAGATCCATTTGCTCTCACTAATTTAAAGCTTTCTGTTTTCTTTCCCATTTTGCTTTTCTTGCTTGTTAAGCCTAGATCAAAAACATCTGGATTAAAAATGTAGAGGTTTTGATAACAAGTCTCTTATTCATTTTTCTTGTAAAATCCCACAGCATCCTTTCTATACTTAGCATCCAAGAAATATTGAGATGTGTTGAAAGTTTTCACAAGAAACCATTTTTGTTATAGTAAAGCACTGTTTTGATCAAGTTTGGTTTTTTTTTTAATAAGAATTTTTTTCTTTATTTGGAGAGTTAGTTTTTCATTACACCTCAGGGAAAGAAAACTGGAGTTTTTTGAGTTTCAGCATCTGAGATGAAAAAAATTAGAAACTGCAAGTGTTTTTAATCACTACAGTTGGAATTATTATGCTGCTCTGCTTGCATGTATTTTGTCAGCAAATCCTGAAGGGCCAAATGTACACACATACACAAAAATAGGTGAAACAAAAGGCCTGAAAAGAAAATGAAAAAAACCTATGCACTGATAATATGCATTAACAAACCATTCTTCTGTCAGCTGCAGCAAAAAGCTATGCAGAAATTTAGCATGTTCCTACATACGAGGAAGCAAATTCCATGCTGCCAAAACAAGGTTATGACAGAAGGAAATGAATGCAAGTACAGCAGTCTGGGCCAAGGATATTTTTTTTTTTTTTTTTTTAATTTATTTATTTTCAATCTATCTCTGCTGGGACCTGCCCAGAAACAAGGACAAAGAGTGTAGACTAGGGAATGAGCTTGTTGTCATTAGGTCCACTTAAAAATGGATTATGCAGATGAGTAACCTCAAACTCCTGACACAATTAGCAAGAGGGAGATTGGAAATCCAAGTCAGTGCAAATGCTGTTCAAGTTGGAAGAGTTGCTATTGCAAAAATAAAATGGGCAAAATGAGGTATGAACGGCAGACTTGAGGAGTTTGCAGGTTTATTTACTGAATATTATGTGCTCAAATCTAAGGGAAGTTGTTTTTCAAAAGTTGCTTTATTACTGATTCAGTCGGAGCCACTGAAGCATAACTCTTAGTGATTCTGAAAATCTGATTATCAACACAGGCTTCTGTGTCTTCACAAGTTTGCTCTGCCCTGCTATTGGACTGGAATGCATCTGCAGACCTGAGTTTCCTGCACACTCTGGGACAGTTGAATTGCAGCCTGAACATTACAAGTCAGTTGTGCTGTGTAATTCGAGGATTTGTTATAAGATAAAAAACTTTTCATCTCTGATGTCGACTCATGAACATTAAAATAAATATTCTAAGAGCAGGATTAGTATCCATTCATCAGGAGACATCAGGATTCATCACATCAGGAGGAATATCCATTCATATCACAGGCATTCCTTTTAGTTTGTACTAAACTCTTGTGGAACTGCAGGACCAAAAAATGTCTGTGGCTCTGCCAAGGAGTGACAGCCTGAATTTCCACTGGAAATTCCAGTAAGCATTAACACTTAATTACTTTATTCTACCTTCAAGACAGGAATTAAGTGATGTGCTGCATAGCCACGGCTTTCTGCTTTCTGCATGTCTTAATGTGTCACACTACAACTGAAGTCAGGGGCAGAGCTCCCTTGTTGATAATCTGTGCTTGGCAGGATCTGCAAATACATCATAAATAACTGACTCCTAATTATGTAACATAAATTACTCCTGCTTTCCCAAGAGAATAATTGCATATTAATACATGCTCATTAATAAGTATTGCAGGTACTGAAAAACAACCTAATTTCCTTTCCTTGTTTATAAAGCTAGACTTACCTATTTTTTGACATATTCTACATACACAGAAGCTTATTCTGCCTTGACATAGTAATTCTTATAGACAAAAGACATAAAAGTGTCTGTCTTGCTAAAAATTTCAGTCTATTTCTTTAGCTTCGACCCCATAGGAATAGAGAGTCAGCTTTCAGGATTTTGGCACTCCACAAGGTGCTGTGTAGTGAATGTTTAGGCCCTCAGAACAATCGTGTCTGGATTAGGTTTTGCTCACATGAAAGCTGGAGAGGCAAACAGCTCCTTCCTTTGACTCCTCACAGGCAGAGCTGTACTGATTTCCATTAGCACCCTCCCCTTGTCTGCCCACCCAAAACTCCTGAGCCCAGGGGTGGGATAAGCAAGGAACAGGAATTTTCATGTAGCCCAGTATCAAATTGATTCCAGGCTTTGCAGCCATTTTTCAACCCAAATTTGTCATGAAGTTTTATTTTTAAAATACCTGGTATATTTATTTTCTGTATCTTTTCTGCTAGCACCTTTTAAAAATGTATTAACTTGGTCACGTACAAGGGTGAGGGGAGATTTTAAGGTGGAAGGTTGCTTGTTTTCATAGCACATAGTAGAAAATAAGCTTAAGATGACAAATGTTGTGGTGCATCTTTCCAGAGCTCAAGCTCATGCAATTGCTTAGCACAGGAACTGTACAGATAATCATCCTTTAATATGCCGTGGTGAGAAATCCAAGTTACACATTTTGCAGTTTGTGCCCGTGTGTGTGTATATTCTATATCCATGTGAAGTCCCAGAGAACTGAATTAATGGGTTCTCACTGTGAGATTTTTATTCCATGTATTCTTAACACATGTAAATGCTTTGTCTGGCAGTCAGGCCAATCACCATGGAATAACATGCAATGAGTAAGAAACAATTTTGTGGTAACTGCAGCCCACAGTGGTTTGATGAAAAGTTCTAGTCAGAAATTGCTTTCACTCAGAAAACTCTGTATCATCAGAAATTCCTTAAATGTCAGCAAGGGTGTAGCCCTTAAAAAAATCCTTGAATATTCTGGAGTTATTTCTACTTGTCTTCCTTTATGTTTTTTATTTTTTTAATCAGGTATATGAGCAACCAAGTGTATAAATATCATGCAGACTTGTGTTCTAATAGGGAATACGTCTTATTCATTAGTTTATTTAAACTTTTTGTTTTCCTTTGAAAGTAATAAGGTTTTTGATGAAGAACTGACACTCCAAGAATCCTGTCAAAGGGCTGTCTTGTACAGAACCTTATCAGTTCTTCCTATATAAGACAAATAAATATAGTCGTCTTTTGGTGTTTGGGATTTTTTGATTTCATAGAAGAGCTTCAGGGTACTGCATGCTTATCTTTCAAAAAAACCCACAAAACCCCCAAAAAAGCTCCCAAATACAACAAGAAAATAGAACAGGCTTGATTTCAAACATTTTTTCCCAAACTGTGGCTAGAAAAGGTAAAAATTCTACCTTGTTTTTATCCAACTGACAGCAAAAAGAGCTTAGAGAAATACCTGTTAGTCATCTCAAAGCATGTAGAGAGCACTCTTGCCTTTCAGGGGTGTCTGTGTCCCACAGGTGAAGATGTCTAGTCCTGAATATTCAGCTATTTCACTGGTCCATAGTCAAGGGCACTATTTGAAAAGCCTAAAGTCAAAAATATAAGCTGTATTTTATAATGCTTTCTTGTATTAGGGTATAATTCAAGGCCAACCATCGTTTTTCATTGAGTTTATCAAAATATTAGACTTTGTCTGTTCCTATTTCTTATAATGTGTCTAATGAAACATGATTTTAAAGAGAGGGAGATGCTTTTGTGTTTTCTGGTTCCATTTGAACTGCATACTGATGAACAGTAACAGTGTAACAATTAAGCTGTATTTTGATGGTAAGTAATAATCTGTTACCAGAGGAACTTTTTTTTTTATTACAAAAGAATTACAAAATGCTTTCAGACATTAAGCAGATGACACACAGCACCTTCTTTTTCCTTATGCTCTTATACTTTAACATGTTTTGCTTTTCTATGTGCTAACTGGAAATTAAAAACTGGCACACCCTTATTTTGGCTATGCCTTTACTGTAAATTTTAAGCACTTGAAGCAGTAGTCTCGTAAATAATGTTGTCTGCCAAGGAACTATCTTAGGTGGAGTTTTTTGAACCCCTCCCCACCCCTCTGAAGAGCTCCTTAGACTTCTGATATCTGCTGGTGACAGCTGAAAAAATGAATTTGCTGCTCTCATATTCTCACTGTTTTGTTCTTAAGATTGCAATACTAAATCTTTTAAAGGTCTAATTTGAGACACCTGAGCTAGGAGGCATAATTTTGGATACTGGTTGTTTTAATGAGCTGTGAAGGAAGAAAACTGACATTTTAGAAACACAGAGTGACTTGCATTGGAAAAGATCTTAAAGATGATCTGGGTCCAACCCCCTGCCACAGGCAGGGACACCTTCCACTAGAGCACATTTCTGAAAGCCCCACCTAGCCTGAACTGGAATATTGCCAGGGATGGGGCATCCACAGCTTCTGTAGGCAACCTCACCAAACTGAGTAAAGAATTTCTTCCTAATACCTAATCCAAATTTCTTTTTTAATTTAAAACCATCCTCCTTTGTAATTTAAAACCATTCAACTACATCCTTCGTGCTATCACTATCTGCCCATGTGAAAAGGTCACTCTCCTTTTGTTTTTGTAAACTTGTTTTCAGTACTGAAGCCTTCTCTTCTCAATGACCCCAGCTCTACCAGCCTGTCAGTATTATGCCCATACATATTTATGTGTGTGTGTTTAAAATATATCTATTGTATGCACTTTGGTATTGTATGAGCATTCAGGGGTCTCAGCTCAGGAGTGGCATCTGTAACAGAGTTTTTGTTCCTTTGTGTATTAATGATGCCTCAAAAATGGCATCCACATACAAAACTAAAATCAAACATTGCTTATTCTGAAGGAAGTCGTTTTCTGAAAATTCCTGCATCATGTTGGAAGTAGTTGTGGTGAGGAGTGATCAAACTTCAGGAAGACATTCACAATGTTTGAGAAGTGACATTTGTTGTTGTTCTTAAGCAATCATCTCTTCCCAAATGATATGTGTATTGTGTATGCACAGGGAAAAACCTTAAGTTGAGGACAGCTATCATGAAGTACTGAAAAGGTTCATGAGCAGTAAGATGGCTTCTAAAATAGTCTGCAAATTTGAACCAGTTGCTACAAGATGATAAAAGCCCTAAGGCAAAGACCAAGTTTAAAGTGTGTACTTTATTACTGGTGTGAATCCAGCTTTATTCACTCAAACCCTGTATTTAACTGCTATCTGCTTTGTCTGGAAAATGGCTTCAAGTTCAGTGTATTCTGTGGTAGCTCATCTATCATCAACAGAGATTTTCAAAGACAGAGGAAAAAGATTCTCTTACTTGACTAGAATGTACGTATGCAAGGAAGGGGAGGAGGAAGTTTTGAACAATGTTCTCTTTCCATTAGCTAAATAAACACACTGCTCCCTGTTATAAAAGTTGTTGTGTTGCTGATGTTTTGGAAATTTTTCATTGCATAGTAACCAACAGAATCTACTATTTTCTACAGTATTTAGTCTGTTCAAAACCTCAAATCTCCTCCTTGGGTATGAACAATTATATGGATTTTTCTCTGAGGATTTTAAGTAGCTTTAGATTTGCTAGGTTAGGGTCTTTGCTCATGAGGAGCAATAGGTGTGTGAATGATGGACAATGGTGCAGGTGGCCAATGAAATAATCTTTGTTGTAATCTTTTGTGGATTGTTAATCCTAAATCACCAAAGATAGAGAATGGATGGGCTGAGATCTAGAAAATACAAACTTTTGCAAATACGAGCTGAATTGCAAAAACAAGACAGAGATATATAGTTACCTAAATTATGGAAAATCTTATAATGGAAGAAGCCATGTGTGCCTGCCTGAGACTCTCCTCTTTCAGCTGGTGCTGATATCAGCTAAAATGTCACATATCCATTCCAAAGACAGCAAGGTCAAGCACAGCCTTCTGCCTTTTCCAAAATTGCCATGACTGGTGTATATATTGCTGTGAAGTCTTAAGTCATGTCTTGTGATTGAATTGCATGATAAAGAGTATTCCCAGAGATTAGATTAATAATTGGTCTGATTGTCTAACCTGTGCTCACTTTAGTAGTCCCTCAGAGGGAATTGCTTCAGGAATTACTCAGATCTGAAATGACTGTTCCAAAGATGAACCTTGTTTCATCAAAGGTAATCTATGTTGAAGCCTATGGGAATTTAAAGCACTGAAAAAAACTGAATCTCCTTAAGGTTTTGTAAAGGCATTATATACTATGAAGGGCAAAAAAAGATTCCTTAAATTTTACTGAATAATCCAGTTTTACAAACTGACTACAAATCAGGGCAAGGTATGAAGATGACATGATTCTACAAACCAGAAGGAACTACCCTATGCTGAGTTATTTTTCTTAATTAATTTTAAATTCAAACCGAGAATTAAAGCTAATTATTATATAGTTCAACTCAAACATTTTGGGAAGACGTGCCAAGGGCATCTGATTTTCTTTAGCTGGTCCTTATGTTTTTTGTGCTTGTTGATGTTTGATCAGGAAAACTACAGATAAATATGGCTAGGGATGCTGGGTTTTTTTTGTCTTTTTAAGGTTTTTAATTAATTGCATTGTAGAGGAGGTGACTTGCTGCTTGCATGCTGGAAGAATGATGTGCTGATTAGGGTCTGCCCCTTAAAGAAAATGTATGAGTTTAGGGTGAGGGTAAACAAGACAGAAATATATCAACACAGAGATAAGGAAAAGCAGATGTGGAGAAGAGCAGCGTTCAAGGTTGAATTTACAAGCTGTTCCTTACTGGTATATAGTCAAAGTGTATTCCAGTAATATACTGAGCAGCATGGGGAGAGTGCTTTCAGTTGCTCTGGGAGCACAGGGAATAAATCATATTTCCTCCCTTCCTTGTCACTGCAGCCTGGTGGGCAGAGGTTCACCAGCACTGCAGGAATCTCCCCCAGCAGAGCACGAGGGCTGCTTGCAGAGCAGCAACCAGCCTGGGATCAATCGATTTATTCCTGCTGATTCTCTGTAGCATCTACCCCCTCTACACTCTCAGTGTCTCCTAATTTTGCATCAGTATATTTTGTGGGCATTTTGTGGTCTTTGGGATGTATACCTTGAAAGAAAACTTGAAAGATCAAGGAACTTCAGCAATGATACCCTTCATTGCTTTCTTCATGTCCACTTATGTTTCCTCTTATCTTAACCTTATTCTTAAGCTGGTCTGTTATCAAGGTGTTTAGAAATTCAAATATCTTTAGTTCTTCTCCTTCTAAGAGCATTGCATTTGCTTGTTTCTTGCCTTAGAAATTGAGAAGATCATAAAAAAACATTTCCTTTATTATCTTTATTATCTTTCCTTTATTATCTTTGACTACTCAATAGCATGCAGTAAAAAACTTGTGTTTGAAGGGCTTTTAGGGGTTGTTTCTATGAACAGAACAAAAATATGAAGAAGAAAAGGGCACATTAAATGGATATTCTTGCCTGCCACCAAGTTTGAGCATTTTTGACTTGACTTGTTCCCATCCTTCATGTATACAACATTCAAATTACTACATTAAATATGTTTTTCCTTCTTTCATATGTATGAATCTCTTTTGTATTTTTTGTTATACTGGTGAACTGGAATTGGGGTATATGTAAATGTCATCTCAAGTTCTTGCTATACTGTGTCAGCTGTGCCTATGATCTTTTTGGTAAATCCGTGGTCTTTTACAGAAATTCTCAGTTTTGCCTTTTGAACATTTGCTGCATTGAAGAAGGAGGCTGAGCTATGAAATACTATGGTATATGTGGTAGCTTAACCACAGTCTAAACTTCTGTTTTGTTTTCCTTTGGAGATGCAAAACCTTCCCTCAGTGAATGGAGATTTCCACTCTAGCCTATTTCTCTACTTTTACAAGTGGTGCAGTGTGTTTTATTTTTGACTTAAGGGGCAGCAGGGCATGGGTTGAAAGATAAGAAAACTGTGTTGTAGTATACTGGTTCCAAAAATGATAAAATGTGAAAAATAACAGACTTATTCCAGGGCCATGCAATCAAAATAGCTTTTGCACTGGAGATATAAAAAGAGACTATGCAAAACATTCCTGAAATAATTTATGCTGAGTTCAAGTTTAAGCCAGAGATACAGCAGTATATTATGTGTTCTTTTGGCATTCTGTCTTTAGATCAACAAAACTATCTCAACTTTTGCACTCTGGCAGTGCAGAGATTCCCTGAATATTCTACAGTCAGAGCTGTGGGTCCCCAGACTTTCAAACTGCTTGTTTTCAAAATCAAAAGGCTATACTATTTTTCAGTGTCATCTCTCCAGTTTCTGTGACAGCGATAGGCCGTGGTGTGTTAGTATTCATGGATGAGCTACCCACTTCTTTAATTCTTTGTATTCCTCTGTGTCTTGGGCTGCCTTGGTGCCACGCTCACACAGAGAAGCATTCATGTCTCTGTGCTTGGCAATTCCTGCTCTTCTGGTTAAGCTTAGTTATGCCAGCCACCTGTGTAACCTGCCTGCTGGTGACCCAGGGAGCGCTGCCAGGCTGGGTCCTGCTGGGGCAGCTGCCCTTGAGAGAGCTGTGGGCTCTGGCAGGATGGAGAGGGTGGGGGAATACAGGGTGTGTGTGGCACACAGGGTGTGTGTGGCACACAGGGTGTGTGTGTGCACACAGGGTGTGTGTGGCACTCAGGGTGTGTGTGTGCACACAGGGTGTGTGTGGCACACAGGGTGTGTGTGGCACACAGGGTGTGTGTGGCACACAGGGTGTGTGTGTGCACACAGGGTGTGTGTGGCACACAGGGTGTGTGTGTCTCTCAGGGTGTGTGTGGCACTCAGGGTTGTGTGTTGCACTCAGGGTGTGTGTGACACACAGGGTGTGTGTGGCACTCAGGGTGTGTGTGGCACTCAGGGTGTGTGTGGCACTCAGGGTGTGTGTGTGCACTCAGGGTGTGTGTATGGGCACACAGGGTGTGTGTGTGCACACAGGGTGTGTGTGGCACTCAGGGTGTGTGTGTGCACACAGGGTGTGTGTGACACACAGGGTGTGTGTGGCACACAGGGTGTGTGTGGCACTCAGGGTGTGTGTGCACACAGGGTGTGTGTGGCACACAGGGTGTGTGTGGCACTCAGGGTGTGTGTGCACACAGGGTGTGTGTGGCACACAGGGTGTGTGTGACACTCAGGGTGTGTGTGGCACTCAGGGTGTGTGTGGCACACAGGGTGTGTGTGACACTCAGGGTGTGTGTGGCACTCAGGTGTGTGTGTGTGCGCACAGGGTGTGTGTGGCACTCAGGGTGTGTGTATGGGCACTCAGGGTGTGTGTATGGGCACTCAGGGTGTGTGTGGCACACAGGGTGTGTGTATGGGCACTCAGGGTGTGTGTGACACACAGGGTGTGTGTGGCACACAGGGTGTGTGTATGGGCACTCAGGGTGTGTGTATGGGCTCTCAGGGTGTGTGTGGCACTCAGGGTGTGTGTGGCACACAGGGTGTGTGTGGCACACAGGGTGTGTGTATGGGCACTCAGGGTGTGTGTGACACACAGGGTGTATGGGCACTCAGGGTGTGTGTGACACACAGGGTGTATGGGCACTCAGGGTGTGTGTGCACTCAGGGTGTGTGTATGGGCTCTCAGGGTGTGTGTGCACTCAGGGTGTGTGTGATGGGCACTCAGGGTGTGTGTGGCACACAGGGTGTGTGTGACACACAGGGTGTGTGTGGCACTCAGGGTGTGTGTGTGCACTCAGGGTGTGTGTATGGGCACACAGGGTGTGTGTGTGCACACAGGGTGTGTGTGGCACTCAGGGTGTGTGTGCACACAGGGTGTGTGTGGCACACAGGGTGTGTGTGGCACACAGGGTGTGTGTATGGGCACTCAGGGTGTGTGTATGGGCACTCAGGGTGTGTGTATGGGCACTCAGGGTGTGTGTGGCACACAGGGTGTGTGTATGGGCACTCAGGGTGTGTGTGGCACACAGGGTGTGTGTATGGGCACTCAGGGTGTGTGTCTGTGCTGTCCTTGGGCCAGCACACACAGCCATGGCCAAAGGGCCAAGCCCATCAGGGCATCTCCTGAGATCTCACTTTTGTTGTTAAGGCTTTTATATTCCTTCCTCTCTCACTCTAATTTTCCTCATTGCTTCCAGATATTTTACCGGCTTAATTCAAGGAGTTTCAAGGCTTTTTTTTTTGCTTGTTTTTGGTTTCTTTTTAGCTAATTATTTGTTAGCTGAAACTCTTCTCTGCTTTATCATTAAAATATCAGGATAATACACAGGAAACAACTGTGACTTAATCTTGAGTTAGCTAACCTGAAGATGTACAAAGCCATCTGCCAAAGACCTCAGAAGACAAATCTAAATCCCCAGATTAATAAAATTTGTGAATTTGGAAACTTAGTTAAATCTCTGAAAAGCAGGAACGACTTTGAATTATTTTGAAGTATGTATTTTTGAAGCTGGAAAAGCAATCGTCATTTAAATTTTCAGTCTGGTGCAGAATCTGTTGAAATGCTTGGTAGTTTTGTTAGTGTTCTCAGCTGGGGCTGCAGTTGGCCTCCAAACGCAAGCACTATCAGTGCAAAAAACATTGTAGTCAAATGGAAATTACATTTATTACTCAAAATAATCTCTCTGTTCAGAGAGGCCAGGCCCTGAAAGTGTCCCAGAACTAAGACTTCACCACAGAGTTATAAAAGTTTCATGTAAATTTGTATACACTTTGGTAATTAGGTAGAATGAAGAATTCATAGAAAACATGCAAAGCTAAAGGGAGATTATTTTTTTTTTTCCATCATTCATTTAATAGGTGTAACACCACAGCAATCAGATTTAGAGTAAGACCTCTCCAGTCACTGAAGAAATGCTCTCCATCTCTGCAGGTTCATACATGTTTGCAGCATGTTGAAACTGAGTTGATGTAGTGCCAAAGGTGTCCCTGGTCCGTGTGACAGCAGAAAGTGGCAGCCACTGCTGAGGCTGCTCTGGCCCATATCTGGCTGCAGTTCCACTGCCTTGTGCTCAGCCTGTATTTCATCAAGTAATTCCCCAAAGATGCTCTAGTAATTATTTTTCATTCTAAGGGCCTGCAACAGACAGAACAGCTTTCGTCTTGAAGAAATTTTGGTTCTGTTGTGTGCCAGGAGTGGCCATGAGGTGTATGAAGGGACAAAGCTGCAGGAAATCTTTTTCCAGACTGGCCCAGGCACAGGGCTGAGACGTGGCAGAGTCTTACAGTTCCCAGGTATGAGGAATCTTGAGTGACCTTCATTACCAAGTTCCAGATTTTCCTCTTCATGCTTGCAGCAGCTCAGAGGGAACTGGTGTTGCATGCAGTGTGAAGAGGGGCTCAGGAGCCAATGGGGGAGTTAAATTACTGCACAATACAGTTATATAATCTGCAAAGGAGCCTGAATCAACCCTGGAATTGTAGCCTGACATGAAACTACCTGGCCCTTTTGAAAAACTCAGATCTGAGCTCCTTTAAAGAAGTCATAACTAAAAATGTGTTTGTGTTAAGACTGAGACATGCTGGTGACATGAGAATGGGCAAATTGCAGTTACTGGGTTGAGTTCCTGCTACGTTTATTTTTATTGAATGACATAGTTTAATTATGTTGCAGTAGGGGATAATTTAACTTGTCCAAAAAAGTCAACTTGCTGCCAAGTTCACATATTTATAATACCCTAGGTTAGATTGAACTAGAGCTGTATTTTGAAAAGGAAAGAAAAAGTTATATTTTGCATTGGAAGCGTAACATTTTTAGGACACGAGGGTAGCAAAAACTGTAATTGAGCAACTCAGAATTAATGAGGCAATTATGTTTTTAATGGCTTATCAGCTACTTACTGATATTTAGATGGTATGCTGTACCATATGTATGAGTTTCTTGTGTAGCATCCTTTGAAATTTTAACCTAAATATTCCATGTTTTATCATTTATATGACACTTTAAAGGAACACTGCCTTCTTATACACTTGGTTTTGATACCTCCTCTTTACATTGCTATGCAGTTATTCTGTGTATGATAGGAGGAGGCTGTTTTATGCCCACAGTGGGGGAACAAGAGTTAATGAATAGAAGGAAAGTATTCATTCTGCCTCGGGGAAACCCCCCAGCACATTTCATGCACTTTTATGTAAAGACCTCATATTTTTAGGAATGATTAAATTATTATTTGTGTGTGATCAGAATTATGGAAAACTATCCTGTTTGTATTATATGCTTCTCAGATGTTCCTCATTAGTAGAATCATCCTTCCTATCCAATTATTCCTCCATCCAGAATTAATTATCTATTGTTATCCTACCCAAACACATCACGATTTGCTAGTATCACAACTTCAAAATATCAAGAATATATTTTAAAGAAAGCCATGCATAATTTCAAGTTCATCCATGAGGAAAAAAACCCATCTTGTTGAAGTCATGGTTTTACTTTTTTTTGGAGGGGGAAATGTTAGATTTAATCTTTTGTAGGAGAAAAATAGCATTTCTTTCTCTTTTCCAGATCTCACAAATCTTTCCTCCCAACTGAATTGTCAACTATTGCATGAGTGAGCAGGCAAACCAGGTGATCAGTTTTTCCATGAAGATTTACCAGGAAATGCTTAAATATGTTAAGAATATATTGTAAAAAATAGGAACAAGATAACGATTTTAGATTTACAGCATTTTAAAAAATATATAGAACACACGATGAAATTGTTAAAATATTATTTGCCCTAGGAACAGTAGTCCTAATTTCTTTTTTTTTTTTCTCTCTAGCAGATTTTTCAACTTGGTCATTCATCAACAGTAAGCAAAACAGACTTGCACCCTTACAGGGCAAAAAAAGAGGCAATCTAATTGCCTAGATTAAGTAGGTTTTGCTGAAATTGAGTCTTGAAATCCATGGAGAAGGCTTTGGAGAGTATTTGCGTTGATAGTTAAGACAAAGGTATGACAGATCTGATTTTAAATATGTATCAAAATATGAATGCTTTCAGGTCAGCCAGCATATCTTTAAAGTGTGCCACTGTTAAATGTCAGCTTGCATTAACAGCTGCTGCAGAGCAGCACTGGCAGCCCCTTTGTCCTTTGTTAGTGCCACACCTGGGAAGCTGAGCTCTTCACCAATGGCATCTCAGGCTCTGCTGCAGCAGTTGCACCTGGGGACAGGGGACCTGCTAACGTGGGCTCTCCAAGGTAAACTCCCAGTCAACTTCAAAAACAGCCTCTGTCTCCTAGTCTTTGTTTTTCGATATTTTCTTTTCCCAAATTTTTCTATAAATTAACTGAAAGGATAATGTTTAGCATTGCTGCTAAAGACTGGGCAATATGCATGGGTGCAATACATTGCAACATTTGCAGAATGTTACTTTTAAGATAATTTCCAATACCTCATATCTGTTATGTAGTAATACCAAAAGACCTCAAATCTGTAAATAGTCTTTAAACACAATTAAAGAACAAACATATTTGGCAGGGTACCATTATTTCATCCCTGCAGTGTATCATGCTGTGAGATTAATATGCTTAATATATATTAAGATAGCTTGTTAACTAGTAGGATACCTTGGATGCATATATGTAGTTTCAACTAAATATGTCTTTAAAGTGTTTTTAATGAAACATATATTGCTTAACCTAAACTAACATGTGTGATGTTTCTTTTTTTCTTTCCTTAAGATAGGGCAGTAACTTTCATATCTGCTAGGCTGGTTAGTTTGTTAACTTATTATTTCTTCCTAATTATATTTGTTAAAACCATTTCTATGCAAACCACATTTTTCGGCTTAGAACTTCAGTGCTAATCATGCTTGAAAAGTTTTCTCCAACTTGAAATTAGAGGTAAGATGAAGTTATTAATGGAAAATTTAGAGGTAGCCTTGGCCTGTGTGCTATGAGCTGATATTGCTGTAATACATCAGCTTTTTTATTCTTCCAAACATGCCAAATTTTGCTTTCACAGTGAAATATGATAATGCAGTTAATTCTGTTTTCACCACGCGACCTTTCTCTGGGTTCTTGAAGGGTGAGAACAGAATCAGAGTCCATGTAGGTATCACAAGAAGAGCTCTCTGTCCTAAGTGCCTGTTCTCTGTGTGTGCTGTGGTTCAGCTGTTCTCTGTGTGTGCTGTGGTTCAGCTGTTCTCTGTGTGTGCTGGGTTCAGCTGTTCTCTGTGTGTGCTGTGGTTCAGCTGTTCTCTGTGTGTGCTGTGGTTCAGCTGTTCTCTGTGTGTGCTGTGGTTCAGCTGTTCTCTGTGTGTGCTGTGGTTCAGCTGCTCTCTGTGTGTGCTGTGTTCAGCTGTTCTCTGTGTGTGCTGTGGTTCAGCTGTTCTCTGTGTGTGCTGTGGTTCAGCTGCTCTCTGTGTGTGCTGTAGTTCAGCTGTTCTCTGTGTGTGCTGTGGTTCAGCTGCTTCTCTGTTGTGCTGTGTTCAGCTGCTCTCTGTGTGTGCTGTAGTTCAGCTGTTCTCTGTGTGTGCTGTGTTCAGCTGTCTCTCTGTGTGTGCTGTAGTTCAGCTGTTTTCTGTGTGTGCTGTGGTTCAGCTGTCTCTCTGTGTGTGCTGTAGTTCAGCTGTTCTCTGTGTGTGCTGGGTTCAGCTGTTCTCTGTGTGTGCTGTAGTTCAGCTGTTCTCTGTGTGTGCTGTGTTCAGCTGCTTCTCTGTGTGTGCTGTGGTTCAGCTGTTCTCTGTGTGTGCTGTGGTTCAGCTGTTCTCTGTGTGTGCTGTAGTTCAGCTGTTCTCTGTGTGTGCTGTGATTCAGCTGTTCTCTGTGTGTGCTGTGGTTCAGCTGTTCTCTGTGTGTGCTGTGTTCAGCTGTTCTCTGTGTGTGCTGTGGTTCAGCTGTTCTCTGTGTGTGCTGTGGTTCAGCTGCTCTCTCTGTGTGTGCTGTAGTTCAGCTGTTCTCTGTGTGTGCTGGGTTCAGCTGTCTCTTGTCTGTGGTCGCTGTTCTTGTGTGCTGTGGTTCAGCTGTTCTCTGTGTGTGCTGGGGTTCAGCTGTTCTCTGTGTGTGCTGTGGTTCAGCTGTTCTCTGTGTGTGCTGTAATTCCAGGACTGGGAGGAGGGGAGGAGGCTCTGGCCCTGCCTCTCCTGTAAGAGCACTGGCAGTGCAGTCAGTGCTGAGTGCAATCTGCACCAGGACATGCTGGGGATGGGAGGAGGAGCCTGTCCCTCTCATCTGCCTCGGATCCTCCCAGGGTGAACAGGAGGGAGAGGCATGCAGGAGGAAGGACAGCCCAGGGTGGATGAGCACCAAAACCAGCCAATAAATTCACATCGAGGATGCCATCCAGGACACTGAAATCTGTGATCGGAGTGTACCACAGCACACGTGAACAAAAGAAATCACCCTTGAATAACTGAAACTAGAGCAAAGGGTCAAAAGGTTACAGAAAGATGAAGGGGAGAGGAATTAATAATAAAAGTGATGCAATGGTGGAAAAAAATAAATCAGAGAAAAGTTTTTGTACAAGGTTGTCGGAAAGGTTTCCCAGCATTACGAAATGCATCTTTAAAATAATTTGCTTCTTCCTTCCTATGTCTTTTAATAACTTTCATTTGTAGCAGTTGTCACAAATTATAATTAACAAATTAATAAATAATAAGATAAATGATCGTCTAATTAAAGCTTGCTGTGGATTTTTCAATGGAATTCAATTTGCCTTGAATTTAACAGGGAACAAATATCGAATACTATTTTTACTAGTGCAAAATTGGGCTGAAAAAGTGACCATAACTTCATGAGAATTAAATCCATCTAATCTTTAGTTTACATGACATAAAAGGTCACCCAGTTATAACACAGTTGTTGCTCTGAATTTATAGATTGAAGAAGTTTTGTTTTCTGCACTTGTTTTCTACAGGAAAAAATAAGAGTAGTTATTTGGTCAGTCAAAATCAAGTGTGTGATTTACATATTTGTATGCACAATCTGAAAAAAAATCAATAAATCCATGAAACTAGTAAGTAATGCACTTCTTACTTGTTGGAAATTCATTATTTTTTATGATTACTTCAGGAAGCAGGCTCATTTTATTTTCTTCTATGGTCAGCACTTGTGAAGAAAATTTATGCTTTCCTAAGGTTTTGGTGCTCTTTTCTTTTGAAAATATTACCTTTAAAAGTGCTGGGAGTGTGAATTGATTGACATTGTTTTGTATCACTGAGAAGTCAGGAATGTTCTTGAACACCTCCAGTGAATCAGGGCTGTTTGGTTTGGGTCTGTTCTTTGGAGATCAGGATCAACCCATCTCCAACACTTGGCTGATGCACATCTTTGTGTGCTCTGTTCACCCAGGATAAGGGATTCCGTATCAAACATGCAATCCCAAACAAGGCAAGATGCTTTAGCACCTCATAAAATTATGGTTTACCACGTGAGGTTTTATCCCACAGTATTGGGATTGCTGATACAGAGGGGGAAAATGAGTGGGGAAACACTGAGTAGTTGCTTTAATGTATTTGGAGCATGAGAGCATGGATAATTAAAACAATTAGGCATGCTTCTCACAGAACCTAATGAGATTGATCAATCCTGTTACAGGTTCAGCTCATATTAACATTACAGCCACAGCTCCTTACATTCCCAAAGGATCTTATTTAAGAGAGGCCTCTGAAAAGATCCTCAGAGTTACCAGATGAAGCATCATATTTGGATGGAGAGTTTTGGAGGAACCACCGTGTAAATTTTGACTGAAAAGTCTGATTTATTCATTATTAACCAACATTTGGTAATGTAGTTCCATAGTAAACCAAAACAAGAAAGACATCATGGTTGAAAAATTATCTGAAAAAGTGTAAGAAAGACATCTTGTGGAACTGTAGCCAAATACAGAGTGAAACTAAATACCTATATTCAAAGAACACTGAGGAGCTTTTTCTGAAATTTTGCTTCTCTCTGAAATGATGACATATATATTTACTGAAAAAAATATTACCACAGATTAAAAAAATTATTTTACTTAAAATATTTGAAGTTTTGAATACCCAGTATTACACAGGGATTCAATTTTACTGTATAGATGATCATCACCTTGTAAAAATCAAGGTTTTTTCCCTGAGGTGTCTCAGACAAGGCAAATTAAAACTAATGCACTCAAAATTACGGATTGCTTTCTGAAAACTTACACATTTATATAGATGAAATTTCTTGGCCAAGGATAGAGAAGTAACCTGTCTGAACTAAAATTGGGTTTTTGCTACAGGAGACATTTTATATGTTGGCTGAATTTTCTGGGCTTTATTGAGTGGAATGATTCAGGTGTTGAGCTATTGATCTTGCTCTTATTCCTAGGTGTTGGTAATTTTGTCACATATATTGCTCATACTCTTCTATACATAAAAGCACAATAGGACAAAAATTTGTCACCTTTTTAAAATTATTTCAAAGGAACCAAAGTGATTTGGTAATGACTTTGATTGAATGTCTTTAGAAATATGTATCATCCTCATGTGATTATGAGTTTAATAGCTCTTTAAATTATGAAGAATGCTACTGTCATTTTAGATCTATACAGATCAATATAGAAATCTGATACTGTTGCCTTTTTGAAAATAGAGAGATCCATTGCTGAGTGTATTTAAGCAGGAATCAAACAGATTCAAGCAGTCCTAAAGCAGAAGTGCCATTAAATTATACCGATTTGTTGTGAGTCAGCTAATAAATATACAGAGTAAGGAAAACAAGAAAAATTATGCCTCAGATCTTTGATGTTTTCTTTTCTCTTCATCCTTGCTTATTTTGAGTTAGGTATGATTGAATGGTGTGTTATTCAAGAATATTTTCATTCTGAATTGTGCTTACTGTACTTTGTAGCTCATGTAATTAAAATAGTTGTTCAGAGAATGCAAATGACTTGCAGTTTATGTGAGATCATGTCTTTAGGAGATAATCATGAAGTGGATTGCTAACTGCCTTTGAAGCATTTCAAATTTATTTAATTGCAATAGAAACAACCACATCCTCTTGACACAATTCCATTCCCTTGATGTTCCTGTTTGCCCTCAGAACTATCCATAGCTCCCTTCCAGTGTTCTACCCAGGGTCAAATCACAGTTTTGCTTTGTAGTTTCATCACTGTGTATTGCATTTTCTTCTCTTATCGAACATGTGCATAATGGTCAAATTATAAAAAAAAAAAAAAAATTAACAAAACCACAACCAAAATTTGACTTAAAAGTCTGGAGAGGGGATTTGCAAGATAACTATAAAAAACCCAAAAAGCTTAAATCCTGTTAGTGAGTCTAAACAGAAATGACATTTGAAAGAAGGCAAGGTGATTCTTGGTCAAGTACCTACTTAAAACCCAGTGAAGACTGGTATGTGCTGGTGCTGAGGAACTCAGATTTGGAATTCAACATATTTCTGTAGAGATTTAGCTGCAGTCAAGCTTTAGAAATACGGAAAGTACATTGCAGCATGGAATGATCAGTTATTGGCCCAGGCTGAATGGTCCATTATTTAAATTATTTTATATAGTTTATCCCATATGCAGCTTCCAAAGTTTTCAGTTTGGTTGTTGTTGCTGTATTTAGCCCTTTGTAGTATAAATGCAAAACCCTGCTTCTGTCTCCTATCAGATTCATAACTTAGCAGTACAGAAACAAGCACACTTGGAAGGCACAAACCAAAGAAAAAAGCAACTGAAACATTTCCAGTAGCTTTAAATACTTCCATTTACATAAGAGACTATTGCAGATATCAGAATTTCCAGTCTTTTCCCTGTTTGTTCTTTTTTTTTTCCCTAGGTGCATGTGCTTCTGATCCATAATTTTTAATCTGTTTTTTAGGCCAAAAACAATATATCCATTAAAACCAAAACATTTCCTTAGTAGTTACAAAAAAGCTGTATGGTTTTATTTTTTTTTCTTTTGTGATTCTGTATTTAGTTTTAGGAAAAGTCCTAAACTTAACCGTAATCTTATTCACTTTTCAAGTGTTCATGCCCAATGTTTTAGACAAAGCAAAATAATTTTCAGACTCTTAACTGATAATATATATAGCTTATGGTTTTAACCTGAAGGAACTGAGGATTGTAAGTGTTCGTTGCATTTTAGAGATGGCTTTTGGAACCTGGCAAAATAAGTCAAAATATTGGAAATGCTGATTCAAACTCTGGCACTGACTAACCTGGAATTTCATGTTATTTGTATAAACATTTGAATATCCTTTAATTTTGGATCTGTCAGCTTGGGGAGCTTCCAGAGGCTGTCATTTAGGTCGTAAATATGGTATAAGTCACGGTTCAGGTTACCAAATCAGAAGTGTGGAATACATTATATATCAAATAACATTTGCCTCTCTAGTCAGTCCTGCCTCTGAGCTAGGAATGAAAGCTCTCTGATGAGCACCTTGTGCTGGGCTGGCTTCTTGCAGGCTCCTCTGTAGGTACAGACTGTGCTGCCCGAGTGCTCCTGGGCCAGCAGGGCTCTTGTCCAGCAGGCTCTGACCAAACCTGGAAGTGCTGGTGTGCTCAGGAGGTTCTTTGTTGCTGCCATGGTGCTGGTCAGTCTGGTGATCCTGTCATGGTGATCCTGTCATGGGCATGCCTTTGCTTGAGGATGGCCTTCCTTCATGGAAATTGCTTTGTGATCCCTGTTGTACAACAATGTATGAAACTGCAAACACCTGGGAAGATTTGTCCACGGTGCAAGCATTTGTGCATCAGTGGCCAAGCATCTGGGACTCATTGGAAGATTCTCAGTGGTCCCTTCAAGTGCTGATTGAGATTTCTTTCTTTTATAAGATGCACATCTCTCTTGACATTGTTTCTGAAAACTGACGGGACACGGTGGGGGATGGAAATTTCAGATTGGCAAATATTATCTACTCTCTGAAACATTTGCTCTTAAAAATTATAATTGTCAACGTGCGTGTATATAAACATTTTGAAATAAAATGCTCGCTTAAAATAATACTGGATTTGTTGTAGTTACCAAATAACAAACTTTCAGATACCGGGGTGGCTGTAAATACTTTGGTGTAGAAATATGGAGTTTGATTTAAAATTAATTGTCTTTTGAAGATGTGGTAAAACTGACCCAGGCCTCAACGCAATAACTGAAATTTCCCAATTTAGGCTGGTTCTCATAAGGCACATTCTTATCCTACATTGTGGTTTTCCTTTTTCTTCTTTTTCCCTGTAACGATCTAGAGATGAACAGAGATGCAGCAGTTACAGTTCTCTGTATTATTTCCATCTTGCCAGGTTTCCTCCTTTCTGGCCTTTCAGACATGAGTCTTTATTGTGACTTGTTGCTGATACCTGCTGGTATTGGTGCTTGGTACCACACCCTTTTGGGAATACCTGGCACATTGTGGCTTCCCCACATCTGGAAGATGGTACACATTAATCTGTGCTTAATGTCAGTCATTTTTGAATGACAACAGTGGTGTAATTTTCAAGACTGTATGATGACACGTGGAAACTTCTTGCATGATTGTGTTTTTAATCTATCTTCCTTTTATTTTGACTTTTCCTGTATCAAAATAGGGCTTCATCCTGAAATATTTTGATGCTGCTCAGTTTAGGACATTTAGTGATTCCTTCCGTGTCAGGCTGAACACTCAGCAAGTGTTGGAGGAAGAAAAATAAAAGGCTCCCTATCATACATCTTTTTCCCCAGCAGCATGTGCTGTATAAAGAAACTGGAAGGCAAATATTTTGATGATTTTATGCTACTCAAAGATATCTCTTAGAGGGAGATAACAGGGTCTAGCAACTGCTGGAGTGTCAGCAACCAGACAGAACCAGTCACAGGATTTAACTTTCATTGTAAAACTTATGTTTAAAGGCTTCCATATGCATATTTTGGTTGCTTCTAATATTACTTTTTAAGCAGTAGGAAGATACTGACTGCTGGGTTTTAGTTCGTGTGAGTTTTTTTGCTTGTTGGGTTTTGGCTTTGGGTTTGTTTTTTTGGTTTTCTTTACAAAAAGAACACAGATTTTTGAATGGATGAAGTTGAGTATCTGCAGTTTGGTTTAAGCTCCTCTAATCTAATGCATTTATGCTGAGTTGTCACTCTTGGTTGAAAAAATGAAAGCTGAATAGTCATTTGAAAAACTCATATATGTTACACAGCTTTTTGGATTTAATGGGAACATATAGAGAGTATTGTTATGAAAACCCAAACTTGTATTAAAAATAGAAAGACATCTCCCTTGTCTTCCAACTTTAAAATATATATATATATTATTAGACTGGGTGTACTGTTAATGGTGGTTCTTTGGGAGCATGAAAGTAAGTTTTGAAGGGTTGTGAATTGAAAAAATCCAGTTTGTTGAAAAGGTAAAGAAGGAGCTGGAAAATGTTTCCTCTCTCCACAGTAATTGTTCTGATTTAATCGAATTTGTAACTGTTCTAAACGGAGGAGAAAATAACCAGGTCGTAAACTTAGCTCTGCATTCATTTTCTTTGGAGCAAAGCCTCAGAATCTCCTTGAGACTTTGTCTTCATTGAGAAATATTGAGGGCTGGTAGAGCTTGAAGTGCAGACCAAAGCAGAGGACACAGTGTGAGCATTTTGGGATGAATGGCTTCAGCCCAGCTGTCAGGGGTTCCATAGGCTACACCTATGTGTATATATATTATGTATGTGTGTGTGTGTGTGTGTATATGTGTATATATATATGTATATATATGTATGTATGTATGTATGTATGTATAGTGTGCACCTGTGCTGGAGTGTCTGCTCAGTTTAACTTCAGCTGGAAGACATCCAGTCCTCGTGGTCAAAATCAAGAGTCATTAGGCAGGGATAATTGGGAGACATTACCTAAACCAGTAATGAGACTCATCCATTGCTGGCTGAGAACCTGCCTAGGTCATTGATTACTGCTTTTTGTAATTTTTCCTGGTAGTAAATGAGCATGATCTAAAAATGAGAATTTTGTAAAAAAATTAGCTAGATATACATATTTATTTCACTTTTCTTGTGGAATTTGGGATTCCTTTTTCAAAAGCATGAACAGTATTTATAGCCAATCCTCATTTTCAGGTGTCTTTGTTTTTTTAATGCAAAAGTTTCATGGTGGTCTTAATTTTAAATAAATTAGAGTATGAGAAACCTTTTCTAGAATCTTGTGATCTATAATTAACTTCTTGGACTGCAGAATGTTTTAAACTGCTGACTTCCAGAAGTTTGACATATACAAAAATGTAGCTAAAATGTTTGGCGAAAAAGTTACATATGGCTGCAGCAGTGAATTCAGCAAATCTGTATAGAAGTAATAGTTATTTTTGGAGAGGTAGAGATTTACAATTAATAAAGTGTCCAATATAATTCTGGGTGGTAAACAAAGCTTAATTCTTTATAAGAATACAAATATGCATGCACATGGTGTGTATTTATACATATATTTAAAAGTGAGAACACATCTATTGTCTTTTCTGAGGTAAAGGAAAGCTTCATTCAGTGCCTAGAGTAACAGGAAAAATTTCAGTAGATTTAGAATGTCACAGATGATTCAGGTCTTGCCAGAGGCTGAAGTCAGTGGGATGTGCTAAGTATGTTACTGGCCCAGGATCTAAGAGTTTTCCAGACTCACATGAGACCTGTATTAGTTCAGATCTTCTGACTCCTGGTCTGGTCTTCAGATTGCAGGAACCTTCCCCCTTCCTCTGTTCCTCAGCTTCCTGTACTAAGTTTTCTTGTGTGTTAAGCAGCAATAAAGTTTGTAGGTCAAACAGATGAGCCACTGGTAGATTTGAGTATTTCATCCCATAATTCCATAAACTCTGCTTCTATTTTCAGTGGAAGCAGTTTGCAGAGAGAGCCCTTAGACATAAAATGATAAAAATGTGTTCCTCCCTAGTGTTCACTCTTCCTGTCACCTCCCAGCTTTGCTATACTGTCAGTACAAATCTCATGTGAGGCCTTGTGGAGAAATGTAAACTTTTAGTGCACTGTGACACACCAATTGTAGAGCAACTTAATGATAAAAGAGCCATTGAAATATATTGCTGGAAAGCCAGACTAACATTTTTCAAGCATGTGTTTATAAACCTCTCATTCTAAGCACAATGGCTGCATTATAAACCAGAGCTAGGGAATAGGCACAGCTCCAAGCAGAGCCAGGAGGGGAGAGGGAATAACAGCTGACTTTTGTTTATCAGAGCAGCTTGAGCAGGATGTGCTTTCACATATCTAAATATTTCTGTAAACAGATGCACATTAAACCACTTAGAAATAAATAAAGTTTTCTGAAAATAGAACTCCACAGTGATGTCAGGAGCTGTTTATCTTCAAGAACTGTGGGAAGGGGCTTGGATGTACAAATATTTCATTGAAAAAAGGCAGTAAAACTAGATTCAGATGTAATTTTTTCAGGTTATATGACACAGGCCATTTTACTGTGCTGAGTGTATAGATGGACTAGCTGTTTTTTCCTAAAACTAACCAATGGTAGGTGGCATTTACTTGTTGGTCCTGTAGGCTTTGGGAGAGTGCTCCTGTCTGCTTTTCTGCAAGCTAAGGCAGAGTTGGAGCAGCGTGTGCTCTGCTAGGCAAGGGCAGAGCCTCAGTGTTGGCTGTGTCTTGCCTGAACAGTGCAAACACTCCAGGCCAGCAAGGATTTTCTCCACTTGCATTGCATGCCTGTAGGGAATTATGCCTGCAGAAAGTCCCACCATTTGAAAGATGCTGTAGCAGAGCCACGATTTAACACTTGCTCTCTCTCAATACTTTTGTAAATTTTTGGTTTTGTTGCTGAGGTTGACTTGTGTGGTGGTGATGGTGATTTTTTTTTTTTTTTTGTCATTCTGTTTCTGGCAGCTTTGTGAAATTTTTGTTTTGTAATTTACAATATGTGTTAAATGTTCTTCTCCTTTTCTTTATGTTTGGTGCACCAACTCAGGTTGTTACTTTTTTTTAATGAACTTTTCCAAACTCTTAAAGTTGAAACACTACCATCAGTTCTCTGTGATCTTGTCTCCCCACATCCTCTGAAAATGCAGCTCAACCTGGTTTTAGATTTATTTCCCTTAGAGCATTTATGAAGGTTTTTCAGATAAATGGTTACGATGTTTTATAAATATATTGCCTTAGGAAATATGAAAAGACCTATTTCAGTCAAAATTGCTAAAGGAGGAGGAAGACCTGCCTGGCCTGTGATCAGAATGTGAGTGGCCCTGTGTGGCACTGGGCTCTGCCTGGCTCAGAGCCCTGCCCTGCTCTCCCTGGCCCGAGGCAGAGATCCCTTCTGGGGCCACTCCAGCCCCTGCAGCTCTGCCTGCCCCTGCCTGCCAGGGGAAGGCTGCTGGAAGCAGGCAGCAACTCTTGACAGGAAATGGCAGTTTGTAAATAATCACTCCTGGCTTTCAATTACATTTTCTGTGTTTGATTTCTTCTACTTGACAGCATTAGTTCAGATTTTTGATAGGTTTCTATTCTCCAACCTTGCTTCTCTGTTAGCCCTCGATGGCTTCTGGAGCAGCTTCATGTGAGAGAAGCTAGTAAAAGAACTTTCAAAAAACTGTTGTAAATTTGGGACAAATTAACTTTAGGGGGTATAATAACCATCAAGTTGTATTAACAGATTTTTATGATCATTTTACATCAATAAATGCTACTCCTTATTCCATGTGTTCTTTCTGTTTGAACAGTGCAGCTGGTTGAATGATTATAGAGTTTGTGGTTGGAAAAGGAAATTAGTTCTGCTCAGTCTTGAGCTGAGGTAGACAAAAGCAATTTTTAGGGGTTTGTTTTGTTTTGTTGTTCTTTTTGCTTTTTTTTTTTCTTTTGTTTTCCTTGAAGCACCATGCTTTTGAAACTTAGTAGTTCAATACCTTAGATTTGCCTTTGCTTCCAGTAAATGTGGAGTTCTGGTGCTGCAACCAAGTCAAAAATCTGTGTTCTGTGACTATGAAATTCTTGTAGTTTGTTCCCAAAGAGCTTCATCTGATGAATGTGACAAACCAGAGCACAGCTCTTTTGGACAGAACACTCATGGTCATAATGATAGACTCTCCCTCCTCCACAGTTCTATCCCAATTTACATCTGCTGAATTTGTCTACAGTTAATATATATGTCTGTTTTGGCACCCTCCTATGCATGAACAAAGTCAACAGCACTGATTTTGACCAGTTAGGACTGAAAAATCCAAAAAGTCAAAACTGCCATTACTTCAGATGCCAACTGAAAAGTGTTCACCTTTTCCACTTGAAGCAATACCCTAGACTGGGGACAGAATTTGTTTCCTAGATTCTTCCTATTTCTTTTTTTTTTTTTTATGCTTCTTCTACTGCCTTACTTCTGTTGAAGGTTGTTAAAAGGAGAAAAACCAAATCAATTAATAAAAATGAGGTATTTGTTCTGCCAATTTTGGTTTAACCAAGCTTGGTGAGGGATAACTTTCAGAAGCAATGCCTTAACATTTCATTTCGTCAGAATATGAATATTTCATTTCATGAAATATAAAAATTCCATTTCATCAGAATATAGCATTTCATCAGAATGCTATAGGATTGCAGCATTATCATCCTGTGCTGCACAAGCATTTATCTTAGAACATACTTAAATTGGACTAAATAAATTTTGTTCAACAGTAATTCCATATACATGATGACTATGTTGATTATAGTGGTATTGTATTGCTATGCTAGACTTCTCCTGGAGTTAGTAAATAGTAATGTAATTCTAGGTAAATTCTGTAGTTACATCTTGTAAAGTCAGGAGGTTTTCATTAAACAAAAGAATGTCTTGAAATACAGACAAGTTAATAAAAAAAAGAAAATTGTTTCTCCTATGAGGAAAAAGCTGATAGTCAAATCTTGCTTGTTCACATTATCCTCCTTGCTACTTAAATTTTTAAAATTCAGTGAATATAAAAACAATATTTATACTCTCATGTAACAATGGATAAAATATATTGGATGTTACATAATTTTTTTACAAGTGATCCTGTTATTTTATTAAAATATGGATTCAGACTTTCCCTTAGGTACTTTAGGTATGTGTGAGTAGAAAAGGAATTTCTCATCCTTTTCCACCTGTCTTCTGAATAACAAACCACAAAGTTCCTTAATTTGGTTTTCTTTGTTGCACTTCCAAGAGCTACAAGCGTATAAGGATATTTTTTTATTTTCTGGTCAAATCTGAAAAAGAGGAAAAATGAAAACTTAAAACCCTTCTAATTTTTTTGCACTCACTCCAACTGCTGCAAAACTAATAATATGGATGTGTGTGAATATAGTTGAATTTTTCATGCTTAGAGGAAACTGTACAAGACATAGGGGAAAAATATTCCATAAGTGTTTTCCAGTATAGTTTTCTCTACTCTTGTTGACAAGTCAAGATACATGATATGGATTGATATATTTAGCCTTTATTTGCAGCTATAAAATTCTGAGGGATTTTTTCGGCTCTCTTTGCTCCTTAATCATTGTCATCAGTTGAATATTTTTCTGTAAACACTCTTTTCACAAAAAATAAAAAGCTCTTTCATGCATGGTTCTGTGAGAACATGTAGAAGAATAGTGTATGAAAGAAAGAGGAATGAAAGAAAACTTGAGCCTTTTTTCCCAACATTGTCTTGGGAAGCACAGTTTCTGTCCCCCACTATTATGAGCATGTTCTATGTCCATGGAAGTGCACATTAACAATAGAAGAGTTAAATTAACTTCATGAATTTTAGACACTTTTTTGAACATTTCATAAGTTCACTGCCTTACATGAGTGATACAGTATCAAAAATCGAGAAAATTAATTTTTGTTCATATTCAATTTCCTATTAGGTTTAATCTCTGATTTAAGTGTTCTAGAGTGTGTGCTCTACAGTGTGTACTCACACACCCTATTAGAGTGTGTGCAGCTACTTCATGTTTCATTGGGGTTTTTTTAATTATTTAGTGATTCATTATGGATGGTGTCTTAACAGATGATGTGTTCATTATTGATGATGCTGGGCCTTATAGACACAAATATGCTTTGTATCACTGAGTTTTTCTCAAGCATAAAAATCTCAAATGATAACTCCTGTTGCTATTGACTTTATAGAACAGTATTTCAGTTTTTCCCAAATGCCCAGTATTCAGTAGCATAGTGTACTTGCCTTTGTTGCTGCTGTTCTTGGCTTGACTGACTATCCTGCAACTCCTCACATCCTGACAGAACTGACTGGCATAATCATGGGAGTGTTGGTTGACTGAGACCTTTCAAGGTCATCCAGTCCAACTTCCTTCTCAAAGCATGAACATCAAATCAGTCATGGCTTTAGTTAGCTTTGGCCTTTGGACTTGAAGGCCACGTGCTGCAACCTCCAGACCATGTTAGAAGCCTGTTTCTGGACCATCTCCAAAATCCCCTATTCTTCTTGGAGCAGGGCTCAAGATGGATGAAGTTCTGCAGCTGCAGCCTCCCCAGTGCTGCAGAGAAGCAGAAAGCAGCTTCCCTCACCCTGCTGCTGTGCTCCTCCTGCTGTAGCCTTGCAGTTCCCTCGTGCTCATGGAAGGCCACTGCTGTCTTGTTTGTAGTTGGCATCTGCTGGAACTGCCAAGCTTCTTCTCAGCAGGTGCCAGTTCAGCCTCTGCTTCTGCCCTGGGAGCAGAGCTTCTCACCTCTTGGTGAACTCTATAAGTTTTCTGCTGGGCCAGGCCACAATTTTCACCACCTCTGTCTTAGTGGAAGCTCCACCCTCTAATTTCTGTTAGTGTTTGAATTCCTGACAAAATGTCTGGGTTTTCCATACACTGAATATTTGTGGCTTGTGAGAGTAGAACAGTTAGTACCTCATGTGGTGTTTCTGCTCTAGACAGAAAGAAGCAGAGGTAGTATTTCAAGTTACTATCCAAATGACATTTTTTCATTCATTAAACTCTCTGTAATGACATTTTGCTTGATACCAAAAGCATTTTGAAGACAGATCTCCACATGGATATGGTAACTGGAGATAATGCAGATAGTGATTAAGCTTGCTGCACGCAATGGTGGAGGCCTTGAGAAAGAAGTTTTGCAATGAAGTTTGTTTCTGTTGCAAGCAGATTATAGGTATTTTGTAGAGCTATGATCCTGGTTTGTGTTCATTAGCATTCATGAATGCTCATGTCATACTACTTTACAATGACATTAAAATCCTCAGCTATTACCTGCTTGTTTTGAAAGTTTTCTGTTATGATGGCCAGATCATTTTGACACCATTCATGATAGTCTTACAAAGATGTCGTTGACACAAGTTTGAACCACCAAATCTTAAAAAAATACATGCAATGAGAATAGCATGTATGAAAACATCACACGGAATTTCTTCATGTTCCATTTTAGGTTCTTAAGAGCTCTGGTGTGACAATGTGCACAGTGAACAATGCTCTGGGAGTTGGGCTTGTTTGTTCTTGAAAGAGTCAGTAGACAACATTCACTATAAAATATAAGGAATGTAAAAGCCAAGCTGGCCATTAGGCTGTTAATGGTAATTCAGGAAACCAAAACCTAGAATGTGTTCTGTAGTTGTATTGCCTTCCTGAAATCCTCCTTTCCCGCTGTGTTGACATCTTTGCTTCTCGTCTGCTCAGTGTCATTCAGACCTGCCCCTGTCTGCCAATGAATCTGGCAGATACCTGGCTTTATCCCGTGGGCTTACCTGCCAAGGGAATACAAACATGGTGGGAGAGTAAAATTTGACATTTTGTTGAAGCCTTTGATTGTAGATAAAAGAACATCTGAGGAAGACTTGTAAACATTTTTGAGGGATATTGCTTTTGCTGATTTTGTGTGCTATTTTAAGAGTGACCTTGGTCTGCCTGTCAGTGATTTTATTCTGTGTCCATAACAACAAGACTGTTTATCTGTTGTTTTAATTTGCAACACAACTGATCTTGAGGTGGTGCTGCAAGAAAAGATCTAAAGACCGTTTTTAATATCTTATGGTGACATTGCTGTCTTTTTCTCTTTCATTTCTTTAGGGAAAATTGTGGAATGATAAGTTTCCATAAAATGTATTCTTTCTGTGCTGTCCTTGATGAAGTTAATTTTGACACTGTAGAGAGAGGGGACATGGTTGCCTTCTCCTTTCCTGATGCTGCTCCCCTTCTTCATGGCAGGATCTGTGCTGTCTTCAGGGACCCTGAGGAGCCCAGAACAACGTAGAGAGGAGGTCCTGTCTCGTGGCAGGGTTAATTTTGTCCGTAGCCAGGACAGGGCACAGTTGGGATGTGGAGATTATTCTATAGCTCCTCATGTCATTGCCATGTGCAAGGGGGAGGGAGGCTCCTCCTGGGAACAGGAGTTCCTTTCACTTGGGTAAGGTGGCAGAGGGAGCAGTCAGGAAATGCTGCCTCTGAGCATTTTGCATATGAATCATTTCCTTCTGTCTTGTATACTTTTGTTATTAAAATTGTTCCTGTTCATTTTCTTATCTCATTGCTGTTTCCAGTAAATTGTTACCTCAACCCATGGTCTTTACCTTTTGTGCCTCCAAATCTCTGCTCCAGTCACCGCTCCAGTCACCGTGTGGGGTGGGAGTGGGAAAGGGAGGGAGAGAACAAGTGACACATTGTTTGGAGAATCTCCCTGAGGGCACTAAACTGGGGAGCACCATTCCTAACCCACAGCTCAAGGGAGAGCACTCTTCATGTGGATTAATAGGGTGCATCATATGGGATATGTATGGCTGTTTTCAGCTATCAAAATGTTTATGGAAGGAGGGAAAAAAAAGGTAGTTGATATTCTGTTGGACTGTAGTATTTATGGAAATATCTACTGATGGTTCAAGACAGCTCTCAGGGACTTGGACCACCGTCCATCATTTCAGCCATGTCCATAGCCATAAGTATACACCATTTAAGTGGTGTATACTTACAAGTCTTGGAATGCTTAAGAAAGGGAATGACAATATCAGAGTGAATTTTTTCATTCTGGAGATTTTGGTGTTTAAGTAGATTTAGAAAGCCAAATAATGATTTCTATTTATAGTCTTAGCTTGTGTACCTTAAATGAACTACAGAACATGGTACTGCTGACTTCAGAGATGTATGCCTTTGTGAAAAACTTTGTGTTTGACATTAATGAATTAAAAAATAAAAAGTGAAAGAAAGCCATGTCAAAATTCTGAATTGGTTTCTAAGAAACAGTTTGGGGAAAATAATTTCTTATTGTTTTTTTCACTGCTTTTATTCACACTGCCAGATGCTTCTTCTGTGTGTTGGTCAAGTCCTGTTGGCCTGTGGGTATTTTTTTCCCCCCTTCACTTTCTGCCCTAATTTCTTATATAACCATGAAGGCTTTAGCCTGTTCATGTAAACCTGAAAGTGTCAGTATCATTTTTGGATACCAAAATGTTTCATCACAAGAAATTGATGGTAAATATTTTTTTTTATGGGTGGAGATTTACTGCTCTATTCATTTTTATAGTTTCTTGAAGCTGGCTTGAGTCACTGGGAACCAAGCCACGGATTCTTTGGTGTGGAGCCTTTCAGCAGCCTGTGTGTGACTGTGCTGAATCACAGCACCTGCACAAGCCCAAACAAACTGTTTTTCTTTAGGCCCTGGAGATTGTAGACTTATGAATTGCAATTTTCTAGTCCAACCAATATAATTGTAATAAAAGCATAAAATGTTTTGAAACAGATAAATATTCATCTGCTTGTGCCTGAGCATAATTAAATTATGCCAATTTTTGTGATTCACGAAAGAAAATCACACCAGATTTTTGTGATTTATTCTATGAAGATTTAGAAACAATGTTCTTGTGGTATGAGAATTATTTTGAATGTTGAATTGCTTTGTGTGATATTTTCTTATTATTTCCATATTCACAAAGCCTGGGAGTTTTGTTATCCATTGAACTTTCATAAATCATTACAAATGGTAATGGTAACAATAAAAAAACTGTTGCATAGGCCAGCTTACATTTTTCCATAATTTTATTAAGATATATTTTGTGGAGTTTTTTTCTTATTTTCCATTCTTGCTTCCCTGAGATGTTTTTGTATAACTTTCATCACTATTACTTGGCAATTAAGCAAAGTGAAGAAAGAAGGAGGAGACACGAGTTCTTTCTTTCAAACTGACTCGTATTTCCTATGTGGGTTTGGGTGAATCATTCAACTGCTCCATGGCTGTTTCCACATCTGTACAGCAGGAGTAAATTTCCCATGGGCTTTGTAAAAATTAATTAATCTTTGGAAAGTACCTAGAAATCCTGAAATAGAAGGGCCTGTTAATTCCATCATCTTATAAATTACATCATGATGGCATTGACTAATGGAGGATTCGGTTAAAAGAATGTGCTGATTATTTGTCTATTTGTGTCAATAGCTGTAAGTGGTGTTAATCTGTGTTTCACAGGAATATATGGTAATCAAGAGCCTTCTACATTGTTCTCTATGGATAAATAATGTCAACAGTAAAACTGACAAATGTTAGCCCTAGAAGACTTACATCACTGCGAAAAAGTTCAGCTACCAATTACAAAATGCTTGGAGCAGGACAAAAAGTCTGGACTTAAAACAAGATCTGTTTACAAAAAGAGAGAAAAGATAATATTTGTTACCAATGTAAATACTCTTGAAATGTTTTTCTTGCATTTTTGTCACTGTGGCTCTATTTTTTGTTCCTACCTTCTCTTGCCTATTATTGCACCATATTTAATCTTTCTCTTTTGGGCCATAAGAATAAAAAGGATTGGATATTTGCTAGAGATATCTGGAGAGCTGTGTTTTTGGCCTACTTCTGTCTTTTTTATGGTAATTGTATTGCTTTTCATGGGTCAACTTGTGATTAGTAGAACTCCATATTGATGCTGATTAATATTTTAGATCTTATTAGGAATAGCAATTAGGACAACAAAACGCTTTTCAGATTTTTTTTGGGAGGGATTAAAGTCTATACTGTGGAAGCCTCAGACAGGAGTAAGCAGGTTTTCATCATCTAGGGTGTGACAAAGCAGCTGCCCCAGAGAGTCTTTGGTGTCCTGCATCCAGGCAGCTGAGGCTGTGCTGACCCAGCCTTTCCTGAGAAAGCAAGCTGCTTCTGCTTCTGCTTCTGGAGATTCTCTGGGCTGCAAGGCAGAGCTGCAGTGTAATGAATTGTCACCTCACATTGTTATGTGAGAATTACTCAGTTGCAAGAACTAGCACCTGAGGCCCTATGAACATAAAGCAAAATAGAGTTCTTGATGATCAGCAGTGGTAACAAAGTCCACCAATAATTAGCTGCATAATTACATTAGGTTAGACCTCTGGAAAAGCCATTTTCCCCACACCCTTTTCTTCTTCATCCCCTTTGCAAATTAGCCCTTACCCAGGCCAAACTTAAAGCATTTGGCAGGCATAGTTAGTCATCTCTTACTCTGTATAAAGTACCCTCCATGTGAGGCACACATATAGAGAAAGTTTGGGTAATGGTTGGCTTGGCAAGGAGACTTTTTTGGACGGATAAAAATTCCAAGGTCTCTGTTTATTTATATAGTTCTTGGAATAACGCTGTTTTCAAAAGGCTGCTTGCCAGCTGCTGAGACAGCCTTCCAGCTAATATATTCCCAATGCAATCACCACACTTTGCTTTTCCCATCATAATATCCCCAAGGCTGTTCTTGGTTAAATCTCATGACTGGAATATAGGAAAGTTCACATTAAGTCAAAGCTCACAATGCCACAATGTTTCTTATTTTCCTTCTTTCCTTTTTTTTTTTTTTTTTTTTTTTTTTTTTTTTTTTTTCTGCATTTCTTTTAACCAAGCCTCTTTAAATGGAAATGTGCCTGTTTCAGCTGCTCTACTTGTGGGGAGAATAAGGCTGAATATATAATGCCAAAAATAAGTGGGTCACTCTGGTGGATCTCAAAGTCTGTGTGAAGAGGTTACTTCTAGCAAGTAGATTAAACGTTCTGTTTCCAGTGACTAAGATAAAAGCAGAGCCAGTGCTAAGGATTTCTGTGGTATAAATGGCCTTTTAGCATTTCATTGTTCTTAGCAACCACACCACTAAGGCAATGTGCCAGGACAACAAACTACACTTTTTCTGTTTGTTTTTATTTGAACTTTTTTTTAAGTTGTGAAATTAAAGAGCAAAGCTCATATGTCTCATGGTCATAGTGCACAGAAAGCCCAAGGGACTTGAATTTATGAGATTTGAGTTTATTTTTTTTTTTTTTAATTAAGTGAACTACTATCTTTGAAGAAAATTCTTGCCCATTTCTATCCTTCCTTCCCATAGCACTTGTATGTTCTTTCCCAGGCATGAAAAGAGAATTACATATTAACACCTAAACAAAACAGAACAAGGAGCCAAACAATTGGTTTAGATTCCTGCTGGTGGTGCCTGTCTGCTCAGGTGGTGAAAGCAGAGCTGCAGGTTCCTTAGGCAGAAGCAGTTCATGATGCTTTCACAGTCCAGCTGGCCACAGGAGATGGTGGCTCTGTGCTTGGGGGATGCACAGTCTTGGACCCAGCTTTAGGGAGAACACAGGCCCAGAAAACCTGTCCTCTAAAATAACTTTATTCAAAATATTTGGAGTGTTTGCTCTTCTCCTGCCACTGCCTGACTGGCAGTCTTGATGCCAAGTAGCCAGTGAGGCTGTTTTGGTTTGGGGTTTTTTTCTACACAAGTGCTTTTCTTGATTCTTTTATCCAGGGTAAAGCAACTTTCACTGCTGATTTATCTGGTTTCTCTCCATTCACTGAGTATCACCAGTACCTTTACTTGTTACAAAGAACATATAAAATTCAGTGTTTAACCCTTCCATCATGCCAAACCTGTATGTTTAGGCAGAAAGTGAATTAAAGTTTGGCCAGTTCTTGTCAAAATTTGTTCTTAATTTCCCTCCTTCATACATGATGAAGCAATACGAAAGACATCTGATTCCAGTGAAGATTTGTATAATGGGGAATTCTGTGACAAATATATTTCTAAGACATTTATTCTAAGTAAGCCTGGGCTTGTTCTACTGCCCTGTCTTGAAGCTTTTAGATGGAAAAATGCTGCAATATGAAAGAGGAAAATACATTTAGAAAATATGACACGTTTTGTCACCATATTTATCAGAAAAAATAAATTTGGAATTGTTGTAGAGAAGTAATGGGAAAAGTGGCTATCAGACAGCAAAGTATCATAAATTGAGTTGAGCCCCCCCAGTTCAATACTCAGGGGACTTCTCCAACCACTGAGAGATAACTCCAGGGGGCCTGCAGCTTCCACAGACATCACTCTACAAAGTCAATTACTTGAATTATTATGTTTGTATTTGGAGAAAACAAGGGTCGTTTGCTCTTTGGAAGTCATTGTAAATATTGTTCATTCTCATCCCACTTTATTGAAATGTTGTTAGTTTAGAACTATTTATTGAACTCATCCTTTCTTAGAGGGGTCAATTTTTCCAAGCAGCCAGAGAAGTGAATTTGATTTTTCCCAAAGGGATGTTGCAGGTTGCTTGTCACAGGCACAGAGTTGCAAGGTCACTGTATATAAAAGGTCTTGGCAGCCTTTTTGCTGAGAGTCCCACTGTGTTTCATAGATGCCACTACTAGAAAGCCTGAATGTTTTTCCTGCTGTTTCATTAAACACACATGGGAAAGCAATATTTCTGGCTAAATGAGCTCAGCTCACATGCACAGTCTGATTTCTGTTATCATCACTTACATCTTCTGTGCTGAGAGTTTTTATATTTACAAAATCTTTTATTTGCAACATCACTTTACATCTGGTATCTGTACCATTGGATTGGAGGAAAATAAAAATGTCCCATCCTCATTTGTAAAATTCTCTTTGAGATAGAGAAATCAAAGGTTATATACATTATTTTAGAGTTCTTCAAAAATCAGAGATCATAGTAGAGTAAGGTAGATTTGGAAAAAAATCTTATCATTATGGCTAATTTTTCCGTCACTGAATAAAATGTTGCCCTGTTACTCTGATTGATTTCTGAGCAGGAACATATGTATCTGAGAGTATATGTATATAAAAATATACATAAATATATGATATATATATATAAACACTAGCTGCATATGTGCAAATGCTCTTACCAATCAAAAGTGTAGTCTTTTTTTAACTTGTGCTGATTGTATTTATTCTCTTTTCAGGAATGTATGGAAAAAATAGAAACTCTCAGTATAAGATGTATGTAAATACTTCACTATCTCCTGTTTCTTTCCTCTGCATATTTCAGTTCATAAATACACCTAGCCTAAATGTTTCAGTGTGAATAGCTGGGGGGGGGGGAAGGGTTGATCAAGCATAATAGATGTGATAGATGTGATTATTTATTTAAAAGCTACTGGCTGGGCTACCTTAATAGCTAGGTTTGATCAGTTCTATCTAGTTTCCACATGTGTTTCCTGTTTTTCTTCAAAATTCTATACTGCTCAGGGACCTGGGGAGTGCAAGTCCAGGATTTTCCTGAAGGGAAGGACTGCTTTGTTCGTTACTGCCATGGGAATGTGTTAAATTTAAGTGTGTGTTGCACAGGTCTCAGCTGTGTTTCTCCAATGGCAGATACAAGTTCAGCTTATTGGAAATGTAAGAATAGGGAGAAAGCAAGTGGAATATCACTTTTTTTTTTTTTTTTTTTAGTGGGTAGTAAGTGGAGGGAGGATGTGTGTGTGTATTTGCTGTTTACTCTAGTATTCCTTTTTGTCTGCCAAAGTCAGAGTGGGTAAATTAAAAATTACTTTGAAGTAAGCAAACTGAACTAGCTCTGTTTTTTAGCCTAGCATAAACAATGTAAAATACATCAGTAGTCTTGAGCACTCAGGAAGAGATAAAACATCCCAAACAGAAAACCTGGGAACATTTCAGAAATGTGTTTATTTGAAATCTGTGACAAGGCACAATTGTATTTCTTTTTCCTCCCTGGACAATAAAGTTGTAATTACAAGTGGTTTTGTCTCTTATTGTGGTAATTCACTACACACCCCTATAAACTGCTTGTTAAGAATTAAGGTTCTGACTGTCCAGCTAAGAGAAACAAGATACTGAGTCTGTAGGAGCCTGTTCATTATCAACAAATTTATCTAAAAGTTGCATGCACACTTTTAGTGGAATTATCATGGCAAAAAGCAGACTTTTCCTGTCTACTTTGTCATGAGGGACAGCTAGAAATTATATTCCAGTATTAATTACCCTAATACACCCAAAAGAAGGAATTTCTACAGTCCACTCCAGGCCTCTGATATCAGGTGAAAAAAATCAGAGCATGATTTGTCTAAATTCCTTTTACAGTTGATATCACACATGTTCTCCTGCAGAAGTAAGCACTGTAAAAAGCAATTGCTACAAGAAACTTCATCTCCATTGAATCCTTAAATATCATGTTTAAATGATAAATCATGTTTATAGCTTTTAACCCTCTAGAGCAAAGCCCTCCTGCTTTTAGCACATCTCAGAGTTGTTGTTAGGGACCTGGCCTAAGCAGAGCCCTAAAATTCTATTTGTTTGTAGTCCTCAAATACTTAGCTAAGCTTTGGATAATTAATTTCATTGGCTTCTCCTGACTGCCCAAGGAAACAGAAGAGGAACTAACAGCCTCCTAGCAGACACTTTTTCCTTGCCAACTCCAAGTTATTTTATTTCAAGTTGTGTGGCAGAGGGCAGGTGTTTTGATTTCCTGTCTCCCTGCCCTGTTTGTTACCAACCTGTGCAGCAGCTCATCTCCTTTTCAAAGCAACCACAGACTGCCTTGGTGCTGAGGTTCAGGAATTTCCCTGTTGTCTGCACAGGGGAGGGAGGCTCCCTTGAACTGATGGGACAGGTCTGAGCAGAGACCTGGACAGTGCCTTTTCCCAGAGCTCAGTCCTGCTTGCCCAGGGCCCCATGGGGTGTGAGTGATGGGGGGGTGTGTGTGGTGTGTGTGTGTGTTGTGTCTGTTGGTGTCTGTCTGTGTGTGTCTGTGTGTGTTGTGTCTGTGTGTGTGTGTGTTGTGTGTCTGTCTGTGTGTGTGTGTGTGTGTCTGTGTTGTGTGTGTTGTGTGTGTGGTGGTGTGTTTTGTGTGTGTGTGTGTGTGTGTGTGTTGTGTGTGTTGTGGTCTGTGTCTGTGTCTGTGTCGTGTGTGTGTTGTGTGTGTGGTCTGTGTGTCTGTGTGTCTGTGTCTGTATGTCTGTGTGTGTGTCTGTGTTGTGTGTGTGTGTGTTGTGTGTGTGTCTGTGTGTGTGTGTGTGTTGTGTCTGTGTGTGTTTGTGTGTGTGTGTCTGTGTGTGTGTGGTGTGTGTGTGTGTGTGTTGTGTGTCTGTGTCTGTGTGTGTCTGTGTGTCTGTGGTGTGTCTGGTGTGTGTTCTGGTGTGTGTGTGTGTGTGTCTGTGTGTGTTGTCTGTGTGTGTCTGTGTGTGTGTGTGTGTCTGTGTGGTTGTGTGTGTGTGTTGTGTGTCTGTGTGTGTGTGTGTGTGTGTTGTCTGTGTGTGTCTGTGTGTCTGTGTGTTGTGTGTGGTGTCTGTGTGTTGTGTGTGTTGTGTGTGTCTGTGTGTGTGTGTGTTGTGTGTCTGTGTGTGTGTGTGTTTGTGTCTGTGTGTGTGTGGTTGTGTGGTGTGTGTCTGTGTTGTGGTGTGTGTCTGGTGTGTGTCTGTGGTGTTGTGTCTGTGTGTGTCTGTTTGTTGTTGTTGTCTGTGTGTGTGTGTGTGTGTCGTGTTGTGTGCTGTGTGTCTGTGTGTGTGTGTGTGTGTGTCTGTGTGTGGTGTGTGTCTGTGTGTTGGTGTGTGTCTGTGTGTCTGTGTCTGTGTGTCTGTGTGTGTGTGTGTGTGTGTGTGTCTGTGTGTGTGTGTGTGTCTGTGTGTGTGTGTCTGTGTGTGCTGTTTGTGTGTGTGTGTGTCTGTGTGTGTGTGTCTGTGTGTCTGTGTGTGTGTGTTTTGTGTGTGTGTGTGTGTGTGTGTCTGTTGTCTGTGTGTGTCTGTGTGTGTGTTGTGTGTGTGTCTGTGTGTGTGTGTGTGTTGTGTCTGTTGTTGTGTGTGTCTGTGTGTGTTGTGTGTGTGTGTGTCTGTGTGTGTCTGTCTGTCTGTGTGGGGTGTGTGTGTGTGTGTGTGTGTGTGTGTGTGTCTGTGTGTTTGTGTGTGTCTGTGTCTGTGTGTGTGTGTGTTGTGTGTGATGGGGTGGCTGTGGTTTGCTCTGATTAGAGCTGTGATTTGGGACTCTGTGTGTGTGTGTGTAATGTGTGGCCCTGGTTTGTTCTCAGACTGGAGCTGTGATTTTTGTGTCTGTGTGTTTTGTGTGTGTTGTGTTTGTGTGTGGCAGTATGTGGCCCTGGTTTGTTCTCAGACTGGAGCTGGGATTTGGATGCTGGAGTCTCTTTGCATTATCCAGGTGTCATAGAGATGACAACGTGATGAAGTCATGCCTGCATTAGTTAATTGCAGTCTTCAGGGAGGAGAGATGGAAGCATTCTTAATCATATAATAAACATGCTGCATTCTTGTTTAGATGATTGAGAAAAATGTTGCCCAATTAGGGTTTAAGGAATCAAATTAAGGACTTAGGCAAGATCTAAACTAAAACCATATTTCAAAATATCAAGGACTGGTTTGGGAGTTCCAATCTGTCTTTTTAAAAATATTCCAGAGAATCATCCTTAGTAATTTTTAAGGAAACTGCAACTTTTGGAAAAAATAAAACAATAAAATATCTGTATGAGAGTATAGTTAATCATCCTTTCCACTCAAAAGATTTTGAAGAGGATAAAAACTTGCTTGAAAATCCTTGTGTATGTTTCACCAAATTTCCTGGAAAAAGAAATCAAATAGCAATCAATAGCCAAGGTATGTGACCTGGAAGGTGAGAAGCAAAAGTGATCACCTTGATAAATGAGAGCAAAGGTATAGAACATTGCTGGAGAAAACAGATCTGCGAAAATAGGATTTTACTCCTCATCTTTTAAAGGAGCAATAGAATGCAGAGATGCTGTAGGAAAATATTATTTTTTCAAAACCTTTAAACAGAAATATTTAATATTTTCAGATAAACATAGAACTAATCAAGATTAGGTGCTGTTGAGTCAGGAAAAGTTTTATGGAAAAGTATTACAAAACCTCAGTGTGTGAGGGAAATTTGTGTTTTCTAATGATGTGCCAGATTCAGAACACCAGGGAGAGGAAAACTCTACCATTACTCAGACAGGTGCCAAGAACTCACCTAAGCTGCTGCCATAACTATGAAGTTATTATTGAGTTACCCACAATGGAGGAAATAATAGAAATACTTATATGACTAGACCAGCTTTGCCAAATCGTAGCATAAACAAACATGAGCAACCAGGGGGACAGAGGAAGTATTTTGGCAACTTTATGTTACAGTCTTGGTCAGAACTTTTCCTTTTCTGCAGTGGTCTTGACCTGGCTTCAGGTAACATTTGGTCAACTCTAGTGACCATGGGTTTTTGAAAGTTGTAAATGTTTTCTTCTAAAGAGAGCTAACTTAATTCTCAAGTGGTGCCAAGTCAGCTCTGTCTCTGCCACGTTGGACAGAGCTCTGCACCTGAGCCCATTTGGGGCAGAATGCAGTGACCCTCCCTACTATTAACACCTTGACTAGGACTAACCCTGATAGAATTGCTTTTTTTCTTGATAACTCCAAAAATGTATTGTGGTACCATGATTAGGTATGTGTATTAGAGTTCCTCTCCTCTGGGGAGAAATCTTGGCTTGGTACAGTCCACAGATAAAATCCTCCCTTTTTTGCTCTGGAGCTGCCCAGTTTCATTCCTGCCTGGGTTGGCTGAGAAGGTTGTTGTGGTTCTTTTGTCTCACTCTGAGATAGTTGTAGTTATGGTTTCAGGGGAGAAACTTCCTTTGTTCTAGAATGGAGTAAAGATTACTGGTAAAGTTATGTAAGAGTTCATGCTGTGTGCTACTGTTCCTGTTTTTGGAATTGTCTATATTTCAATGTTGTTGGTCAAAATTGCCTTTTTCCTGCCAATGTGTAAGAACAGGTGCTGAGTCAGAGTTGAATACACTTCAGCTGCTGTGATATGCCACAAGTATACAAATGCTGTGTCTGAATTCATTTCATGTGAAGATTGAATTGTTGACTCTTATGGTGGCTTAGCATGAAGGGAAAAGGGTTTTCCTGGTGTCTGGTGATACACAGAAATGGCTTTCATGAAATCTGAAAGTGATTCTTTATATAACTTTAAGCAAAAGTTACTAAAACAAGACATTTTTTTGGTGTGTGAGTGTTGCTGTGACACCACAGCCTGGGAGTGGTTTGCTCTTAGACACTGCGCCCAATTGCTTGTGTTATTCCTGGTTTGAGAAATGCGCCTACAGAAATTGTGTTGTGGGGTTTTTGTTTTAATTGGGTCCTGTGAAACCAATCTGACAAATACTTGGACCTCAGTTTGAATTTTGAAGTTGATGCTTCAAAGCCCTGACAGCACAAGATTTCACACTTTGTGTCACAGTTTAACAGCAAAAGTCTGGGAACAATTTTTTCCTAAAATTCCAAATAAAATAGAAGTTCATTGTTCCATACCTTAGTTCTTCTAGAAACGCCTTGATCTTTTCTGTGGGCTTGCCTGTACTCAAACTCTTTGCTATGAAATATTTTGGTTTGTTTGGGGGTTTTTTTCCATAAGTTAGGCTAAAAATTCTGAAGTTTTAGAAGTATAACAACAGGTTTTTATGTTGGTTATTTAGGATTACTTCACCCATTTTAGTGAATCTGTTTCAAAATTTCTTCAAGAGCAGACTTCCATAAATCAATGAATATTGATTTTCATTTTTGCATTTATATCAATAAATACAGAAGTATAACCACACAGTGATTCTGTTAAAAATTGAAAATAGGGCACATATCTGGAAATTTATAGCCATTCTATCCATTCATGGGGTCAAAATAGGAAAGGAACAGCTCTTCTCTTGATGATCTTTAGTCTTGTTAGATTTTTCTCTCACCTCTTCCAAGGAGTGGAATGCAGAATCCAGGGAGCTTTCAGTTAGCTCACTGTAAGCTAGAATTGCTGATAAGCCCACATAATTTATTTGTGTTACTATAGGTATATCTTTCCTTTGAATGGGGATAATAATATTATAGTTTATTAATAGATATGAAATTAAAATTATAAGAATCTCTCTTCTTCTGGGAGTCTCTTTCATCACAATTTTCTCCATGTTCAATAAACAGCTAATAGTGTTCAAAATAATTGTCTTACCAAAGGAAAGTAGATATCTTAGTGCTGCCAGTAATGCGCCAAATGACAATTGTAAAAGTCTTTCTGGAGAAAGATTTGTCTTCCATCATAGCTGACTGAGCTTAAACTGCACCCAGTGGGAAGAGCCTGTTGAATTCTCTGCAGATACTGAAGGTTTTCTGAAAATGATCTGGAAACTGCAGTTCATACACTGACAGAAAATACCCCAGCTGAACCCCAAAGCACCACCATGGTGCTGTGTACCTGGTGCTGAAGAGCAGTGCCACCAAAGGTAGATGCTGCAGATAAATGTGCTGAAATCCAGCAGGGAATGCTGCTGATGGAGTTCAGTGACTCCTCCAAATGCTTCTGATTTTCTTGTGTTCGATCATTGCATTCCTGGCTTGGATTCCATTTCTACCTGGGTTCCCATTTGTCTGTGCTGATTTTCTCTGGGGAGTTAGCACTTTGGGAGTTCTTCTAGCCTAATGAAGAACTATGATGAGAAAAGAATAACATAAAACCTTTCGAGGATAATGCTGCCTCTGAGGATTTTCAGATTAACATAAAAGCTTTCCTCTAATAAATATGTTAAAACCCTATCAGGGTACTGTGCAGTGTGTTTCTGGTTAGGCAGTGCTGGCACCTCATTTATTTCTGCTGTATTTGTCATTAGCTTTGTTATAAAATATATTTAGTTGAGTAATTTTTTCTTTTGATTATTGTAATGGCAGGGCTCCAGATGCGTTGTTTGGAACTCTCTAGATATTGTATCTCTCTGTATAACTTATATTTTTTATTTTTCTCCTGAGAACTGGGCAATTAATGCAATGTGTAGAGGGAGCTGTTTTTATGTTCAAACTATGAAAAAAGTGCCTGTCCTTCCTTTTGGGTTTTTTCCCCCCTATTTTAGTCCTGAAGTTCAATTACAAAAAGTTCAAGGACAGTTTTCAATGGAACAGATTATTTCTTGGCTTCAAAATTTCACCTTGAATGGAGAAAATTAGTCTGGACTCAGTCCCAGCCAAAAGAAAAAAGAAAAAAAAAAAAAAAAAAAGAAAGACATTAAAAAATGGATTGCATAGTTGAATTGTTTAGTGTTAGAACAAAACTGCTTTTTCTGCTTTCTGACTTGCACTGCAGCAGAAGGGGAAGAAATTGTATATCCAGTGATTTCAGGTACTGAAATTAGATGATGCAGCAAGGATTTAGTTACATATTAGGATAATGGTGATTTGTGAAGGGCTTAAATTAAGAAGGAATTCTAATTCCTGAATGGGAAGCAAAGTAGAAAGACCAAAAAAATAAAACCAAAAAACCCTCAGTAAAAATGTCTGTAATTAGAAAACTTGAAGAAACTTTTAAAGCATTCAAGTCTGATCTGAATGTGGAAATGCAAAGGATATTCACATCCAAAATTATAGCTGTGTCACAACGGAAATCCCAGAATAGTAGAGAAAAAATGAAAAGGAGAGAAAACCCCAACAAACTTAAGCAAATAAAAGGAAAAAAGGTCATGCTTGCCCTATGGAATGGAAGCCATATTATAATATCCTGAAGTATCTGTGTTTTTGTTTGCATCATATTCAAACAATACTCACATTTAATTGTATCAGGTTGCATAAAATATGGTGGTGTGAGTATTTAGGTGTGCATTTATATATACAGTTAAGCTCTATGCCTATGTAAATGAAAAATAATTAAACTTTTCTTAATTAGACATGGATTAAGTCTCACTAATAGAGGAAAAATCTTAGATTATCATAAGTTGGTCATATGCAATTGGTCACATTTTTACAATTCGTTAACAAGTAAAAGCTAAAAAAAGCTTTTCCTTGTCTCTTTCTTTCAAATCCTGAGCAATTTCTCTTCCCAGAATCAATTTTTTCCATCAAAATTAACTCTGAAATTTGCTGTGGGCATAATGTGTCCATGAAATGCTTAACTTCATGTAAATATAAAACATCCTTTGGGATTTTAACTTCATTTTAGACATTAAACTCAAATGAAAAACAAAACTAAAATGCCTTCAAAAGTGAAACTAAACCCCAGTAACTTCAAAATATTTTTCTACAAAAAGTACTGGAATTCCGGATGTTTGGCAAAGACTTATGACTATATATTTGAACTTTATCTTCCTTAATTTATGTTTTCTTTTAAATTCTGTCTGTTCAAAGTTGCTTTATTTTTAAACAGTTTTGGCAATTTCTGTGGTCTGCTTGTCCTTTTCTTGTAATAATTCTGCAGCAAACATTTAGATTGTTACCAATTAGGATGCTCTATAAAGATAAATATTTGTGGCAAATAATTCTTAGTGCATTCCTCTGAGGCCAGTAGTTAATACTAGAAGCTGATTTGGGAACTTTATCTCCTGTAGATCTCAGAATAATGATTTGAAGAATGTCAGTGCTCATTGTTTGTATTCTTCAGAAAAGCTTCACAAATAATACAACTGCAGACTTGAAGTCCTTGAGAAGTATAATCTGTTTATATGTCCTGTGACAGGAGACTCTGAAAAGGAATATGATAATGCACTTCAGAAAGCAAAGCTGCATAAGGAAGCTGAGGTGCTAAGAGTTGCTGGTACAGCTAATTCCATGGTAATAATAATCCCTTTGTATTGTGTTTAAAGGTCTTCCTGCCAGCTAAAAGTGGTCATTTCCAGACAGGATCAGATAGCTCTGCTGGGCCAGTGTGTTATGATTGTCGTGTTCCTGTTGCTAGCATGCCTGTTGCTATACACACTGTCTGCTGGAGAGCTCCTGCAGGAGGTTCTTTGGAAAAAACAGAAGAGGAGAGAAATTTGGATTTTATTAATTTCTGTAATTCAGATTAAGCATTAGCACTGGTTTCACTTGTAATGACAGTGACATCCCTTTAGTAAGTACTGATAAAATAAGAACCTTACTCAATTTCTGGATGTTTTATAGATTCTGTATTTTCACATTCCTATAATCTTGACTAACAGCTTAGAAAACTGTTAGAAGTGTGGTGAGAAGTAAATTATTCACAAAATATTTGCAAGCAAAGTTTTGTCTAAGTTTCTGTAGTCTGTTAGCCTGTCATGGTTAAGCTACCTCAGTTTCTGCAGATAATTTCATACAGGAGTGTGATGTCTGTAGTCTGAGGCTCCTGGGCCTGAAGTTTCTGAGTTTCTAGACTCAGTTTCTTCATGATGTTTTGGTTCAGGAAGACCTGGTTCTCACAGGCTTGACATAAACATTGCCAGTGTTGTTGTAGCAAGAGTGATGTTTTGGATTCCTGTCTATGGGATGGACTTCTCACTGTCTTTTGGTTTGGGCCAGTGGGATGAAGAGTTCTGGCACTCTTGTGACCCATGAGGTGGCCTGCTCGAGAAGATAGATAAAGGGGGTCAGGTTTTGAATAAAGATTGGAGTCAGATGAAGTTTTCATAAACAAGGTTCGTGTCGTTTGTCACTCACCCACAGTGACAGCTTGTGACACTCACAAGCCCTTGCCTCCCTACTTGGGTTAACCGTAGGAAGGTTCAGACAAAAGTCCTGAGCAGGTATTAAAGTAATGCCTCTGGATCCACAGCAAGATACTCAAATCTTTCAGAGACTAATGATAGCAAACAGCAATATCCTCTCAGGATCCTCTAACTTAATTTTTGCTGCAATACCCTTTCTCCTCATCCATGGACACATGGAGTTTGTTCCTGCAGTCCTGGGGTTCTTAGAGCATTGCTGTTCCTTGTGCTGCCATCCTGCACATGTGTTGTCCCTGAAAATAAACCTTTTGATTTGTTTTAATATAATAGAGTCAGTTGTCATGAATTATAAAATAAACAAAAATCATATTTACATTCCTTTATAAAAGATATCACCTAACAGACTTCTCAAGTGACCAGTAAAGATAGAAAAGTAATAACTTATCTATCCAATCTCTGATCACTATCCAAAAACTTATATATACAAAGTCAACAATAAACAGAGACTTCCCTTCTTCTTCTCTACCTAAACACCTGTTGTGTGTGTTACTGTGTGTTTCTATCTATGTCACAGTAACACACGTGCCCTGGTGGGCTGCACACTCTGCATCCTTCAGACCTTCCTGTCCCAGTCTGAGTCTGGACTGGAGCCTGATGCCTCTGGTTGCCTTGTGTGTTCTGTGAATGCAGGATCAGTTAGGGCTGCAAATCCTGATTTGTAACTCACACAAAGAATTCATTTTAGGTCTAATAACAGGGGAAATTATGGGAGAACCAGAGGAATAAGTGCCATAAATGTGGTCAAACTGTATTAGTTCTTATTCACAGTTAAATGGCCTTTAATTAGTTTGACCACAACTTTGAGTTCATTCTTCCAAGTGTTTTGTGTTGCTGCAAGCCAGTTCCCTGAGCAGGAGCACTCGGAGGGAGATGGGGTGACCTTTGTCATTCCTGGAGCTGGAGCTCGCCCCCAGCCAGCTGCAGTGGCCACTAGCCCAGGCTGCTGTGGTGCAGTGTCCCTGTGGGCTGAGCTCTGCCTCTCCTGGTCCTGCTGCCTGAGGAGTTCTCCAAGCTGACCTGTCCAGGGGGGTGAAACCCAGCCCTGAGCCTGCTGGTGTTGAAGCACGGTCCCATCCTGCAGTTGCTGTTTCTGGCTCAGGAACAGCTCCTGCAGCTCCTGCCCACGGTGCCCTCCGTGGCATGAAGCACCTGTGGGTAAAGGCCTTGGGGTTTAGGATGTGGCATGCAGGATTAACAGGGCTGGGTGGTCCTAACCTAAGGCATTTTTAAGTATTTAAAGGTTTCTCTTGCCTAATTCATACTTTTCAGTAAAAACACAGTTATCAGATCAGAGACTTGGTTTCTTCTTTGCTTATTGATCCAGAAATAGACTGTGAAGACATAACTATGGTTTTATGAAGGAAATCTAAAATTAATCTCAATATTATAAAGGAATTTACTTATTCTGTCTTGTATTACTGTTCCACATTCTTTTGTGTTATGTCCAGGCCAAAACAACACTGGAGGATTGTTCTTCTTGATTTCTAAATCAGCAAAAAAATATCATTGTTTGACATGTAAAGCCATTAACTTTGACTTCCTCAAGACTGTGGCTTATACTATAAGATTCCTTAACTCAGCAATAGAATTCTGGATTTATGTTAATTATCCCTCTTTTGGTCAGACAAAACGTTCTCATATCAGATGTTCCTTTTGACAGTGATACACAGTATTTGAAATAATCAATGGTGCCATAAAATTGTGCAAATTTCTAAACTTCAGATAATCTGTAAAATTTTTTTGCTCTTCAGGAGAGTCTACCAGCTGTTATTAGCACTTGCTTTAGCCTGTCACCATGTGCATCCATCAGCAATAGCTTCATGATGCACAAAATGTGTAATCCATGTTATTGTAGTAAAATTCACAGTAAATTCTTGGTTTTCTGGTGCTTTCATGCACCAGATAACAATTACATTATAATCATAAAAATTAAAAGTTCTGTCAAGCATTCAACCTCTCAGGAGGTATGAAATATTTTAGTCCTGAACAGTGACAGTTCTGGGCCATTGACTCTGGGTTTGTCCAGGGGAATTAAATATGTAAGAATGTAATGTAATTCTTTATATGTAAGAATATGGAGCTCCTATATTTCAAATATATCCTTTTCAGTCATATTGGTAGTTCATACTTAATATGTTGTTTACAGGAATCTCATTATATTATTGCATTTTCTCTGTTTTCCTATTCAAACATTGTCAGATAGAAAAATGATTTGTTTTCATTTTTTTTTAATTATTTTTTGAATTAGGATAGACTCTCTAAACATGGGATTGTGAGGGAGCACAGACATACATTCTGTGAAATCTTGCAGACTGATTATTTCAGAAAGCTCACCTGTCATTTTAATGGGTGTCTCAGTAAGGAAAAAACAAGTTTTCCTTTTTGGCTGCCATGAGAGAGATCAGAATAACTGACGCTTTATGATGCAACTTTTTTAAAGGATTTTTTATAACAAAGGCATAAACTGTCTATAGCTCCAGAGCAAACTATAAAAAGTCAGTTCTTATATAAACTCTGATGATCTACCTATGCTTGGTCTATTGCAGCAACTAGAAGGCAGAAAATAAGGGCAGCAATAAAAATTGCTGCTCAAAAGAACAAAAAAAAAGTTCTTGGCAGCAACTTCTCATAGGCAGCTTGCCAGTATCCTGATTCAGTGTTTATGGGAGCATCTTGAAATGACTCCCAAATTAATGACTGTATCTTCCATCACTACAGTCTGATGTCTGAACATGAGCAGAAATAAACAATAGTTAATGATCTGGAAGCTGCTGGCAGTTACTCTATTAGTTCTGGTTCTTATTTTCACTTACCAACAGCAAACAGTTCTGATCAGATGTTTCTTTGAAAAACATACAGTCTCTTTCACTGGGACAGTTTCACACACAATGAGATTATTTTCTTTGATTTCATAGCTAGATGGTTTAGAGATTAAATAGACAGTGTTTTGTGTTTTGTTTTGTTTTTTTACTGGTACCCTAGGCACCTGAATGCACTATGTTATAGGGTTTCCATGTACACTCAGGAGGGATGCATGCCCAATGGTAAAGGCTTTTCCTGCCCCATACCATTGGGCAGACCAAGCTGCTGGGCAGAGACAAAATTAGTTTTTTAAGCAAAGCAGGCAGATGATAAATTGCCATACAATTCATGGTTTTTCATTTCACATTGAGTGCTTTACATATGTGATGTAAAGGGCTGCAGTGACATTAGCTGTGAACACAAAACCAGCTTTCTGCTTTTTGTTCTTTTCATTTATTTGGAAAAGAATGCATCATTTTGCTGGATAATGTCAGAAACTGGGTTTACTACAGGCTTTTGCAGGCTCCTTACAGTATGTAATTGAAAGCAGACCTAAAATCCATGTGATAGATTTCACAATCATGTGATAAATGTTTTCAAAGTCAGCTCTGTATTATGTAATTCTAACACTGGAACCAAGCTTCTACAGGTCCCTTAGCAGCTTCCCAGGCTCACGTGTTTCTGCAACAGCGATTTTATTTTTGCAAATGAGCATTCTGTATCTGCTAGGGACATAAGACTGGAAGGATGTCCTCATTTGTTCCATTCCCCTAAACATAAAATCATCAGCTTTTTATATCCTTTTGATCAAAGAGAGAGCGAGTGCTTCATGTTCTTCTTTCTCTTCTAAATATCTGTTTGTAGGATTCACATTATCCTGGGTCTGATAGTCTGCATAACTGATTAAAAAGTTTCTGAAGTTCTCATATATCCAAATAAAAATCTCTTTTACTGAACAACCTTCATTTTGACTTATTTTACTAAAACACTAGAGCTGCTGTCATGTGTAGAGAAATACAAAAATACATTTTGTCTTTATATTCACATGTGTCAGAGAGAAGTTCTAGAAACTTTCATTTAGGATAATGTCTAAAATGCATCATTACTATGTGCATTTGAGGCTTCTCCAGCTGAGACTGATGAAAACCTTTGTTGCATTAAGATACATTGGCTTCTTATATGCTTTTGAGTTTAAATCTATTTGCTGCCTTACTCTATAATTACTCTCATTCCAGCTCATCTTAATAACTTCCCTTCCTTCTCCTCAGAGAACTGATGCTATTTTTCTATGACCATTATGAGGAATTACATCTCTATTGATATGCTTCAAGCACTGCTGGAGTGGTTGAAGAAATTACTAAGTATCTTAGAGAAATGTCGCTTTTATCTGTTTTAATTATTGGGTTTGCTTCTTTGAATACCGTTTCCTGAAATATGCACATCAGGTGTGATTTTCAACACTTATTTCTGAGCTTGAGAACCCTCACAGACATCTTCCTTGCAGGCACAGCTAATAATCTCCCAATCCATTTCATTTTCAGGGTTTCAGAACTGTTTATCTAGTTCCACAAAACAACACAGACTATTTACAGGAAGTTTCCAAAGTAAGAAAATGGTTTTCATAACAATGACTGTTGAATTTCAGGTGAACATGTATTATTAAGCTTTATTCAAAATGCAGTTTAGGAAGCAAAAATAGAATTCCGGTGGGGACAAATTTTAATCATTGTGCATTGAGTCTGGATAAAAATTTATGCTGTGTGAATTCATTGAAATACAACTATTTATTGTCATTGAATAAAGGTAAATCTGACATGGAAGAAATTAGCCTGGGCCTTTACATGGATGAAAAATATCGTATTAGGAAACATCTCTTAAAGCTACTCTAGTAAAAAATGAAATTTATTTTTCAAGAGTCAACAATTATAATTTCAGGTATAGAGGAATGTTCGTGAAATTAAGGCAGTTTGCCAGAGCACAAAAACATTCCCATTCTCCAGTTCTGCTCTGTTAGCCAAGGGAGAAGCAGTAAGGTGTAGCCAGTCCTGCAGCTGAGTTGTTGTTGGGTTTACTAAAATATATATGTGATTTTCCTTCTTCTTCCTGTTCTCGTTTTGTTTCTGTCTCTGTCCGTGTCTCTGAGAAAGCTCTCTGTTTTCTCCCAGCCCTGCGTCTGAAGAAGAGGTGGAGTCATCTGTTTTCTCGTTCTCAGGAATTTCTTTATTCTTTGTTATCTCATATTCGTTCCCTGGCCTGCCACAGCTTCTCTGCAGGCCAGTGCTTTCCTCTTTGGTCTGTCTGCCCTTGGTCATCTTTCTCTGCCCCTTCATCTGTCCGTCGTCCCCTTCATCTGTCTGCCCTTGGGAGGGCACTCTCTTTTATACTGAAAATTACGTGTACTTTATTTATAACAATTCTCCAAGATCTATCCACTATGTTGTACAGTGTACTTTTGTTCTAAACCAATCCAAATGTGCCACACCACCACAGAAGATGGAGAACAAGAGGATGAAGGAGAAGCTCAGGGACACACCCCATTGCCTCCATCTTTGCCCCTGATCTCTCATCTGAAATCCACAAATTCTACTTTTTCACCGTGTGACATACTAATTATCATTCTATCTAAATTCTTGTGACTTATAAATCTTCCCAGGATAGTCAGAAGGATTTCCTGGTTTCCCACAAATTCTGAGCTCTGTCCGAGGTTTGGCACGTTCAAGTCAGCTGCAATCACAGCAGCCTTGCTGGGCCCCTCTGCTTTCAACCTTGTGGCTGAAACTGGTAGGGTAGATCTGCCATAGATGGTGTCCATTGCAGAAATACTGTATTATAGCCATAAAGACATCCCAGGCTGCACTTTTGTTCTTCCATTTAACCTGCTTCTATCAGCTCCACCCGTTCATGCCTCTGAGTGCCTTTGTCAGTGATCTCAAAGGCGTGGGAGCCTGCACGGTTTGCTGCTTGACTTCTGTACTGCTTGATTCCTGCCTCAAATAAACGTCTTAGGAAATCACTTTCCAGGAATAGACACATTCTTTTTAGGCTGAAAGAATTTGGTGAAGAGTATTCAAGGCATCAGCTGTTGGTGTTCTGCTCTGGAGCTAGGCTTTCACCTGGTTCCAGACCAGAGGCTCTTTTCAGTCGGAGCTGTTGGAAATAAGGGTAAGGAGGTGTGTAGGGATTGGAGGAAGAGGCAAGGGTGCCTGGATATGCTGCTGCTCTGTATATTAACAGCTCCAGAGACAGGTGTGCCTCAGCTGATCTGGCCCTCATTATGAGTCTTTGAGAAGATCTTTCATCTTTTTTATTGATGATTAGGCACAGGATCAAAAGTTAGATACCCACATTAGGAAACATGAGCTGGTGTCCCATATGAAGAGATGATTTTTTAAATAGATGCAATAGAATTTCTCTGATTATGGTCGGAGATTATTTTTAACTTATAACTCACATTCGTGACCTTTTTTTTAAGCACTATGGAAGGAAAAGACAGCTTTGGTTTTTTTTCCAAATCTCGAGATTTTCTATTTATTTATTTATTTATTTGTTTGTTTATTTATTTATTTATTAATATCCAGAGTAAAGATCACTCTAGCTAAGCCTCACATGAAAGTATCTGTAGGCAAAAAATGTGCACTCACTTTTCAAGTTTAAGAATTAAAAATCAAACCAGACAAATTATAGTCCATTGAAATAAAAATCTATTTTCATTTCTTGATAGCTGGATGTTGTACTTGGATGAGGGAACCATGGACAAATGTAGGCTAATGCCATTCTACCCATTTCACAGAATGGCTGTAGAAATGACATCAAAATTAGACAAACACTTGGATTTTTGAGGGTATTGTATGCATCATCTGCTTGGATCTTCTGCCTGACACAGGTGAAACAAGCTTACCTATTATTTGACACAAGGAGCCCAGACCTTCTGTTTAAGCTGCAACACATCTAGAAAATGCCAAACCTTATTTGAAAATTGTGTTTGGTGAACTATCTGCTGTGTGGTTTTGGATAGTCTTTTAATAGCCGCGTTTTTGAAATGTGTCTCGCTGTTGATTTGTGTTTGGCTCCTGGCTCTTTTAACCCTTTCTCTGCTGTCTGAAGAGCTGTGGACCATTAGAAATTTCCTCTTTGTCAGCCTCGTTACTGCTTTTGGGTTTTGGTTTGTCATTTAGACAGTGCCAGAATGCCCCCCACCAACCAGGCTGCTTTCATTGCTCTAAACACTTGGGAGGAATTCACCAGTCACCTCTGCATACTTTGTTGACAAGGAGCTTTAAGGAAAACATTGATTACTGTTAATAAGAAGCACTTTGATCTTCTACAAGATCCGCTTAAGTTTAGCCATAAATATCCCATTCCATTATTAGAACAGAACAAGAAACTGCAAACATTAAAAAGTATTTTTTTGCTTCAAATGATTTTCCCAGTGTATAATTGCACAATTATTTAGGTAATAAAGTTTTAAGCTGGTACACGCCTGTAATTTCCTTATACTTTTTCTATTAAAACAAAGTGCCCTTAAGCATTTCACTTTTGTTTTATATTCACTTCATTTCCCAGAATAATTAAAGCTTAGTCATTCATTACAGTGTCATACAAGTAGGAACATAGTAGGTTTCCAATCACAAAGGCAGAGCCCGGCAGTACTTTGACTCTGCTCTTGTAAGAGTAACAAGTTTTCAACAAAGTTCTCAACTTTCTGCATTATGTAATAAAAGAAATCAAAAATTCAGTGATCCAAGATCAGAGTTCTAGTTTTGCAAAGAAAGAGTAGATCTCCTGACTTCAATAAAAGAAGAAGGTTATACCAGCTAACTATCAGGGTCTGCACATCCAAGAGAAGCCCCTGTAGTGTAAGCAAGCAGTACTACAACACCTAAGATGAAGGAAGGCTGAGGCAGATTAATGGGGTCACACTGTTCTGTATTTACCACTTTTATGAGACCACAATTTTCAAGCCTTAGTGTTTTCAGGCGATGCAGCTTGCACTGGTGTTTATAATGACTGCAGGACTCCCAGAGAGGGGATTTGGCTCATGCAAGTCCCAAAGGCAGCTTTCTAGTTTCATTTTGCTTTTTTCTTTAGACTGTGATAACATTCTTTCAGGGTTCCCTCTTACATCACACAGCTATCTTGAAGCTTATCTAGTATTGACCTCTGCCATTTAGGAAACGTTGCTTTCATCTGGGAACTCATAATATTCAGTCACTGTGTGCCATTCATAACTAAATAGCCTCTGCTCCTCATTGTTCTTTTAATTAATGATTGTTGATTGTTTTGACTTGCTGCACATTGTTGCAAGGCATGATCAAAGAAAATCCATGATTAATCTGCTAAACTAGATGTCAGATTAGTAAATTCCTTTGTGCTATTACAACGATTTTTCTCCCTCACTAAAGGCTTGTCAGGGGATGATGGCTTTGCTGTAGCTCTGACAGGTCAGTCCAAAGGTCAGTCCCTGAAAATATGCATACATTAATGCAGTAGAGCATGGTGAGTTATTTACAGCCAGTTCATAACTCCAAGCACTCTCTACATGAGTGTTAGTCAGGCACCACTGAGGAAAAGGTCCTGTACTTTGATTGCTTTAGAATACAGACGAAGAAAAAAAATTATACCCTATCATGTTGTGAATACATGTAGGTATTTCTCAGGTCAGTAGTGGAATCAATCAGTGTAGTAAGCCAGAAAATAGTGTTGTGATTGTCTTTTCATCAGCTGGAGTATCTCCCTTACTTCTGTGTAACTCATTTAGACAGAATTCGATTAACTATGAAAAGTACCTTGAAAAGACTTCAATTTAAAGTAATAAGTCGTGAGATGAAGCTCCAAATATCAACTTTCACAAATATCACTACAATCACTGGTATTTATTAATCAAACTTCCCTTATTTATAAACTCTTTGATAAAAGGGATCTCCCCTAAAAAAACCCAAAATGCCCAGAGGCAAAAGATGTGAGCAGAGTAACGTGCACGTAATTGTTTCATTTATGTACATTTGGTGCAGCTTTACTGGAGACCCTTAGTTGCTGCCTGTCTTCACAAGGACAGCTTGCAGTCTGGGATTGCCAGGCCTTGCTGGATAGCAGATAAACTGGATTTCAGCTGCCTCTGATCCTGTGGTGCAGCTGCTTTCATCAGCCTTGACATGCCAGAAATCCTTCTTTTCCCTGTCTGCCACTTCATTAGCCACTGCAGTGGTGGCATTTAGCTCTTAGCCAGAAAGCAGAGAGTTTGAGCTTAAACACAGTCCTTCTGCTTAATAGCTCAAAGATGTTCATGTGGATCTCCTGTTCCCATCCTTTCTTTCAGTGATAACATCTGCATCCCAGTGCTGGAAGCTCTTGGTTGAGAGGAAGGATTGCAATAATTTTCCCCAGTGACATAGAAGGACTGGGTGAACTGGGCTTCTTTCTTCTGCTTTGTGAAATGCTTCCTTATCTCCAGAAGTGATACCTTTTAAGCAGAAGAAAATAAATAGATGCTTTTCAGGCTGTCCCACTGGGGCCTTCCATTTCTCTCATTTTGACCATGTATCAGCAGAATGATTCTCTCTTTTGGCCTCCTCCCCCGTGCAATGGCTTTCATGGTGCTGCCAGCTGCTTTTGCTGGTAGATCTCTGCCACAAAACTTACTTCAACTAATTGTGCTTAAATTAAGGGTTGATTTTTTTTTTCCTCACTTTTAAAGACTTGTTATTCTTTTTTGGTTTCTTATTTTTTTCCCTCTTTTTTGTTTGGCATGAGTTCTCCTATTTCATACTACTGTTGTTTACAGCAATCAGGATAAGCAGTGATATCAGATTTTATAATTTAAGAGATCCCATGTGAGTAATCAAAGGCAGATATCAGTATTTTCAGAGTTCACCTGTGATCATCACCATATCTTTTGAGTTCATCTGCGTTCAATCTTTTACTGATTCTTCTCATAACTCAATATTTGAAATGCCACGGTGTTCTCCCCTAATTGATTTTCCTATTAGTTCATCACATATGGTCAGCAGATTAAAGAGAATTATTTCTATTAAATGACCATAATGTTGTTTACTCTTCAGCTTAAAGGCTAAGGAAGAAAAACTTCTAGCTTAGGATCTGTCAAGTTGAACTCCTCAGTTCTTTTAAACCACTACAGTAATTAATTTTTCCTCCTACTTATTGAAGGATTTCTAGACATGTTCATTTTTACAGCTTGATTAGCTTTCTGCCAAGAATAAAAGATGTTTTCTAAATCTTAGAGTGGGCAGTAGATTTCTAAAGTAACAGAAATAGCATAAAACATATATGTCTTTATCATATGGGAATGAATTGCTCAGGCTGTTATTGAAGGGACACCATCTTTGGAAAAGTGGAAAAGAAGTTACCACTTGTTTTTAACTTATTGAAAAGTTATTTAATTACAGATGTTGTTTCTCCAGATGATTGCTGATTCTCTGCTGGGAGAGCACTGTCCATGGTCGTGTTTGTTTTATGTCCACAACAAAGAAGATTTAGCTCATTCTAATGTTGGGAAAAGAGCATGATCTCCTGACTTATATTTTATAATAAGCCACAGTATTTCCACAGGCCATAGTACTTAAATGCTCCAAGGATAGTGTATGGCTTCCTGTAAATCTGCAAACTGAACTGAGGTCATTTTGCACCTGAACTTTTCCAGGCATGTCAGCAGATTGCTGTCATTTCCTTAAGACAAAAGAAAAAGCAGAGCAGCTGAAAATAATTAATATTGAACTTGACACATCAAAAATGTCATTTGTCACTTGTGATTAAAGCCTTTATCTTCAGTTCTATTTTTATGTTCATCATAGGTCTCCCTTAGCTATCATTAGGCTCCACATGGTTGGAGTTAGTCTGACCTTTGATCCATCACCACAGACAAAGGGATCGTTGCTGCTAAATTGAAGCCTCAGCTAGTCAGCAACAGTGTAGATCAACCAGTGTGAGCTTGGTTAATAATGATCAGCTTAGCCTCTCCATTTGATTTTTAAGACTGTAGTTAATGTAGATGCCGATCTGCAAAAGAAAGTTTAGATTCACAACGAAATTTGACATTAGGATTTTAGATTGTGGTAATTCAATCTGATGGAAAAAGTAAAGATAGTTTAAGTGGTCTATATTTTTAGTATACTCCCACACTATTCAGTTGAGAAAACAGCAAGTGATAGTTTTACAAGCTTTCTATTGTTTTTCTAATTCCTCTGAAGACTTCCAGCAGTTTGCTGACTTCCACAGATACTGTGGTTCCTTAATTTCTAAGTACAAGGAACAGAAATATTTGAGCTGTTACTGTCCTACCCCACCACTGTCCTGTCACCACTTTTATATTATTGTAAACCCATTCTGTCATACTGCTTACAAACTGAAGAAATCCTTAAAAATATGAGAAATTAATATTTTAATTATTGGCTATGTATTTTTTTTTCCAGCATGGGCCTGTGTAGCTGAAAGGCAGCAATATTTTTAGGGTTGACAATATGTGATGTCTTTTCAGGAGCAAACCATTATTTAATTCACTGTTTAGTCACACAGAAAGGCTCACACCAGCAGTAAGTCACTCTGCCTACTGATGAAACTAATGTCAGGATCTCAGTTAAAGCCAGTTGATGTGTTTTGTGCTACAGTTTATTGTGGATGTGATGTGAAACTCAAGTTTCTGACCCTGTGTGCTTACAGAATTCCTTTCCAAAATAATAAAATCCTAAGCCAAGCCCTATTTTGGTCTCTGGTAAATAAAGCTCCCTTGTGACTAGAGTGAAGATGATTCAATTTGTAGTCCTATTAGTAAGTATTTTTGTGGTAAGAACTTCATTATTCTAAGGTCATTAACACACTTCCTCTTTTACTGCAAGTGATTGTAGGTTAGTCATTATTTTAGGCATCTACATTTCGTTTATCAACATCCAACCATAAATAACCTGCAGTTTCTGGGAGCTGGAACAGTAGCTGTCTGAGGGTTATTATCCAGGAGAGCCCCCTCCCCTCCCTCTGCCTTCAGCAAAGCCCCCGTGCCCGAAGCACTGTTTACTGGGCAAGGGTTGATGATCAGCACCAGGAATCTGAGCATTTAGAGACTGGAAATACCCCTGGGTCTCCTCGATGTGCATAAGCACAGGTGCTGCTTTTAAGCTCCTACCCCTTCATTGAGCCACATAGCTTGCCCTGTGCTGTGAAGTGTCTCTTGCTAAGGACATTGGGCTGCATCATCCTGTCCTTTGGCTTTGACAACTAAATAATTTACTACTGGTTTAGGTTAATTTTGGTTGGTTGTAAATAGACATCAGTATCACATTTTCCTCACTGAAATTTCTGATTTTTATTTTAAAGGGAGACATATAGCACTCATACAGGAACAAGTGAAAAATATTTCTTCTATGTGGTCTCTGGGTTTTTTTTTGTTTGTATGTCTGTGGCAGCATCTTTGCCCTTTATTTATGTATTCATTTATTTGGCAATTTTGTTTGGAGCAAATCAATGCATAAATCAGTATTCCACCATCATTTCCTGTATCAAGCCAAATATCTTGGATGGAACTGGCAAGGTCTAGTTTCATCTTCAGATATCCCAAAGAAGGCCAGTGAGAATTTACAGTGTGGGTACGGAATACAGGTTTTTGACACATCAGAACAGTGTAGCATCATTTTAAAACACTATTAGGAATTTTTTTGAAATCCTGTAGGACTTCTGTCATTCATTTCAATAGACCAGGATCTTGCTGACCTTTTTTTAATTTTTTTTCTTTTATTTTTTTATTTTTTAATTTTTAGAACTCTCTTTTCATTGCTTGGTCCCACAGCCCTCACAAAATCATAGGATTTCTTCAGTAATGGTCCTGCATTTTCATATTTTACAAGAAAGGTTCTCTTTCAGTGATGAAAATACTGTACATCTGGATGGAGAATGAGCTTAGGATTTCAATCAGAGACCTTAATCCCACCCTACTACTTTCCCATGCTTCTGTATGCCTGGTTTTCAGTTCATAGTTTTTATGTTTTTTAATGAAAAATCAGTAGTGGAAATAGCTACTTGATAAAATGGAATTTCTCACCACTCTGAGGTATTTGAGGGTTTTTTAAATGAGATTTGTAAAATCATGTTATTTTTATAAATAACATTTCCTCTCTGTACTCCACTCTTCTTCTCAAAGAAACTTTACAAAAACCCCCAAAAAAGCAGCTTCTTTTCATGCTTGTCTCTCCCACTTTTTGGATAATTTAATGGTTTGCCTTTGTGGACCCAAGGTGATTGTTTCTATTCTCCATGTAGTAATGCCACAAAAAAACAGATAACTCTTCATTTTGCCATTTACTTCATACATTTTTCCATAAAAGTGAAGGGAAATTCCAGTTCATATTTTGTCACTGAAGGTCTTAAGTTTATTGCAAGAAACATGATTTTAAATTATTCTTTAAAAATTTTTATTAGGTGTTTTGCTCAGCCAGTTCCCTTCTTCTGTGAGATCAATTCTGACACCAGTGAGACCATTGGAAACATAAGGTACAGTTTGATATATTATTATTCTCTAGAAGGAGGTATACTCTGTGTTTTCATTATTTTCTACTTAGCAAAGAAGGTGTAAGCAAGTTATTAGGAGAAAAAGATCTGAGTAAAAAAGAGAATGGAAATACTGTATAATTCCCATCCTTTCCACTTTTACCCATGTTAGGTCTTATACAAAGATAATACTTGTTTTGTTTTCAGCTGTTAAACCATGATTGCAAAAAATGTTATGCAGAGAATCACATCATGAACAGTAAAGCCAGATAAGCAATTTGTTTTACAATTTTCATCATATTCTTATTAGTAAGGTACAATGAGAAGTCAAAAACGACCTGAAATTTGCCTTTTGTAAAACACTTCTTCCCACTTTTCACTTCCCTCCTGGCCTCCAGTGGCAACAATGGGAAGAAAACTTAAGCCATATTTTCTAAACCATGAGGTCTGAAGTTCTCTCATGAGCAGCAGATTTTGTTTGAAGTCACAGACAGTTACATTTCACACATGTAAATGTGCTCGGCGTTTACTCACTTTGGAAGTGTTGTTCCAGTTTCATACCAATAAAACTGTTCACAGCACACTGGTGATTTTTAAAAAGAACACATTTCAGTTCAATTTGGTTTGTTCTCTTCTTACTGCAAAGTGAATGTCTCAATTTTTCACTCTTTACTCTTGAGAAAGGCGTTAATGTGCTGCTTTGGCAACGGGTGTTGCTAGTGAAATACAATCTCTGCTTTCATGGCAAAATTGCCAAAGTTATAAAATACTGAGCAGGCATGTCAGTCTGGAAATGGTTAAATAGGCTGTTTACTGGGATATTTCACTGTGGGGGCAAGAATAAAGTGGTTTTCCAGGTCGGTCATGGTAGCCTTCTCTGCAGCAGGGCTGGTGCCTGTGTTGGAAGTGGTGGAGCTGGTGACCAGGGCTGCATCCTTGAGGGGCATCCCTGCTGCAGTGCAGGCCTTTGGAGTCATTCTGCTCTGTGACTGCCCCTCTTAGGCACCATGTAAGTGAGCTGGGCTCAGCCACGCTGCTCCCCTGAGCACTCAGCTCCAAGGGTGCCCCCAGCACCCCTGAGCACGGAACTCCACCACCGACCTTCACCAGGCTTGTGGCACGTCTGGGGAGTGGTTCTGGATTCCAGATCTTGGACTCTGAGTGTTGTTACTGACTATAGTGAGAAAAGAAGGAAAATTTGAAGTGTATTCAGAGATTTTATGGCCTTAGAAACTTGTGCTACATCTTCCCAAAAAATCCCCAAACCAATTGTGAGTGTATGTTATCATTCTCTTTCCAGAACAGGCTGAACAGAGTTCATGACTGAATAATTCCATGAATGAAAAACACTTTAAAACTCTACCTTCTCACCTCCTCCTTCCCACTATTGCCTTCATTCCTGCTTTGATTTTAATCTGTTTGAGGGTTTTCCTGGATTACAAATTGTTTTGTTTGTTTTCATTACCAAATTACAAAGCAAAACTCTAATTAAACAGTTTGTACAGAAAGCAATTAAAAGACACAATGTTTTTCTCTTGCTAGCTGGATAGTTATGTTGTTCTCTAGCAAAACAGCAGTTGCAATGTGTATTTGTGCAGGAGGTTCAGTCTGGTGTCAGGGGTTTGCAATGGCAGATACAGTATGTTCCTATGGCAGTGACAGTGCCATTAAGAGAAAGATTTTTCCTGTAAGTCTTTCAGTAGGTTTGGGATTGCATTTTAAACCTCCTCAAAATACCAGGTACTAATATTTTGTGTTCAAAGCAGCTGAAAGCTCCTCAGGAAAACAGTAACAATAAGTCCCAAATACTGTTTATTATGATGGGATTCAAGATGCTTTCCTTACTCCCATATAAACTAGCTCCAGTCAGGACATTTTGGAGTCAAATTGTGCTGACTGCTGAGGCCAAATACTCTACCAGTGTAAGGCACAGTAAGAACAGGGCTTGCTCAGACCCCTGTGGTCCTGTTATGGGGGCTTCACAGTTTCACAGAATCTTTTTGGTTGAGATCGACCCTGATTTCTCTGAAAGCAAAAGTATCCTTTCTCACTTGTACGTTTGTGCTTGTTTGTATGAAATATTCAGCAAGAAGGTTCACAGTTGTAAATGGAGGGTAAAAAGAAAGAAATTAACACCTCTGAGTGCTTCTCATGTGAAAATAAACCATATTGCTGCTCACAGGGCTTTACATTGCAGCAAGTCCTGACCTGAATGAACTGTGCTGGCATTGAAGTACAAGAGACTATCCAATGCTCTTCCAAACGGGGAATTGTAAATCTCTCTTTTTTATAGGCCCTTTTTATATGGAAATCTCTCCTCTGTACAAACAGTTTTGGGATCTGAGCCCTCTTCCAGAGTTTCCAGATGTTAGGTATTAGTGAGATGTCGTGGGCTGGGCCCCTGTCAGCGAGTGTGCTGTGCATGGTAAACGTTGTCCTGTCAACTTGTAGGGCAAATGCATTCCTAAACTGCCTGGAGAACGTGTAGGGAAAATGAAGAGACTGAGCAGAATTCATAGGAACTAAATAAACAGCTGGGATAAACTGGCATTAGGAAAATTGATGAATGTTTCTGCCTTTTATGTTTCTTTTTACAGCTTTGGTACTTAATTCTATGCTAGAGACACCTCAGAGGAGGTACATACATCACATGAAACCAATATATATATTTTCTTCCTTAAGATGCATTTTATTTCTGTTGCAATTAAAGATCTTTATCTTAATCTTGAGAAAACTTGGCCCGCATAACATTTTTTTGCCTTAAGCAAATTGTCCAGCATCTAGGCATGTGGAATTGTTGTCATTACTGCTGCTGCTTAGGACTGGAAGGTAGAGTGGAAAGGAAGCTGAAGGCAGGGTAGAAAGAATGCAGCTAGAGCACAGAGGGTGCATTCTCTCATAGTGAATTGAATTTTCTGAAACCTAATACCTTTTGTAATATTAAATTAATCCATACTATACAAAGCTTGATCAAGACTTTTTGCTCCCTATAATGTCTAGGCAGAACTCCCCAAAATTAATTTGACATTTGAAGTGAGAATAAGAACAACTTTCCAAGGCACTAAACAACAAATCAAGATAACACTGTTCGAATTACCTCTAGATGAGAGAAGGAATCAAGTGCCAGTACTTCTTTTTACTCTTAATTGGGAAAATCTTGTTATTTGTCATGACAATTTGATATTTTGGATGCACTGACATTATAAATTAGTGGTTTCATATATAGAAGAAGAGTATTATTTAGGATGGTGTAAATCATTGCCTTTTGAATAGAGTTGGGCTTTTTTTCCTCTCAGTTTGGTAGTAAATTAGGGACAATAGGGATATTTGCCTTCAAGTCACTCTGCAAAGTAGCATTTGTCTCAACAAGTTTGTCAGGCAGGATCTGTTGATTCATGATTTCAGACATAATGGAACAACAACACAAGAAAACAAACATACATATTAGGGGCAGGGTAATTTTGCTGGGAATTGCAGAATAGACAAGGTAATATAGAAAGGAAAATAATAAATGCCAAAGCTTGTCGTGGTGCGTATCTCTGGTCAGCCTGGCGTTCGGCTTGACCGCCCACTAGCTCCCATACGCCTTGACAGTCTCGTGTGTGGGTCCTTGGCTCTGCAGCACCTTAGCCTTGCTGTCACGGCTGTGGTTTCAAAGAGGGGACTCTCAGAGACATCCGGGAACATAGGTTTTATTCGGGGGTTACAGGGGAAGCCCCTGACCCCAGGCCCGGTGCCTCAGGCAAGAGAGACCCCGAACCTGGGTTACAAGGGGGTTTTTATCCAAAGGGAGATGGGGGTGGGGTGGATACAGATTACAAACCAATAAGACAACTTAAAGTAAGTTGGGGAGGGGTCTCTGGGGGATCCATTAACCTCTGAAAGTCTTAGACCGCACTGGACCTTGAAGATGATTGATGGACCGAGGGAGGAAAGCTACATTGCTAGGGTGGACAGAAGCCTATCTCGGGGAAAACCAATGGGAAATGGTCCTGGGCAGAGGCCGGGGTTGTCTTGGGAACTCTTATCAGGAGTCTGACCAGGTGTCTCCCAAAGCAGGGGGCCCCCTTTGTAGAGACTAGAAAAAACTACACTAAAATAACAATAATAACTATACTATACTTATCACTAAAACTTATCAAACAATTCCAGCATTCCCGCAAAAGCTGAAGCCAGGAATTCAGAAAACAAGTAATCATGTACTGTTCACATGGTAGTGTAGTGACATCCAGCTGTGTTAAGAAGTTAATATCTACAGTCATATGAGGAATAGATGTCACTGTGGAGCTTTTATTTGTTATTCTGATTTTTATTCCCTTGTGCTCTTAAGGTGTTTGCTAGGGAGCACAGATGAAAGGAAAATAAAGGTTTCCTCAGGAAGTGACTTTCTCTATGTGTGTGAGGTGTCCATGTGTGTCCTGCCTCCTCCCCCATTTTGATGCTTTATACAATGAAGTATTCCTAGCTGTGATTGAGGGAGAGAAAGATTAGTGTCAGAAACAGTGGAAACACTGAGGGTGTTCTGAGGCTGTATTGTCCTTTTAAATGGAATATGGGATGGAAATCCTGACCTCACTGAGGTCAATGAGAATGACATTCTATAGTCAGAATGTGCTACTGTCTTCTCTTAACTGAGTAGTGTTTAAAAGAAATACTGAATAGCCAATCAGCTGGTAAAACAAGTTAGAAATACTAAACATTTTAGGTTCACTGTTAGAATTTTTTTACCTTATTAGAAGGCAGGCAGTGGTAAAGTCAGACATGGTAACTATAACTGTAAGGCATATTTCCTTCAGCCTTTAGCTCACACTGACCTTCCTCAAAAAAGTAAAAGAAAGCTTATTTACCAAGATGTGACAAAGATGTGAAGCAAGTAGCAGTAATTACATTTAGTCTTTAACTTGCCCATACGTTCAGGAATCTGATCCTCCTGGGCAAGTGACATCCTTTTTTACTTGGAATAAGTTAGAATTTTGTTTTTTACAAAATTTGTGGATATTGCCTATTGGAAGTATCCCCAAATATCTAAAAGTATATATAAATGATTCAGAGAGCTCCTCACCTTGCTTTCCCAGGACTGTCAGGTATGAGGGTGAAGCTGATTTAGGGGTGTTTTATTTGGGAGCCTGTCTCTTGCTCTCATTAATTTTCTTAGTTGATGCTCTTAAAACTCCTTTCTAGAAGGACATGGAAAACAGTTATTGAAATTCAGTTATATTCCCTTGGGTTTTTACCAAATGGAAAGAATCTGTTTAACTTTTGTACAGGCTGAGTTTCTTCTGGTTAGTCACAGTGTGGGGCTTGTTTTTGCTATGAGTTTATCAGTATTTCTAGATTATGCTACCATGTCATGTCATTGAATTCTATCTCTCGAACTTTTGCTTAAGTACATTTTAATCTCCTTTCTAGTTCTGATTTGTCCTTCATTCTTTCATTGCAGTTAACTTCTCATGAAATGGTTTATTTTCATTCACAGTTAGAGACACTGCCCTTTCCAGACCAAAGGAGTGCATTTTTGGCTTCTGCAGTGTATTATATACATTCAAACAAGAAATTATATACCATTCTTATTTACTGCAATAAAACCCAATGAACAGTGACATAGATCTTTCTCAATTAAAAAGTTACAACTTTTTGTTTTCTTGAGAAAATACAAAGATTTCTGAAATCATGGTGTACAGTAGCATTTACTGTTTTTCTTGGATAGTAAGTTATAAATAAGTAGCTTGTGAATCAATAGCTAGAAGTTTTAGTCCCTGGTTTTTATTAAATCCTATGTTATTTGCTCCTGATCTAAGGCCCAAGAAAAACAATTATAACTTGCATGCACCAATTTGCTGAGTTACTGAGCCAGTTTACCTTTGCTTCTCTAAACAAAGGACTGTAGAGCATAAAAAAGGGATTTGAGGAATTTTTGCATTGAGTGGTCACTTTGAACTTTTTTAACCATGGAAAACTATACAGTATCTCAAATTAAAAAAAAAAAAAAACAACCAAACAAATTTTTTTTTTCTTTTGTGAGATTTTCTGTCATAAAAAGATATGTTCAGAAAAGTTTAATTTTCATATGACATTTTCTCTAAGAGCATTCTGTAAAAACACTTGAGTTTCTTGAAACTAGCACAAAATTTTGTTTCAGACACCTAAGTTAGATTACAGCAAGTCAAACACTCTGGATTCAGAAAATGTGCTGATTGGTGAACCTATCAAGAAAAGATTTACCTAAATGCTGTTCTCTCAAGATGATAGTAATAAATGACTCCTTTGTAGGATGGCTATTTCAAAGAAAAAGTTATTACACTACATATATAATGATAATAAGCTGTTAGAAAACTTCCAGCTCACTCTGAAGTTTGGATAAACAGTTAAACCCTAAGTTAGCTGTTCGTGTCATATTACCTGTTCTGCACAGGAGTGTGTACAGCAAGAGTTTGTGGTTTGTTTGTAACTGTTTTAGTGATGTTATAACTTTAGACCCATTTTCCTGCTGTTCTTGAGCTCTTTGGGAATGGATGAGGTGGAAGGGTGGCTGTGAGTTCTGTCAATGCACCCAAAGCTCTGGATCTCAGTTCTGACCCTGTCACTCGGGTCAGGCCATTGTGTAACCAGTGTCATTTCCTTATTGAACATACAGACATAGGCCTGTCTCAATGTATACACATATCTTTTGGAAAAGAAAATCCAGTTAAAAAAATTATCGTGTCTTTAAGATTCTGGGGACAGACTAAGTACCAATGATGCTGTTAGACAAATGTCCTTTTAGAAAATTGACAAATGACTTGTGAAAGTATAAAGAGATCATTTTCCTGTTATTGCTGTGGAGTGAAGGGCAGAATTTCTCCTAGAAATCTGTATTTTTCCTAGTATATTTAACAACTCTTGGAAGACTTTAATTCTCTGATGTTTTTCTGTTCTATTTGTTCTTGACAAATCTATAAAATACAAGGAAAACTGGTTTATGCCTTTATTTCAATTCCAGTTTTCTTCCCATGCTTTCTGTTTCAGGGAGAAGTACAACTTCTATTTTAGAACTGTGAAGAGTAGAATAAAAAGTAGCCATGTTGTTTTAGTGTCTCTTGCAATTTTAGGGACAAGTGTTAAAGGCAGAACATATTATGAGAGGTGATAAGAAAGAGAGTTTTCTTCCATTGGGGATGGATTTGCAAATTTAGCCTCTAGACCCAGTGTGAGTGAGTGCAAAGCTCTACTACTTGAACATATTGAGACCAGGTGTGAGTCTGATCCTTCCTCTCTTGTGGCTCATGCAAGTTTCTAGTCACTGAACTTGCACAATGGTTGTCATCAAACTATTACTGCTCATTATTTAAGAGGCCAGTCATTAAAAGGACTGAAAATCGTCAGATTTGTAGCTTGCCATGCTCTACAGCTGAGTGGTAGCACTGTTGTCATTTAGCACCAGTGAAATTTATGTGGCTGTTCTTGGAGAGAACAATAAATAGCAACCTCTTTGTAGAGGCATGTGCTCTGCATGCTGTGGAGATCCTGGTTTCCTCTTTAAAGACAGCACCAGAGCCTGCAGGTACCTCAGAAGGAGCTGTGGTGGCAGTGGGGTGGGATTTGGAGATATCACTGTAATAGAAACAAAGTCATTGATGTCACAGGCCCTTGGTTTTTAGGTGCTGGTGAGTGTTGAGCCTCTCTGACCAAAAGATTTTATCTAGAACATTTTATTAAAACAAAAAGGGGGGGGGATTTTTGAATAATATATTTTTATCCTGTGCTAGAGGAAAGCTGCAGAGCTTCCCTTTTCCATCCCTCCTCAGAACCTTGGTTAGACTTTCTGTAGAGTAGTTTAACAGTATTACATTAACATTGCCTAGAGCTAGGAGGCATCCCTACCCTTATGCACTAAAAAACCCCATAGATACACCAGGACTAGGAAGAGACATCTATCTCAGAATTACATGCCTAATTTCACTGAATTCAGAGCTTTAGAACAAAATTATAATGTAATTTAAATACCAGGCAGAAATCAAGACAATGCATGCTGCAGGATGTAAATTAACCCTCAGGATTTTTTTCAATATTACTTTCCTTCTCCCTAACTGTTGCCTGTAGAGATCTAAAGCTGATAAAGACATGTGAACACTATTTTCTCTATTCCTATACAGGATAGGCTGTTCTGTAATTGACAGTGTTTTGCTGTTTTCCAGAAATGTTTCTTAAAAATTAGAGGGCTATGTCTTTCTGGACAGCAGAGAGATTAAAAAAGGACATATACTTTACCTTCAAAAGAAAAAAAACTTATGTCATAAGAACAAATCTTTGGTGGCTTTAGTACATCTATTATAAATTTTGATATTTTTGCCTAGTATTTTTAAACTCTAACTTTTAAAAAATATTTTTGTTAGTAAAATTCATTAACCTAATTCATTAAACTCTTGTTTTTGAACAGTATTTTCTTGAAGGAAAATCTTATAATAGAGTTTTCCTGCTAAGTTTGGGAGGTTGTTTCTTGTTAACCCTCATGAAATATGATGAAGTAACTTTCTTTGTGAGGACTTTGCTATTGCTAATATTCCTCTTTCAGTGTTTTGTTCTGTTTAGAAATGACAGTAGATAGATTTTTCTATCAAAAGTGCATATCAGTCCTTCGTTCTTCATAACAAATAATTTCATGGACTTATATTAACTTATATTTAAAAATAACCACCAAAATAGCTCGCAATTTCCAAGGTCTGAAAGTACTTATTCCCTTTGAAATTGTATCTCACATCTATTAAAAACATCACTGTAGTTTTATTGAATGGAAATACCTTGTCAGTTTAGAGAGTCTGTCTGCTGAAGAGACTTTTTTTAGAGCTTTTCCTTAGATGCTTAAGCACCAATATTTACCCAGGACAGTTTTTGCTTGCCCCTGTCAGTCACTTGGCAGAGTCAGCACAAGGAGAGGAACAGGCTGCAACAAGCCAGGTGCAGATATGAGCTGCACATACGTTTGCAGGTCAGGATCAGTGACAACCAACACTCACACTCAGTCCACAGCAGAATATCTCCCTGTCCTGGATAAGGTTTTGTTGTCTTTTTCTTTTTATCTCTGTTTTGGAAAGCTGCAAATAACTATTTGAGATTTTTTTTTGCTATAGAGAATGGCAAAATTTTGCTATTTAGGCATTAATTTCTTAGGCAAAGAACGTTGTAAAATTTCAGGTATTTAAACAATAAGGAAAAAAGGAAACTAAACCTCTGGTTTGACCCTCGTAGAAAACAAATCTGCGGGGTCTGAACCTGATATCTGTGAATGCCATGCATTTGATTGCATGGTTCTCTTTTGTGGCTGTTTTTGGAATTCAGAGTCCTAAAGTAGGAAAGCCAAGGTTGTATATTATGTCAGCAACCAATGACTGAATTATCAGGTACAGCAGATAGCACCAGGCATGTCAGATAGATTTGGCCCTTACTTCAGTCTCTCATCATCGTAAAACCTGTTTCAAAATTCCTATTCCTTTTTAAAGAGCATTAATTTTTGCTATCTTCTGTGATAATTATCTTCTCTTTCAAGTATACTGAGACAGAAAGCTTCCAAGTGAGACAAGAACTGTGAGAAGTAAATTCCAGATAATAGCTGGATCTCATTTGCATGAGAAATAAAATATTGTGAAGAGTTTGACAAAATATGTCACATAGCTGGAGAATAAAGTGCTTGAAGGTTATGTCCTCCATTATTCATCCTTGTATTTTGAAGGAGCTAACTTTATGTGGCAGTTCTTCTCCCACAAGTCTCTCCCCTGAGAGACTTTGCCTTTTGCAAAAGTCCTTTGTAAGAAAACAGGTGAATGGGACTCTTGGTTGTTCTCGTTCTCTAGGCTGTTTATTATTTTCTTATCAGCAATTTCTGCACACCAGGCTTTACACCAGCTTAGTGTGAGGGAGAACAGACACCAAAAGACCCCAAAACACAGAATCAAGGTTTTCTTAAAGATAATTCACCCAATTATCACCAAGAACGTTCATTGTTTCTGCTTTTCTACTAATAACTCACTAAATTTCTATTCCTGTGGCTCTGCCCTGCAGCAGATTGTGACCAATCATCCTGTGCCCCCAACACTGCAGAACATGGAGAGGATGGAGGAGGAAACTTAAAATCAGCAAGGATCCTCATCTACTTACCATACTAATGAACCCCAAAATCTAAATTTCTCACCCTGTGATAAATTATGTATTATGTTACTATCTAATTTACATTCTTGAGAATTCTGTTTCTTCCCAAAGCCTGGGAAGCCCTTTCTATGGACGAAGGATAAAAGTAGAGTTTGTCAGGGGGTCTCGACCCTTCAGAACCTGCAGATAAATATTCTCTGTATCTGGGTTCCAACACTTTGTCTAATACTATTTTATTCTGATACTGCATTCAGATTTTGTGGAGCAGACTTGTTTCTCAGCAAGTTTTTTGTGTTCAGAAGATTCAGTAGTTGTTTTAGAATCTGGGATAAAAATGTGTTTGGTTTCTTTTTACAGCTGTAACCTCACAGCACATTCTGCACTGTAGACTGAGCAGCTCCCAGCACTCAGCTCTTTGATGAGATGCCTTTGTGTCATGGCATAACTTCTCAGTAAATGTGAGTACCCAGTGGAACAATGGATATCACTGCTGCCAGTCAGTGCTGTGACCACAGGTGGTGAATATTGGCCAGTTGAACATCTCAGCTTTGAAATCCCTTGATTTCTAGTGCTTCAGGTAAAAGGTAGTTTCAGCAACATGCAGGTTGTGAATTCCCTGCTATTCCACAGTCAGAGTGCATTTTATTTCACTTGTCAGTTGGTCCAGAACAGGCCAAGTAAAAAAAAAAAAAAAAAAATCAATCCACATTCATAGTCCAGCTTTCAGGAGGCTACATTTTACCATTGTTTGTATGTTATATCCCATAATTGAATTTTTTACCTGTAATCGAAGCAATTTAATTGTGCTTGACTGAACAAAGGAAGAACCATCCTTATGTTCTCCTTCTTGGACTTACAATTTAAAAATTATGGCCATATTTTTCTAATAAAACTTTAACTCATTCTAAAGTTGTCCCATAAATAAAGAACATTTAATTATTTCCTTAGATCTTTCCCTTCTAGGAAAAAACCTTTACAAAAAGTTAATATTTGTAAAATGTGAAATGGCTGTAGCTGCTAGTTGGTAACTAACATTTACATTCTCTCTTTGCAGTACTAGCCTCATTTAGTGGGTCTTCTAGTATAAGTAATGCAGATCAAATGGCTTTCTGGGCTTTATTTGCTTTAATAACAACTTATACCAACTGTCATTGGAGGAATTAAAAAAAGTCATGATGATCTATTCGCTGAACTGTTAATAACACTAAAGTCTTTAAAATGTCTCTGTATATTTGGCATTCACATGTCGAGAAGCATTCTCTTAGAGCCATTCATGCTTCTTCTCTGCAGCGTGTGTGCACCAATTGCTTGGGACAAACTTTTGCTTGTTTTGAAGCTGCCTCTGTTGCCAAATAAATATTTATACTGGCAGGCACCCCATTTGTTTACCAGCCATTCACAGATTGAACTGCACTTGAAGAATTAATTGCCTTACATAAAGATGCTGTTTATTCTTTGACAGCAGGTTTCTGCATTGCCCCTCTAGGTGGTATTTCTAAAAACAATTCCAGATGGAAGCATGAAAGATATTTCTGTGTTCCCCAACAGGTTTAAAAATAGATGCCTCTGCATGTTTCACACTGATATTCTTGCACCTCTGAGCTGACCTGAGCTATAAACGCTTGATAAATAAAGTATGTTGAAACAGTAGATACACATTTTTCACCATTTCGTACCAGTTTGTTCTTTTTCTTTTTTTTTTTTTTTTTTTTTTTTTTTTTTTTTTTTTGGTCAGCTACAATAGAAGAAAATTATGCTGATGTAGAATCAGAGGATTTTTACATAAGAATATCTTGCAGGTTTTCCTGGTATTTTGGTTTTGTCAGAAAGTTGTAATCAGAAGATATTCTAATGTACCTGAAGATTTGACTCTGTGGTATAAGTTAAAAAATCTTATGTACAGCAGCATGATCTGTTTGCTGAAGCTGGAACATGAAAGCTTTCCTTGTGGAACAATATGGTGAGGAACAGTAGAGAACCACTGCAGCCACGACACAGGAGATGAAGAAATCCTCCTCCCGTTCCTCTCCCATGTACTCTGCACTACTAGCTACAAGCCATAGGAAGCCAGCCCTCTGCAGCTTATCTCATGATTAGATTGAGCAAAATTATTTTGACACATTTCCCACCTAGATTTTAAACATGCTGTAAAATCTCTGGCATTCTCAACCAACGCGATCATCTGTTATAAGAACATTGCTTGTTAACGATTTCCTTACGTTTCCTGTCCAAAATAAGGTAATCTGAGAGTCAGGGTTGGCATCCATGCTCAGAATTTGTGCCCATAAGGAATTCTGTAAGATGGATATACTATTGAGGTAAAACTATCAGCCCTGAAGTTTTTGTTCTTTGAATGCTAGATAAACTTCAGTGTTTTTCCTGCACAGTTGTTCAACAGCAGTGACTGCTATTCAGCAAAATATTTCATGTCTCTTAAATACCATAGTGTTCTAGAGAGCTTTTAATGGACAGTGTCATAAAATGTGGAATATTTTCTCAGTGAAAGATAACAGTCCAAATTACAATATTGCCCAATAAGGCTGAAGGTGCTGGCAGTGCTCAGCTTCTGTGATGGAGTAAAGGAAAACTGAAAGGGCATATGTTCCAACATGAAGCAAAATCCTCCTTCTCTAGCAGCCACATAGTTAATGGAGTTAGAGGTGTGTGAATGCTTCTCAACCGAGGCAGGATGAGAAAAACAGAGTAAAAGCTCATAGTGTGGTCTTCAGACAACTTTCAAACAACATTTTATGAAAAAAACTGATGTAATATATAACCTATATCTTTCAATGATGCTGAGTGTAAGTGAAGCATGCTTGAATTGTTTTTATTATAATAATATCACAGTCATGAAACTCTTCTCCTTTGACTTGTTTGAGGCTAAAGGACCCTTAGCAGTCAAGCTGAGGAAATGGGGGAAGGCAGGGTGAGGATGGGACACAGACTCCTTCTCCCACAGAAGCTTTTCAGGGCCAGGGATCCTTTGCTGCCTGGCAGCAGGCTGGGACACAGGGAGACTCAGGCTGTCTCCATTTGAATATTACCTGTCTCCATTTGAATATTACCTGTGGAGTCTGCTGGGAGAAGGAGGGATGACGTCAGACCTGGTCCATTTTACTTTATAAAATAGCAAGAGGGGAAAGGAATATATTAGGTATTGCAGGATATTTTTAAGAGCTTTGCCTTCTTGGATGTCTTTGGTTTCACTGAGGGGGAAGATATCTTCTTGGAAAACATACAGTGTCAACATTCAGCTGTGGATCATTCTGTTCCTCTGCTGTGAGACCTGTGTTGTCCTAAATAAACAGCCAGTAGTTTTTGAGTCCTGTGAGCTTTTTCTCCTGATTACTTTTTAAAGTTTACTAAATAATTTAATTATATTCTTTTCCTAAAATGAAATGTGTGGTGAAATTATTAAATAACTTAGAAAGGGTGTTCTAGGTTGATTTTTCTTTTGGTTTTGCTTGGTTTTGGATTGAGGGGGTAAGATGTCCAGAAAGAGTTCTTGCTGTCTCCTATTTACAAAATTTAGTGAAAGTTTGTTATTTGGGTCCTGACCACTTTCCACTTTTCCAGATATTCTTATTCGAAAATGAATAATTCTAGCATTACAAAGATGGTATATTTTTGTCTACAGGAGTCTTATTTTTTAATTTTTTTTTGTCAGAACAGTTTCTTCATTTTGAAGTGCCTTTTAGAAAACTAGGAAATTTTCACAGCCCCAGACATCATAAAGATTTAAGAGGTGATGTCAATTTTGTAAACATCCACTGCTTCACATATACCTTGACTTCCCCCATGCCCTCCCATAAAAGAAAGATACATGCAGTGTTACTTCCAAAGGAAGAAATATTTTTCCCTTATCTTTTCCAGCCTGTAAAAGCACCTCCTGAGATATTTTAAAGAAGATTACAGTCTGCAGCACTGAAATGCAGTTAAAAAATGGCATGCTATCTGTTACAGGGGAGCTGGCTGTACGTGCTCTATCATTTGAGCCTCCTGCACGTGGATCACTTTCATGGACTAACTCCATGAATATACTCAGATCACAGGGATAAATAACTAAAGGTGCAAGAGGAAGATGCAAAACTACACCTGGTGTCTTTTCACTGCAGCAAATATTAGAGATTAAGATGTAATATAAAAGTATCATATACAGATTTCCCTCGCATCCACAGTATTTATTGAAAAAGCTGGAGGGGATGTAATTTTTTCGTTCGTTTTTCTGTACTCAAAGCAAAAGATGAGATGGATAAATACTGCTAGTCCATTGTCATTAACTGCTAATGATGGTGATTTAAGAAAAGATATTAATTATATATTCACTATAAGGATAAAGAACAGAGGTCAGTGATTGGCACCCATTGAATGAACCTTTTGAGTAAGTTACTACTTAGTACCCAGGAAGCTTCATTTAAGAATTTCAGTGTTGCTCAATAGGTTTCATCCCATAGCCTGAGCAATAATCTGTCAGGAATGATAGAACAGATTTTGGGATGATTAAAAAACAAAGAACCACAAAAAACTCCTCAAAACAAACAAAAAAACCCCCAAACCAAACAAAAGAAAAAGAAACCCAAACTCAAAAAGAATAAACCAAAAGGAAACCTAAAATAATGGAATGAACAGGATCTTTAATAGGCAAGGACTTCTATTCCCAGAAGGCTTTAATTTTGGCTAGCTATCATTTTTGTCATAGAACAGTCAGAAAAATAATTCCTGATTTCTCATCAATCCAGTTTGAAATTTTAGCTATCATTTGTGCTCTTGGCTGTTTATCAGCATTGTGAAAGTAGCACTCACATCCTTCTCCCTGTTCCAGCCAGCATTCCTGATATGCTCTTTATAGCCCAGATGCCTTGACTGAATCCCAGGCAATCTGAAAGCAGCTGAAAAACGTATGATCATTGCAGGGGGATTTGGATCAGGCACAGCAACAAGAACATTTCAAATTTGGAATGATGTGGAAAAGCGGGTGTCATGGCAGAAATATGTGCGTGGGCGCTTGTATAAAACCTGTACACAATATGCTTGTCCTGTTTTTCCAACTATTATTTCTTTTCAGCTGTTTGTTTGAAAGAATGCAAATAAATATTAAAAGTTTTAATATTGATTTGATGCAGATTTTCATAAAAAAGTGAACAGGGATAATCTGCATAAGGGTGTTTTTCCCTTATCCTGCAAAAGCAGAGAATTTGAAGGTGAGGAACAATTTCATTGAAGTACTCTTGAGAGACCCACAGGAATACCTCATGTTTGGGAGAACAGCTAAAGTGCAGCCCTGACCTTTGTCTGTGTGAGAAGGATGCATGCAGAACTGTTCAGTGCACGCTGGCGAGTGATTACTTACACAATAAACAAGATTTGACCAAACAAATCTCTCCTTATGTCACCAACATACTTTGGCTGCACTCCTTCAGATTCATCCTAAAATCCCCCTCCCCATGCCTCCTGTTTTCTCTTTTTTTTTTTCCTGCAAGGACTTCCAAATGCCTCAGAGTGTGCTGACAGCACCAGGCACTCATTACTGTGACTCTCACTGTCGAGACAATCAAACTGTGCAGGGCAGGAGGGTGTTGTGACTGTCTTCTTCAGAGTCTGCCTTCAATATGGAAAAAGTTCCTAAAACAGCTTCTACTGTGGCTTCTCTCCTGTCGTTGTGACCTTTTGTTTTTGTGCAACTGGAACTTCATTAGTTTGTTGCTGCATGCACAGTTTCCAATGGCTGCTTTGAAGACATGGTAATTATAGTAATAATTTCCAACTCATTTACTAGTCATTGACTATTTTCTTGCAAGGCAAAAGTGGAAATAAGATCTTGCCCAAACGACTCCTCATTGAACAGTGATGCCTTAAGTCAAATCTCTATCTGGAAATTTTTTTCTCCAGTAAATTTTGCAAGAAGCTGTCATTTTCCCAAGGTCTGTGCTTGCAACTGCATAATGCAAACACTAATACTCTAGATCATTTCACATGTTAGTAATAGGGGAAGCATTTACCCATCAGAGGAGGGAAAAAAATCTATTAGATAAAACACTTCATTTACTGAAAGCTAAATAAACTGTTATTCTGTGCAAGTTTGCAGTGCTTTTCCTTTAAGCTTGTGAACAAGCCTTTGGGCTGCACTGCTTATTTGATCATCATAACCATCAGTAGCTTCACTGTAGAAACTCCAACAACAACTCCCTGTTTTGGAGCTTGATTCTGCAAGGAACTGAGTATCACCTGGAAAGTATTTTATATCCACAGTTTCTGGCTAAGGCAGTTTGGACTGACCTAGGCCTTTGGCCAGGATTTATCATGAGGAATATAGGTATCTTTTCAAAAGGAGCCAAAGAGAGTCATGTGTGGACATAATTGGTAAATGCACAGTGCTGTCCATTTGCACATGCAAATTTGCTAGCATAAATACAGACTGGCATGTGTATTTATTAGTTTATGGGCTCTGCCTTAGCACCTGCTTGAATTTAGCCCCTAGCGTTATTAGTTGCTCTGACTGAATTCTGTGTTTTGACTAGAGGTAACCAGAAGATCTGAGTTCTGGTTCAGTTCTGGTGTTGTATTACAAGAAGCATGCTCTTGGAAGCCTAACTGAAGCCTGCTCAGCTGAGCAGTGCACAAAGTGCCCTTCTCCTAGCTGATACACGGGAAAGGAATCATTAGTCAACCACCATTCCCTTCTGCTGTTCTGACTGTGAATGAAAAGTCGATCTCTGTGTTTCCTGTGGCCATTCCTTTTGCAGACCATTGGCATCTCCAGCTGCAGAACAGCTGAGCTTCAGCATTAGCTGCTGGTCCACAGTGATTTACTTGAAAAGCTGAATGCAGTGGCTTACCAGCTATTGAGTAACTTTTCTCATATTTGTTCTGTTTCCTGTACTTGCTCAAATGGGAACAGTTGTGTTTATGGGATGGCAAAAAGTGGCTCATGTGATGGCATTTAAGCTTTACCACCAAAGATGACCAATTTGGGAGCAATTTTAATGGTGGCAAACCACTTGTTGGAACTGGGGAGAATCCTTCTCCAGCTGTGATGATCCAGCAGTGGTTTTGCATCAGTTGCTTGTGTAATTCCAGTTCATGAAAGGTTGTCATGATTAATAGAGCAAGTACTCTGAACACTGCTGGAGGAAGACGAGCCAGGGGTTTGGAGTGCCTTCAGCAGGAGCCCACTGCAGCCATGACTTTGACACTGTGCAGGCCCTGCACTCAATAGAATACATTTATTTAGGCACTCTCTCAAAAGAAAGGGAAATGCTCAGTGAGGCAGATCATATATTACACATTTCAGTGACAGCTCATTCCTCACAGATCTGGTAAGTGAGCAAATGGCACAGCTCTCTTTGGAAATGGAGGTTATTTTAGCCATTTAAAAATAACTTTTTTACTAATGCATAAATGAATCTCCAACATTTTAAAGTGTGATTACTGGCCTGAATGCAATTTGTTTTTAATTGAAAGCGCAACTCATATTAAATAAAGGAATTTCTAAGACTTCCTAGTTCTTCTGTGCCAGAAGGTTTTATACTTTTATCTTATTTGCAATTTAGAAGTTTCTATTTTTTGATCACGAGGAAGGGCTGCAGAGGGCTTTATTAACAGTAACTGAAAGCCAGTGTTGAGTCTTATCTAGAATTTTAGGAGAGGATTATTACCAGTTTATTTTTGAGCAATCAGTTATTGTTTGTGAACAGCGCACAAACCTGCAGTAAGACTGAGGAGGTGACTGCCCCTCTGCTCAGCCCTGGGGAGGTCGCCCCTGCAGTCCTGTGTTCACTTGTGGCATCTCAGCACAGGAGGCAGAGGGAGCTCCTGCAGCAGCTCCATACGGAGATGGGTGAGGGCTGGGGCATCTCTGAGGAGGAGAGACTGAGGAAAGGAGGGAGCTGAGCCTGTTCAGCCTCAGGAGATGTGACAGAGAGTCACGGTCCTCTCATACAGGCGGGGTGTCATGATGGTTCCTTTATGGACCTCAGAGTGCAAAAAGGCAAACAGCAGGGGACACTCAGCAGTTTAATCACAACAATGCACTTTTATTGAGTACTAACAACACAGTTATGCAACAGATGGGAGAGAGGGAGAGAGAAAGAAAGAAAGAAGGTGAGGCTGGGATAGAGCTCCCAACGGATGAGACGAAGTCCTCGTGGTCCTCGGCCAATGGACGCATCTTCCTTCCATGGGGAGATGTCAGATTGGGGCAGCTTGGGGAGGCACTGTTATAGCCCTTTCCATGGCAGGAGGCAACGGGCCAAAAATGAGGTGTGGGTTCCTGTTCAAAGAACAGGGCAGGACGCAGCAGAGCAGGCCGATCCTCAATCAGCTCGCTGTGACGTTGCCTGTTGTTTTCCCATGACAGCACCTCAGCCGGTGAGCACCCCTGCACCAGCTCAGCCGAGCAGGCTCCCTGAGCTGGGGGTTTCACAGTTTCAGTCCAGTCCCCAGGGCCTCATCAGAGATCATGAGGCAGAATTTTTAGGGACTTTCGTGACAGTCTCTTACACAGAGGGAGCCCAACAGAGTCTGCCAGGGACTGAAGGGAGGTGGCAGAGCAGGGAGCCAGCTCTGCTCAGGGCTGCCAGGAGATGGGACATGAGCCCAGGGACACAAACTGATGCACAGAAGTTCCACCTGAACGTGAGGAAGAACTTCTTTACCATGCAGTAGCAGGACACTGGAACAGGTTGTCCAGAGGGGTTGTGGAGTCTCCCTCACTGAAGATGTTCAAGAACTGTCTGGAAAATATTCTATGTAATGTTTTCTGGGATGACCCTGCTTGAGCAGGGGAAGTTGGACCAGAGGACCCACTGTGGTCCCTTCCAACCTTGCCAATTCTGTGATTCTGTGGAAAAATGTTTTAAAATTATAATCTCTTGTCTCAAGTAAAAATTGCTGTGAATTTTCTAATTTTATAAAATGTATACCTTAACATAAAATTGTTAATTGTACTGAGACAAAGTTCTTGTTATTTCAGGTACAATTTTATTTGTTTTCTTTCTATGTGGCTGTGCTCTCATTTTTGGGACTTAAAAGCTGGTAGGGAAGCCAGATATTCCTTTCCTCACTCTTCGAAGTGCGTTGACATTAGCACAGAGTGATGGCCCAGCTGGACCCCTACGGGTGCAGGGTAAAGCCTGCTTTTGGTGAGCTAATGTTCAAAGTTTCTTAGACCCAGCTTCTGTGGATGATGCTGGTGATCTTTCCTCAGGCACAGACCTGACAAGGTGAGATCTTTACTCTGTGTGCAGGTCGGTGCAGAGGTGGTAGGAGAAGGACATTTGTGGAGAGGGAGAGAAAATTGTGTTTGTGCCTGGCTGGCCCAGCACCCACCCTCCCTGGGGCTTCACAGGAGAACAAGCAAAGGAGCCCAATTTAGTTTCTGTCAGACCAGTTTTAAAAACCTACTATTTCAAATTTTAGTCATATCTATATATTGATAAAGGGAGAGGGGGAGTGTTCCTCATCTAGCATAACTTGATGGGAACAGGTTTGCAGGTCTGATCCGAGGTGTGTACATGAATACACTCCTTTCTTTGTTGTCACAAAATAGTTTTCCATGTTTTCTCTGGTGGGAATTCATCCATATTAAATCACATCATAAGTGTGCAGTTGTTTGGATTCTCAAGACACTGAGTTGTCGATTGCTTTGGGTTGTCCCTTGGGAACACCAAATGTGGTGCTTGTAGCCTCATTTCTCCAAAGAACAGAGATGCAGTCATGGACAGAATATTAAATGTTTTTTGGGGTTTTTTTCTGTGTAAAAAAAGTTTTAAGCTTTATTTTCCCTCCATATAAATAATTTCATTGCTGTCTTGGAAAACAACAGTCTGTGTAGATGGTTAAAATGTCATTAATCACATAAATAACTTCCCACCTGTAGTAAAATTCTGGCCCAGCTGTACCAAGCTGAGCAATTTGACAAGGGACTGATTTCAGTTTGCTACATAGCTAAAAAAAGAAGTCAGGTGAAACAACTGAATGCTGACATTTAAGTAGGAGTAATAAATCAAACTGGTGGGTGGGGAAAGGAATGTTCCTGTCATCAGAAAGAGGACTGTTTTTTTCATGTGAAAATGAAATGCATTTGCAAAGGCTGGCTTGTTCACACTCCATACCATTGCATATTAGAGAAATGACTAAACAAACAAAAAAGTATAATTACAGCCTGTTAGGTAAGTTCAGCAGTTTAGCAGTGTCACAAGCATCAAATTCATTAGAAGCGCAACTTGAAAGTCTTTAACGTGGTAATTGCCTTTTTTTCTCTCTTCTGGTAATCTCTACCCTTGTATTCCTGCCACAGCTCTCTTCTGGTATCTATATATGTTAGTAAGAGCTTTCATTGAAAACTGAAGTATCAGTCTCAAAACTAATTGTTAACTGGGAGATATCCTAGGACAAAATGAATTTCATCTGTGTTGGTTTCTGGCTTGAGGGAAGCACAGTCAGTGTGGTGAGATGTCTGCAGGAAACCTGCACAGATGGAGGCAAGAGAGCGGGGAGGGGTGAAAAGCTGAAATAACTTTAGTGTACCTCAAGCTTTTCATAGTGGCTAACAAGCCACTTTGGTGAATTTACTTTGTGGAACACAAATGATTTGTTGCTTTTGTATGACTTTGTTAGTCATGTTTGTGTTTGTGTCCTGCCCTGCTGCTTACCTGGGAGGTGTTTGTTCAGTTTTTATTACTGGGCTAGGAAATACTCCTGTAAACCTGTAATGATTCTCCAATTTGTCCTTGGAGAGTTAACTCTCTCACAGTCAGAGGGAACTTCTTTTCCTGAAGAGGCAAGTTCTTTGTTGGACTTATGTAGTGCATACAGATAATACCTCTTGATATTTTCCTCTCACAATTCCTCCCTCTCATGCCCTAGGTCCTTCAGTTGGGAATTAATGCTTCCATCATCTGATGTAAGTTAAGCACCATCTTAACTTCAGGCTTTTAGGCTGGATATTCAAGCAAAACTTATATGTCTATAGGAGAATAACACATGCACAGAAAACTAATATTAGCAGTAAGAAAAACACTTTTTGATCCAAAGCAGAATATTTGAACTCAGATATTAATTCCTTGAAATCATTGAAATTTGCAGCCTAATTTTTTTTTCCATGTTTCAAGCAATAGATCATTGAAGTATGTTCACAGTGTGTTGAGTTTACCAAACTTCAGTGTAATTTTGACATGATTGCCCCTAGGTGAATTATTCAAATGACATATATGATGTGTCTCATTTCCAAAGCGGGTTTGTTTGGCTTTTATATGATTAATGAACCATCTTAATATAAACTGTGCAAAAAATGTCAGTGAATTTATTTGTTGCTGTTGTTTGCTGGATTTCATACTCCTGTGCTAGCTGACCCAGTGCAGTTCAGCTCACAGGAGGATTTTTTTAGCTCACTGCTTTTCTCATGAAGGAGTTGTTGTCATTGAATCTCTATGGTAGAAGATAACAGAGCTGGAAATACACCTGCAGCCTTGCTTGTGGCATTTCAAGGACTGATATGAATCATGCTAATATTAAGTCATGATTATTTTTGCACAGGGTTGAATGTATGTAAGCACATAGATGTACTCTCTCTATATGTATATATATATATATAAACTTGTGGAAGAGTCAAGTGACAAATGGGCCTCAAGATTACTAGAAAATATAGCTGAATGCCACTAGCTAGAATTACAATCTGATGTTACATCCACCTGGTGTTCCAAGAGACTCCTGAATTTAAAATTTAGAATATTTCCCTTTATGTGTCAGTGGTGTGTGTGTGTGTGTGTGCTGCAGTTCAGAAACTGATAACGGTATATAAGGTTGATCTTTTAAAATTAATTTTAATGAGCTATGTGGGTCTTCCATGGATTATAATACTTAAGATGATTACAGAATTGAGAGAAAGGTAAAGGGAAAATGTCTGTTTTACAGAAAGCTGCCTATCTACTCTCCTAGAAATAGTATGGGAATACAATATGTGCAATATAACACTCTTCCCTGATAAGTAACAGATGAGATGCTGTAGTGTTGCAACTGTGGTGGGAGCAGTCTCAATGGCACTCTTTGTTTGACACTAATGAATGTAGATCCTCTGGGTTGGACTGCTTTACCAGACTCTCATCTGAGACAAAGCCAGGAAGAACTGCTCACAGGACTCCCCAGACCTGTTCCAGGTCCTGGCTCTGAACCTTGTCTAGATTTGATAGAGATCTGGAATTTGCTAATGTACACAGAAAGCCATAACAAAATATGGTGATTGATGTATTCTGTTCCATAAACAGATCTTCCTCTGAGCAATTAAAAGAGTATCATTGCACTACATCTTCTTCAAATTCTCTTGAGAGTGTCTAAGTTAACTTGATGTACAGATAGCACATGTAGAAATAAATATATTAAAGTTGCCTAATGTTTATAATAGTCTATCTTTGCTTGCATATAATATTGCTGAAATGTTGTAATTTCAGTTAATATTTTCTGCTTCAGGCTTAATTGTTTTGGAAAATGTTCAGCAAAAATGGTCCAGTCATTGCTAAGAAGGTACCAGGAGGGGCTAGTTTACCTAGGTTGAAAGATATGTAGATAAAGTATTGAAAAGTTTTAGTAACTTCAAGCTTTTACAGGCAAGGGAAAGTCAGAATTTGGGGGTCATTAACATATTTTGTCATTCTGTGAGAAAACCAGTGAGGTTTGTTCATATTGTAAGCTTCTTAAGATTTTACCTATGTCCATAACCTATTGAGATTTCATAAAATTCAGCATCATCTGCAGGATCCATTCACATTAAACATATCCTGGCCCCTATGTTTCTCCAATCTGCTAACCAAACTGTGTACCTCAGGACCATAATTTATATTCTGCTGCAGGACTCTGAGGGGCAGCCAGGATTTTTCACTCCTTTTTCTTCTTCCCTAGCTACTCAGCTTCACTGTAATAAAAGTCACAAAGACATAGATTTTGCTCTTAGTGGAAAAAACCCTTTTCATACTGCCAGTTGTATAGCAGATATTACAATGTTCTGTCCTAACTTAACTGGACATATTTATTAACAAGGTTGCTGCACATGAAGCTGAATTCCAGCCTGAGTTATGCTTGTTTACCCCTGAACTTTACATATAAAACCAACATGTATCCATAATTTTTTTCACACAGTGATTTACATGGATGAATATGTATTGCTTAATGGTATTTTGACTCATTGCAGCCCTTGAACAACTATGTTCAAGGTGCAGGACTGAAGATTGTGCTAATTGTACCATCTGGTAATCTGAATTCATAGGCAAAAGCATGCCTGGAGCATTGAAGGATAAATCTTCTCTCTGAGGTTTAAATAGTTTATATAGAGCAGTCTGGCAGCAATACAAACTTTCTACCCCAAGCCTTCTCCACATCCCTACTTGGCCTGGGAAATGGGAATGTGCTTTACTAGTTAGCTACTCCTGATTTCTGTGTGTTTTCCAACCCACAGTGAAGTTTTAATTTTAATTGAAGGAGAGAGAGGAAGAGTTTCGTAGTGAGATAACTTTTTCCTGACATGCACATGAGGATAAGGGGCAAATAGGAAGCCACAAATATTCTAAAAAGACAAATTAATGATCCTATTTCCTATACTCTTCGGTGTGCTGTTCAACAAGTTTCATGTAACAACTCTCCTCATGGCAATGTTGGTTCCATTGTGCCAGCAGATTTCTTTGAAAAAAAAAAATATTAAGCAGTCTAAATTTCAGCTGAATACACAACTCTAACAAAAAAAGAAAAAAAATCTATTTGTTTCCTTTCTTAATGGCCAGCCATTAGAGATTCTGAAAATAGAATGCATTTCGAAAGTAGTTTAAGAGCTACTTTAACAAATCTTTATTATTTATTGGTTGACACAGATGACAGATCTGAGCTACTTTAGAGTTGAAGGTGTGGCTGATGGTTTGTGTGCCCTCCTTGACCTTGTCAAGGGCAAATGCAGTTTAAAGTTGTTTATAAACTATAAATCTCATGGTAAAGAATGATGCGTGCAGTATACTTCTTAAATGATTAAAAGTACATTGTGTAAACAGGATACTGCAGTGGGGAAGTCCCTGAAGAGTGGGATTCTCCTCAGCCTGCTATGAACAGACACGTAGTACAAGCAGATCATTAAAAAAGGGTTTCTGTCACTGCACCTGGTCCCTGTGGCAACAGCGCTGTGGGTATCAGCTGCATGTAGCAATGAAAGTAATACAAGATGTTGATGTTTTAAAGCAATCAGGTCAAACCCGAGTTCCTTTAAGGTTTCAAGAGAACTGCTCCAGATGATACAAACGCCGCTCTGCCCCTCAGCTCCTGAGAGTTTAGAGGAGTATGGCAAGAGCAGGCTGCCAGGGCTGGGGGGCTCACTCTCACATTGGGTGCCTGTGGCTCTCAGACATTTGCCCTTTAATTACACTCATTCCAAGCCCTGCCTAGCCTTCATTCTAGCTCTGGACACACTTCTCCACGATTTTTGCACATACTGTAATGTTTGAATGAAATTGGTGTATACAGGCTGTAGTGCTCACTTGCTACCCTGTGCTCAGCTCAGACGAAGTAGAACAGGATTGGAGTACTTGAGAGAGCTATTTAAAATGCTTTTGTCCAAAGCAAAGACTAGCAATCTCACCCTTGCAGTTCTAAGAAAAACAAGCTGCCCATGAGACTTAATGGACTTGCCATGGCATGCAGATAAGTCTGTTATTTTATTCAGGATTCACAAGCTTACACAAATTCCTGTGAAGATATTAGAAAGTTTTTGATCCTAGAGAGCTTAAACTGGTTGCAAAGTGGTACAAAACTGTACAGTTTTGTCACTCAAAAATTACCATGATTAAGTGGTGAAAAAAATTGCATATTTGGTGGTGTGATGAAATAGAAACAAGAATGACTGCCTGCTGACATTGGTTTTGCAAGATCACATTTCACTCAGCATAAGAGAATTTGCTTCTCTACTTCCTGCATGAGGGTCCAAGTCTTCTCCTTGTGTAAGATTTTCTAATACTGTTTTTGAATGGCACATTATAACCCTGTACAGTTCCTCCTGTCTCCACCCCCTTTGTCAGTTACCCATTAGGTTTTACTAAATGTAGAGGATAAAAACTACTGAAATTCTGGCATTGTGGAAACTGAGGGAAATTTAATGCCCCACTAGTTTATTTATTTATTTAATTGTAAAGGTAGAACTAAATGACAAAGACTTCTACACAGTTCCTATTTCACAGCTTACCTTTGTTTGTGTATTTTGAGTATTTCTCACATAGATCTTGAACTACAAAATTAGGATGTGAGTCTGAATTTCCTCAGATGAGTAAAGAGTTGGAAGTTACGCTTCAAAGATAACCACGTTATTATTTTACACTTCCACATATATGGTTTTTACTAATTTCTGGAATATTTTGATAGAAATAGTTTCATTTCAAATCTCCCACTAAGTAGTGTTTGTACTCCTCTGGATGAGTTTACAAAGGGACATCTCAAAGGCAAAGTTATATTTTATCAGTTGCAGAGATTCTTATCAATTCTTATATTGGACATCTTGCCATGATGCAGTTCTAGTCGTGTTTCCCTCTGGCATGGAGAGGTGAATGCCTTAAGCAAGGTTTCTACTAATTTTACTCTGCAGATACAAGCTTTAAAAACAGACCAGCTGTGAGAGCTGGTCTGACCCTGTACACAAGGGTTTTTTTTTTTCAAAATTGGAGACCAGGACCCCTTCTAATTTCTCACAAGCAATGCTTTCCATGCAGTGTTTTCAACCAATGTGCAGAAAGACAGCAGTGATATGGAAAACGAAAAACTAACTGGATGTTGAATGTGTCTCAGCACAAGCAGGGGCTGGACTGGAACTCCTTTAAGCCAATTACATGAACAGCTCCTCTTTTTGTGGTGTTTCCTTTTGCTTTTCAACAAGAAACAGGAAGAAACCTTTCCTCTTGCACATAGTAGCTTTATTTAGGTGTTGCCAGCTTTGTTCATCAACCTGTCAGAATCCAGACTGTCTTCAGGAAGGCAATAATAATAATAATAATTAAAAAGACAAAGGGAGAGGGTTCCATGGGGTCTGTAATTGGAATTTAGTGCAATGTCACTCTAGGGGAGTAGAAAGGAATAAGAAGTGATGGAGGAAATATACGGAAAATTATGGAGATGCCAAAAAACGCTAATTTTCTTTGAGGGGGCTGGGGTGGGTGGAGAGTGGGGAAGGGGAGATATCTGATCCCCCATGCTTCATTTGAAAATTAACAGTTTAGTATAAAACTGTTAATGCTCCAGGCCTTACTTGGATGCTATGAATATTTTGAAACTTCTGTGTTTAGTATGCACATTGGTTGTCTAGCTTATGGGGCAGTTTAGAGTTTTGTTTAGACGTTTATTTCAACTTAGGAACTAAATATTAGAGAACCACAGTTAGGATCAAGTCAAAAAAACAACACTTTAGACCAAATTTTAATCCATAGCAAAAACTTTCTCATTGTCTCAACTTTGGATTTTGAGCTATTTTCAGCTATACCAGAACTGTATGATTGAGCAGCATGGTTTTTTTATAATATATGGTGGGCTGCAGAGTCTGGTTCCACTAGGATTTTGCAACTTGGGCATATTCTGAAGCCAAGATATGATTTTTTTTTCATCCCAAAAATGAGTATGTTGACTGCTACAGATACTATATCCCATTCACTGTGGATGAGGGCTTTGGGATTTTCTCCTCACTGAGAAGCAGCATCTTTGCAGGTACATGACAGAAATCACCTTAACCAAGTACATTTCTTTCATTAAGTTCTTAGGTACTGCACTTCTGAACTTTAAGGAGCAAGAATGAATATTAAAAGTGGAAAACCCACAAGAGGAAATAATTGATCTCCTTATAGCTCAACTGATCCAAAACATATTTTTGCAGATTCATATTCCAAGAACCACCCACACAGTTGCTGATCTGAGCAGACTAAGCAGCATTAAATGGTAATACTTTTTCCTTTAGTATTTTCTGATGGTTAGCAGAGCTACCAGTCTGCTAAAGAACAGTTATATATGGTTGTATAACCACCCCAAAGTTGCCAAAATGTTATATAAATTGATGAGTGCATAATATTTTTTAGTCTAAGGAAATGTTACAAATCTTCCTAGATAGCTGTTGGTGTGTACCTTGTTCCAGTCCTATTTAATAGCTCCTTACCCAAATGTTGGTTGGGTTTGGTTATAAAAGCCCAAGTACTCAGGGTGTATTATCAAGATATGAATGATGCATGTAACTGTGGTAAAATAATGCTGCTATTAGAATGGAAAGTAGCAATATAAGTGCTAAAAAATGTAGGCAGTGCTTTAAAGGCTGTATGTACTTAGGCTAATTTTACAGTTGATATACCTGCAGCATAAATTTTAAGTGGCTTTTCTGGGATGAGAAAAAACACCTGCAGTTGAGTCAATACTATTTGAAATGCTGACTGTTCTAACTAAAATTAAGCTTGGTCTCTTCTAGTTAAGACATCTTAAGCATAATCTGGAGTCTATGTGGCAAACTTTTCATTGCTGTAGAGCAGCACAGCTGGTGGAGAATCCCATGAGGAATCTGAACAGCCTCTGGCCCACTGATTTTTCAATATTTCTGTCAGATTGAGAAGATGGGCCCCATAAGGACAGATGGAGAGGAAAAGGCTGCACTCTTTGTTTTGCTTTGTTGTTTTTCAAATAAGAAAATAATTGGACAGGATGTGAGGAAATTTTGCTGAAGATTCAACCCATTGAATCACTTGAAATTTTCAAATGTCTAACTGTGTAGCAACTGTAGATCAGATAGTACAGTATGGTGGCACTGTATCCTCAAAAATCCCACTTTTCTCGTTGAAGATAATTAGAATATCCCTCACCACTCACAAGGATTTCTTATTGAAAGTGCATGATTTTATCTGATCAACACAGTATTTTGGATTCTGAGCTTATAGAACTATGGTGATGACAGTGGATTAGATTTAATGAAAGTCTCAAAGTACTTAGCACTGCTTAAATCTTAAAGATTGGCTCATTCCATGTGCATTCAGATCATCACTCATATCAAGTTCAGTGGTCTAAAGCTGGAACTGCAAATTTCTCTCAAGCCAGCTTTCCAAATAGTGATGGATTCCCAGCTGAGGATGAAACGTGCCATTAATTCTGTCCTGTTTCCTTCTGTTATTTCAGTCTTAATTATACTGTTTGTATATTGTGCTATTTACAGGGCTACATATTGCTGAAAAGTAGAACATTTGTGGAGCTGGTAAGATCTCAGTCTTTACTCAGTGAATTCACTCAAATACACATGATTTATGTCACTTTATAACAACACTTGCAGGTTCAATGTTCCCAGCCTCTCCTCAGAGGGCCAGTGCTGCACCCCCTCAATGGGGTTATTCCCATTTATCAACATCTGTCCTGCCCTGGAGCCACAGCTGGGCAGAGATGTGAGGACCCTTCCCTGTCCCTCTCCCCACCCTCTGCTCCTCTGCCAGAGCAATTCCAGCCACTGTCCCGTGTGTGCCCATCCCGGCTCCCAAAAAACCCAGGGCGTTAAGGTCACATGCACAGAGCCAAACACAATCTCTTTTTATGGCAGGTAGAAGATGGAGACGCCAATTTTCCACAAGAAGCCTCGTGTTAGGAGTAGTACAGCACAACAAATTCCAGGAATTCTTTGATGTGAGTGAGGTCTGTCCAGACATTCCAGCAAAACCCTTTCTTGGGGGGTTTACTGTACTAGATATTAAACCAAAAAATGCTGATTCTGCTTATTTTGCTGAAGAGAAATTTCCCCCTAAACTTTCTCATTAAAAGTGTTTTCCCTTAAAGAGGTAGAAGAGAATTAAAATATTCACTCCAAGTTAACCACTGGTACTTTTTGACCTCTAACCATAATAAACAGGAAAAATGTTAACTTTAAATAAAAATGCTTTGATTATTAGGACAAAAAATACACTAAGCCCATTGGGGATTTTAAAAATATGGCAAAACAGCCAAGGTCATAATAAAAATTAGTTGCTACCATATGTGAAATAATTCTACAGCAGTCTTACTATGTGTGCCTGTGTATTACCATTGTTTCACCTTATGGAAACATCTACTTTTGATTCTAATTACAGGTATTTACACATGCATGCTGTTACAGAATAAGCCTCCTTTGGGTGCTGTGAAATAGGGGGTCTTGACAGCTTCAAGATCAGCCTGGCATGTGAGCAAAAATATTGGGAATGCCTGTGGTCCAAAGTTTCAGCTGAAAAGCCATGCTGAAACTGGAATTACAGAATGGGAAAAAATCAATTAAGGTGAAATTTAAGTGAAATCAAATTAAAACTTTAGTAAGAATAAAAGAGCTGGAAAGGGTGGAGGAATCTTGAAGAAAATCTCATTAATTGTGGGTCTTGCATAAGACAGACTTATTTTACGAAGAGCCCAGAGCTGGTTTCTATAGACCATGTAGATTGTACAGAGAAGTAGAGGTAATTATTCCTAATTGTAGTCAGCAGTATTGCTAATCCCAAGGAATCAGTGAATGGATTGATCTCCCAAAATCCTGAAACTGAATTCAGAATTATTTTTCTAAAAAAAAAAAAAAACCTAGACAAAACCCCTCCCCCACTCCCAAAATGGAGGTGAAGGAAAGGTGACTTCGTTTAATTTTGTTGCTTTTCAAAATTGTGGCAGACATTGTTATGCTTTCTCCAGAAGAAAACCTTCTCCAAGGCCTTCCCTCCTCCTTTGTGAAATTCCCATGTTTCCTCCCAGCTGCATTTAGGTAAAAATATCCCAACAAAACAAACCATATTTGAATTACATGAAAAAAAAAATCACAAATTAATAACAATAGCAGAGCATCAGTTTTCTATTTGTCCTCAAGCTTTCACTCATTGATTTAGGCTAAGTGTTCTACAAAATGTTATGACCTGTATCTTTGAAAAATCCCAGTGGGTTTTGGTGTTGTAATGAGACTTGGATCTTCACAGAGCTGTAAGCTTCCTTCAGTTGTCATCTCTTTGTGGTAGCTGCCTTACAGCAAAGAGCTACATCTTTCTAGTTTGTGTTTGAAATTGGTAGATTTTGGGAGATAATTTCATGATTTGGCAGGATTAAATCACAGATACTATTTGGTGAACACTGTTGATTTAGTAAACTATTTTTTCACATTTAAGGCACAATAAAAAAAAATTATGCATAGTAAAAAAGACAAAGGCAAAACTAGAAATATATTTTTCAATTCTACTTCTAAATTCCATATTTTTTTGTGGTGTGATAATCAAACTATTTGGAGAAAAAAACCAAAAAATATCTGTGGGTATGTTTTGATTAACTTATTGTTTACACTTTGACTAAAACACCCATTTTATTGTTCATATTCAATATTAATAATTTGTCTTTAATTATTCAATAGAAAATAATATTTATATACATTATGTAGTAATATGCTTAGTCATTTCCAATGGTATTTGCATGCTTTTGTGACCTATATTAAGTAAATAAAATATCTCCCTTTTCTGTGTAATGAGACTAAGTGTGTTGCTGGAAGCAAATTAAGGTGTTGGCCTTCCTGAAAATGAATAATTCCAGACAATGATATTGCTCTCTGTGAAATAATCTAATACTTTGTCCCTTGTAGTGAATAAATAAATAAATAAATAGAATAAATCCAAGCAGTAGCAAAAATAATAGTTAAAAATGGTTAACTGGGTCTGAAAATTATTTAATATAGGAAACAGTGTCAGGACTCTCAGTGGGACAATAAAAAACTTCCCACCAGACCATAAGTGGATCCTGGGAAGCTGTTTTTAATATCAAAATGTTCTGTCATGCCAGCCCTTTCTTTGTGTGTCCCTCCAAGGCTCCCCTGGGCTGGAGCCCCTGCAGCCTCAGCTGCTCTCAGACATTCCTGATGGGATGTGCCAGGCTCTGGGGCACCCAGGGCCCCTCTGCCCTCTGCCCTCTGCTCTGGTGCCAGGCCAGCCACTCACTCACACACCCCTCAGCGAGCCCTGCATGCCAGCAAAGCTTTGGGAACTCAGAGCTGCTTGCTCTCTCCTCAGAGCCCCACTGAAAATGAACCCACAGCCCTGGACAGCATTGATTTCCAGCCCAGTACAGACACAAGGCTTGTATTAGTGGTTCAAAGCCTTTGGAAAATACCTAGGAGATTGTTATTTTCTAGAGTTACTAAATATTCTTGCATTAGCCTCTTGTTCCATGGACTTTTCCAAATTAAAAAAAAAAAAAAAAAAAAGAAAAAAGAAGTCAGTTCTGTGCCTGAGTAGAAATGCTTTAATTTGGAAGGTCACTCATGTATTTTTTAGAAAGTAAAATTATTTTGATACACACACAAAAAAACAAACTCTGAAGATGAACTCTATTGAATGAATATAGCTCTAAGAGTGTGAAGCTCAGAATCATTCCCAGCCCTGCTTTTACTCTATGTATATACACTGGATAGTATTAACTGTAAAATTTTATATACCTATGAAGCCAGATTACTTTTTTCTGCATTGCTTTACTAAATAAGGTCTGAGGTGGAAAGCCTGGAGAAGGAAGAGCCTTCTGTGGTTACCTTTTTGTGAACTTTGAGGGGCCTGCGACTCTGTTAAGAGGTTCCCATTGACAGAAACTCTTTATGAAGCTTCCCTTCATTTACTGGAGAATAAGCAGAAATGATGGGATAGGTCAGGCCCTGCTGAAATTTGATATTTAACAGCTTGGCATTTTAGTCAGATACTGTTAAAATTTAAGTTTGCTGATAAAATGCAGTTGTTGCTGAGTAATATAAGCGCAGAAGATGAGTCCTAAATGCTTTAAGATCCTCTCATTTCACTCCTTGTCCCAGCTCTAATTAATCTTTCTTTGCCCAGAGGACTCTGTGCTGGAGCCAGGAGTTTGCCTGTTTACCCAGGAGCTTTGCATTCCACCTGGGTTCTCACACTTTCTAGATGGGGCTTCAGACTTCTGCTATTTAATTTTTGTGCAGGGAAAACCAGATACCACCTGGTTTGTTGCCCTGAACAGCTGCAAAGGAACCATACCAGAAAGCTAAATCTGAAAGAAAAAATGCTGCATTTTATTAATTCAGTGCAATAACCCAGACTTTACCAGAAAAGATAAAATGAGAGAACCACTAAAACAAAGTGACAATTTGATGGCTCAGGTTCTGTGCTTGTTATTAGGAAAAATTTGCCCAAAAAATTAAAATTTGTTCTCTCAGATTAGAAGATCTTAAAGATTCTAGCTGGTGTTTTAACAATTGCACATCTGCACTGTACATGGGTTTATTGTTTTTAATAACTATGGGCTAAAATGAACTTGATCACATGCAGGATTTGGATAAAAATCAAATTTGGAATGTGTCAGAATATAAGATTTTACTTTGGCCCATTGCTAGCTTTTATAGTTCCCAAGATACAGTTCAGATTTTCAGAGGCTGTAGAGGAAGAAATTAGAAAATCAGTGTTAAGGATGATTAATTACAAATGGTTATAATATTCAAATAGTTACAAAGTAGTTAGAATATTGCCACTTGTAAAAACATTTTAAAGTGGATAATATTTTACATCATTAGAAAAATATGTTAAATGCAGCTTTGAAGGACATTTCTTTAAAACAATTTCAGTAGAAATCACCAATATGACAGGTAATGTTTAGAAAAAAGTACTCAAGCTTACCAATGCCTGTAAGTTCTTTTAAATAAATGTTATAAACTCTGATTCTCAAAGAATGTGACATTGATGGTTATCATTTAATTCAATGTAACAAATAATAGTGAGATGCACAATAATTACATCCATAACTAAGATTCCACAAAAACGTAGTAAGCAAAAATGTGTATTTATTTCAACAGGGGTGGGAGGAGAGATTTTTTGAGTTTAGTTTAAGAGACTCCTCTTTATTGTGCTTCAAGGCAAAACTAAATCAGGACTCAAGTTCAAGTAGCCATATGGTGCTTTCTGTTGTTTTGATTAAATGGTGTTTGTGAAAATCGGAATTTAGGTGGAAAAGATGCTTTGACTACATGGAAGATCCTTGTAGTCAGAAATACAACAAATAATTTTTAGAAAAGAGTATTTTTATGATGTTGCCAAATGCCATCCAAATAGAACTGTGCTGTTATACAAAACACAAAGCTGTTGGTTAATCAGAAGCCCTATGCTTGCTGTTCAAAAGAAGCATGGCAGAGCATGATAGAGGATAATATTATTGTGAATTTGAAATCTCTGAAATAGGATGGCAGAATAAAAGTGAACAACATGCTGCCACAGCAGAAAAAGCCTGGGGAATTCTGGGTTGCATCAACATCAAATAAAGGCATTATTCCACCCTTCTCAGCCTATCAGGCCACACCTGGAACAAAACCCTTCTGGTTTAGTCCTCACTGTACAAAAATGATGTGGGCAGGCTGGAGAGGGTCTGGAGAAGGGCTGGAAAACCAGTGAGCAGTGACAAGACCCCAGTGAATGGCCTGGAGTTGTGCCAAGGTGTCAGAGCCCGGGACATCCCTTTGGGAGTCCAGAGCTGCATTCACAACTCCAGGCCATTCACTGCCCTGGGGGCAGGCAGAGTGCCTCTGACTGTCCTGCTGAGCACACCTGGGCTGGGCAGGAAGAAAATTTTATAGATAAGAAACAATAAACAAACCTGAGACCAAAGACCGAGAAGTGTTGTCTCATCCTTTGAACGCACGGGCAGAGGTAAAGACTTAAAACAACAAATCGGGGTCCCAAGCCTTGACAGGACCCCGACACCAAGGATATTGGAAAAACGTTCTTCCCTCAGGTGGGGTTTGGACACTGGGACAGGCTCCCAGGGAAGGGATCACAGCATCAAGCCTGGCAGGGTTCAAGAAGTGTTTCCAATGCTCTCAGGCACAAGGGGACTCTTGGGGTGTCCTGTGCAGAGCCAAGTGCTGGACTTGCTGATCCTTGTACGTCCTTTCCAACTTGGAATATTCTATGACTCTGTAAAGATGTTGGCCTCAAACATTTCATCAAATGTATTCCTATAGAATCATTTGAGTTGGAAAAGACCCTGAAGATCAATGAGTCAGATCAATGGTTGTTTAATCAGGTATCATCTCACAGATCAAGCCATCTGAAATAGCCATTGAGCAATGGTAATAGCTGCAACTTTAATTGCTGTGGAAGAGAAGGCATCTAGTTTATTCTGTAGAGAGGAATTAATAGAGGAAATGATTATAAATGGGAAAGTCTTTTAGAACCGTTTTTGTGTGTGTGTGTGTGTGTCCCTGGCCAATATCTGCTCTTAGGCACTAGTTAATATTTCAAGTGTAAAAAACCACAGCTCATTGCAACATTATTCTGGCAGTTGACTAAGTTTGTTCAAGTGTGGGAGAAAATATAGACTTGCTGTGGGGTTATTTTCCTGATTGGTCCTGTGCCAAGATTAAGCTGTTCAGCTGAGTTTAAATGATAAGGAGTTTGCAGCCTGGATTGTGGTCAGAAACTCTTCAGCAGAACAGTGCAGGGCAAATAACTGCAGTGGTAGAGACAAACCCATGTCCTGCAATGTGCTGAGAGCAGGATGGCATCTGGCTGCATCCACCCAGGCTGCATTTGAAGGAAGGTGAAAGGTTATGCAGGCTACAAGGGGGAAGGCTTTCAGCAGAGCACAGCTGCTGGAGGGAGGGAGGGGGAATGAAGTAATCCTTTAAAGCAAACAGAGTTGGTTAAATAACGCCATGAAACTTCCAGTTCTCAACAATGATCAGAGACCGAGCTGTGTTTGTATATACAGGGTTGAAGGTTAACCAGTAACTAAAGTCTTCCCTGATTGCCACAGGTTTACATTTTCTCTGTCACTGATGTTTGCCAAGTGGGATTTTGTGAGATTAGAAATAATACAGCTGGGCAAACGGGTATATTATAGGGCTTACCCAAACAGAGCTGAGAGGGACCACAGTGACACAACACACATGGTGGGTTCAGGCCACTCCAAGAGGCCTCATGCTCCTCTTACAAGCAAGGGCTGAATGCAGAAAATTTTAAAGCAAACTCCATAGCTGAAAGACCACAATTCCCTCTCATTTCATATTTCAAAGAAGCTGCAACCGTACATAAAAATACTGCAACTAAAAGGAGTTACAAAGGGATATTTTTTTTGTTTTGCCCAGTGTATTCTCCATGTAGTTTGACAGCCCTTTGCACAAAGTTGGTTTCCTTCTTTGCAGTCTTTTCTTCTCACACCATTTGCTGGAAAGCTGCTGATAGTCAAAAAGCAGTATAAATAACTTCTCTTGGTAAACAGTAGTAACAGTAATAATAATATGCAACAAATGATCTGTAATTAAAATGGCTTTGTCTAGTAATTTTCAAATAACTGAAATGTGCAAGATTAATTCCCTTAAGGAAATTCTTTCCATTGGCACTTTGTTCTTTTCATTTCTTTCAGCCAAGCAGAACTGGATAATTTATCTCCATTCTTTATGCTTCTGCTGGTTTTTTTGAGCTCTAATGAGAGCTTATAAAAGTTTATTGATTAGATATGTGATCTTGATGCCATTTCATTTGGCTCTTGAACATCTTTACTCACTGTTGCTTACAGGAAAAATTATTTATATTGATCTAAATTCTGCTGAGATAGAAATTAGTTCTGATGCTAATAAATGATCTGGCAACAAACAGCAAAAAAGATTATTGAGATGTATAAGTCTGTTTCCTATTCCAGCATGTGTGTGCATTCAGCACCAAGGACCAGGTGACTCCAGCTGCCCACTGAGCTGCAGGGATGCTCTGGGACTACAGCTGGCACCAGTAAGCTTTTGTGCCAAGGGGTGAACTTCAGTAATCACTTCTTACTCAGACTTCTGAAAGTAAATACAATTTCTTATGTCTAACAGCAAGAGTCATTAAAGGTTGTCTCAATGTGTTTAGCATGTGGCAGGATAGGCTTTGAGACAGACTTCTGCTAAGGGTGATTACGTTGCCTGGATAACAATTTTCTCAAGGACAATCCACAAAATACTGACTCTCATCATAATACAAAGTTTAGCCTTGATATATTATATACATCCCTGGAATATGCTAAGTTTACTTTCTAGAATAAAACCCTGAGTGAATGAAGTCTCCAAAACATGTCTGCATTGTAAATGTATTAAAGGCAGAGAAATAAAACAGAAGGGAACAAGAGAAATTACACTATAACTGAATTCCTGAAGAATAGATTATTTCTTTCAAATGCTGTATAGCATTTCTAAGATTCAAATGCCTTCATCTGTACCTATCCTTGCTGAAAGAATACTTTGGACTCTCAGAGGCTAGCACTTGTGTAAATACGAGTAGCCCACATTATCCCTCAAAAGCCTCTTGAAATTTATTCAAATTCTTTTTCACAGACTGATTGGTTCATAGAATTCTGACATGCCCTATTAATTTGATTCCTTAACCCAAACTAAACTCCCCTCACTTTTGCCCTTTTTAACTCCTGCAGAAATAAAAGTTTGAATAAAACTATTTGTATAGTGCAGCAAAGGATTGAGCAGAGCCTGTATTGGTACAGGGAGATTCAGTTCTGTAGAGTCCACTGAACTGTCAATTATCACCTATGGAGCTTCAGATTGTCACTTGTGCAGGAGGGATTTTTGCCTTACAGGCTCCATTTCTGTATCATAGCTTCAAAAATGAGAGTTTTCACCTCTGCATTTTATTTGAATATGACTCTCAAACATTTTGATGTTTTTCCTTAATTTAAAACTTCATTTATGCTTAAACATCTCTGATTCTGTTCTTACTTAATGTCACATAGAAAGATGTCCAGATGCTTAAATCCCTCTTATTCCTTGAACTTTTGTAGAAATGGAGTGCAATCAGGACCTTGCAAGGCTGTTATGAAAATTCTTATTAGTTTTGGGTTGTGTATACTTCTTCCAAAGGGTGAAAGACTTGGGTACGTATATCTTTGGTTTCATATAGTAAATTCCTTAAAAAGCTGGAACTATTTCATAAGTTTTCACTTAATTTCATTTGGTAACAAACCAGGAAAAAATTCAAGAACTTCAGAATTATAAGGTCAAAGTCCATCTATTGTAACACTTTATTTACTGACCCTCACACCATAGAAAGAGATAAGTAGGTGATTAAGGCTTTTTTATAATTAATGTGATTAAAATGCTAATATCTTTTTATCCTAACAGTCTAATATATAGTCAGCAAAACAAAAGACCTGTGAAAGCATTTGGAAGGTAAATATTTGTGCTTGAAAGACTAAACAAAGATAATGTTAAGGTTTAGATACCATTAGCTGTTGCTTACTAATGAAAGTTAATAGGTAGTATTCAAAACCAGCTTTCAGAACACTTCAGAACTGCTTTCAGCATTGTCAAGAGAAAAACATCTTTTCTTCAGATCCTCTTGCCCTAGCAAAGGAGCATGAAGGTGTCAATGTTAGCACAGTTGGGCACCTTCTCTTATTCATTAGGAAAACTTTTATAAGAGACATTGAAGTGGCTGAGACCTTAGGACCATTGAGAATGCTGTCACAGGTTCCTATAATGCATATTTTAACACTTGGGCAAACAGCTGTGTTTCTGTTGAGGCCATACCCGTGCCATCTGCACAGAGCTGGAGTCAGGTTAATCACTTTGGCACTCCATGTTTGGGTACTCTTGAATAAATTCTTGACAATAGGATTTTTTCATGAGCTGTGGTGCCAGGGGATCTCTTCCATGGGATTAAATCCATTCATATCATTAATATGGACCAAAACTTCCAGATAAGTACTGGGTAAATACTGACCAGATTGACTAAATTACTGAGACAAAAATATGCTCTCTATGTCAGCAGATTTGGCTATTAAGTTATGTTATTGTGATAATGACTTCAGTATTAGAATAATACACATGAAAATTTTGATTTTATGATTTTAGTGTTAACGGTCATGGAAGAAAAAGGTCAAATTTCTAAAGTTACTGATTAACAGTTTGTGCAAGGTGTTTCTCTGGGTGGTCGGGGAATTTCTGTGTGAGCATACAGTTTACCCATAGGCTCTTACAATAGTCCCTTTATATTTTGTAAAACTGCTCAAGAATGTTAAGTCTCTTCATTGTAATCCAATTTACAAAATTATCCTGTAATGTCTTAGAACATGAACCACTCATTTTAATGTGAACCATCTTATAAGGTAATAGAAACCTGATTGCACTATGTAGAGAGAAATGTGTCTGGTTTCAGCTTTTTTTAATCTGGAAGTGAGTTTAAAATGGAGTTTATAGTCTCTTGCTGATTAGTAAATTATAACAAACACATTGGCAAGAAATTCATGGATTGTTCTGAGAGACTGTCTGTAAAATTGCTGATGTATACTAGAAAATATTCACATAAATAACCCCATTGCTGTTAATAACAAGATTCACAGGAATAAAGCCGCTTACATCATGCTTTACAGAAGTAGATCCATGTGCCCAGTTTATTATGGATTTCACTGATGGAAAAGGCAAAGAGCAGAGCATCATGCAAGGATCAAAATATATGCAAGAGCAGCAGAAGTCCAGTGGCATTGAAACCTCTGGAGCCTCTCTCCCCTTGCACATTTCCCTTGAAATTTTCACCTTCAGAAATTTAGCTACTTTCATGGTAGTTTATTTTCATTTTGTGCAACAGGCCAAACTTTGCCCATTCTTTCCCCATCTATGGTTAGTAAACAACAGACCCAGTCTTATGCAGAGCAGACTCAATTCTTGACTCTTGATTTGCTCCTCTATAGACTCCTGCACAGTAAATCCTGAGTCTCAGCCATCGCTGAGAATTAACTGTCTGTTGCAAGCCTCTTCTCCATACAATCCTTCATTTCATTTTGTGCAGATGTAACTGAAAGCAGCAGCATTGTGAGGTATTTTTGATCACAACTGACTGAAAAATGCCATGAGCTTGAGTTAGCAAACTAGTCCTGCATCGGGAGTGATTCCTAGTTTTCAGATTCAAAAAGAAAACCACCTGCAGAAGAGGTAACCCCAAGTCTGAGAAACTGATTCAAACTCCTGTGTTGCTTTTGTACTTTGTGTAAAGATGCAAGTGCTCATCTGCAATCATGAAACACATTTTACAGACAGCAAAAGGAAGCTGAACCTTTTTAGACTGCTCAGTTCACCTGGATATTCTGTGCCTGCAGATAGTCCTAAGGTGTGTTTAAATCCCCTGTAAAGCACCTTGGTTAACATTATACTGGTGAAGAATTTTCTAATGTGCATTTGCAACAGTGGGAGATTTGGAGATTGCTTTATTGAGGTTTTTTTACTCTCCTTGGAAATGTTGGTGGATGAATTAACATTAGGATAGCTACTTAAGTTGTCTTCCTGATATTGGAGGTGGATGTGAGGTCCTTATAAAATGCTTAAGTTCACCTTTAGATAAATCATCTTGCAGGAGAGTATATATTTTTAGTTGGCTATTATTCCTTTCTCTTCAGCAGCATTTAAGGTTTATGTAGTTAAAGGCCAACCTTGAGACCCCTCTGAGATGTCAACATGAGCAGCCATGGCATTTTTATGGCCTGCTCTTCTTAGTGGAGGCACTATCATTCATTAGCAGTGGAGGATTCCACTTGCAACTAAATCAGAAAGGACAAATGCTTTTAAAATATCACGTCTAGCCTAGGCTGAAGTACACACAATGCCTGTCAATATAAAGGAGTTTACTCTGGTTAAATAAAGAGCAGTTTTCATAAAGTGTCAAGTCAGAGTAGTTAGCTGACAGTAAATCTTTGATCAGCTCTGAGAGCATGTAAGCATTTATGATAAAATTCTCTACTTGGAGGTGTGTGCTTAAGAATTCACTCCTACAGTTTTATCCTGATGTTAGCTGCTCATTTTTGGATGTTATGTATGGGTGAGCAATTTAATTTACCTTCTGAAAGATAAAGAGATATCCCATAAAAGCACTTTGTTTTCTCTTCCTGGCTTTGATATGTTTGATTTGTTAGTGGTGGTGTTCTGCTGTGATCCATTTCATAAAGCTGCTCTTATGTGTGTTTTTCTGTTTTACTGCTAGCTCAGAGCAGACTGACCATGCCAAGATTAGTCAAAACACGTAGTTCAGCAAAATGATATGTTGATATTTTGAAGGTAACATCTCTTATCAGGCTCTCTGATTTCAGAAAGATTGCTCTATGTTTGAAAATTCTAACACGCTGTTAAATTACAGGGAAAAAACCCCCAGAACAACAAAACAAAACAAAAAATACAACTCCACCAGATATGCAGCAACCTGTGTTGGTGGAACCTGGTCTTGATTTCCTACACATGAGACTTCATTCTTGTATTTCTCAGACCAGAAACACTGGAGCTAGTGCAAGCAGTGTGATCTCTGACTCTGAATGGAGGCAATCAGTCATTTTCATCCTCTCCCAGCAGAGCTCACTAAGGGACAGCACAAAGATTTCGTGTCCCCTTGGTGCTTCTGGAGCCTCCTTTTATCTGACATTAATATTGCCTGGGGCCTTGACAGACACACTTCTGCCTGCCACCACTTTTCTACCTTGTGTATTTTCTTCCTCAAAATATGTGTTTATGTATATAAATATATAATAAACTAGAAAGAAGTTCAAACCATAAGACAGTATAGAATTCAGAAGTCGAGGTCTAGCTATCCATTACAGTACTAGCATCTCTTTCACAAGACATTATTAGTCACCTCCTTCTGCTTGGACATGCAGAAGAAAGGGTCCTGAGAGGATCTGCTTTTGTAAAAATAGTAATATTGCACAGTGACAAATTATTTTCTCTCCAGTTTTATTCCCAGGCTTTTGTTTTTACAGGTTTTTGTAATCCATTTGTGCACTTACATGTGATGAAAAGTTAGGTTACAGAAATGATCCTTTCAAAAAGTGTCCCTGGCAGACTAATTGGCCAGTCTATGTCACTATGTGTCATTGTGTGTTTTATTCTTTATGTTTGGTTATTTGTGTTAATAAAATAAAAATATATCAAAAAATTCTACTGGGATGGTATGACAAAAAAAACCAACCAAACAAACAAAAAAACATTTGGTGTTAATTTCTAGGTAGTATTTATGGGGAAGGACATTTTCTTAGGAGGAAAATAGTTTTGTAGTTTATGATCATCGTGTTGAAACATTCAAAAACAAATAAACGGACTTGTTGAAATATAAAATCAATTTGAAGACACAAAACAATGATTTTGTTTCTGTGAAAAACATGTTTTGGGGTGTTATAAAGCAGATGCAAAAGCCATGGCTCAGTTCCAATAAATAAATAAAAATAAACTTTAGCCACAAAGTGAGTGTAGTATTCTTCAAATAATTGCTGTCTTTCAGAATTAGCCCTTAGGTAGTGAGTAAAATATCTATCAATAAGATGAAGGTAAGAAGGATAAAGCAATGCCTGTCACTGAGGAGGTAAGCATAGCTTTATGCAATTAAATTGCTTTACTATGTTACAACAGAAGGAAGATCTGAACTTATTTCTTTTATAAAATATTTTAATACTGCCTTCATTTCTATATAATTTTCACTGCTTTCTGGACAGGTGTTAAATGTTGTGTGCATGATGTGTATTTTGGCCTTTCATGCTGTCTCTGTGCTAAAAATTGATTGGACAGTGCAGTGTTCGTAGATTTTATTTTTAAAAAAAAAAAGCAATAAATCTGTTTTTAAAATGGAGAAGCTGTAAATTTGAGAAGACCAGAAGAAGGAAGATGCCAGTCATTTGGAGGGACCCCAATTTGTTGTTCGAAATCTCTGCTTCAGCCCACATGGTCAAAGGATGAGACAAAGCTTCTCAGTTTTCAGTCTCAAGGCTGTTTATTGTTTCTTATCTATAAAATTTTCTTCCTGCCCAGCCCAGGTGTGCTCAGCAGGACAGTCAGAGGCACTCTGCCTGCCCCCAGGGCAGTGTTAGCTTTATATACAGAAAACTACGTATGACATATTTACAATTATTCCCCAATACCCATCACCTATGTTAGGCAGTGAGCTTCTACTCCAAACCAATCCAAAAGTGCCAACATCATCAGAGAAGATGGAGGATCAGAAGAAGAAGAAGAAAGGCTAGACACGCCCTCCATCTTGTCCCCAAAAACCCCTATACAGAAAATCCTAAAATCTACATTTACACCCTGTGATATACTAATTATGACACTATTCAAACTGCTGTGGCTTTTACCTCCTCATGTAAAGGTGGCAATTTGCTCCATGGGTCATAGTGGAGCCCACTGGTGCTCTGGGCTGTGTGCCAGGGTCTCTGAGCCCCTGGCAAGGATCTTGGCATCTCCAGACCCCAAAGGGATGTCCTGTGCTCCAACAGTGGAACTCCTTCAGGTTGGGACTGGCCTCCAAAAAACTTAATTTTGAGCACAGACAAGCTGTACCTTTGCACTAGAAGTACAATGATAGAAAATTCATTATTATTTGCTGTCAGCATCTGTTCCCCTTCTGTAGGTGGTATTTTCTATTATCTTTGTCACACATCACTCAGCGTTTTGAGTAAAACCTTCCTTGATTCCAAGGAGGGTTTCCAGTGCAGAGTGGGGAGAACAGTTGTGATGGATTTCATGGAACCCACGTTGATGAAGTGCTGTAGTGAGAGTCTCTTTAAACAGCATTATGCCTCCTTGAGGCAGAGACAAAAGGTACCAATACTTCATGTAACCAAGAAGAAGTTGTAAGGGTTTTCTCTCATGTGGAGATGATAAATGTATAAAGAATAGGTGTGGCTGTATGAGTGTTTGGTAACTAAAGACATTTTGCAGCAGTCCTACCCTGTGTACTCAGACACTGATCACTGCAATGGTGTGCTTTAATGCACAAAGCACAGGGAGGTGCCACCTTCATGCTCCTGTCACATCACATCTGTGTTTTCTTACTTCACATCAATGTTGAAAATATCTGGAGAGCAGGTCTTTTGGACAGTATAAATGAAGAGCATGGGATGGATGTGGTTTCCTGTTACTGTTGTTTGGAGGGAGTGATTTAAATCATTTCAGCACGTTGTGTTTGGATCTCTGCCATACCCTGGGACAGATGATGTTGGATTATGCCAAAAGATCAGGAAGATGAGAATGGATATCTGCTCACTGAAAGTAGATCTTCCATCAATCTCTCTAAATTATGTCCTGTCTTCTCTGCTGGCCTTGATCCCAAATGTGGTGCATCAAGGGCATTGACTTCAACTGAATTAATTACATTGCTCTCTGGCTCTCATTTCAGACCTGTTCTAAGTTGATATACAGGGTAATGCTAAGACAGAGTTTTCCTATCTGAGGATTTTTCAAGTGTTGGTACAAATACTCCATGCCCTAAAGAGAAAAGGAATGTATTTTCCATAACTCAGACATGAGTGGCTGCAGATGCTCATAAGACATTCTTCCATCAGCTAGGCAGGTGATCCATTTGCAAAACCTTTGGAGGAGGAATCCTGTTCACTTCTTCACCTTGAGGAGTGTGGGCATTTCAAACACTCCTGGAGCATATGGGAGGAGCTGGACTACTTAAGAAACTTTGTGTGTGTGGTTATGTCACCAAAATAGGAAAATTAATACTTTACAGTAATGTGAATTTATGAAATATCTTCCATTCCAAAAGACACCAGATACTTGACATCTCAGTTAACCTTGCAGGCTCTGGCACAGATCCAGAGACCTCTGAAATAAGTCTGTTCTTTGACCCCATTGGTCTTGGTAATCCAAGTTGTCCCAGCAGCAATGAATTCATATGCCATGCACATGAGAGTACTCCTGTTGTGGTTTATTCCAGCTCACAGGAGAGGGCAGCAATAATATGCACAAGTTAAAAAAAAAAAACACCTAATTGAAATTACAACAAATGTAAATAGGAAAATAGAACAGAAATCCCAAAAGCTGTCAGTTACCCAAGGCTTTGGTGGTAACAGGGTCTTTTTGAAAGAAAATTCATAACTGCTGATGAGTAGAATGACTTGATGCTAAAATGTTCCTTCATAGTAGAAGAAAATAAATTGCTAAATCACCAGTACCAGTTTCCTCACCATCATATCACCTTTGGTTGATTTTTAGTCAGTCTCCAAGCCCACTGCTGGCTTTTCTCCTTTCAGCTCAGTTGGTTTGGGGCTGAATCCCTCTTGCTCTAAACTGGGAGGAGCAGCCTGTGCCTGCCCAGCCTGAGCTGCCAGCTGGTCACAGATGGACATGGCAGGGGCAGCCACGAGCAGTGCTCCACAGGGCAAGCCCTGCTGCTGAGCCTGGCCTCTGAGACATTCAAGTTAACACAGCCAAGAAAAAAATCTGTTCTGTTTCCAGTTATCTGATGTGTTGGGCAAATGGCTTTCTTGCTAGATCTAGGTGTACAGACAGGAGCAAGCTCCAAGAACAGACTAAATTAGCTGTTTTCCTTCTTCCTGAAGATTAATTTGTAGTATTCGTCTCAGCCTCGTGGTTAGACAGGAGAGAAACAAATATATCATAACATCAATGGACACAAAATGTACCTCATATTTGCCAAACTCTGCTCTACACCTCAAAAACATGTAAGGATTATGATCCCATAGCCACCAGAAAATGTTTTTGATGGGCTATCTATGTGCCAAGTTACTTTTTGGTTTTACATTTTTTTACAATATTTGCAATAAATTTTAAAAATAATAATAATAAACTTGTTTTCATCCATTTAAACCAAAAGCCTCCCTTCAGGAAGTTTGTTTACTATTTTCAATACTCACCATTCTATTTGGTTCTCCTTCCAGAGTACACATAATGTGTGCAGAATGTTCCCTAACCAACTGGAAATAGATTATTTTAACAAATGGGGCCTTGCTCACTAGAAGTGACAGTTCATGTCCCATGTTATCCAAACGTAGATGGGCAAATTCTCCAGCCCAGCTAGGTGAGCACAGCAGTATCACAGGAGCAGGAACAGACCCTTCCTTGTCTCTCTTACACCGAAATTTGATTTTCCACCGTTTACCCCTTAAGTCATATGAAAGGCAGAGAATGTTGTAGCTGTATCACAGCAGTGGAACTGTGTGTATGGGGGAAAGAGTGTGCCCCTGAAAACACATAAATAATAAACATAATGGAATTTGTTAAATTGGCTCTGTGGAAGTTGGACTCCTTTGTCTCCATGGACAAAATAACATTTAGTGTTGACTTGTAAGTGTGTTTATACAACAATGTCCCTATTTTTAAGGCATATAGTGTTATTGTTTATTGATATAGTAATATAATTTTATTTTTATGGACTTTTTCCATAAAAGCCGTTAGCATTCAAAGCAACACATTGCTCTTGTACTTCTTTCTCTGTGGTTTTTCTGGAAACTAATGGAGGTGTGAACCTGAGTGAGCCTGGCTGTCTCCAAGTGCATGATTGGAATGCACTGGATTTCTCACTCTTCAGAGATGGCTGAATTCTTGGGAAGATACCTTATAAACCTGAACAGGCTGGGTTCTTTGTCCTAAAGTTTCTACAAGCTTTGGAAGCAAACTAAACTGTGTCTCTCTTTGTCTGTAATGGATTTCACAGCTTTGAGACCAAAGCTGGGGGATGGCTGTCAGCAAAGGTTGGGTGCTGGGGGAGGTTTTTGGAGGGTGCAGATGTTTTGGGTGCAAAGAAAAAGCATCATATGGGGCATTTCACTTGCAGTACACACAGGGGAATTTTTAGTGTTCTGGTCAAGGGAGAAAATCTCCAGGAGAGGATTAGAAGAACCTACATAAATTACCTGGTGAAATCTAGGAGGAGAAAGTCCATCTCTGGTTTGTTTTACACTTATATTAGGAGAATAGCAACATACCAATGATCTCTAAATCTTCCTGTATATTGTTTATATGCCTATTTCCACAAAATTTTTTTTTGTGTCCTATCATGAAAATAGTATTTAATATGGTGGAAAAGAAGTGACTAAGATAACTGTATTAGCAGTTAAAAAAAAAAATTAAAAAAAAAAAAAAAAAAAAAGAGATAACAAAACATACAATAGAGCATATATGCTATTTAGGGCCCTAGTAAGATTAGTTTCCACAATAAAATGTACTGCTAGTAAGGAACTAGATGATGCAACATGACTGTGGGTATGTTGGGTATGTGACGATGATCTTTTGTTCTTCTATATCAAGTGATTTAACTGGAAGTATGTGTACATCTATGACAAATTTAGTTACCTCTAAATGTTTGCTGAGGTGACCATTGGTATTTAAACCACTAGAAAAGCATTTACTTAGGTGTACAAACAAGAGAGTGTATTTTTTCCAAAACTTGTGATGGATTCCTTTGATCCAGTTAACAATATGCAGCTTTACTCATGGTGTGGCTGTTTGCCATGTCTTTGTAGTTTTCTGAAAAGAAACAGGCAAATAGAATTTATAATGACTGAAATATGCAGATTCTGGAAACGTTAACCAGCTCCTGTTTGCAAACAAATCTATCATATACTCTGCAGCTGAATGTAGCTGACAGCTTAGGAACTGGGATATGACAGGACTGAAATGAAAAAGAGAAACAAAGAACAGAAGGGGATTGTATTAAGGCTAAGAACTATTTTTACTTGTTTGATTGCTGGTGTCTTACTGATGGGTAATTTTTTCACTGTTTGAATTATATCGTTGAATATACTTCCTACAGGAAATAAAGCAGATAAATTTATTTCATATTTAGGGTTAGAAGGAAACTCAAACATGTTTTTCACATTTGAAGTTCAGTGATGGGTTTTTTTCATCATTTGAGTTAAATAAGGGACTGCTGATGTATGCAAGGAGCAGGAGCTGAAGCTGAATCACAGCATGAGCTCAGCTGGAAGAGACTCTGCAAGGCTCTGCAATGAACTCCTGGCCCTGCACACAGCAGCCCAGGAATCAACCCTGTGCCTGAGAGCATTGTGCAAATGCTCCCTGAGCTCTCTCGGGCTGGTGCTGTGGCCACTGCCCTGGGGAGCCTGTTCTGGTGCCCAGCCACCTCTGGGGGAAGATCCTCCTCCTGATTGCCAAGCTGACCCTGCCTCACCCCCTGAACTGCAGGCCAATCCCTCCAGTCTTGTCACTGGTCACCACAGAGAAGAGATCAATGGCATAAATCAGGCAGGGGATGAGAGGGAAACATAAACATGCCCATAAGGAAGTTGATACTACTGGAGAAGGATAAAGACAATTAAGATGACAATTCTATGGAGGTGGAGCTACTAGCTGTGTCAGAAAATTTGAATTTCCTAAAATAATACTTTCAAACAGATATTTTCTTTTGTTGGCTGCAAGGGAAAGCATCCTAAAAAAAGAGAGGAAGTGAATCTTGTATGTTTTTAGACTTTGACTATTGAAATATTAGGTTTTGGTTGCTTGTTTGTTTTTTGAGGGTGTGTCCTTTTTTTCTAACATAAAACATCTCACATGAAAACTCCTTCTTGGCAGCCCAGAATGTCATGGTCACATCAACACTGAGTTTGCAGTGAATTTCCAGTGCTACCCAGTTGCAGTGGTACACACACACAGGAATTAGTTCTTCCAAGTAATGCTATCCTGTGGGTCAGTGTAGCAGAAAGGGCTGAACAACTGCTTTCCATCACAGTTTAACCTGCTCCTTGCTATGGTTCAGTAACAGCCATGCAAGGGACAGTTCCTGTTCATTTGCCAGGGCTGCCTTTGTTCATGCAACATTACTTTTTGTAATGGGGCACTAAAGAAATGTAAAACATCAAGAAGGGTAGGGCAGAGCATGATTTCTTTTCAGTCCCTTCTCCCCAGAGACAGAAAAACATCAACACCCATTCTCTTATTGATTACAAAGAATTCAGTGTTTCTGATGTGGTACTTATCAGGTACATCCTATTTCTATTTTCCAGTTAGAGAAGCACCTGTAGTCCTACATATTCCATGCACAGTGGTAAAGTTCCCAAGGACCATACTGAAAGTTAAGAAAAATTGTTTTACCCTTCACCACAAGTCCCTGTGTTACATTGCAGGTCTGAAGATTCAGGGAAGGATTTTGCCACTGGTACTTCACAGTATGAAAGTTGCATTTTGCAGCATCATAATGGCACATTTTCTCAGAATTATGGGATTTAAATTGGTTTCTTCTACTTGTTCACAAATAATGAATAAACTCTGTCTTATTGAAAGAAAAAAAGATATTTGACTAAAAAAAAGTAGTTCAGCTATGTGAATCACAAGGTCTCATTGCAGTTATGGAGGGGGATTAGAGTGGGTTCATCCAAGAACATCTGAGCTGAAGGCAAGGTGTCTGTGGTAAAAGAATTGAATTTCACAATTCCCAAGATATTTATTTGGTATTTTCCTTCTGTTTTGTCTTCAAGATGGGGTTTGCTTTTTGTGATATCAGTAATTTATCATTTTTATTGATTTCCTTTGGATGGACAGCTGAAGTCTTACCATGCTTTTACGCTATGTCCCTCTTAAAACTCTTCAGATGTATGTATGTAGGAATTAAAAAATAAAAATGCATTCTTTAAACCCATATTTAAGTTTGCTTTCTTAAGACAGCTTTATTCTATTAGTTCAGCACTCAATCAAGAAGGCATTGCTCTTGTTTTATTAATGACATGACAAAATATCCAATTAAATTTGAGGTTTAGAACATTTCTTTTCACATACAATGCCTATTATCATGATCAGAATAGGTATTGTCATGGAGCCAAAAACTCTCAAAAGCAAACACAAAATTAATTCACATTTGTACAAGGGAGGAGAAGGCAGTCAACAAACTTTTTGTTAAACTTATGAGCTGTGATACCCTTTCTTCAAGCAAATGAACCCTTTCATCCATCATTCACTCTTCAACTCCTTTTCTTGAATTGTAGGTTCAATTTTCTAGCATTGTTAAATATTGATCCAAACTAAGAATATTACATCAGATGGATAAAGAGTTTTAAGATAATTTGATATATTTTCTCTCCAGATTGTTTTCCCCACCTTTTATATGGAATGTGCACGGGATTCTACATGAATGATGAAATACTCACATTTGTATTAGTTCACAGAAATTACATCTTAGTTGCAATTAATTAGAATTAATTACATCTTTCCTTGCTCAGTTCTTCTTCCTCTGGAAGTGAAATCAGGAGGCTGCAGTGAAACAGCTTTAGATAGCAGCAGGGTCTAAAATAACTTTGTGATCTTCATCACTCCAAAGGACTGAATGTTCCCATATTCAGTATCAAACCTGAAATGCTTTGGATTTGTTCTCTGCAGCCTTTCCTGAGCCTGAGTTGAAGCAGAATTGATCTCCCTGTTTCATACACAGAGGGCAGGGGAGCTTCAGATTTCTCCAGGGAGATCCCTGGTTCCTGTGGGGCAGCTGCAGACACAGCTTTTGGGTACATTAATAGAACCCATGGTACAGAAATGAATTCTACATTTTCTCACAGAATGTTGGATAGATTAGTGCTGTTAACCTTTTCTGCTCTGTGCACACAGGCTGTGTGCATTGATTTCAATGGAAATATGGGGGAACAGAGCTGGATCTCAGACCCCTGTGAGTGATATGCTATCAGTAGAGTTTGGGGGTTGACATATTTTATCTTGGTTGCCAATAGAAGTGTTCTGGACAACGATGAAATAAGTCTGTACTTAAAGCATCCACAGAGCCCCCTTTGTACATCCAGTCCTTCCTGTTTGCTTCTCTTTAATAAATGGGGGCAATCTACTTGAGAGCAAATCTTGGCTCAAACTGTAAGAGGAATAGATAAAGAGAAAAGCAGTAACACATAAAAATTTACTGAACTTGAACTAAGGATGTTGGGATATGAAAAGAAAAAGCCTTTCAGGTTTGAAGAGGAAAATGCAGTGCTTCATATTATGCTTTCATGGTCTTGAGGAAAAGAAGCCAGGTCTTTGCTTATAAATCAGACTGAACTGAGGAAGACTGTGCTGTGTTTGCTCAGAAGTTGCTAAGGGCAATCATTTAAGTTAGTTACACTGGCAGCTGGCTGTGGCTTGTGTACATATGAGCAACCCCAAAAATTTATCAAGAAATCTTCCAATTAATTCATAGAAGTTAAATATTAATGCGAGAGTAAACAGTCTGTTGACTTGCTGTGTGGCTCATTAGTTGGGAGCAGAGCAGCAGTTGAAATAGTGATAGTTTCAAGAAATGAATGCTAAACCTAGCTCTCTTTTCACAGACCAGCTATGTATCTGAGAGGGAACATAGTAAATTACACTGTAATTTTCAAAAGGAAAGTCCAGATAAGATTAATTTTGTTCTTTCTCTGATCATTCCAAGCATTTCTAGCTTTGCAATGTATTCTGCAGCATGGGCTACAATGGTGTTTATTCAAAAGTTAAATTATGTGTTTCCTTGTTTCAGATCAGTACTGCTGCTAATGTTTTGCAACAGAATCACAGTGTGTACCTGAGGCTGAAAATCACCTCTGAAGATCCCTAATCCCTAACCCCTCTGCTCAAGGCTAGGGCAAATAGAGTGGGTTCAATGGATGAGGTGGGAGCAGTGGATGTTGTCTACACAGCTTCAGCAAGGCTTTTGACATTGTCTCTCATGGCATCCTCATGGGGAAATTCAGGAAATGGGGATTGGATGAGTGGGTAGTGAGGTGATTGAGAGCTGGCCAAACTGAAAATCCCAGAGGGTGGTAAGCAGTGTCACAGGGGAGAGCTGGACTGTCACTAGTGGTGTCCCAAGGTTCAGCACTGGGCCCAGGATTGTTTAGCTGCTTCATCAATGGCTTGGATGAGGGGCAGGTGCCTCCTCAGCGAGTTCTCAGGTGACACAAAGCTGGGAGCAGTGGCTGAGAGCCCAGAGGGCTGTGCAGCCCTTCAGAGGGAGCTCAGCAGGCTGGAGAGAGGGGCACAGAGGAACCCTCTGAAATCCAGCAAAGGACAGAGCAGGGTCCTGTACCTGAGGAAGAAAAAAGCCCTGGACAAGCCCGGCTGGGGGCTCAGCTGCTGGGAAGCAGCTGGGTGGGAAGGACCAGGGAGTCAGGGTGTACGAGCTGTCCATGAGCCAGCAGTGCCCTGTGGCCAAGGAGGCCAAAGGGACCTGGGTGCCTCAGGAACAGCACTGCCAGCAGGTCAGGAGGGGATCCTGCCCCTCTGCCCAGCCCTGGGGAGGCCACTCTGGAGACCTGTGTCCAGGTCTGGGCTCCTCAGCACAAGAGACACAGGGAGCCCTGGAGCAGCTCCAGCGAGGGCAGCAGAGGTGGTCAGGGTTAGAGATAGAGTTAGGGGACGGGGGCATCTCTAATGAGGAGGGGCTGAGGGAGCCTCTTCATCAGCAGGAGCATCTTCATCTCATCCAGCCTCAGGAAGAGACAGCTGAGAGGGAGCATCACTGTCAGGGTGTGAAGGGAGGGCTCAGAGCATGGACCAGGCTCTGCTCAGTGGTGCTGACCAATGGCACAAGAAGCCTTGGGCACAAACTGATGTGCAGGAAGTTCCACATGAACTTTTTTAAGTTACCTTGAATTCTGTAAGTTGTTGAAGGCTTAGGAACATGTCTTCATTACAGTTACATGTAAGTGCATTGCCAAAGGTTTTATCTGTTCAGATACAGCAGGCCCAGAGGGACCATTTGAATCTTGGAGAAAAGAGGAGAAAGAAATTGTAGCAAATAATTTTTCTTAGTTTATTTGTTAAGGGTTTTCTTTCTTTACTCTCCAGTTTTATTGCTTCAGGGATCAAGATTTGAGAATCAAGATGAGACACTCTCTATAAATGAGCCTGCATAGAATAATTCCCTGTTGTCCAACTTGTTGCAAAGAACCTGGCACTTCGGATGAAAATTGAAACCCTAATGATTCATTTCAGATCTTTAATTAAGTACATGTTTTTCAATATATTGTTCTTTTCTATGTTGGTTTTACTAATGGCAATTAAAAAAACAGATAACTTGATTTTATTTTGATTTGGTTTTGGTTGTCTGATATGACCTTATCTAGATACTTATATTCCATCACTTTACTCTTTCCTGATTCTTCATTGTCTGGCTTGAGTGTAACTCAGAAAGGATAACAAGGCTGTGTTGGCAGGAGATAAATAATATAGGAAAAAGTCATATCTTAATTTGATATTTTCCCAAGGGATTTTAAATTACTAGAGTAGGACTTCAGATACTTATGGAGTCATTTCATTTTTAGGGATAGGCCATCTTTGATAGCATATTTTAAATATATATATATGTGTGTGTGTATGGTCCTGTATTACAGTAACCAGTCAGAAACCTGAATAATTAGAAATTGAAATTAAAAGGTGAAATAAAGCATTTGTCTTCATTTATTGTTGATTTATGAGAAGATTTTCTTGCCTCACTGGAATTATAGTATCTCCTGAACAATCAGCTCTAAAACTGGATTTATGAAAACATGGATCATTTTGAAATGTTAAAAGATCTCCAGCAGTTTCCAAGTATCTTCATGGATTGGAAGATGAGTTTAATTTATGCAAAACTACTCTCTTCTTCCTTAAAACAGATGATCTAAAAGACATTAGAAACCTGTCAGACTCTGGAGTTAATTTTTGTTAGAGAGAACTTATCCAGACTGAGGCAATATTTTTATAGAAAGCAAGTTTTGACCTCCTGAGCTAGAAATACTCCAAAGGTCTGAAAATAAATCTCTCCCCCATACCCATGGGGGTCTTGGAAGAAGAACCATGCAGAGCTGTCTTGCTTCCTGGCCTCTCAACTTCACAAAACTTTTTGCATAAAATAAGAGCAGTGAAGTCTCCTGAGCTCCCTGTCCTCTTGGAGCATTCCCCACCTGAGCAAAAGCCAAGACCTTCCAGGAATCTGTCTGGCCCTGCCACCAGTGCTGAGGCTGCAAACAACCCCTTGCTTTTGGCTGGGGTCAGGCTCTGGTGGCAGAGCATCCTGTACAGTAGACAGACAAACAGGTGAGGCAGCTCTGCTGTCCCTCGGAACGGTGTCAGGCTCATTATTTAATTTAAAAAAAAAAAAAAATGTGCCATCAGACTTTCTTGTTCTGCATGATACAGCTGGGCAAGCTCTGCCTTTGGCTGCACGGAGCTCCTCGAGTGTAAGAGCACAGCTACAGAGCTCCTGGGGCTGCTGGCGATCTGTTTGGTGCTGAGAACAGCATCATTTCGGTTGGAAAAGACCTCTAAGATCAGCGAGCCCAGCCAGGAACCCAGCCCTGCCAACACCCCCACTAAATCGTGTCCCTAAGAGCCACCTCTCCATGTCTTTGAAATCACTTCGGGAATGGTGACCGTGCCACTTCCCTGGGCAGCCTGTCCCAGTACTTGACAACCCTTTTGGGGAAGAAAGTTTTTCTAATATCTGACCTAAACCTGCCTTGGGGCCATTCCCTCTTGTCCTATCACTTGCTACTTGAGAGAAGAAATGCTAGGGTTTCAGAGGTGATCTTTACAGAACACAGCGGCAATCTATTACACTGAATTTTGTGAAATGTGGTGGCTGGAGGATCATTTATTTTGTCAGGGAAAACCCATGCTGAAAGTAAGTCTCAGAGATAAAAGGTTTGCACAGATTAAAAAAAAAAAAATTTCAAGTTTTTTGACCTGAATCCATCACGCCAATTATAGATTTAATTCCAGTAATTTCTGTTACATATGTTTTTCCGGAAGGAAATACAGGAACTTGCATGTATTGTTCTAAAACTTGCTTTCTTAAATACTTCAGTTGTCTTTCCTGGTGACCAAAGGAGATAGAGTTAATCTGCATCCAGAAATCAGTATGTTTTGCTGCAACAAATCAACACAGTTAAATAAAGCACCATGTTATGAACCAATCATTTCATGTATACCCTAATGACAATATTCTGCTGTTTGGTGTCGGGTGGGTTTTGTTTGCTTTTCTTTTTTTTCCCCTGTAAGTTCATTAAAACTGCTTACTTTGAATTGAAAATGAAACCTATAATCAAGTTTTAAGTACGAACGTCATATAAATAATATGTCATAAATAATTTATATTTAACATTTGCAAATACAGTCCTAAGGGAAGAATAAGTGCTGACTAATTTTAATTTACCTGAGCGCTCATGCTGCGTCAGGAGAAATTCTCTTTCCTCATTTCTCATTAATGTGTATAGCTAGATAAGCCAGAGGTGTCTTTGCAGCTTGCCAAAATGGCTTTTATGATGTTCCATGTGTGCTGTGTCTCACAGGTTTCTGCTGAGCCAGACTTATTATGTAAGCACAAAGCTGAGATGGGTTTTTGGCTTGTTTTCAAGTTACTGATTCTGGAGTTTCAGCTTGAAGAGTGAAAGACCATCACATTTTTCATTTTGCACATCAGCAATAGGGATCACGGGGACTGTTTGTGCCTTCAATAATATCCAGACAGCTCTACTGCCACCGTGCTCAGCTCTTGGTGCATCTGTGCGTTTTCACTGCCTCCTAAATAAACCCCACCACGCAGTTAATCATGAATTTGGTCCATGGTTTTCCTGGTGAGGTTTTACCTCTAATCAAACCCTTATCTAGGGTGCTCTCTGATTTTTAGCAATGACAAAACTGGAAGGTTGGCCTTAATATATGACCTGGGCCACCCAAACTTGTAAGCTTTCTGATCTCTAGAGTGGAGATAGTGAATTCTTATTTATCCACTGATGCTCCTCACACACTGGGCAGGGCCTCAAAGCTGAAACCAAACAAGGTGGTGGCTGACTAGGGAGTGTAATACTGCTAGCAAAAAATACCCCAATGAACCTCCAATCCAGAAAACAATGAAACCAATAACAAAAAATAATAATGATCTTGGAATAGTAACTGAAAAGGCACACCCACACAGAGTTCAGACTCTGTGGTACAGTGGGTCTACTTCAGAGAAACTTATCAGGGAAAGGATGTTGCTTTAGGAGTTGATGAGGCTGTGAATAACTCCTTGAAGCTCTCGAGCTAACTTCGAAGCTGACTTAAGTATCTCTGACTGCAGCACAGTTTGCAGCACAATCATGCTGAGCCTCAGCAGAGGTCTTCACACCTTCCTGCCAGAGGAAAGGGCACTCCCTCCTCCCTCTGAGACAGGGCTGGAGGGGAAGGAAGAGTCTTGGATTGCTTAGCAGCTGTCTCCTTGGAGGTTAAATTCTGTCTCTGATGGGAATGGATAAATTCCCCTGGCTCCCACATGGACCAGGAGGGTGGAACAAGGAGCAATGCTGGCCCCTTTGGTGGTGGGCTCCCTCCTCTGGCACAGCTTGGCAGCAGTGGTTCGGGAGAAGAGGCTGGTGGCCAGGGCTCTCTGCTGGGTGTCTGTGTGCCCAGGAGCCTGCTCAGCCAGCAGCTCTGCTGCCAGCCCTGCCAGCCCCCAGCTGCTGGGTGAAAGCTCCAGGTTCCCACCCAGCCTTGTAAAGCGAGCAGGTCAGCATTTTCCAGGGAACCTCATCTTGTCAGTGTGCTCTGGGTATAATTCTATAATGATTAATGTTTGGGGTGCCTCAGGGCACCTACTCATTCCTTTGCCAAATTTCTAGATCCTATCTTGAGAGGGATGTGAGAAATAGGCTTTGAGCTAGTTGGACTGGGGCAATTCTAAGCATGTACAAAGCAACACCTAGGAAACTTCCAGGGGGAGAGCAGTAAGTTTAAACACCTTCTGGAGTATGGAAATACTGCTAAGAACTATTTTGGATTTCAGTTTGAACATCTGGGCCTCACATCTGAGTCAATGTTCTAGAAACTTGTGTTGTTCGCTGAATGTGGCTAATAGACACTGGAGACACTTGTACAATTCTAGATGAACACAGGAAGCAAAATTTTAGTAATTATGAAGATACCTGGGATTTAATTTTTAATTTGAGATGTATTAATGTTTTTTGCTGTTTTATTGTGGATGATGTCTGTATGTGAGTAGTTACTGGGTTTTTTTTGATGTCCTCTTTATTTTCTTGATACTCAGTTTGCACATGATTTTTCTCCTTAATGCAATGCTGTCTTCTCTAAACCAAACTTGAGCTGACTCAGAAGTTAATTCAAGAATACTGAGGAGCTAGAGAGTGTAAGCCATCAGGAATTCTTAGAAAGGTAAAACATTTGACATTCTCACGTAGCCATGTTAGGAAATTAATCAGAAGATACATAATATCTCTTCTAATTTCACTTTTATTAGTGCATAGCTATTGCTTTGCAATGAGAGGTTTTACAGAATTTCACATATCACAGAGAAAGCAGTATTGAGATTTTAGAATAGATAAGAAATAGATAGCTCCATAAGAGCGCTTCCACTTTTTTTGATCAGCATTTACACCTCAGCCATGGGCAGAGTGATTTTAAATTTGATGTGGCTGCCACTTCAGAAGCTATTTCCCATGAATTCACACCCATTCACATGAACTCAGTGCATGAAAGCGCTCACCTTTGAAAGCAAAGTTCAAAGTTGAGTATGCTTTCCTGACTGGAATTATTTGCAGCTCAGTTTCCCTGAGTTGGGAGATATATTATCACATTCTTGTCTAGTTCCCACTCTTCTAAAGGTATCTAAAGAGCTTTGTTTTTAGAGGTTTGTGGGGTTTTTTTTCTCTTTTCACCTTAATGATCCTGTCTTTGGTCAGTGGAAATCAGGTGCTATTTATTCAATTTCTGTAACACCCACTTCATGGGAATCTCAGTGTCATTAGCTCTGCCCATGCTTTAGAAAAACAAATCTATTCTGATTTGGGATTGCCAAATGAGACTGTCTGGGGTCAGACATAAAGGAAGCAGGAAGAGAGCAGCAGTGAACAAGGAAACATTAGTATGAAAACAGTTTTACTTTTATGAATCATAGAGCCTTTGGTGAAATTAGTTAAACAAGGTCCTGGGCACATTCAGAGAAGGAGTTGAAAGGTAAAATACCCCTATGAAGGTGAAATAAGTTCATAGTATTATTTGAAGTGCTCCCAAGAATGTTCCATACACAAAGAAAATGGGGAAAAATTGAAAGTTGGGGTTTGTGGGTAGTCACAGCATATTTTATTTTACTGTTGCACAAGAGGACAGCAATTGTACTTCTGAGCACATGAGCCTGACTTCAGGGGTTAGAAAGAAACTTTTGGGACTCACTGACGGGAAGAATGAACTGATACCAAAAGCTTTTCCATTTTTCCCACTGAATCAGAGACAGCAAGAGTCTGTAGCTTAATGAAGAAAAGTCAAATTAAATCAACACAGTTACAGCCATGTACACATGTACAGCCACACACAATTTTGACAATGTATACTTTTATACAAAAGAAAAGGTATAATTATGCTTTCTGACTGCAATCTGGTTTGTTTTTTCTATTCTAAAATTTAACTTTTTTCTCTTCTTCTAACGTAGCTTTTCCCCCTGGTTTCTACACAGGTTTCTAGACTTTGCAATGTAAAATAGGCCTGAGTTTTCCTCTGCATTTACTTTTTTTTTTCTTGTTTGTTGGTTTTCCATTTATTTTTTCTTCTTTTTTTTTCCTTTTTTTTTTTTTTTTTTGTTTTTGTTGTTGTTTTTTTTTTGTTTTTTTTTTTTTATCCACTACTAAAACATACACAAATCTCATTTAAGCCAGAACTTTTTAACTTTTTTTCTTTTTTCATTTATCTGTATGTGTTCTTGCCAATTTTTAATGAGTACATTGCGGCTTACTATTAAAATGAAGAACAAACAAGACCATGTCCTAAAACATCCTGTTCTGGCCTGTGCAGGTTTGCATGTAAATTTTAGGCAGGAATCCTTCTTCCTGATCTAAATATTAGTTGCTGTAGCTTATGGAGAATGTTGTTACTTTTAATGCAGTAAAAGAACCACAGAACAGTCCCATATTTTGATGTTTTCAGGGAAATAGGGGGGAAAAGTCAGTATTTGGACAAGTATGGCATGAATGATTATGACACAGAATATATTTCATTGCTGCCTGATAGGCAGAGAGGGGGGAAAAGGACAGGTATTAGAGGGATGATGGGGCAAAGCCTGAATAGAACGAGGTTTGCTGACAGATGAACTTTCTACACCCAATTCTCTACTGCTGTAAGAAAATGGGACAGTGTTGTCTTCTGCCTCCTTATCACACACTGACATAAGTATTTAATGCTTGGCATAAAACTTTCAATAACATGCTATAAACTAGTATTTTTTTCAGTTTGTTAATTTAAAAAACCCAAAACCCAAACCCCTTTTACCTTTTTAACTGTTCTACTAGGAGAAAAGAGCTTTAAAATAAAAGCCAGCAAATTAGACTGAGAAACTTTCCAGGGCCATTAAAGCTGAACGCTCATGCATTAAACCTCAATAACTGTATATGAAACACTTGGGTTTGATGAATTCCGAGCCTGCATGGTGCTCAAGGAGTGCTTCTTGGATTTTATTTGCTTTTTCTCTAAAGTCAGCGACACTGACTGTCCTGGGATGCTTTTTGCCTGGGACACACGCCCTGGTGTCCCAAGGGACAGAGCCCTGGGGCTGCTGGTGAAACGGGGGCTGGGCTTCTCGTGGGGCAGAGGCTGCTCAGAGGTGAGGAACTGTTCATTAAACTGCACTGCTGGATGAACACTGCTCCACCAGCTGAGATTAAAGCCTGAGTAGTTTGGACTTTGTTGAGTGCTTAGTCAGACATGAGAAACACTTGTCTTCTGACTTGGAGTGGCTGTAAGGGAAACTCTTTGCAAACTATGCTTCTGGGGGATGAACAAAGCTTCCAACGAGCGGAAAGGCAAATGTCAGAACTTCCTGCAGCCCCATTTTTGACTGTGTGTCATTTACATGAATATTCTGATTTTGTACCAAAACAGTAGGAAGGGGCCTTTATATACAGGAGAATAAAGTCCATGACTGATTTATTGTTCAGTGTGACCAAAAGCAAATTGCACAAACATGAATCCCTCAATCCATTATAATTTGCAAACTCTCACTAGGTAGATTGCTACAAAATACTACAGGCTTCTTGTCTGTGGAACTTTTGTTTTGCAGAGCTGTTTAGAAGCAAGAATTCTTATTATCTTTTGATTTTATGTTTAGATGCTCCCAGTTTTGGGGCTATGTTTGAGTAAGAAGTATATGTATAACCATTTCAAATTTTAAATTTGGTCTTAACACTTGAATCCAAACTTTCTCAAAGTTTTTGGATGGTGGTGGAGTACCTTGGTGTTCTAGGCCAGTCACATCTGTTAGTTGGAACAAGGAAATGAAAATTGCAAGGGATGATTTTCAGGAAACATTTTTCTAGCAATTATTTTCCTCTCCCCACCCCTCCTACCCCCAACCTGTCTGTAAGACCAAGATCTGTTTGATTTTCACTGTTTTAGGAAACTCCTGGCAGGCACTGGGGGAGATGTGCATGTGGAGGGTTTCACTGCAAACCGATTTTAGGACAAAGATAAATGTAGCATTTTCTCTTTTGATGGCAGTATGTTTGAAATCTGACTCATCCACCGTCAGTAAATGGGACAAAACCAGGACAAATGATGGAATCAAAGCCTAACATCCTTAGCACAACCTTAAAAACAAATAAACCTGAAGGGGAGCCAGCAGGCATGTACTTGCAGGAGACTCTGCAGTGCCCTTGTTCCTCCTCCCCGTGCTGACAACGTCCAGCTGTGTGAAATATTGAAACTGGGCTAAGATGAGCCTGCTGCTAGTGAGAACAGTACTGGCAGTTCCAGATTGAAAGAGAGCTCAGTAAAGTCAGGAGTAGAGCATTGCTTTAAAAATTTTAAATTATGTTTAGTAAGTAAGAAGTGTTTCAAGTTTAGGAAGATGTTTGGCAAAAAGCCCTCAGTCTTCTGTTCAGCACCTTTCTCTGCTCTCTTCTAAAGATGGTCTTTATCAACTAACTCACCAGCACTTCAGATTTTCTCTTTAAAGTATCTATCAGCTATTTCTTACACCAGCAGCAGTCCTTGAAGCTTTAGGCTGCTGCTTTAAAAGTCTGTGTATATCCAAACCCCTTTCAGAGGCCTAAGCATATAATGAGATTTTAATGTAAACTCAGAGGTGGATACTGGAAGTCATCTTTCAATTCCTTTCAAAGTTTTAAATTCCCTTTGTTTCCTTTTATCCTTCAAAGAAAGGCATTTTTTGATAGAGATTTTTTATTATTTTTAAGGTAGTACCCAACTGATCTGGTAGTTTTTTGTTGTTGCATCTGAGTTCAAGAAGCATGAAAATTTTTAAGATTCTGTTTGATGGCCAGTCTTAGTCTCAAACAGCCCACTAGATTTCAAAGATGACTCTGGGCATAAATATGTACTCATTTATATATTTATATTTGTTTCTCCATCTTAGTTTGTATTTGCATATGTGTTCCTATATCTGCATATGTACATTGAGAGATAGATCTTTATATATAAATAGTTTTTAAATCTGTATTAGGTTTCAAATCAGCACAAGAGAGTACGGTTTCAGTAAGCCAGGAAAACGTTTTGCTGAAAGCATATTTTACCTTTCAAACATTTCATTTTCATTGGACACAATATTTTTTAGGTCTTAAATTTCAAATTAAAAAATCATTTCAAACATACAAAAGGGATTATTTTGTTTTGAAACTGTCAAAGCACATCACTTCAGCAACTTTAGGGACTCTTTTCTGAAGAAGACATTAATTAAAACTGTCTTTTCCTCCTTTAATTTCACCCAGCTGATGTTTTCTAGCAAAATAAATGAAGATAAGAAGAATAAATCATGAATGTGTGGATTTTCAGAGAGAGCTCTGCAGTATTTTGTTAACTAATGGACAAAATTATATATAAAGATTAATTATAATTGTCAAACAAGTTGGAGTGGCTATTTTAACTGCAATATGAGACATTATCTCAGATGCAAAATGAAAAACACACATCCAGTTTAGATAAATATTCATCGTTTAAGGGATTTAAGCAAAAATAATACCCAGCAATGGATACATAATCAATATAATATACTTCTACACTTAAGCCATTTTGGGCTATGGAAAATGTAAATATAACTATCAAATTTTTTGTGGTAAGTTCCAGCATAACTAGAACATAGCTATATTTATGTGGTGAGCCCTTGGTAAAAAATAAAATGTATACTGTACTGTAATGTCTAAATTAGTTCCAAAATGTTGGGAGTGTTTGTTTTTTTTTTAAATGCAGATGCTTGAAGATACATTGGGCCTGTGCAGGGGACACAGGGTTATAATGATAGCTGGGGATGTCTCAGGATGAAAAGGGTCAGGTGGTGGGGCTCCCCCAGACACCCCAAGAGTCTGAATGTTGTCCCTGGAGAAGGAAATAAGGGTGTTTAGGACAATGGTATAACCAGGGAAGGAGAACTGCTTTATTTTTTGGCTATGGGACACTCACAATACATAGTTTTTTATGTTATTTCACAAAATTATTCATTGGAAATGTGCAAAATGTGTGAGTAATCTCAGCAGAAGCTAAAGTGAGACACTGCAGTGTCTCTGCTCCTCTTCTGATGAATGCTTGAGAAACATTTTACACAACCCGAGAGTACAAAGACAGAATGATTACTGTAATTAGAACACCACAAGCTGGGCCCTGGCTCACATAGAGACCTTTTTTGGTAGTTGTCTAGTATTTACTCTTTGTATAATAGTAAGAGCTGTATATCTGACCTTAACTTCTTATTTAACATAACAGAATATTCAAAATACACATTTTTTTTTTTCTTTCCTTCACAATAAGTACTTTCCAGAGACTTGTTCTCTGCATTTCAATCAGCACATGTTAAAATATTGCAGTAAGTTCCATTTTTCCAGTGTTTTGGCTTTGGGTTTTATTAACCAAAGGCCTTTTAATGAAAACATTTTACAGCTTTCCAGTTTTGCCCAGGCTGCTTTTCCAGCAGGTCCTGTTGTTTTCCCTGAAAGGAGGAAAAATTTGTAATAAAGTTTCATTTCTTTAATGCAACCCTTATTTACAGAGATCATCTAACGGCTCATTTCTGTAAGCAATGGAAGAATCAGGAAAGCAAAAAAAAATTATTTCATTGTTTCCATTGTCAAGGCTCTTTAAACTTGCAAATGTATTCCAAATACTCCCCAAATCCAAAATGCATTCTCCAGACTTCTCTTACAAAAATGTTTCTTTGAGTTCTCTAAAAAATAAGTTGGAGTATTTCTTGCTTCGTGCTGCTCCTTTGGGTCTGGCATCTGAAGCCAGAAGCTTGGGAGAGTTGTTGGGTCAGAGGCAGAGAAGGATCCCATGGGCAGCTCCAGGCTCCACGACCTCTGGTCCTCTTCCAGAGGCAACAGGCAGGAGACAGGAGTGGGGAGGAGAGCAGGACAGTGAAAGAACAGAGGACAGTGGGCAGGAGAACAGGACAGTGGGGAGGAGAGCAGGACAGTGGGGATGAGAACAGGACAGTGGGAGGAGAACAGGACAGTGGGGAGGAGAACAGGACAGTGGGGATGAGAACAGGACAGGGGGGATGAGAACAGGACAGTGGGGAGGAGAACAGGACAGTGGGGATAGAGCAGACAGTGGGAGACAGGACAGTGGGGAAGAGAACAGGACAGTGGGGAGGAGAGCAGGACAGTGGGGAGGAGAACAGGACAGTGGGATGGAGAGCAGGACAGTGGGGAGAACAGGACAGTGGGGAGGAGAACAGGAGAGTGGGGAGGAGAGCAGGACAGTGGGGAGGAGAACAGGACAGTGGGGAGGAGAGCAGGACAGTGGGAGGAGAACAGGACAGTGGGGAGGAGAACAGGACAGTGGGATGGAGAACAGGACAGTGGGGAGGAGAACAGGACAGTGGGATGGAGAGCAGGACAGTGGGGAGGAGACAGGACAGTGGGCAGGAGAACAGGACAGTGGGGAGGAGAGCAGGACAGTGGGGAGGAGACAGGACAGTGGGGGGAGAGCAGGACAGTGGGGAGGAGAACAGGACAGTGGAATGGAGAGCAGGACAGTGGGGAGGAGAACAGGACAGTGGGGAGGAGAACAGGACAGTGGGGAGGAGAACAGGACAGTGGGGATGAGAACAGGACAGTGGGGAGGAGAACAGGACAGTGGGGAGGAGAGCAGGACAGTGGGATGGAGAACAGGACAGTGGAATGGAGAGCAGGACAGTGGGGAGGAGAGCAGGACAGTGGGGAGGAGAACAGGACAGTGGGGAGGAGAACAGGACAGTGGGGAGGAGAACAGGACAGTGGGGAGGAGAACAGGACAGTGGGGAGGAGAGCAGGACAGTGGGGAGGAGAGCAGGACAGTGGGATGGAGAACAGGACAGTGGGGAGGAGAACAGGACAGTGGGATGGAGAACAGGACAGTGGGATGGAGAACAGGACAGTGGGGAGGAGAACAGGACAGTGGGATGGAGAGCAGGACAGTGGGGAGGAGAACAGGACAGTGGGGAGGAGAGCAGGACAGTGGGGAGGAGAGCAGGAGAGTGGGAAGGACAGAAGGACAGTGGGAAGGACTGCAGGAGAGTGGAAGGACAGCAGGACAGTGGAAGGACAGAAGGACAGTGGGGAGGAGAGCAGGACAGTGGGGAGGAGAGCAGGAGAGTGGAAGGACAGAAGGACAGTGGGAAGGGCTGCAGGAGAGTGGGAAGGACAGAAGGAGAGTGGGAAGGACAGAAGGACAGTGGGGAGGCACTGGAGTGCTGTGAAACAGCCAAAGGGAGCAGCATGAGAGGGGCTCTGAGCACTGCCTCATGCCTTCAGCCCAGCACTCTGCCTTCACCCAGCTCATCATCTTAGTCAGTTCAGATGATTTTTTCCATAGATTGCTGCTTTATCACATTAGGGTTATTACTTTTCTTAAAGTTTCTACAAAAATAGGTCATTTATTTCCAAGAAGAATGTGGGATCCAGGACATCCCTCTGACTGTCCTGGAAAATTTGTGAGTTGCAAGAATTTAGGTAGAATGATAATTAACATATCACAGTGTGAAAAAGTAGAATTTTGGGAGTTTAGAATGTGAGTTTAAGGGGCATAGATGGAGAAATCTGGGCGTGTCCCTGCTCTTCTTCATCTCTTGTTCTCCATCTTCTGCTGTGGTGGTGGCACTTTTTAATTGGTTTAGAGTAAAAGTACATTGTTTGATGTGGTTGATAGGTATTGGAGAGTTATTGTAATTAAAGCATGCGTAGTTTTTAGTATAAAAGATAACACCGTCCCAAAAGGAGGGAGTTTGTCACAACCTGACCTGCAAGGAAGATCTCAGCAGGCCAGAGCCACAAATGTGAGATAACAGAGAATAAACAATCCTTGAGAACAAGAGAACAGAGGAGCTCGACCTCTTCAGACGCTGGGCTGGGGGAAACAGAAACTTTCACAGAGACAAATTCAAAGTCAGGTTCAGAAAGGACACACAAAAATATATTTTTAAAAACCTGACAAAAGAAGGTTGGTGACGAGTAGGTGGTTCTGACAGTGTTTGTTTTCTTCATTTGTTTTTTGAGTAGCTCTGTGGTTTGGAGATATGCACTGATAAATATCAGTGAAGTGCCTTTGATTGTGCTCATGAAATTTACCCTGTTTAGGTTAAACTGAAACAAGGTGGAAATTGCCATTTTCATATATATTAATAGAATTTTACATCTTCTGAGGTTTTTTTATATTACTAATTTTTCAGAAGAATTCGTCAAACAAACCAAAGACTTTTCCACAGGAAGATATCATTTGATGCTAACTTTATTCTGAACTAAAATGCAACAGGTGAGAGAAATAAAATTAATGTAGAAACACCTGTAATATAGAAATTTCAGAAATATTTCATCTTTCCCCATTCGACCCCACAAGTACATTGATGATGTAAGTATAAGAAGGCAACCAAAGCAGAAAAGGAGAGAAGGTGTTGTTCATCATGCAGAAAATTTTGTTTCAAGAAATAATCTTCTGTGGAAAAGTGATTTGGTATGTACTCCCATGCTTGCTCTAAGAAACCTCTCAGCAAAAGAGAGATTTTTCTCTGTTCAGTTTAGTAGAGATTTTTACAAGGAAGGATGATTACCATTTTTCAAAACTGAGCCTGAAATGGATATTAAAAAAATTAATTCTGTAGCACTTTTTAAGCTGCTTTGAACAAAGTAAGAATAATGTTGTTATTAACAACAAAGAATGTGATGTATTTGTCCAAGAGTGGAATTAAGTGAGAGTGAAGCTCAGAGGTCTGCGAGCTGCTCCAGAGAAGTCAAAGAAATAATGACAATCCATCTAAAATTAATTCCTACATTTTTCAGCCCCCTTGCTATTTCTTAACCTTTTAACTGAGCAGATGAACCAAGAAGCAGCCTTACTAAGAAATTTCAGACATCTGCTTCCACTTAAAATACCTCTTTTGTTTCCTACTTTCATCAAGTTTCTTAGAGAGAGGAATTTCTCTCAGCCAGTGTTGTGATCTACGTGAAATAATCAATAGCAGCATGTGACAATCTGCTGTGTGATAGACTGACAAATACAAGCTAGACCAAGCACAAGATAGATCTCTTGTTTCTATAAATATTTTATGCTTTCTCAAAGGGCTTAACTCTATGAAGGCCTTGGAGACGTATGTCTGCAAATATAACAGTTTGCTTTGCTCAATCCCAATTACATTTGAAAATGTATAAACTTCTCTGGCACATGAACTATCATATGCTTTGTCTGTAGAGAACATTATCCATGAATTCTGGCTTTTTGTAGGGCTGTAATTCTCAATTTTAGCTCCTTAGAAGAAGCTACAGTTAACCTAATATTAATCAAAACCAGATAAGTTTTTCATAAAGTTGCCACTAAGGTATTTATGTCATCGAATATACTGGGGAGAAAGTTTGTGCAGGAGCAGCTTGGCTAAGGGGTTAATCTTATCATTAGTCAGTTTGAATGAAGACATGTAAGAAACCAACTTTTATGACCCTTTTTTTCACTAAGGCTCCAAGTTCAGACTTGGTTTTCTATCCATGCCTTGTAGACGGGGTGTTCTAGAAGGGCCATCAGCCTGGGCCAGTGCTACAATGCCCTTGGGACTTTTTACCATACTAAAACCTTCAACCACTAAAAAGCCTCTTATGCAGTGTAAAAACAAGGAAAAGAAAAACCAATCGTTTGGTTTTGATTTTCCAGATTTATTTCAATAGGAACTGTACCCCTACCAGCTGCATGGTCCCTTTGATCCATGCTCCTGCTGAAAGGCATGGGCTCATCCTCGCCTTACCGCAGCCACTGCTCAGTTTTTCCACCATTGCTGTTTGTGCTTCCTTGCATTGAGCTATGACTTTTCTGGGGGAGTGCCAGGGATGGGGAGAAACTGGAAAACAATGCTTTTTTACATAATGACTGAGGGCAGTGTGCTGGAAATACACAGCTTTGATACTTCATTGGAAACTACTTCATGACAGTGTACGCAAAAAAAAATTCATTCCACTTTATTCAGATAAAAATATGGGCAAGAGGAAGCCTTGGCAAAAGGCTAAATTATGAGAATGAGAATTGAAACAGTGTTAAATTTGTTTAAAGAATGGCAAGTGAAAGTTGGAAGTGCAAGTGTTAGGACTTGTTGAACTTGTTATCTTTGTTACTTGGAAATAGGACTGAGCTACTCAGTAAATAAACAGTCCCAAAAGTCCTACAAATGTAAGGCTCAGTCTAGACAATGATGTAAGAAAAGATGTCATGGTGAAAAGTAAAGCTTGGAAAGAACTAGTTTATTCTTTTATAAAATGAGTAAGCAAAAAAAAAAAAAAAAAAAAAAACCTGAGAAACTTTGTCTCTAGAGAAAAATTATTTGGGGGAGAACGCAATACTAAGAGACATCAGGTTATGTTGATTTACACCAGATGGACATGAATTTGTCAAACAGTATAGATAGGAAGACACACAGTTTGGGGTTGCTTATGAAAATTCATATCATTGCAAAAGCCAAAAATCACTACAGGGGAGACAAGAATAGGGTTCTGAACAATATCCTACAATACAAACACTGCCATACTGGAAGGGGTTGAACTACAGATTATTAAGGCTCTCAGCATGGTTTCATTTCTGAAATCTAAAAAGCTAAAAGTATGCAATTTAGCATGACTTTAGTGAAAAAATTAGTGCTTAAACACCTGGAGGAGATCTTCCCATCAGTTCTTATGGCTCCATTGACTTGGTTGAGTTGCAGTTATCCAGGGCCAAGGTCAAATTATTTTGCTGTAAACTCAGACAAAAGAGATGAGGTAGAGTTAAATACAGAGTAAATGGACATTGAAGATACACACACATGAGATCCTTACAGTGTGATAGTATCAGCTGAGAAATGTGTACTTAGAGAAAATATAAATTGTTTTGTGCTTTTAAAGTGATTTTGAGTGAAGCCCAGTGTAGCATGCTGAAGTGCAGTGATTTTCCACTGGCTGGAAAATGTGCTGTATTCCATAATTTTTCCAAACACTGTTATTCTTTACAAGAAGTCACATAGGAGAAGGATCAAATTTAAGTATTTATATATGAAATAAGTTGTAGAGATTCAAAATTACTTTCAAATCAAAACCAGATTTATGAATTGCTCTTGCTTCTTGATTGAAGACAGCACTTAGATAGATTCTTTGTGCCCATCTTTGAGGTTTTGCTACCAGATGCTATTTTGTAAGCTTGGTAACACCTCTGATAATAAATTAAGGAATCAGCTCTTCATGTCTATAGAAAGATCATATTTGAAGTTGTGCTAAGTTTCTGATTTTTTGGATAGTTTTCTTCTTTTTCTTAAGTTATTAAACCAATGTAGTGGCACAACATATCTAAAAGCATATCTAAAAATCATCCAGACCTAAAAAAAGAGCCGAGGAACATTGAAGATACATTTATAAATCTGAATGCTGTTTGCCCTAAACACTTATTGGCCATTGCTTCAAGAGTTGTACCCAGGAGTTTTTTGGAATTGCAGAAATATATAAGCTCTGATTTTGAATTTCCTTTAGTTACAGGAAAAGAGGTATAGTTGCTGAAACAGAGTGTTCTGCACACCCACACATGGTAAACAGAGCTAAACCAGAAGGAGAAAAACATGCTGCTTGGCAAGGGTACCAGTAACTTGCATAAGAAAAAGCTATGCCTTGAGCCACCATAAAAAATAATTTTTGCTCTAAGATTCCTGAGTTTCAGTTCAGTCAATACAGAAGCTAAAACATAAATGCTGTTAACAGGATATCCAGTGTAAGGGTAGAGGAGGACAAAAAAAAAATGCACAAGATGTTCTTGTGTCTCTGTTTTATTGCTTGTATTTGGCTTTGAGAAAGAAGCTTTGCTTCCCTGATTTGCAGATGATTTCTAGGTTGCTAAATTGCACAAGGAGGCCATAACACCAACCTTTAAAAGTGACAACACAGAGGTCACTCAGCTGCTGTGTTTTGGTAGTGTCAGTGTTACTCTGCATTAAATCAGAACTGCATGAACCTGTCCACATGTGTGTCCTTGGGTAAGGACAAAACCAGAGGTCTTTAGTCAGATATTTGGAGGCAGCAGACACTATCTTTCAAATTTAAGAGTATTCCCACTTTTCTGCTCTAGTAATAGTCATAAACATTTGTCAAGGCTTGAAAAATTAATTTAGAGGATACTAAGTCTTCTTCAATTTCATCATGCCATGCTTAGAAAAGGGAGAGAGAGGAGGCAGGCAGCTGATAACCACTAGCAAGCAAACTAAGATGTATGGTTAGATGGAGAGTTACAATGAAATGTGTTGAAAATAATGCCTGTTTTTTACTACAGGATGAACAAGTTCCTCAAGGGTATTCTGCTTCTGTACCAGTGAAATCTGTGTACAGAGGAGCAAGTTAAGGGCTTGTATCAGAGATAATGCTGCTCACTGAAGACAAGATGTAGCAGGTCAGAACAAATTTACCAATTACTCAGTTCCCCAGAGACATTAAGTCAAGTGTCTCGTGCTCCAGGAAAGTGGATTTTCCTTGCAGATCAGCAATTAGGCTACACATAGGGCAAGTATCCATTAATTTTCAATTATCTCCTGCAATAGTATATGTTTCCTAATTGCCCAGGAGAAAAATTCACAAGAGGATGGACAGCATTTTCATGCATGTGAGAGAAGTCCCCATCCTATTGCTGATCATCCTTTCCCAGGCCTTGCTTTCTGAACCTGCTCTTCCCAGAGCAGCTGTGTGAGGTATCAGGAGGTGTCCAAGTGCAGTTTGCCCATTAGAGAAACTGTTCCCCTCCACAGCAAGGACAACTTACTGGTTTCAGAAAATGTGAATAAAAACGTGGCAGAGAACAAAGCTCTGTGGATTGTTTTATTTAAAGACAAAAGCATTTCAGTGTGGTGTTGTTTTACTGAGTTGCCAGAAACTTTCTCTGAAGTTCTTTGGTTTATTTTGTGTGCTTGTGACCATGTGGCAGTGTTTAAAGCAGAACTCATGGATGTGATGTCCTGTGCTGTCCTGACACAGTGATACCCTAAAAGCAGTGACAGACACAGAGCCAGTGCCTCGCTAGAGGCAACCCAGTTATTGCTACATGGAAGAGCATCTTTGACTGACAGCTTCAACTCAGTAGTTTTACTGTGATCCAATTTAGAATTGCAGCTGTTTTCCAGGGACCTATTTGCACATTTTGCCTGTCTTGTCGAAGGAGGTGTCTGGACATTTGTGTGTTAGTCCTTTGGAAGTTATCTAGCTGGGTCAGAGAACAAATTCTTCCTGAAGATTTCCCTGTCTTCTGTCAGCAGGTCTAAGACTGAGAGACATATCTGCCTGCAAGTGAGGTGGACAAGGACTTTTTCAAGATTAGGTCTCAGTGCCTGATTCAGAAAAGGGGACCAGTGCTCCACACAGTTCTTGATCCTTTAGCTTCTTTCAACAACACATACTTGAAGGGTTGCATGCTTAACTGAAAATAAACTTTAGAAGCTCCCAAACAACTGTGAGCTCTACCTCACCTGCCCAAATCCCATTACTGACTGGTGTGTCAGCCTACAAAATAATGCTGCAATTGCTGAATGACTCCATGCTATTTTTCCATTAAAATTATCTCCTTTTTTTAGCTTACACAGCTGTCTCTTGCCATCTTGACATTACTGCTTTTTGATTAAAATTCTTGGCACAGAGCAGCCTTTACTTGTAGGTACTTCATCCTTGTGATTCCTGTGATTATTTCTATTCCTCAGGGGAACTGAAAGCACATAATCTCTGATTTGTAAAGCAGAGATCTTAGTGGTATCTCATTTTAAAATATTTATAATAGGGGCATATTGAGTATGTTCCTTTGATTTAAAAGAATATTTTAGAAAATGTATTTTCTAATAAGGTGGTTGTGAGGTGGTTGTAGCCACAGACCAATCAAATATGGCTATGGATTGTACAGTAACTCAGCTTCTTCTCCCAGCCCACAATTTGGTTTGCATTTTCTTTTTGATGCAGTCTTGTCAGGATGGAGTCAGTTCGGAATAACTTCTTCCTGTACCTTGGTTCTAGACTGGAATTCAACCAAAGCCTGTTGCAGTGTGTCCCTTGCCCACAGGCAGCAGTCTGAGCCTTTCTTTGCTCTGCCAGCAGAATCCAGGCAGCAGGAGGTGAAGCAGCTGCCAGCCAGCAAAGCTGCTCGACTGGGTGCTTACCTTTAGGTGTTTAACTGAAACACCCAGCATTAAGACAGCTCTCATTAGAATCACACAGTGAACTCGTAAAATCTCTTAGGTTCAAAAGGCTGGCAATCAATAAACACTTTCCTTTTATTTAATCCAGAGAAAAGAATTATCTATAAAACAAATTATTACTTCTCTGAACCCAAAATTTGTCACATTAAAATATTTTTTGCCATCGTGCTAGTCTGCATAAAAGTTGATTAAATGGTATGCAATCACTTACATAAAATATGTGAAGGAAGACACCTTATGTATTAAATTTATTTAGTCAAAGTCATAAAAGATAAAAATTAACAGAAAAAAAAAAACACAGCATGGAACCATATGTAAATTCAAGTTCATAAAAAATGCAGTTTTGTTGAAAGAGAAATATTTTGCAGAATGATTTTACTTAGGAACTAATTACTTAATACTTAAAACTTAGGAATTTTGCTAATGTGTAACCAACTCAAAAAAGTTTGCACAAGCATAAAGAACTTTTCCAAGTTTAAATTCAACAGAGGCACAGAGAATTTCTTAGCTTCTGTTGCAGAGTACAAAAATATTTGTAATCCTGAAATTTGTAAAGGAGGAGAAATCTGATTCTTATATAGATGTAAAATTATACAAGTATATGCCTTCTCACTAGATTGTTTTGTGCTAAATTGCTCCAGTCTTAAAGGCTGCTTTAAAAACAGTTGCATTAATAGCTGAGTTTAGATTACCAAGCTGTTAAAATCATGGTGTTTTTTCCAGTAAAAATCCCTCAGTACTGTAAAAAAGTTCTAAACAAAAAATCTTACCTTGGATTTCTGTGGTGAAACCAACAGTTCTTGGACAAGAACATTATGTCCAGTTTTTGTTTTTGAAACTAGTAAACTAGATGTTACAAATAGTTGTGAAATAGTTTTGTAGATCCACTTAACTTACATGCTCTGTCATTCACTTAAAAAAAGAGAGATTTGCAGCAATTTCTTATTATGTCAAGTGTTCATAAGGAGAAAATATTCAGTATTATGATGGAACTAAAATAAGATCGAAAGTGTTTGCTGGTGTGTTTATGGTAAACAGCATATGTAAGGAGTATCAGTACCTGGGAAAGCAGGAATGTTTGCTGATAGAAAATTCTCCCAGGGTGACTTTCCTTATCAAATTGTCAATAAACTGGCATGTTGATGACATTTTCTGTGGAAATACTGTGATTAATGTTTTTGAAATATTTTAATTAAAACTACACAACAGAACTTGTTGCATGGAAACCAATGAAAATTATGCCTGTACAAAAAAATGTATTATGCCTGGTACAAACTCATTACTAACTCATTACTATAGTCAATTAGCAAAATTCACTTTTGCATGTGTGTAGCCAAGTTCTTTTGGATTCCTAGTTATGTGCATATATACATATATAGATGTGTATATACATGTGTGTGTGTGTATAATGTTATATATATATAATAATAAATATAATGTATGTGTATATATATAATGTATATATAACATTACATATATATATATATATATATGTGTGTGTATATATATATGTAATGTTTGCTGTTGTAAACATGCCCTCTCTTTAACCACATGTATTTCTTTTGTCTCCTTTGGAGCATCCATATTTGAGTTGTTAGTGCCTATGGGGGAAGCAAAAGGAAAGAAAAATGACAAAGTCCATTAGCCATAGAAAATAAACATGAAAAATAATGTTCACAAGCTCGTCTTGCTCAAGTATTGCACATTTTCCAGTGCAAATTGAATGTTACATACAACAACAATAAGGTTTCTGACATATTTTTTAAGTGTATCTAAATATTAAAAGATGTGGTCAGTAAAACACAATCTGTCTTTGTAATCTATGCAGTTATTACCATAGAGGTTTTAGCAAGGAAGTCTGGTGTTTTCCCTATAAACTTAATCTCCCTTTTCCTGAAATTCCCCACCTTCCATATTGCCGTAGTCTTATGTAGAAAACATGTGCAAAGTTGGTTGTTCTCCTGATCAAATTTGTATTTCATTTCATTTGGAGTTAGAGTACTTTAAAGAGTCAGCAAATACAGTGGATGTTTCAGAGCCATTCCCTACAGAGTGTTCACTTCTTGGAAAAGCTAAAGCTCGGAATGGCAACTTCCTGAAGTGTTTATTTTACTGAATGGTGTCAAACATAAAACATAAATGCTCTATCATATAATTAGCTAAATTCCCCCTGTGGTTCTGTAAGCTCCAGCCAGGAGCTTTTCTCACTTGGGTTTTCCGGAGGCGTTCCATTGTGTAAAGCTCTGCTATTGTTTTATTGAATGGAAGAACATGGAAAGAACAACGAGTGGGCAGCTCTCACCTCACTTCACCCCACACTGGCTTTAAAATTCAGCTGATGTTCTTCAGTAGAAAAATGAATGATAATATCAAACAGCCTGGAAAGTGAAAGGAGTGGCTGCATCCTCCATTTATTCAAAGTAGCCCACTACATTTTAGGGTAATGCACAATAAATCATGGTATTTAGTGTCCAGTTTTGTTTATAGCACACTGACAGGCAAAGAGAGACAAATATGTCATGTATTTCTTCATATCTTCATGAAAACACTAGAAAGGCCTTGCCTCAGTGTGAATCATGGTCAAGTTTTACAGGTACTTTATATCTTGGAGTCTGATCTTGCCACTACTGAGGTCAGGGAGAGTTTAGTGATTGAAAACATGCTTGCAGTGATACCACCCCTCCAGACTCTTAATAATCAATTCAAACAGCTAATAGCTCAAAAGGAATCCTCTTATGTCTATCCTGCTTCCTCAGTTGAACATTTTGCTCAAATTAAAGTGCTGGCTTCTTATCATTCTTAATTGATATTCTTGATCTCAGAGTAGGCTATAAATAGTACCCCTTTGCAGTCTGTGATGTGCAGTCCTGCAGTTCTCACTTTCTTTGCATGTCTGCTTTTCTTAAAAACACATTTTTCCTTTTATATATAATAAATGAATGACTGGATTCATTGATTCCAGTTTGTGGTGACATCTGGAATTTTCTGGGCAGTTTTAATTTTCAAGCAAGGTTCTTCATTTCTGAAAGTAAACTGAAAGCCTGCAGTGATTTTTGTGCTATGACATACCCTAGTTTACACAAAGGCAAGTGCAGTCCAACCTAGACAAGTTTGGGGCAGCTGACTTAGGATTGTCCAGGGCAGAACTATGTCAGTGGGGCATCAGGGAAACCAAAAAACAGAGAAAATGCATCCTTGTACTTCTCTGAATGATCTACAGTGATCAAAGTTTTCTAGCTTAAAACTTACTTGAGTACCTTCTCATGACAGTGAAGTAATTTGTGTGAGTGCAAGCAAATGTCCTGTGATAATTTCCTCTGAAATGCACATGAATTTCTACAGTTTTCAAATAACAACTCTCCCATTTTTCCCTTGGACAGGCATTTTCTGCTTTTGCACTCCATTTCAAAAGGAGCAACCTGCTTCTACATCCTCACTAATGCAGTGGCTCAAATTCTAGTCAAGTGTGAAGTCAGAACAAAACCCAGTTCTCTTTAAATATGTGTAAAGATTTCACATTGTTGTTTCACCTTGATTGCCAGGGATGTGATTTTTAGGATAGAAACAAAAGAAAATATGTTTTCAGATTATATTTTCTTCCTTTCAGCTTCATGGCTCCTCTCTAATGAATGAAACAAAACAAAAAAAACAAAAAAAAAACCCAAAACAAAACAAAAAAAAACCCAACCAAAAAAAAAACACCAAAAAAAACACCAAAAAACCCCAAACAAACAAAGAAAAACTAAAACCATGACATGCTGAATAAATGCTACAGGAAAAAATTACTTCTGAAACATATTAGCTGCCAACAGTGACAGCCCAGGTCTTAGTTCAAAGAAAGTTGTCCTGAGCATCACAGACACTTTGGAATATGTCTTTCCCACATTCCTCTGAAAACAAAGGAACATCCTGCACCCTAATAATAATAATAATAACAATAACCTGTGGTTGTTAAAAGCCAGGAAAGAGCAGTATTAGAAGAGGGGAGAGAAGCTGCGCTTAAACAAGAACTATCAGACTGTTCTTCTGTACTCCAAACTCTCAAACTGATTCCTGAACTGAGTTCAAAACACTCATCTGTGTTTTCTGCATTATTTGAAACATACTTAAAAATGTTATGATGTGTCAGCCAATGCATGCTGTTTTTTTCAGAAGGGGATGGTCTCAGTGACACTTTTATCTTGATTGTCCTTCGAGGTTTTTTATGAGTCTCAGAACAAACCAAGCCTATAGAAATAAAATCTACAAATGAAATAATATATCCTCGGCAGTTCAAATGCATGTGTATGCTATGCTATTTACTGTTTTTCAGGAGGAAAGTGAAAATGAATAATTAATTCTGCTAAGTTCTGTCACAAAACCTAACTAAGGAGATGTACTGGGGGCTTGGCACTGCTAGCATTCAGGGATCTTTTCGAAAAGCAAATTGTACTTCCCAAGACAGTGTGTACTCTGTTCCCTTTCACTTGCTTAAGAAGAGGGCACATGAGAGACTAAGGAAATGTACCTGGAAATGCATCCAAATCCAGCCCTTCTATGTTTGGTGAATAGCAACTGTTTATGGGTGCTATTTACTTTGAATATAGAGTGGAGAAATACCTCAACATAAAATAACATCTCTCTGAGGTGTTTTCACAGTACATGAGCTTCACCACCAAAGTTTTACTCATACTTTCATTTAAACAAGCATGTTTTCTATTCATTATTTAGTTTGCCTGCTGTACTCATCATAAATTTGGTGTATATTTGATGCTCATTCAGAAAAAGAAATGTTTTTCCTTCCTCCATAGAGGGTAAGTTAAAATTGCAAAGGTAACTCAGAGAAAGGGGCAGCAAACTAGAAGTTTTACTAATGTTAGTCTTTCATGAAGGGAACTGAGATTTTCTCATAGTTTTCACGTTTAGTTTTAATTTAAATCTTTCTTATAATTTTCTTTTTTTCCTGTTCCAAGGTGTCTTTCTGCAGTCTCACACTGCAGGGCAGTCTCTACTGTCCCTGATGCCAAAAGACTGATAGAATCAGAGACAGAAACCCTTGAAGAGAATGCAATATTTCACTTCAGCAAAATGAAAACAAAGTCCTTTGATTGTAGCAGAGTTTGGGTTTTTTTCTTACAAGGGCTAAAGACATTTTGGCAGCTATGCTGCTTTTCTTGTGATTTGTGGTATTGTTTATTATGAAAACAAATTGCCCATCTATTCGAGGAGGTTGAGCCAAATGTGCTGATGTCAGTGAAGATACCCTGCGGCTTACATGAGCTTGTTATAGTCCATGCAGGAACTTAAGAGGCTTATAAAAATTCTGTAGAGAAACATCCCAGTTTTGGATCTTTGGAGTATTTTGAACTGGGAATCCCTGGCAATGTGGAGTGAAAGTAGCATTCAGCTTTTGGGTGAATTGGTTTTGGTCAATTTTAGATGGAGGAGGTAAAGCTTCTCTGTCTGGCAGCAGAAGCCTCCAAGAGCAGAGGAGAGGAGTCAGATTTTAGTGAATAGTGTGGTGATCAGCACATTCTTAAACCAACTGCAGCCCAGTGCCTATTTCTTCTCTCAGCACCAGCATCACCACAAATGCCAGGAAAATCATTCCTCTGATAGAGGGGGATGCTCTGCTCCACCTGAGCCCTTTGCTCTGGCCAATACAGTTGAGTGCTAAGAGAACAGAACAGACCCTTTCTAGTAACTGCTCTGCTTTTGAGACACTATGAACTCCAGGCTTATGTCCGACGAGAAACAAAAATTAACTGTTTCTTTCCACAGCAGTGTAGAAAATCACATTACCTAACCACTGATAATAATTGCTGCCTGGTGGAAGAAGTGCCAAACCATAAAAGCTGCATCAGAGCTTTCCCAAGTACTGAAGAGATGAAAAAAGGAATGACTGGGGAAAATAAAGGAAAGTTATATTAGTCTATTCCATGTTGTGCAGGTAATTCTGTAGGAGCTTCAGGCAAGGGGCTTCTTCCCAGCTGCTTGTTGGGTGAGGTTCTGCTGTTCTGCAGGCTGGGTAATGGAATGAGGAGAAAACACCTCATTTGCATTGACAGTAAAACATCATGGACCCCTTAATTGTGAGAAATATGTCTTGAACTTAATCTGCTAACTAGTACACGTGCCATCCTGTGGGTTGCAGCACTGTGACCCAGCACCATGACTGCAGTGTGAAGAGAACATTTTTGCAGTGAGCACAGCCTTGCTGGCTGTGCAGTTTTATTAGGCTATGGCAGTGTTCTTTCACAGCAGTTGGTTCAGTCAGTCCCATTAACTATGGCATGCTTTCAGCTTCACTCCTTTCAAGTGCAAAACGGACTTCTAAGATTGACAGAGTGATAAGGAGACAGCACTGCCCCCTTTCACCTTGAAATATGGATATGTAGAAATAATACAGACTGTTTGTACTTCATGTCTTATTAAGATATGTATCTTCATGTATATACACATCTATGTATGAAATTTATGAATAAAATATGCTTTATTCCAAGAACGCTTGAACTGTTGGCCCAGTTTGGAGCCCATACAGGACACAGGGTTCCATTAGTTTGCTGCCTGCTAGCTTCATGTAAGCCCTAGTCTAAATGATTTTTTTTTTTTTTTTCATAGAAATGAGCTTAGACCAATAAAATAATTATAATTTCACAAGTGGACTCTCCTTGGGAAAATGGATTAGGTGTGTTTCCATCTCTCTTTAAAGGCAAAATTATTTTAGCTGAAAATTGCATAATTCTGTTTCTTTTACCTAAGGCAAGTTTTGCCAGTGAGCCACCATCAAAGGTATGCATTTAAGCAGAAAACCAGCATTTCTGGCTGGAAAGAAAAGCAACATTATCTCTACTTCGTTTACTTTAAGTGGGCCAGCAGTGGTTTAGTGTGAGCGTGGGAGCTCAGCCTTCACGTAAGGGGAGGGACAGTTCCTAGGAGAGGCAGAGATGAAGCCCACATATTAGAAATGGGTGTACATGTGTTGCTGCCTGGCTCAGAAGGCTCAGATACCTCCCTGAGCAAAGCTGTGAGATGTGCTTTCCTCTCCAATGCATCAGCCTGCTTTGCCTGGGAGAAAGCTGCCCACCATGGAGAAAGCCAAGTGCTGCTCTCCATGAGAGCAGAGGGCTGGGTTGGTCGAGAGCCCCTGCTGGAATGCCTTTAACCCCTCTGAACCTCAGCAGAGGGGGAGTGCAGCTGCCATTAGTGCTTTCCTCTGTCCTCCCACAGGGACACTCGTGCCCTGAAATTCAACTGACCAGCTATCGAGAAAGGGAGAAGAAAGAAAGTGGTAATACATGCACTGTGAAACTCTATCTTAAATTGGTCTAGCAACATTGAGGAGAGGTACTCATGTTACTGATTTTTTTAACTACTGTAAACAGATTAAAGATCTTTGTTGCTGAAACCATATGGAAAATTAATTCTTTGTCAAAGGAATTGATACTTCACTTGGCATGCTCCTACAGTTTAAATAATTTTAAAATGAAAGTTGAGAGGGTTTGAAAAACTTTGTCTAAAAATATAGGATGCAGGTGATTTCATCAGAAACACTTTACAGACGTAAAACATGTAAAAGATATTTTTAAAAATCCTAATTCCTTGATATTCACACATTATTTATTTTCATGCAGTTAGCATACTGTCAAATGCAGTGTTGTTTGCATGAATAATACAGGCATCATCCAGATCCCTATGAAACTAATGGAAAGAATCCCACTGACTTCAAAGACCTTGGAGTTGAGACCTCCCATAAATTGCTAATTAAACTTGATTAGTGACTAAAGTTCACCAGTGGAAAAGTTTGCCAGATTTATAGCCTACCTGAATAATAGTGGAATTAGTGAAGGTCTTACAACTTTATTGCTGAAGTTTTGTTTGACCACACCACAGCATGAGCTGTATTGCTTTTCATCATATTAATCCCCTGCTTCATAGAAGTAAAGCAAATTTTCTTTCTAACATGAATTTTTACCGTTTAGTAAGGCATTCTTCCTCTTCATTAAAACCTTTGTTATGTTTCCTTTGAAAAACAATGATACAAATTAAGGGAAAGGGAGGGTAATTTACATTAATGAAATTAAAATTTAAAAAGGAAGACTTTTTCAGAATATCAGGGGAAACACTTGTCTCTTAAAGAAAGATCTGTTAGAGTATGGAATTGTCTCCTGCAGGAAGCAGAGGAAGCCATGTCACTTGAGGGAGTTTAGAACTAGATGGAAGGCAGCACAGAAAAACCCAGCATTTAAATGAAAATGGGAAGTGGGCCTGCTCACCTGTTAGGCCTTCTGTGTCTCTAATGCCTAGAAGATTTTTAAGAGTTTACAATTTTAGGAAAGCCTTGTGCATGCCTGGGCTTAGCTATGGTATTGATAATACTAAACAGTTTACATCAGACATTACATTAGACAGTTTTCAGTAACCCACGTGTAAGGTTAACCAGGAGAATCCTCACGGCAAAAGAAATCAAAATAAGGTGAAAACGAAAGCCTTGTGGCTCTGGGAGGGTTCTTAATGTGCCTGTACCTTGTGATGGTCCCCAGTTTGTCTCACTGGGGTGTAACACCCTGGCTGCCCAAGCAGTGGGCAGCACTCTGACCTGCTGGTGGGAAAAGCAGAGGTGCAGGGAGGGCAGTATTTGGCTGGCAGTGCTCACTATTAACCTAATTCCCTGGTTATCAATTCTTTGGTAAATTAAACATATTGTATGTGCATTGAACTGGCCACAAAAAGCCCCAAACAGAATACTTTCAGAGATAACTATAGTTTGCTACTAGATTTTTGGTTCCACTGATTCAGTTACTTGAAGTCTGCAGCTGCCTGACTTATTTTATTTGGTTAACAGACTTCTCTGTGTGTATTTGACCTCATTAAATGGAGGGCATATGCAATAAATCCTACTAAATATGCTGTAGATAAGAATATTACATACCCCAAAAATCTCTCTTTATACACCATGAAAATATTATTTTCATTAAAAAGAAAAATGCTGCTGCAGAATGTATATTGGAATGAAGAAAAATTTATTTTCCTCATGGCTTGCTTAAAATTATTAAGGTGTTCTTTGAAGACTATCACAGCATGACTTAGAATTAATCAACAAACTGTTCCTAAACACCCTTTGCCAGGAATAATCAAACAGGCATATGTTCAACACTCAGGAAACATTTTAGAGGATTAAAAGTCAGAGTGTGGCAAGGAATATGAAATCCTAAACCTTGCTCTGCACTCAGACAAGCAGACAGCCACATCATGAGCAGCAGCTGAATCAGACTTCAGGAACTGCTTGCACAAACTCTGGGAATGTTTGGCAAGATAAAATGTACACTCAGCTGGAAGAACACAATTCCGTGGTCAAATGGGGTCCCATGGCCACAGCTTCCAAACAGGAATGTCCTGGAGCACCAGAGCCTGGGCAGCTGGGAATGGCAGGAGGAATGGCAGTGGGAATAGCAGTGGGAATGGCAGTGGGAATGGCAGTGGGAATGGCAGTGGGAATGGCAGCTTGGAAGGGCAGTGGGAATGGCAGTGGAAATGCCAGGGAGAATAGCAGTGGGAATGGCAGTGGAAATGCCAGGGGGAATAGCAGTGGGAATGGCAGTGGGAATGGCAATAGGAATGGCAGTGGGAATGGCAGTGGGAATGGACGTGGGAATAGCAGTGGGAATGGCAGTGGGAATGGCAGTGGAAATGGCAGTGGGAATAGCAGTGGGAATGGCAGTGGGAATGGCAGTGGAAATGGCAGTGGAAATGGCAGTGGGAATAGCAGTGGGAATGGCAGTGGGAATGGCAGTGGGAATAGCAGTGGGAATGGCAGTGGGAATGGCAGTGGGAATAGCAGTGGGAATGGCAGTGGGAATAGCAGCTTGGAATGCCAGTGTGAATGCCAGCTTAGAATGGCAGTGGGAATGGCAGTGGGAATGGCAGTGGGAATGGCATTGGAATGCCAGTGGCAATGCCAGTGGGAATGGCAGTGCTCTGCAGGGGGCAGGGGAGGCAGCATTCCAGGTGTGCTTTTAGGACACCCGTGGGAAACCAGGGCCTTTAGCAGCCAGTGGCTGTGGGAGCTCTGTTTTCTTGAACACACTGAAGCGCTCACAGGTACACATATGGAGCTGGAGATTAATTCATCTGTCCCTCGATGCATTCCTCATCAATGAAATAGCAAAATAGAACAAAATGGAAAAGATTGCTCTGGAAAGAAAAGCCACATTTAGTCTAAATCAAAACAAACAAAAAAAATTGGTTGGGGTCATTGAATTTTTTTTGGTTTTTTGCATGCCTGGGGACCTGAACTTCTCTCCTAAGGTATTTTGCCAAGCTTCATGACTTGGCAAAACAACCTTAGACATGTATAGGGTGTATAATGAAGAGATTTTACAAAGCACGTGTCATACAGAGCTTTCCACCACAACTTTTTTGGTTGTTTTTTTTTTTTTCTTTCCTGTAGATTTATTTATTTATTTATTGTAAACAGTTGGGAGAATGGGTGTTTTGATCTTTTAAATAATCATCTCAGTTATATACATTTTTTTTTTTTTGTAAATTTCTATATCCAGGGTTCTTCTTTAATGGGAGGCCAGTTAAACCTCAAAGCAGACAAACAATTTCCTTAAGATTGACTGTAGCTTCAGATTGACATTCCTTAATGAGTCTAAGCCCCAAATCCTGCCTTGCTGAAAACAGTCTAAGTTCACTGAGGTTTCTAATATTTCAGTTCAACTTTTAGATGTATAACAAACCCTCAGACCAGGCAAAAAGTCAAAATAAGCAAAGATCTCTCTGGGGTTTTTTCAGTGTGTTCTCTGGAAACACATAAATCTCAGTGGAGGTTTTATCAGGCATATTTTTCCCTTGGATCTAATGTAGCTTTCTGATTTTTCTCAGGAAGTTGTGTATTGCTATAATGGCATGGATGTTTATGTGCAACGTTTGTTCATTAAGCTCATAAAAACTTTGCTTTAGGGTTAATTTCCTAGGTGATTTCTGTGTGTTTCTCAAAAGTAGAATTAATGCTTAAATGATTAAATGCTTTTAAAATGAATGGTACAATTTGAGACAGGACCAATTGTCAACTGAGATAGGTGGAATTACATCAGAGGTTAAATTAGCCCAGTGGTAAAATTATTGATGTTGGGCCAAAGTCTAAAATTTTAAATGAGCCCTCATTTGGTCATTATTCCTATAGATCTGTGTCAGGTTCTTTTCTTGCAGAAGTGAATAAAAACATGAGTTTGGCTCCATAAGCCCTGTGTCATTAATGTAAAATTGTTGACCTTTCTGGTAGATGATCACAGTGACAAAGTCAGGATTCTTTCCAGGCTGGAGGGTTGCAAGATTAAACTTTGAGGTTTTATAATTATAGCAAAAATTAGTTTTGCCACAGCATCCAGACAAGGATAGACCTTTTCTATGCTCTCTAGGCAATAAATTCAACCTGATTTTATGGCAGAAGCGATGACCAGTGTCCCAGTCAGCCACCCAAGGTAGCCACTTCACTCTAACATATTTTAGTCTCTGCTTCTTGGACAGTGCCATCACAAATTACAATGGACCATTTAATGATGTAATTTCATTGATCAGATTTACTGTTGCTGTCTTTGTTCCTAATACCTGTAATTATGCTTGGACTTAATGAAAAGGCCACAACAAAATCTCTGAGGAGCCCTGTAACCTGGTTTTTCACATTCCTGGCCTTTTGTCTGTTCCAGGATTTGTAACATGGTAATTGATAATGATAGGTGGTAGATGAGATAAGTGGTTTTACTGTAATTCCAGGAAATTAGTTTACTCACCCTCATGGCCAGAAGTGTATTTCATCTGACTGTTTTAGAAGTATTTGTTAAGGAATAAAAATAGTAATAGTAATAATTAAAAAAAAAAAAAAAAAACACAAAAACACGAAAACCCAAACAACAAAAACCAAACCCTACAAAGAGAGAATTTCTGCATAAATGAGCCAGGATAATAAGTGATAGTGGTAAAAAACTAAGGGAAATGGGCTGTTAGTGCAACTTGGCAGCACTACTTTCACTGTGCTACAATTTCTTCATAAACAGCACTTCTACAATTTTAGTCATATTTCGATATTATTGCTTGTATGAACACGGCTCTGGTGATTTTTTTTTCTGTAGTTTACAACATTTCAAAGGTACATGACTGGGTTGAAACATACCTTTGCCTCTGTGGTAAAGATCTGTTTGTGGGAAGCAGTGAGAGAATGGGACAGAGAAAGTTTTTCATTCATTTAATTTCGGTGATACTCCTCTAAATGGCAGTTTAGTGTAATCTTGGGCCATAATTTGTAACACACCCTTCTGAGATCTGACTAAATTCCCATTGATTTTTCAATTTTGGATGCTGCCAGAATGTCTCATGAAGCTGAAATACCCAAGCTCCTGTGTCCCTGAAGAGCCCACATGATGAACATGCCTGTTGTGTGTGATTGAGGAAAAGCAAACTGTAGAGCTTTGGAAAAAGAAATTTCTAGGAAGTCACTAAATCAGATTACAAAGGAGATGGAAGACTAATACTTAAAAGACAAAGAACTTGTGAAGGGTAATTGCAGAGCCAGTGTATCCCATTTGGAATAAGCACTTAAATGTGTCAGCAAGACTTGTAGCAACATCTGCTGAGCACATTTTGATGCCATCCTTTATAGCTACTAATTTTTACAAGGCATAGCTGTTTCTGAAACATATCTGAGATTACAGTGCTGCGAACAGCTGAAGAATCTATCAGTTTCTTGACACTGAAATGAGCTGAACTTTTCTCTTTCTCATCTTTCTGTCACTCTTTCCACCCTTCCTTTGTCTTTACTGAGTAGTTTTCAGCAGGATAAGGAAGCTGCATTCAGGGAAGGATCCAACTAGCTTTAGTTATTTGTCTGTAAAGACCTTGTAAGAAAACATACAGGGTGGAGATTGAGTAAAATCTCATTCTTTTAGTAAAAAGTGTGTTATTAGAGCTACTAACTGCATTTTGTGGATCTTAAAAGATGGTGCTAGCTGAAATATTCTGTGTGCCTCACACTGATAGCAAGATGCAGTGTTAAGGTCAGCATGGGCTGATAGGGAAAAAGTATTGGACCTGTGTGTGCCAACTCCCTCTGTGACATTGTGCCCTGAAGCTGCAAATCCACCTCTCTGAACTGCACACAGTCACCAACTCCATAACTGTGTTGTGAGATGCCGATGGTGTGTTTAAATGTAAAGATCACAGAAGGGCACATGCTGGCACTGCAGGGGATTGCCTCCAGCTCACTGCTGTCATCAGAGTGCTGAAACATCTCTATGAGGAAATGGAGGGACAAGGTAAAACTGAATTGCTTCAAGGAAATTATCAAAACTTAAAATGCCTGAGATACTGCAATATCAAGCAGAAATTATATAATCAGATTAATATGCAATATTCTTGGGAGAAAGAGATATTCTAATATGTAGTGATCCGGTCAGTTGGGTAACTGCTCAGTCATTCTCCTCCTGCTCATTTCCACAGAGGATGTTCTGAAAACCAACAAAGTACAGTAAAAGCCATACCACAGTTTCAAGTAGAAGCATTTTGAGAATAATTCTTCTGCATGGAAATGTTATGACAAAAAACACTTTCAGACTCCTTTTTCTAAGGGAGTTGGAAGATCCTTAGGAAATGAGTAATTCTCAGAATAGGCAGCAACTTGGGAACATACTAATTGCCGGACACCAGAGAGGTTCTGGCACATCTATTATTCCCTGGTCATCAGCACTACTCAGTAGAGGTCCATGTGATTAATGGAGTCAGCCTTGTCCAGACCATGCAGAGTGCTAATGAGACCTTTGCAGAGCTTGTGGAAAGTGTCTGGTTATTGGTGTTGCCCAGAGGTGCAGAAAGGAGAGGTTTTGTAGCCATTGATGTTTCTTGGGGGTTGTCCATAAAAAGATGCTGGAGGTGTGAGAAGACATCTGATATATTAGAACCTGCAGATCAGATGCAGAATAGCTAAGAAAGGAAAGAAAAACTCTATTTGAGTCCAACAAGTTACTCTTGGGCAATAAATGACAGAGCATCATTCAGCATGTGAATAAATCATTGTGCTCAGATGATCTTGGACTTTGTGAAATGCTTGTGGCCCTGTCAAACAGTGAGTGTATGTGCATTAGTTATAGGCTCTAGTCCTTGTGGGCAAGCTAAAAAGCTGTATCAAAAACCAAGATCATGAAAATGGAAATTTTATACATTTGTGTCAGGGAATGTCAGAAATATGAGGAAGAGAAAGAATTTTAATATTGCTAGAAATTTATAAGCATACCCTATGAGTCATCTTTTAGTTTGATTCTTAAAACAAAACATATTGCTTGTACTTGTTTATGTTTATTTCAGACAAGCAATATATTTCTTTTAGCTGTTTATCTTTCTTAAAATATTTTTGTTGGTTCGCAGATCTGTTATAATAAAAATATGCATATTACTTTGTGGTAATAATATATTGATAATGTGTGCTTGTCTTATCTAAACCAAGTCAATTGATAAATGTCTTCAAAATTTCTGCCATCTGAGATCATATTACTGACTTTGTTTTTTTATCCCAGCCTCCTCAATATAAACTGAGACCTACAATTTTTTGTGCATGACTCAGACTGTTGATTTAATACATTCAATTGAATTCTAAATGCTTTTTAAAGAGAACTTGTAAAAAGGTGTAAGCATTATATCACTTTTTAACAACCCTTCCATACCTCTGAAAAAAACTGTCACTTGTGTTTCTTGCAGTTCTGAATGTCAGAGGACTTGCATTTTAGCATAGTTTTTTCTGCTAATAACTTAGTGGCTCTATTCCTTGATTTCTTGACAGTCCCTATTTCTTTCAATTTCTTCTTGATTTTATTTAGACATAAACAGAGCATAAGCAGAATATATATACATACATATATGTATATATATGATGTTTTGGGTTGGTTTCATTTGGGGTTTTTTTGCTTAGTAGTTAGTCTTATTTTCATGTGTTAAATACGTGGATAAATCTACCAGAACAAAGTTTTAGACCACTCTTAAGACATGTTTGCAAAACATTTTGTCACATATTTCTGTCCATGTAGAATTGCATAGATCCATGTGAAATAGTTTTCATTCTATTTTTCTGCCTTGTAAGGTAACTTATGTATAGAAAACTAGACAGCAGAAATCCAGGACAAATTCCAAGACAGGATATATTTCATCTAAAGAACAGCCTGTGTTCTAGGGGCATCTTTGTTTTTTTAAAATTTTGAATCATTTTTTAGTGAACAGCTATGTCCTCACAGAACTAAGATTTACACTCTCATTAATGTAATTTATAAGAAGACTAAATGACAGGCATACTAAAGGATCTGCAGCTGACGCAGTCAGCAGCATACAGATAATTCAAATTTGTCCAACCTGGTCTTGTCAAGTCAAGCAAAACAAAATCAATCAGTGAACAGAAGAAGTGGGAGTACCTAAGCTGAAAAAGAGTCTCTTTCCTGCTAGGGAAGTGGGGCTGGGCAGCCTGTACCTTTGCATTTCAGAGAAAATACTGCAGGAACTGATCTGGGTTTTTTAAGTGATGAAAAACTAGAACATTCCCTGAGAAACCCCCTTCTTGCTTTCATCTGTGCTGTCTTGAAGAGTGGCATGATGGCACTGCTGGGGAATAGCTTTCTCAAAGACAGTTCAAGTCAGAAAATTGCTATTTGTCAGAGAATCACATTTCCATCTCTCAGCCACTAATAATAACCTACAAAAGTGTTCACTTTCAGTTTTCAATGACCTCTTGTACTTGCTGCTGCCACAGACATTGACAGTTGACACAAGTGGTATTTTCCCTCCAGCTAAGAGCCAGCTACGTCTGTGAGGCACTGATCAAGGAGCAGAAAGCTGAGTCCTTGTACAAGGAATCTGATCACCCAGGCTGTGGATTCCTCCACACCTGTACTTCCCATTTGTCTGCACGTGCATGACCAAATCACACAATTTCAAGCCTTGTGTTGAGCTGGGGTGGCGGTGGTGGCAGCTTAGCTCTGCTGCCAACATTGAGTTTACTGCCCTGAGCAGGGCCTGCCTGCAGACAGCTTTCCTTGGAAAGGATGCACCAACTTCACACCCAGGGGAGCTGCTGAAAGCTGTGCTCTCACTGGGAGGATGCTGGAGAGACAACAGCCCCAGGCTTCCTGCCTCCCCTGGATTTTAGCTGGTAGCCCTAGCATGTGGAGTGTGTCAGTGCCATGAGCTGGGCAGACATGTGAACCTGCTGGTGAACAGCTCACTGAGAAAGGAACTGGTTTTTGCTTTATTAGCCTGGATTCCATGCTTCTCTGGAGTGATGTACTATGAGGTGGGTTCGGTTGAAGAGTTTTGAACATTTCTAGTAACAAAATCTGGTTTGCTCTAAGTAAATGCAGGAGTTATGCACTGCAATTTATGTCTTGGGTCACAAAGATTAAAAAAGAAAATTCATAATACTGTGTTTACCTCCTGGCACACAAGAAGCAGAAAAGGCAACATCTTGGCTCCATTAGCTGGTGGCTCATTAGAATGCTGTAACCAGAGTCTACACAGGTGGACAGTTAAGAGCCAAAAATTTGAATTAGTGCTTTTTTAGATCTGTGTACCCAATGATCTCTAGGAGCTTGACCTTTGGCCAGAAACCAGACTAATGCATTGTGGGCCTGCAAAGATGCTTGTCTTGCTAGTGACTAATTGATGACTTTTTCTCTCCACAGTTAGTCAGAGTCCAGCAAGTTTCCACAGTGTGAAGTGGCAAGTAAGAGGAGGATCTAGAGCAGATGAAAGGATGGGGATGAAAATTAAAATGGGAAAGATTTATTTTTATACAACCTGGATTGAAAGAAATAGAAACAAACTAACCTGACAGGTATACTGTAATGTGAGGCTCAGCCAGGGAAACTGCCAGGAACTGTTGGGGTTTCAGGGACTTTTGTATTTTTAAATCAACATTAGACTGTCAGAAAGTAATAATAATTTTAAAAATGCAAAGACACAAAATATTGGTTAACATGAACACCTTATAAATGAATTTTTGCTCAGTGTACCATGGATCAAGCAGCAAATTCTCTCTCTGAAGAGCCTTGGCTGTGTTCTCTGGGTTGTGGTGATCCTTTCAAGGATTAGTTGGGTTGCATTTGGTGGTGATCTTATCAAAGCATCTGGGAGAACTAGAGGAAGTGCAGTAGCATGTAATACAAATCTTTGGACTGATAGACCTCAGAGGCGAAATTTTGAAAGGGAAATTAGTGAAGATCAGAATGGAGAATACTTTAAAATGGTGAACAGTAAAATCATAGCTGATTTATAACATGATGAGATGAAGGTTTAGAAGTTTCATGTTTGAAACTGATCTAAAAGAAGGCTGCATGAAGCCTTCATGTGATCAAAAGCTTAGACATCAGGTAAGTAATGAAAATACCATTTAATGCAACTGTTGCTTTCTTAGGCCTTCCTTTTCAGGCTGTGTGTTCTAGAGGGGGTATATTCTCACCCAGTGTAGGAAAGCATGTTAAAAGATTTAGTGCTTTAGTTAGGTGTATCCTGGGATCCCAGCAAAAAAACCCAAAATTTTGCAGTCCCAAAAGATACTTTGTTCCTGCATAAACTGAAGAAATTCATACAAGAGCCCAAGGTAGAAACAGCTATGCAATTTTATACTTTTTTTGTGCTAGAAGACAGCTTATTTCAACACTGCAGGTTTATGAGCATGTACTGGAAACACAACAGAACAAGCTGGAAACATTTTGGATGAAAGGCTTTTGTTGATTATATGTATGGAAGTGCCAAAAGCTCTTCAAATGGATAGCAACCAACACTGAACCTCAAAAAATTCAGACTGTTCAGTTCAGATAAGCATCCAGAAATTGGTCTCTTGAACCAAAACTTGTCCAAACCTCTTTGGTCTGGAAGTCAGGGTGGAAATGTTACATGAGCAGATTTTCTTATGAGTTTTCCAGTGCTCATTTCCTTTTTGCCTGCAAAGAGATACCATGAGAACAACTTCTTATAGAGTGATGTGTCTGCAGTTAGGTTCCTGCACTTGGCAGAAAAACAGCCCAGCACTTAACCAAGCCTGTTTTGAAGTTGTGCAGGGAATCGATTTTATGCCAAGTCCAGCCCTAATAATCACATAGGAGAGATAAACCATACACTCTTATGCAATGAAATATGCATAGTATTAATTCCTCTGCAAGATTTTAAAGCCACTTCCTTTCTTCTTGTGGCACTAAATCCAATAGTTTCATTTTAAAACTGAACTTGGACTGAAATGGAGTTCACTTGTAAGTGAACTTCAAATTAAGTCTAACAGTGGAAAACTTGCTAATCTAACAAAATTGTTTCTGCTCTTCCCTTTTCCATGTCTGTTTTAGTGTATAATCACATCTTGACATACATTCCACATTTTGTTCTATATTCCACAAGATCCTTTTTGTGAAAAACACAAAAAGACAGCTTTTTCAATGGCTTTGCTGTGAACTAGGAAAACTGCCCCGTGTTGGGAAACGTATGAGAAAGATAAAAATTGTTATGTAGTTAGGAAAATATATTCCTCAGTCTCCTTTTTATTAGACTCAACATTTTCAAAATGTAAGAACCTAAAGAGCACTGAACTGAGCCATTAACATCAGATGTGCTTGGCTGGAATTCACAATTTCCAGCAGTTCCACACAGGCCTTTGTAGCTCCTTGGAAGTCCAGTACCACCTGCAATTCAAACTTTGTGTCTTCTACCCACAAGATAATCAAAGGTGTTGCAATCACTAAGGGTAACCCTAGTCTATCTAGATATGAAACATTATCTTCAAAAGGAGGAAAAAATAGTCATTCCTAAATGAAGAAATTCTGGCAAAGGTGGTGCTAAAGCAGAGTAAAAATGCTGTGTTTTTTTACATTGAGGTGTTAAATAACTTATCTGTTACAAAGACAGAGAAACACCAACAGGAGAGGAGATTTTACCCTTTCCCCATCAGCAGCCTTTCCCATACAAACCTGTGTGCCTTCTTCTGTGCAAAAGGAATGGAAAAGTCTTACTCATGCTGCTTGCAAAATGCTGATTCAGTCAACAAAGGGTCTGCAGAAGAACCTAACTGCAGAGTTCCCAGAATTTTCGAGGGTTTTATATGCCTTTTGCAACATAAAATGTAGCATAAAAAGAGCTTTGAGCACCTTCAGGTTTGAAAATTGAAAGTCAGCTCTTACATAACATTTGTGTTTTTTCAGAATTTCACTTTTATACAGATAAGTAGTTGCTTTCATTTGTTCAAGTCCAGGTCTCCATTTCCTTTGTAGCTTCATTTTAATTCTGCATATTACTAAGAATGTAAGTCAGCTCTATTTGTAGTCAGCCTAGATCACACCAGCTGTTTTGTTTCCCAGAACTTTCTGTAAAAGGGAAACATCAGGAATTCTTCATAGTTTACATTTTTTTTGTTGCCACTAGTCTGAATAATATCTGATAGATATATTTTTTTTTGTATTTGTCAGGACAGGGATTCATCTTTTATTTCAACTGATTTCTGATGAAATAGCCCACAGAAGTAACCACAATATCAAATTAAGGAAAAGACTGTTTAAAAAAAAAAAATCAGGAGAAAGTCAGACATTGAGAAATACAATTATTTTTTCCAAATTATCCCTCATCATTTGTTTTCTTTATGCTTCTGTTATACTTAAGTCTTTGAATTTTTTCTCTGAATTGTTACATATAGTATCCAGTGTTGCTTCTGCCTCAAAAGCAGAAAATCATCCTGAAAGGACCATAGTTCATTAATGGAATTAATGATCTTATGCAGTCTAATCTCTCAGGAGGTTAGATTCTGTGGAGTGAGGAGCTTCACTGACCAGTCATTTGCTGAACTCTGACAAAATCACTGCACTTGTATCTACAGAATGTGAAACCACAGCTTTATTCCTTGCCCCATCCCCACTGTTCCTGAGTGGATGGCACACACAGAGAGTGGGGAGGACAAGGATAACGCTGGGTGCTTTCTCCAAAGAGAAAACAGTCTTCAACTAGTCAGAATAAACAACAAAGAAAGCAAGGACAGCACAAAAGATGGTTTAAGATATGTTATTCCCAATGCACCCTGCACGGAGAGGGACTGTATGGAATTCAAGGTATTATGGTCCCTCAGAGTCACCTAAATGTTCTCTGTTGCCTTCCCTAATTCATGTCCAAATGAAATTCTGATTGGCCACTTCTGTAGTTGTGAATTTTCAGTATCTGCTTTTGAATCTGCTTTTATTTTCCTTCCATGTTATTTTGTAATTAGCAAAATATAATTTTAACCCTGTTTTCCCCAAAATAATCATTCTTTATAAGCTCCACCAGGTAACACAAGCATCCATGTGAATCTGTCTTCCTACAGCTTATTTCAATGTCTGTGGCAATCTAAAACCCAGGAAAAGCTTCAAACACATTATTTCAGAAAAACATATTGGTGCTCACTTAAAAATTACACCAGGCAGCAGTAGGAATTTCAAGCACATTTTCTCTTCCAGCAAAGGACATCAAAGAGCAAGGGCACCAATCTCTTTTGCCATTTCCTTCAATAACAAAAGGAAGTGCCTACCCTAGATACTTGAATTATTTTAATAAAAACTAAAAAAAAAGCAAGTATATTAATCAGCTCTGAAGCTTGATAGAGCTCTTTCTTCATGCAGCTGTTTCTTGATTAAACCCTTTTATGTTTAGGAATTCAGGACAAGAAGTTGGGAACTTAAATATAGCATATGGTCAGATTAAAATGCAACCTATCAGATTACAAATCTGCTACAAGCAGGTACCAAAAGAAATACATAAAAAATTTGTCTCTTTTACAAATCTGATTGCATTTTTGTGTGAGTAGAGAGAAAGGAAATGTAAATAGTTGTCTGGTCCCTCGTAAGGGTGTCTCTAAGTGCAGTGATGGAAAGAAAAGGCAGGGATCTCAAGAGCTAGTGATAATTTTATCATTGTCCCTGCCAGTTCTGAAGAACATATGATTAGTGTCAGCATGACCCTCAGTCTTAAATACATTATTATGAAACACTTTGGTTTGCATATGCCTTCCTCTCCTAAAAAAACCCCCACTCAACCCACCAATAATGACAAAACCCCCACTCAACCAAAACCCTTAAGAGCAGCACAATTACAGGACCATTTTTTTCTGCAGTGGGAAGGGAAAACTCAGGTCAGAACCAAGACCACCAAACCTGGGAAACTTTAGAAATGAAAAGAACCATAGTGACATAGAACAATCCCATCATATGAAATATGGTATCTTGGCCACTAAATAGAATTGAAATTAAAACTATAAATTACCATTACTCCCTATACAGACTGCAGTTTAGTCAAGCACATTCACCTGAGTAATTACAATAGACTTACTTGTGTCATTCATGTACATCATAAGGACATGAGGAAATGCTGGTGGCAAACCCAGGCCCATGAGATGTAAGCAAACCTTTACACCAAGAGCTGTCCATTCAGCTCTACACAATTCCCCACCTATGAGGTTCCTTCTCCCATGCTGGACTTTGTCTCCATAAAGGAAAATCTGCCAGGCTTGCAATGTGTGTAACTCTGCATATATGACAGCTTTGTAGTGGATCCTTTCATGACATCCTCTAGACATCCTCAGAGCACTTCCAGTTCAGCAAAAATCTCATTTATTTTTGCATGTGATACTGAAATAAGGGGAAAGGAAATATATGATGTAGTTGCCTGTAGCATGAGAGGGTTGCTTTTGAATACCCAGGTTTCCTTTCCATGCCCCAAGGGGCAATTCCATAAAAACAGCATTTCTTATTATTTTGGAGGAAGGAGGAATACTTTTTACATAACTCCCTTTCTTTATTGTGACTCATCAGAAAGATCTGCATCCATTTCAGATGGAGGCAAGAATGCAGCCTGTATGTGTGGATGATGATTCAGATGAGCAAAACTAGCAGTTTTAGCAAATTTCTTCCTCCCACCTATAGAAATTAAGAATACTGGAATTAGAGAATAATTGACTGAATGGTATTTCTTCCTAGGAATTGCATTTTTCTAATTATTTATGATAACTTGCAAGGAGGATAAAAAATTTCACATTGAAAGACACGGGAGCATTGAAGTAAAAAAAATCATCTTTGGTTCAAAATCCCATCTTGACTAATTAATTTCTGTCTCTTTAGAATTTAATTTATAGCCTTTTTACTTTTCTTGTCAGATTCTGTGACAAGGGAAAAATATTTATTAAAGCATACAGAAATAACGTAACTTTATGGCAGAGTATCTGAGACAGGCACGTGACTGAACCTGGAGTCCTTGAATCCACATCCATTATTAGTTTTGAGTTATAAATAGAAGATACTGACATATTTACAGACATGCAATTCTGGGGGTAACTATGATAGCATGAGCATTTGGCAGTTCTTGAAATGCTGCTTGAAATTTAGAAATCAGGGTTTCCCACTGAAGTACAGGGAGGGAAAGCCCAGATGTGCTCCAAGCTCAGCTGACTGGGGCTGCCACTGACAGGGCAGGACCTGTGTACTTTGAAGGATTTATTTTTAAAGATTTCCCAGTGGCTCCAGTATCTGAACATCTTCCAATGCTGCTACCGTTGCCTTCTGTAAGCATTGAAATTGTTCTGCTTGTTTAAAAAAAATTAAATTATAAAAAATCAGTTGAAATGGGTTTCATTGCTGTTGGTGGCTGGAACTGAAAGTGAGGGTGAATTTTCAACACCAGTTCTCTTTTCTGGCTGGGAACTCTTTTGATTCTCACTGGGAGCAGTTTCAGTGGGAGAAAAAAGAGATGAAAAGGGTAGGGAGGCAGAGCACAAGGAATATCTAAGGCCTTGTTCCTGGATGTGTGGGATGGGCTACACCTTAAGGATGATGGCAGCAGCTCAATTTTCTTTACATCTTTAACTCCTGTAAGAAGGACCATGCTAACCAGTTGGTATATACCATTTTACAGACATGAAAGGCAGACAGACAGCACAAAATACTAAATCAGTCTGAAAACTGTTTATCATTCCTTAAAAACAAAAACCTAAAAGGTCATGATTTGTTGATAATTTTTCTGTTTTCTTCTTTGTAACTTTTTGTCAGTGCCAAATGGCAAACAGGATTTAAAAGAACTTCAGATTATTTGCACAGGTGTAAATCCTTTGGTGTCCCTTAACATTTCAAAATTTAAAAAATGCAAGAGCTCAGTGCAAATAGAAATACAGGAAAAAAATCTGTGTCTGGAGTGTTCCAAAAGAGTTACAAACAAAGGAGGAACTTCTGCAGTCAGTGATTTTTTTTTTCATATTCATAAATTTAAATTGAAAACTGGGAAACAATTCACTCCAGTATTTCTATGATCTCAGCCTGTGGTTCTGTTTCTTTTTCCATTCTTTGGCTGCATCTAAGCCAATTTAGTGCTCTCTGGAATAGAAAATTATGAGGCATAATAGAATGAGACTATCATGTCAGTTTGGATCTGTGGGTGCTGCATAAATATTAATGATAATTAACAGGACTTAGGTTTTGCCTTTAATGTCCATTGTATGGCAATGATTTCCTTTCACCCTGGGGTGTAGTATTACTGATTTAATTTTGTATTTTGACAAAGGAATCAGAATCCTATTATTATACATTACAGATGATGATACATCAACAAAAAAGTAGCCTCTGCTGAAGATATACATTTTTACACATTATCCAATTTATGCTTATTAATGATGATAGTTCCCATTTATAGTTCGTACCAAGTGGAATTTTAATATTTTAATTATGTTGCTTAATATTGGAATCGTTCAGAGATAAAAGTAGCAATTCTTTTTCTCTGAGCTTTTTCTCGATTTGACATTCGTGTTTGTTCCTTTTGAAAAAATCGAAGGAAAACCCTTGGAGTATCCTAACAATGGGGACGGAGCTCTTGGTTTGGGCAAGGACAGCTGGGGATCTCCAGGCCCTGCAGGCATGGATCCAGGGATCCAGGGATCTAGGAGCTGCAGGGATCCAGGAGCTGCGTGGGCTGTAACAACCTGGGACCAAGGCAGCAGCCAGAGCCCAGGCTTTGATCCCTGCCCAGCAGAGGCTTTTCTGGAGGCTGCCTGGGGTCTCCCACTGTGGCTGAAATCAAGCCATGTCTGTGGAAAGTGGCCAAATCATTGAATTCCAGTGAAACACTATTTAGTGAGAATATTTCCAACCTGCTCTAATTAAAAGGAAACCAAATCACCACAGCCACCATTGTGCTTGTTTAAGTTCTGAACTGCAGCTGTCTCCAGTGTTCCAGTTTGAAATGCTATGTGGATATATATGCAGGTCCACAACATATTCTTGAATCCAGGAAGTCACTCCTTCCAGCTGGGGGAAAAAAAGAAAAAAAGGCCAATGTCTATGGCCTGTTTATAGTTCTATCACCTCATTATTTTTTTCTGATGAAGGTATATTTTTAGCAAAAGATCTCCCTCTGCACAGATTTTTTTTTTTTTTCTAAGAGATATTGTATCCTGATGGAGAGTTTTTAAAAAGTCATGTAAATTGTACTGTTCAGCCTGTCTAAAAAAAATTACTATTAAATATATCTTAATATTCCGTGGAAGATTAACTGCCTGTGATAAATTATATTTTTTCAGATTACTTTAGCTATAAGGGTTTATGCATGTGTACTGAATTTTAAAGTCTAACTCTCAAAGTAAATTGAAAGGAGTAATTTATTTTGCTGATATTTAGTACGTTATGTCATTTCTGAAATATAGATATCTTCATCTTGGGAATATAAAAGATGCTGTAGAACCAGCAGTGCTTAGAACTCCACACACAGCCACTTCCTTTGGACTGAGGTATCAAAGAAAGTCCCAAAATGCAGAGATAGATTTTTAAAAGTGGATGCTGAGTTCTTTTGATGAAAGACTAGTGGGTCCTAAAAATTCATAAATATCCATCATTAGCTACTTAATGGTAAATGAGGGGTACAGGCAGTGTACAGTGTACACACAGTGTACAGGCAGTGTGCAGTGTACACACAGTGTACAGGCAGCGTACTGGCAGTGTACAGTGTAAACACAGTGTACACACAGAGTACAGGTAGTGTACAGGCAGTGTACAGTGTAGACACAGTGTACAGGCAGTGTACAGGCAGTGTGCAGTGTACACACAGTGTACACACAGTGTACAGGCAGTGTACACACAGTGTACAGTGTACACACAGTGTACAGGCAGTGTACAGTGTACACACAGTGTACAGGCATTGTACAGTGTACACACAGTGTACACACAGTGTACAGGCAGTGTACAGTGTACACACAGTGTGCAAACAGTGTACAGGCAGTGTGCTGTGTACACACAGTGTACAGGCAGTGTACAGTGTACACACAGTGTACAGGCAGTGTACAGGCAGTGTACACACAGTTTACAGTGTACACACAGTGTGCACACAGTGTACACACAGTGTACAGTGTACACACAGTGTACACACAGTGTACAGGCAGTGTACAGTGTACACACAGTGTGCAAACAGTGTACAGGCAGTGTGCTGTGTACACACAGTGTACAGGCAGTGTACAGTGTACACACAGTGTACAGGCAGTGTACAGGCAGTGTACACACAGTTTACAGTGTACACACAGTGTGCACACAGTGTACACACAGTGTACAGTGTACACACAGTGTACACACAGTGTACAGTCAGTGTACAGTTTACACACAGTGTACAGGCTGTGTACAATGTACAGTGTACAGGCATTGTACAGTGTACACACAGTGTACAGTCAGTGTACAGTGTACACACAGTGTACAGCAGTGTACAGGCAGTGTGCAGTGTACACACAGTGTACACACAGTGTACAGGCAGTGTACAGGCAGTGTGCAGTGTACACACAGTGTACACACAGTGTATAGGCAGTGTACAGTCAGTGTACAGTGTACACACAGTGTACAGGCTGTGTACAATGTACAGTGTACAGGCAGTGTACAGTGTACACACAGTGTGCACACAGTGTACAGGCAGTGTACAGGCAGTGTGCAGTGTACACACAGTGTACAGTCAGTGTACAGTGTACACACAGTGTACAGGCAGTGTGTGTTTCTGCACAGGTAGCAGGGGCTGTGCTGACACCTCTGACCTCTGCCTTCAGCTACTGCCCCTCTGCTCATGCTGTGGGCCCTCTCACTTGGGCAGTCTTTCAAAGGTGCACTTTGTGAGAGTCACCTTTTGCAGATTCAGCAACACAAATTGCCTGACATAACCCTGGAAAGGCTGGATCTGCTTCAGGTATGGACGAATTGGATAAGGAGATGGAGTTTGGCAAAAGGAGGAGGGTCACTGCAGTGACACGAGTGCTGACCTGCACATTCCAGGCTGCAGGAAGAGAAATCCCTTGAGTAGGCTCAGGGATATTGTATTCTGCTAGGGAACTCTGTACAAGAGCTCAGATGTAGTGGCTTTACTAACCTTTGTTGTGCATGCTTCAATGGCTTGTTATTTACAGGAAAACTGAATTTGTTCTTTTTTATGTTATTTTGGCTTCTCTCTGCTTGACTTATTCGCATGTGGCACAGTCAAGAAGTTCTCCTGGGAGCTCCTTGCCTCATAAAATGTCCTGGAGATTATCCTGTGCCTGATGTAATCAGCCAGCTGACTGACAGCAATGAGCAGTTCCAGATTATGCATCTGTCTGCTTAGCAATGGCTAAGGAGTGCACAGCTGGTGTGCATGGGAAGGACTGGCCTGAGTCCTAATTCTTCTGAGAGAGAGACAACCAGCCATTGGGATTTGCCCAAGCCTCCCTTTATCCATGATGAACTGTAATACTAACCCTTTTTGAGTGAGTCACTGCAAAATCCAGCTGGGGAATACGTGTTTCAGAGGTGAAACCGAATGGGCTGGATGGTCTGTGGTGTTCAGGGGAGTGATTTGTAAGTGATACTGCATGGAGCTGCAGGGATGTGTTTTGCAAATATTGGTGGTCATCGGAAGCTAGTTAAAAGTATCTTATTCATTCCTGAGCAGGATGGACCATCTGCTCAGGGTATGTCTGAACAAAATCATCACTAGAGCACCAGTGAGTGTCACAATTCTCTGTAGCTTCAGTGCACCTTCCTGTCTGTATTCATCTACTGCTTATGGCTGGTGTGGGAGCTGTGGAAACATCTGATGGCAATCTCACAGCCCGGGGATTTACAACGGGAAAGCTCAGTCCTGTGATTAAGTGGCCTTGCCAAAAACAATGATGGGAGACAGCTAACACTGCTGACGCCCAACTGAGCCTTACCTAACAGACCCTTGGAGACTCAAAATATCTCAGATCAAGATTCTGTTATGATAACAGCCTGAACAAAGTAAGAAACTTCCAAAAAGTCTCCCCAACATGCAGGGCTGTAGGTTTGTGTGAGCCAAAGGCAGATGACGTGCGATTGCTTGCCAATGTGATACAAATATTCACATAATATTCACATAAATAAATGTGACTATTTAGTATGCTGTTTTCACTAAAGTCAGAAATATTTTTTAAGCCTTAAGGAATATGTACCCCAAACAAAAAGAAATGATATTACTATGGAAGGTCTGATGGAGATGACCTATTTCCAGCACAATCTGGTTTTGCAAAAAACTCGGATCCAGAGGAACACATCTGGATTTTATTAATAAATAACAACAGTCATGTGAGCTGATGGTACTTCATGCCAGACTCTGTATTACAGAAATAATAATTTTCCATTTGCTGTATACTGGGGGCATTTAGGTCCTGTCTGCCCGCTCGGTAACCTGAATTTGTTTAAGATCATTATCATCTGTAATGTCTTCTCTCAGTGTCAGTTTTGCATGCCTTTACTGGCATTTGATACCCAGACTTGGAGGCATCTAGGAATGTGTCCTGGTTTCAGAATTCCTTCCTAGAAAAGAACACTAGAGCACGTTTCATTTCTTTAAGTAACCGATACATGAAAATGTTGAGTAAACGAGCCCTGAGCCAATGTGAACAGGAAGTCACAAACTGGTCCTTAGCCTGTGTCATGTTGGTAGAGAGCCCTGCCTCATCTTAGAGATGAACTCTTCAGATTAGGAAGGAAGGAATTGTTAATAATCCTTCAAGATGCATTGGTTGTCCCTCTTCTGCCAATTAGGATTAGTCTGACCAGGCTCAAAAACTAACTTTTTATCCTGAGAAAATATTAGGAGCCCTCAATAAGAATTCTGGAGTAAGTGCTGTCTGAAGTTTTGTTAATCCCACTGCTTTATGAGACATTAGAAAGAAAATATTTTGTTTTCTTGGTTTATTTTGGTTTTTCCTCACATGGATCCTTTACAGGGCTCCACAGCAGGGAGCACAGGATGGGCAGTGTGCAGGTTTGCAGCCTGCACCATCCTTCAGCCCCAGAGAGTTCCAACAGAACAGGTATAAATGTTCTCTGCTGAATGCCTGGCAAGTGACAGGGGAAGGAGAGAGAAGCAGCAAGGCTTGTGTGTGAGCAGAGAATTCATCTACAGCCAGACTCACATGAAATCCTTTAGGACGAGTCATGAACTGTGGTACTTCTGGTGATGTGAGCCCATAGCAGGGCTGGGAAATGTGTGGGTTTTCTTTCCCTTGAAGAGGGAAGTTGGGTGCCTGACACATTGTAAGATCTATTGACTAAAGTTTCCTATTTTACTGAGGGTCTCCTAGAAGGGACTTTCAAATTTCTTATTTGATTTTATAGTTTTTAACAATGTCTGTGTATATTTATAGTATGAAAATAGCTGCTGTGTACCAAGATAGAGTCAAGAAGAATCTTGTTATGATAGTTACTGCCAGTGTAGAGAGGAGATAACATTTGAAAGTCCTGTTGTGAAGATGTCTTTACACTCTGCCATGTGGCTTAGACCTACTCTTGGACATGACTTATTACTTCTGGTTCAAATACATGTGAAAAGTAATAGGTACCTTAAACACTGAAAGAGATTTTCATAATTCTGTGAATGGCTCACTTCATATGAATGTCTATAAGCAGCTTTATTTTGTTTATTTTGTGGATTAGCCCTGAGTCTCAATCTGGCATCCATTTTGGCTTTGAGGAGGCATCCATGGCAGAGAGAAGAAAGGAAAAAGCATTTTTTTAGTTATTTCAACATTACAGGAAGAAAACACTTAAAACTAGCCACATATGGTACTTGTGCACAGAACACAAGACTCTGTGTACTTGGCAGTGTAGACATTAGTAGACAGAGAAAATGAGCTGAAAAGATGACAACTAAGACCATAATTATGAAATGGAAGCTCAATGAGAAAGGTTTTGCTAGAGTAGCTCTGATGCAATCAGTCATATATTGTGAGAATAACCCACATGTGAACAAGGGTCTTTTTACTGCTCCTAAATCACACAGAAAGCTGAGAGGAATGAATTTGAATTACTGGCCCCAGATCACACCAAATGGACTTGAGTGTTAACTTATTTTTTTCGAAAAGCCAATCAAGGGCCTTAGAAATAAGAAGACTGTCTTTCCACTCAAATAGAATTTAATACATATGTCATAATAGCCAAAATTGCCAGCTCTTAAAAGACATATATATGATTTCAAGTTTCAATAAACTCTCAATTGATCTTTAAGATTTGCAACTAATGTGCCAAAAGCTCCAGCTGCTGGGAAAGCTTTCTTCACCAAAATGTCACTGTGGTTTCCCTAAGCCCCAGATTCAGACTGAATTTCTTGGGAATTTTAGACAAGTGCCTCATCTTTCAGCCTTGATACTTCTCATTACCAGCAACTGTTTGTACTGCACAGTGAAGTGCATTAATATCTTCATTACTGTCAGCTATGTAAGATAATGAGAACTCCTTATTTCCTATTTTCTGTCATGCAAATACACAAACAACCGTAATGCGTAACTGAAAGTGTTCTTGGATGTGCAACTCTGGTATTATTTTTTTCCACAGACATTAAAATCCCAGTGCAGCACTTATAATCTCTTCTCTGTGGCCAAGTTCACAGTTCTCATTGCTCCAGAATCATTACTGGCAGTCAAATAAAGGATCCCAGTCAGTCTCAAAAGTTTATCTGAACAGCTTTCTTGCTGATGGTCTTATTTTGTTAGCAATCCAGTTCTGACCTGCAGTTTTATGTTTCATTTATCCATGTGTCCAAACTGGATTAAAGATGTTATTTCTTGTCAGACTGGTTCCAGTGAAGGATCATGGTCTACAATAAAACTCATCTTTTAACAGATAAAACAGTGGATTCTGAACAGAATTCAGCTGCTCAAGAACAAGACAACAAAACATCAGCTCAATGCTCAGTAGCAGTTTTCCAAGCAAAGAAAATGCTTCTTTAAGGATGGGGAAAAAAATGGGAGGAGCACTATGCACAGTTCATTCTCAGCCTGAATGATGTGTGCAGTTGTAGTGTCCCTACATTCCTCTGAGGAATGATTGTGTTAGAACTTGAGAAGGTACAGAGGAGAGATGCAAGACGACCAGAGGTATGGAGCAGCTTGCATAGGAAGAGCGATGGAGAAGGCTGGGGCTACTCCAGCCTCAGGAAAGATGCAAAAGAGTTCTACAAAACCTTTAACAGCTTGGGATTTGATAGTGATCAAAACTGATCACCATTTTCTTAAGTGTCAAAAGCGGGGCTAGAAACTGAAGCTGGTAGGAGATGACCACAGAATATTTTCTTAGCTAGAGCCACAACTGTGTGACCAACAAATACTGAGGCTATAGCTTCTGTAAGATTTTTTCTATAAAATCTGAGGAAAATTCTTTATTTCTTGATCTATACAGCAATGGGATCTGCAGTGTGTATGAGATGACCAGAGCTGTACATCCTACTCTTTGCTAGCTTTCCAGAGTCTGAAGAGTCAGTTAGGAATGTCAATTTTCACATCTGCATCTTCACAAATTTATGGTAAAATACCAAACTAAGCTGGTGCTCTACAAGAGAGAGCTGTGGAGGAGGAATGGATTCTGCAATGTGTTTCTTAGCTTCATAATCATAACAATGTGATGTCCTGATACTTTTGTTTCACTTACTTTGCTCACATTCTGAAAAGTTCTGGGAGTGTTTGGAGCATCCTTTTGTGTATGAAAATATGAAAAAGTCAAGTACTATTAGAAAACCTTCATCTAGTTGCAAACTGAATATTCTTCCTGGCAATGAAATCAACATCTAAAATTATCATTTGGAGAGGGGAAGAAAAGGGTTCCATATGGGCATAATTACGTGGTCTTCTTCTCTTGAAGCAGTACAGAAATCACTACCCTGATGAAAGAGACAGAAATAACTTGTTTATCTAGAATTTATTTGGGAATTTATTTGGGCATCACAACACTAACAGAGGTCAGAAGGAATCTGGCACAGATGTTTTCTGTCTTGATTATTGGTTAGGAATGTGAACAGTAACTTGCAGCTTAGACAAGCTTACCATAAATCCTACGAACCTGTTTTTTGAGGCATCACTTCCTATGGTGAAAATATTGTTCTGTCTCTACATTCATCCCAGCCCTTGGTTTCTTTAGTGTAATATTCAGTAAGGGTGCCAATTGTGGCAGAGGTTTTGGTGGTGTGGATTCCTGTCCATGAGATCACCAGCTCACTGACCAGCCATGAGTTGGTAATGACCACTTGCTAAGTGACCTACACTGGGTTTGAACTGGTGACCTTAGTGGGGAAGACTCTGAATGCCACTTTTGATCTCTGGAGGATTTAATTTCTGGGTTTTGTTCTAAAATAAACTCTGTTCAGCCTCAGACTTCTTCCTCAGGCAGCGTTATGACAATAATCTTTTCTCTGTTACCTTGAATTGCTTTGTATCTTCTTCAGTACTAAGTTGGTCTTCATCATTTCATTGAGAAATAATCTTAAGAAACAAGAAATAGCATATTTGAAAACTGTATTTTTCAGCTATGGGAAAAATTTTCATGTTTTTGGAAAGAAAAAGTTTTAACAGCTGTATTCAGAACCCTTGAAAAAATACCACACATTGTAGCATGGGAATGGCCCTGAGTTCCTGATTCCAGCAAAAGCCCAAGTCAACAAGACTCGTGCCTGATGAACTACCACAGGACTAGCCCAAATATTTGGATGTTTCTGGCTGCAGAAGTACATAAAAAGGATAAAGAGACAAAAATAATTTCAAATTTCAGAAAATTTAGCTGGAGCTTGCTTATGTAACATTATTTTAAAATAGCTATTCTGGAAGCTTAAGTTGTGTAGCCCTAATTGAGCCCAAATGTGTACCAAGTACATGGATTTAAAGCACACAATGGTCCAGTTGTTTAGAAGCACATTTTAAATTATGGAGTTGGGTTCCAGTGGGGGTTTCTTCAAAATTTATATATTGACTTCAATTACCACTCTTCACATGAAACTTTCTAATTTCCTCATCAAAATAATAAGAAAGGCAAAAACTAAATTTTTACCATGTTCAATATTAATGAATTTTCTTAAATTGGCATTATTTATCAAGACATGAGTTTTTCTGCTTATTTGTCCCTCTTTTCGTGACAGAATATTTAGCTATATACCTTAGAAAATCATGGACTTTGTAAAACCCTTTTTTTGGGGAAAAGAAGGAACGTGTATATGACTTTGGTGCAAATTTTAATTAATATTACCAAAATTTGAATAATTAGATTTTGTGAATCTCAGTTAATAGGTACTCTTGAGAGTTTTTTGCTTTTATACATTACTGGATTCCTGGCCTAGGGGGCAAAATTTTACCATGAGATCCTTCTTTATTGGCATCAGGGCATCAAACATCAAAAGATAAGTGAGTAATCCTTTCCTCAAGCATAGAACTTGATCAGTCTGAATCCAATCAATCAGTGGCTCTTTAAGTAATGATACAGAAAAACCCAATATAAAATATTGAGTAAAAGAACTCCCCCCAAGAAAGGAAGTGAGTAATTTTCTTCTCAAATGTCTACTAATTTGTTAAATACATTAAGGATCTGGGCACACAATCTTTCTCCTGTATATGAATTATAACATGGACACGGTGACTTCCCAAACATTCCAATTTTGCCAGTATCGTTGCTAAAAATTCTTTATCTCTTTCATGAAAATGGCTGGTCTTCAGCATCTGGTCAAATACTTAAAATACTAAAAATTAAACTTTTTAATTACAGATCCATGAAACCCTTGCGGTTAAGAAGGAAAAATATTCAAAAATTTGTACTGAAGTCAAGCTGGCTGTCTGATAAAGTGAAGTGAGAGAGGAAATTAATAAACATATATATTTACTTGTACATTTGTATATTTTAATATACTATACAAAACTGAAGTTGGTTTTATAAGACTGTTGTCCCTGACTTGCAAGACTGAGCAAATCTGGCAAAGATGTGGACATACACTGAATTTTGTTTTCCAATGTAAAATCAAGGCATTTTTCCTACAACCCAAAATGTCTGTCCTGTGAGGTCTGTGTTATGTTTTCAAAAACATTTTCTATCCTACATCTGATATTAATCCAAGTGTGGTAAACTCCTCACAGGGAAACAGATTGCAATTTTTATTTCAATACATTTTCAGAACAAAAAGGACTGTCCTTTGGCACTTTTTCATTCCAGTAAAATGTAAAATTTTTGAAAGGAACTTTAGTTTTTCTTTATTAATGACTTGGCCAGATAATGGTTCTTCTCTCCAGAAGAATCATTCTTCTCTGCATTTCTCTGGAATAGAGAACTTTTATGACAAATTCAAAAACTATGGAAACTTTATGATAAGTTTTTAAAAAGTATGTTTGACTCTTTTCAAGTCTCTCATTAAAATGTTCACTGTTTTATGACCTACCTCAATGTGGCAATTTCTATTTAATTTAGCTTAGAGCCAGCTGTTTTCTGAACCAACAGAGAAACTGCATGTGTAGATTGACTGAACACAAGACACATCTCTCATTTTCATTCATGAGATTGCAGGGTTTGCTTCTCGTGGAGAAAGCACTGTGTTTTTCCTTGCTGTTTACTCAGTATTTTCCTCCCAATTTTTCAATATAAAATATAACTTTTGATAACTCTGTGTAGCAAAAAGCCATGAAAATTTTCTTTCTGAGGGATGAAATGTTTACAGTGTCTTAACTCTAGGTATAAATATTATTTAGTCAGTACTCAAGTTCCTTATTTTTATTTCAGCCGAGTTGCTAGTGGCTTAAGTGGTTCCTCACTAAAGAGAAGAGCTGAAAGCTGCAAAGCCTCTTGTGAGCTGCTGGCTCAGGTGGGAGCAGGAATTGGCTGCAGCAGCAGCTGCTGGCGAGGGGCAGGAGGCAGCAGCCAGAGAGGGAATGAACAGAAGGGAAGGGACACTGAGAATTTGCCTTAGCACTCACAGAATTGATAGAATTGATAGTGTAGCAGCCACTGCTAATATCAACTTGAGTGTTAAAGTGCCTTTGCTTTAACTCAAAGCACTCTCTGCAGCACAGAGCCCTCCCCTGTAGGGAGAGCATCCTCCCCAGGCAGGCTGGGTCAGGTTCAGCCAAAAGTGAGATCCTGATTTTCAACCTCATCTTTGCTTTTCCCATCAAGTTACTGGCTTGGTTGAGTCTATTTTCCATGGGAATGTGTAAGAAATTAGAGATAGTCCATTGAAATATTGAATATATAAGGCATATTATTAGATGTGGTGCTGCTCTAACAGGGTTTCTGTATCCTCTAATTTTTTTCAGAGAAGACAAGGCTTCTGCTGAGTCAGTAACACAGCTGATATGTTTTTCATTTTGGTCCTGTAAGGACAGGAGTGGTCCAGGAGTGATCATATGTGTAAATTACTTCAAGACTAGCTCTAAATCTGTGAAGTGCTTTTGGGTTCTTTTGAATGAAATGTGTTACAACTAGTAACAGTGATGTGTAGGTTGTTTTGTGTCCCAGGAAGCCAAGGAAATGTCATCTGAGGGCAGCTCATAGCAGAGGATTGTACCTGGAAACCATTCTGTTACAGATTTTACTGATCTTGAGCTTTTTCCAGTCCTTCACAGTTGAAAACATTTCCATTGACTTGAGTGAGTCTAGATAAAAGGACTGTTTAAGATGGCAATGTAACAAACATATGAATTATGTGGTTTTCAATAATGAAAAAGAATTCCCATTTAAAATATCACAAGCCTAAAGGTGATTCTGCTATTGTTTATGTTTCATATTTTGTATAATACAAACCTCTCTGTTTATATTTTAATGTCCTCAGTTATATTTATGGTTGAGCAAATCAGAAAGGAATAAAAGAAAAAATGCTCTGAACTAATTCATTGTGCTGCACAAATGATAAGTTGATAATAAAGAAGAAAATTATGGAGTTAGTATAATATTTCTTTTAATGTTAAAAATTGTATACTGAGGACAAGTACTATCTTTCCAATTGCAGTATAAAAAACTCAAAACCTGGGGGGTTTTTTTGAGCATTGTCTGGTGCTTTCATTTCGGTGAACTGGAAAATAGATCCAAATAAAGTCCAGTTCTCAAAAGGTGGAAAAAAGCTGAAGTCAGGGTTTATGGCTCATTTACATCACAAGCTTGTCAGTCAGAAAATGGACTCTGTAATGGGCCACTCTCCTGGGAACCTCATCCTCAGTTGCTGCTGTCTATGTCTTGGAATTGGTGGTGCAAAAGCTGAACAATTTGGTGTCAACTGCATGTGTTTGAAATATTTATAAAGTGATCATAGGGTAACTAGGCTGTTCTTGATACTGGCCATGTAGTTCTTCTAACTGTTGTAGTGCCAAACTTTATTCTGCATTTTGTGGGGGTTCTTTCACTTTATTTGGTGAGGAGAATTACTCTTTCAGTGATCTTATATACAAGAATTTGCTGCAACTTTTTTATCCGTCCCATAGGTCATTGCTGCTGGACAGAGGAGAAAAGGGACCTCTTCATTTTAATTCAGCTGCATCCATAAGTTTTCCAGAGACTTCTTTACAAGCCAAAAGAAAGAGTGCAAGAAATTCCCTTATTGATCTCAATGAATGGTGACATAACTTTGATGTCTACAAGGCTAAATAAATGGGTTTTCCTCCATGACCTGAAGACTTTTTCCTATTATGTAGTCACAGGATACTACAGTAAGTTGTTTCTGCTGAAAATTGTGTACAACATAATTTTATAGAACAATTTCCTAAACAGACTGGTATTTTACAGAGCTTTAAACTAATACAAATTTGTTTTATGTCACTTGACTTGCAGGCTTCTTCTGTTTTTATATATATTCTTATTTTGTTAGAGAGCTTTATAACAAAACATTTAGAATAACAGAGACTTTTAGCACATCTAATGTTTGGGATACCTAATTTCATTCTTGAAAAATGTGAGGAAAGGGATGTATTGAAAACAAAATATTTGAAGAAGTGGAGGCAGGCACTAGTGGTCTCTAAGTCTCTTTGGCAAGACATTCAAGACATTCAAGACATTCTTCCTCTTAAGAACCAGTGCTAAAGCAGAAAGGCTCAGAAGCTCAAGCACATAACTTCTTCCTTCACATTGGTTTATCATAACAACCTGCAGCCCTGTTGATTCAGGGATTTTCTGACTCCAGGATGCTGGGAAACACTCACCTAAGACCAGCTTTTCACATCTGAGTTTCCCTGATAGTTTTCAATAAACCTTCAATAGCACAGAAAAGTTAATTTCAAACCAGCCTTAGTTTGTCTCCAGTGATTGGGGTTTGTGGGGATTAGTTTCATAGGTTAGACTGGTCTGTGGTGTGGTTCTTTTTTGGAGCTTTTTTGGGTTTGTTTTTTTATTTACCCAAGGCTACTAAATTATTTCTTTTGTGAAAAATCCATATAGCTGTAGGTAAGGGTAGGCCATGTCTGGGATTTTTGTATCCTTCACTTATCTTTGCTATGCACAAGGTAGAAGAATGAAAAGAGTGGCATCTGACAGAGATGTGTGCCTCGAAAGGCTCCATGGTTTCGACTCTGATGTTTCCTGCAGGAGTTTTGTCATCCCCCTGCCTGCCCACACTGCTCCTGCTGGTGATGGCTCAGCAGCCAGGGCGTGCTGGCATGGGCTCCTTGGGGCCTCACCCTGCCAGGGAGCTCCTGTCTGATCTGGGAGAGTTCTGCTTTTCCTCCTCCCACCACTGATATCAAGGGCGACAAAGTCCAAATGAGGATTCTGACTGGGCCACACAATCACAACTCCAAGACCTGCTCTCCTTCAGGTATAGATGGGAGAGGAATGAGCTGGAAGTGGTCTTCACTCACTGGGAGACTCAGAAGACAGTGACAAATCTGGCTCCTGTGTAATGAGTTGCAGGACAAGCCTCCACAGAGGCCCATTTGAAGATGGCATAACTTAAAGCTACCCTTTATTATTGCAAGCTGTGTCCATGGCTGAGACCCAAGCTGAGAGTCAGCAAAAAACAGATGAAAGCAACCAGCATTGTTTCCTCTGTGCCTTTCACGCTAATGAACTCTATTATGTTTATGAAATTGGTTCTCACCTACAGCTTGAAAATGCAATTATCATTTGGTCCTTTTACCTCTTGCATATCCTTTAGTATGTTGTTCCTAAGCCAGTTCAAAAATACCACAGCATAAAAAAAACTTTTCTCAAAAGGGCTTTTATGTTGTTGGTTTTAAATGCTTTGAAAACCATTAGACTGTTCCAGGCTTACCAGGACATTTCCATAAAAATAAGCTGCATGCCAAAGAATCTGAGATTCATATATCACAGGATATGGTCTCCTCACACCCTCCGCCTACTCATTTGGAAGTGTCTCATGGTTTTCCTGCATCATTTGACACATCTGTAGTAATTTAATTGTTCTAGCCTTTCAGACTGTATTGTGAAACAATTGCTTACAGAACTCATTAAAAGAAAATATAACAAAAAATTCCCATGCGTTGTACCTCCTCCACAGAAACCTAAGCCTTGGAAACTTGCAGGGTATCCAAAAATCTTGTTTTTAAACAGAACATTTTGACCTGTGTTAGAGTAGGCAGCCAGTGTGCTGCATGAGTATTTGGACAATGTTTCTGTATGTCTAAAAATGTGGTGAGTGAAATGGGGATTTGTTACATATTACATGGTATTTTTTTATTGTTATTTGCTTATTTCAATTTTGGTCCTGTCTCAGAACCAGGACCAAACCATTTCTTTACCATTTCTTTGTGTCAACCCTTTTCTTCAGTCTCACTGAAATGAATGCAAATGAAACATATGCTAAGAGGCAAGCATTAGCTTGGAAAGTTTTGCTGAATGGAATATTCTCTCACTAGTCTTTGAAAGTTAGCCTGGCAAGAGATGTTACTGGAGTGCATCTGTTTATCTCCATTAGTATTGTGTCATACAGAAAAAAACACACAGCCAAATGCTTGAAATTCCACTGTTCCTTATTTCACTCCTTAGCAGAGAGGAGAACTCCCTGCATCTCCAGCTGAGATACCAAACATCTGGCAGATCTCTCAATTCCTATCTACCTCAAGGTCATGGAAGAAGACATGATAATGATGCTGAAATAGGTTTATGGAGTGTAATGGATGTAGCTAGTTTTAAATGCTCAAAATTGGCTAGTATATTTATAACATTTGCATTGAAACATGCATTACTGTAGAGAAAAATGTGGCTTGTAGGCTGATGGGAGCCTATTTGGAGAGTGTCACAAGGAATATATAAAAATGCTGCTTGGGTTTGGAGGGATCACATCTGAATCAACCCAGACCTAAATTATCCACTGACAGATCTGGATCATGAAGACTGTTTAGGTGGAGACTAAGAGTACCTGCAGATCAGCTACCTTAATGTGAAAATGGCTTAGTGACAGGAAAATACAAATTAAATGTCCTCCACTTTCTACCTTCCTTTTCAGGGCTTGCCTAACACACCTGTTTTCTCTAAGCTGAAAGGTTTTAATTTCTCTGAGTTAATGTTTTGGTAATATAAATGTTTTGGCAAGACTAGAAAAGTCTCCCCACATCCATAAATGCATTTTACACTGACTCTGTAACAGGACACATAACAACAGAGTCTATTGTACAGTACCTGGAGCAGGGCAAGGTCTATGGTATTTTTAGCTTAATAAGTAGGCTCAAGTGATGAACAAACTTCTGCAAGAATGAATTTTAGCATGTTTAAGACAGATGTATTGTAATGCTTCTCAGAGTACCAGCTGAGTTCCGCTTTATTTCAGTCTGTCCATCTTTTTATGCCACATTCATCACTACATTTGACTGCCTGGAGACTTGACTCTCCTCCAGTTCAGCTTTCCAGGCACACAGATGTAGTAGTGATGAGCAGAGATGAGATTTTGTAGAAGCCCAGGCTCTCAGGCTTCAAGATCACTTGCAGAGGTCTCAGAAGCTCTGCCTTGAGAGCCAGGGATCCCAAATGCTGGCCTGGGTGTTCAGGACTACCAGGAGGAATAGCAGCCTTCCTGCCAAAACAGCAGAGTCAGGTGTGGTCCTGGATCAGGACCACGAGATCCCATGAGAGACAAGAGGTTTTCTTTCTGGCTTTTCCTTCTCCATCCCTAATCACTTTCTCCTTGTATCTTACATGGTTTCTTCCACTTCTGACCCAAGACCACAAGCTGGATTTGGCAAATACCTCATCAGCTTTAAATGAAACATAGCAGGTTCCACGAGTGATCATTTCCAATGAAACTTCATTTAATCAGAAAATCACTGACTTTCTCTGGAGCCAGCATCTTGTCCTGATGAGGATAACCCATGGCAGTTTTGTTGGGACACATAATTGCCAAAGATGCTCAGTAGGTTTGCATTACCTGGGGAGAAACAATAAAAACTATAATTTAGAAAACACAGGAAAAGGTCTATGATTAATGTGAGCACTTGCAGGTAAGCAGGAACAGTTCAGTGACTTTGAAAATCCCTTCTCAAAGGCCAGTGGTGTTTAATAACACAGAGAGGTGCTTCTCTTTGCACCCACACTCAGTACCTTATAAACTGCACCTCAGTATTTCCCTATTTTCTTTGTAAGCCTCAATTCAGAGTTCAGACTACACGGGGGAATGGTGTGCACAGCACAGATTTTATCACACTTTCCATCTCAGCTGGCTTTCCAGCAGAGAGGTGATGTAAGCACTCTAAGGAGCAGTTTGGTTATATTCAGAAAACAGACTTTTTTTTTAATAGTTTTTCTCTCATTTGGTTTTATTGGTGCATTAGATTAGAGGCAGCATTAAACAGCTCGTGTATAACTTCAAACAAATAATGAACTTCTGCCAATTATAATAGATCTGAGAATATGTATGTATTTTCAGAGAAGTATGCATATGTGCCAACAGATAGCCAACACAGAAGTGTGTGCACTTCTAGCAGAAAAGTTTAAGAATATACAAACTAGTGGAGAGCCACAGATGTATTCATTCATAATGGGTTTTTTTCAGTTTGAGCACCAGTTTCAAGTCCTTTTCCAGTACTAAATGAATTGAGAGTGTCTAAAGCACAAAGGGTTAGCAAAATCCAGTGGACTAGACTGGGCATCTTTTGCAGAGAGAATTCCAGATCTAACTGTGTTATAGTAAGTAATTTTCCTGTGGCCTGACACACAACATGTTTCTGTGCAGCAAATTTAACAGAGGCTATGCAGTTTGCATCGTCTTTTTTTTTCCTCTCTTAGTCAGTTTTTCCAGCTAATGGAAAGAGAATGTCTTGGCTTCATCTTTATTCCACCCTCATTCCATCAGATCCAAACTCTGAGTTGGATAACTCCCAATAGGATCAGGACACATATGGTCTCTTAAGTAATGCTTCTGAATCAGTACATGCATTAGCAAAAAACATTTTTATTCTTTAATTTTTTTTTTTGCGAGATCAATTCATTGCTCAGCTCACATTTCTTCATGAATAAACAAATATGTATATTTTGCATGTATATATATGTAAATGCATGCATATTTATATCTTGGTAAACCCATTTTCTCTACCTTCCCAGCCCTCCAGAAGGTGGTGCTTCCCACTCTGTGTATGCAGGCTAAAGAGAGACATTGACTTTTGTATATGCAGTGACGGGAAGTGGGATGAAGCAGTTCACATCTGTTAGCCATTAAACAGCGAAATAACAACAACAATACTAAAATATGATTTTAGCCAGGCCGGCAAGAACAGAAATCAGACATAGAAAGCTGAAGGTGAGTCAAAAGACAGCCCACATCCAGCTGATTTCTTCAAAGGCAAATGTTATGTACTTTTTCCTGGTTTTCAGTTCTGCAAAAACCTCCTTCTTGGATCATTTTAACATGCCATCAGAATGAGAGGGTTTGAGGATTTCCTGTAGAAAACTATAGCAGCATTCATTCCTGCAGCAGTGTCTGAGAGGAACAGCATGGGCCTCAGAAGTCCTTGGATTTAGAAAAGTGGCACTTTTCTCACACTTCTTCCCAGCCCCCTCCAACACCTTGGTCTGCTGCTCTTTTCCTGGGACACTGCTGAATAATTGTAAAATGGATTAATTAGAAATTCATGCATTTTTTAATGGATACTACCTGAGCCATTATCAAGGGTTGACAGGGTTTATTTAATACCTCTTTTGTGACTTTCACTGAAATCTTATCAACCCAATGAGAGTAAAAGAGGCTTTCAAAGATCATGCCTCAGGACATTGTTTTGAGTGATAAAACAAACAATTCTTAAATTTAAATGTTGCTGTTTTTCTTATATGCATGAGAGTTGTTCCCAGATAGCAGCTGTCATTGCAGAAAACTCTGCAAGCTGAAGGAAAATCATGATTAATTGGAGAACTGGTATTCACAGAATATGGCTGTCTGCCAATGGACTGCAAAAGTAAATAGCATCAATTAAGTCAACATAGCTAATTTTCTCCTGAGCTAGTAATTACACTCTGTGCACAATGACCTCTTTATTAAAATAATGGAATATTGTAGAAATATAAGTGAACAGCAGTTTGAGTGCTTTTCAAGCTATTTCTTCATGGTTTAATAGAATAAAAAAAGATAAGCCCTGACTTTAACCCATTTTGGTCACTTTGGCATATAACTGTTTCTACTCAAGTTCTCTATTTTTTATTATTTCTTTTTAATCGATCCGTTAACATGTAAATAAAAAGTCAAGCTCTTGGTAGAGCATTTCATAAACATCAATATACAAATATTTGGTACAAGACTGATTCTTAGTTTTAGGCTGCTTGTTTGTCTCAGTTTTCACAGTCCCAGTGCGTTTCTTCAGTCAGGTTTCCGAAGGCAGTGATCATCCCATGGTGGCGTGTTCTGGTCACGCTGCACTGGCAGCCCTGAGCCTGGCCTAACTCGAGTGTTCTTGTGCCTGTGTTCAGAGGGACAGGACAAAGGGTGTCCAGGACGAACTGTTCCAGCTTGAGGACCTGTTGATACGAGCAGAGTGGCAGGAAAGCCTTGACCAGCCTTTTCTATTTCTGTCAGTATGGCCCGGCTGTGAGTCAAAGCCCCGTGCGTGGGCTGTGCTCACTCCCCCTTGGCAGGGAATGGCAGGGGAGGAGGATGCATGCAGCTCTAGCTGCTCAGCTCAGATGTAATATGGTGCTGGCTGCTCCCTGAGGAATAGGAAATGCCCACAATATCACTATCTTCTCCAGGTGAGGAGGGAGAGGTCTCTGTTTATTTACATTGTGTTAGATCCTAGCTGTGCACACATACATGTTCCTCCTTTGAACTGCCTCGCAGAGAAGGTCAACAAATTGTCTGAACACTGGCCAGACTTGAAAAGTTCAGAGGTTTGGTTCAGAAAGAGCTGCAGTCACTGATTCAAAGTTTATAAAAGCTGTCCAGATTTTCTGAGACTGTGAAACTGGGCTGGAGCAGCATTTTTCCTGTAGCTTTCAGCACTTCTGTTTCCCATCCTAGCTGGACAGTGGAATCGAAAAAACACTTCTTCAGAAATTCCAAGAGCTTAAGAACATTTGGTCCCAGTCTGGTTCTAAAAATGAGTAAGGATCTGGGAAGCTGTCTGGTGGGGTAATATCTAACCTGCCTAGTCAGTCCCATTGTGCCTGCAGCTCTCTTTGGACTGGGAGGTGTTTTTGTAGCTGGAGTTTGGTGCAACACTCAGCATGCTCCCTACCAAACCAGCTTGTTGTCTTTTCCTAGTTGCTCACAGGTTCTTACGGATATTAAGGCAGATTCTGTCGAATCTTGATAGTTAGCACAGCACTCCGGTGAAGAAAGAGCCCGGTGGTTTGACAGCTGCAATATTGCAACGTCAACAGGAGTCTTATATTTCAGAACAGCAGAAAACGTGCTCCTAATGCTTTGGGGTTTCAGACACAAAAAGGCTGTTTATCATGTCACATGGCCAAGGCATGGCCGAGTCAAGGCATGGGAAGCAAATCAATTTCAGCCCTGCTGTTAACCCTTTTATTACATTACTTTGGTACTATGATGTAAGGACCGTATATTCATCCTTTTTCCTCTTGCTTGAAAAATGCTTGGGATACTTTACCAGCGTGTATTTACAAAAGTTCTGGACTACTGCAACAAATAGATCAGTATCAACACGTTTTGTGTATGCCAGAAATGACCACTGTAGGGGCAGCAGCCTAAACCCCATTGCTGCAGCTGGAAGAGAATTTGTCAGGTTTGGACATGTTATTTCCATTTGGCCAGGCTAAATAAATGCATCTTAAATTATTCTTACCCAAATCCATATACTTTTAAATTTATTTTTTTTTGCTTATTTCACTGGGAAAACTAGGCTTCTCTTGCAGTCCTGGGAAGTGAGGATTAGTATTTGCATACTACTAGTTTCTACTAGTAGTAGAACATACAGATAACATATCCTCCTAAGAAATTTCGAGTATGCAGAGGCAGCAGATTTTTTCAGAGACCCCCAAAGACACAGGTTCAACTTCTGCCCTTCAAGCTTAAAACCAACTGAATTGCAGGGGTGTTTGCAGTAAGAGGAGGGAAACAATTGCTGAGCCAGTTACAAAGAGAGGAGAAATTTTAACACTCAGTTTGGATCTAGGCTCCCACATTAAGCCATTCAGAAGATTTGGGATCTGCAGCTGTGGTATGAGTTCACTCACATCACTGTGCATAGCAAGAAACTTCCAGCAACTGTGCTGATGGTTTCAGTGGGGAACAGACATTGTGGGGCTCCCTGGGTGCCCAGGGATGTGGGATGCAGACTGCAGCTGTGTGCAGCCCGGGCTCCTCCAGGGACACCACACTGTAGGTTCCCTATGCAGGGCATCTGAGAGATAGTTATTCTCACCAACACAAAAATCTTCCTGTACATTTTCAAGGGATTGAGTGCTGCCTAAATATTACAGACACTGGAAAAATCTCTTTTAACCCTATCTGCAAATTTAAATCACTTGGCACCTTTCTTTTCATCACTGGAAGAACTTTTTTTGAGTTTTATTTACTGTATTTGGAGTCCCAGATAGTCAGGTTTATACCACTGTAACGGTGCCTATGTAGACCCTACCTTTCTCCATTTTTAAATAAGTCCCATGGAACCTCACAAGAAGGTCAAGCAAATTCATATTTGCATAGTACTTAGAACTCTAAGCTGAAGGGAGTGTACAAATGAAGTGTTCATTTAATTGGGTGCATTTCTGGAGTAAAACTGGATTTCACATTGTGTTAATATTATACTATAAGCTTTATTTTGTATTAATAGAGAAGGTTTAAAATAATAGCTAGTTAATAAAAATAATTAACTATTTTACATCCTAACACAGAATACTTTTAGCAATTAAATGTTATTTAGACTCTGACAATAGAAAACATTGGAAATAGTACTGAGACTTATCATGGCCTTATAGAGATTAATTTGATGTTTTGTGGATATAATTTTGCCCCCTCACTCTTATTACATATTTCATTTTACTCCAGTTTCAAGGTTCCCATGCTTGGTTTGAAAAGCTCAATAGCCAGGCTGCAAGATTCAGCAAGGCTTCCCACTAAACATATTATCCATGTGCACTACATGTAAAATTCCAAATTACAGAACGTTATTAAGATTTTTGAGGCAAGTAGTGATGAAAGTGGAGACTGCATGCACACTTTCAGTTCAGGTCACACGTTTGCATTTTGATCGTGTAGTTTGGGGTTTTAAGTCACTTGTCAGCACTCAGGATGTGTGTGCTCTTCAGGTGCAGCAGAGCTGTGAATCAGGCAGGCCCAGTGCCTTTGGGGGTGGATTCGACAGGATCCCTGTCATCCAGGCACCAAGCGAGGCAGAGGACTGCTGGAAAACACGGGGATCCCTGCCCATCTCTTCCAGAATTCCTGTGAGGTGAGCTAAGCAAGGCACTAAAGGCAGTCCCTATCAAAGCTGTGAGAATGTTTTGGTTTTTTCTGGTGTTGAGAAGTGCAGGAGGAGGCAGCAGCACCTGTGCTGTGGGCACCTAAGTACTGTGAGGATTTCATTCCCGGGGTCACAACTGAAAAACAAAATTGTTACCATTGTTTCATCTGCAAAATGGAAACTGTATTGTGAAGATAATTAATACATATGAAGCATTAAGATACTGCTGTGTTGTCTCTGCAAATAAACCTTGTGATTCGTTTTGGTAGAATAGAGTCAGTTCTCATGAATTATAAGATAAACAAAGATTGTATTTATATTCCTTCATAAAAGATATGATGTGAGAGACTTCTCATCTGAGCAGTGGGGTTGGAGAGGTAGTAACTACTCTACCCAAAGCCTGGGCATTGTCTTGAAAATTATAAAGAACTGAGATTTCAATAAACTAGAATTCTTTTCTTCTTCTGTGCTCTGGACACCTGTTGTCTGTGTGTTCCTGTGTTCCCTCTGTGCATCACAATCTGTGCTGCTTTAAATATGACACAAAAAATTTTGAGGAAATTAATAGAGCCATCCTGAGAATGGCTTTTGAATAAAGTGGAGCACATAAGAACTGTGATCACACATTGAAAATAAGTCAAAACAGCCAACTGTAGCACTGTATTTTGTATGTAAGCACTTTTCATTTCAATTCACAAAATGAAACAAAGACCCACTCAAAAAAAAAGAAAAAAAAAAAAAAAAAAAGCCCCAAACCTGACAGTGTAATCATTGCATTATATATTCACAGGGAGACCAAAGAAAGGTCAGGTATATTATAATTTCTGACTTTCTGAGTGTTTGACTTGGCAACTTCAGCTCTTTATGAGTCACATATGTACTGGGAGAAAAGTGCTATAAATTCATAGTAGGATCTTTTTTTTATATATTATTCTTACTTCTCAATGTCATAAAATAACTTAGTGCAGCTCAATTTCACCTTCCATTTAAAAGAAATGCAGTATTTTAGATGTGGTTTTGTACTTAGTGAAGAATGTAAATTTGACATAGAAGAACATTAGTACTCTTCAGGAAAAGTTTCCTGCTAGCAGCTTTCAGAAATAACTGGGTTTTCTCATCAGAAGCTGAGTAAAAATTAGATAAATTTGTAAATACTACTGACCTTCTGTAAAGATACCAGCACTGTTTATTCAATTTTTAAAGCAATATTGTCCAGCCAGTCGGTCATGAATGGGAGCAGAAGAGAACAAGAAAAAAGCTTCCCTTAGTGAGAAGATGGGCAAAACCCAGACCACCTCTAGGGGAAGTGGTTTTCCTCATACCACCAATATTTATTGCTCTGTGTTAAAAGACAATGTTTCCTTCTTCGTTCTTTACTGTTTTCATAGCCTGCTGTGAAGGGAGCAAGGAGGAAAATTAGGGAAAGAAAAAATTGAGAGATCTGTTAAGAAGTTGATAACAACTGTTAACAATTTTAAAGGTCGAGGTTAAAAAGAAGGAATATTCTTGCAGAGGTATTTAGGCTCTACTCAAAATGCTGACTGTGCAGGGACTCTGCATTTTAATTATCACCTAATTTTTTTTTTTTTTCTTAGGAAGTGGTTTCCACATAGAATTAAAAAGGCAGGATCAGGATCCCCACAGCCTTCTGCACAGACATTCATCCCTTTGGTGAGGAGTGGTGACAGCCAGCAGTGGCCTTGGCCTGGTTTTCCCTGACCAAGGGGAGGTGTGGTGCTGTTTCAGATATGCTGCACACTGGGTGAGCAGGGGGCTTCCAGGTTTCCAAAGGAAAGCCAAATCTCCAGAGCTGTCAGCCTTGTTTACTTCAGGCAAAAGAACTGGATCATCCAGAATTTGGGTGAAGAAGAGGGCGAGAGAGATTAAAAAGTAATTTTCTATATTGTCCAATGGACACTTGATGACCTTTGTTGATTTTTTGTGACTTCCTCTGTTCCTTTTCTCATTCAGATTTTGAGCACCCTAGTTTGGGAATGAGGAATTATAGCACTAGGGTGTTTTCCACTGCTTTAAGGAAGACATTGACAAGAGTATCTCAGAAAGGTGAAGAAAGATGTTTCCCTATCCTGAGGTTTTATCTGACTGAGTATATTTCTGTGCAAGCCACAAATACATATGATCACATTGCATTAGGAGTAGCATTGATTCATAAACTTTTTCTTAGCTTAAAAAATATCCAGTCAGACTTTGAAGAAATGCTCCTCTGATGTCATTTTAGGACAGTAAAGTTTCTTCTAGAAGAGTTGAAGTAAGGAGGGGGAATATTCATGAAGTTCACTCTTCTCTGTGTCTGGTAAATAGAAGAAATGAAGAGGCAGAGGTGCAGGGTTGGTGGCCTTGATGAACTCTGGTGGAGAGGGTTCTGTAGGGGCTGTTTGACTGTTCAAAGTAAGAAAATATAAAAGCATACCAGTGCCAAATTCTTCTCTACTAGAAAGCTAAATTATGAAAATAAATAAAACATGCTCATGATCAGCATAAGCTTGACCCAATAAGAAACCAAGTCTCACAGATCATGGATGCCAATGTCTGTGCAAAAAGTCAAGATATTGTACAAAACCAGATTACAGCTGCCCACAGGCTGATGGTGGCGACAGAGAGCAGGTAAATGCTTCAGAGTCTTCAGTCTGTGCTTACTTGCTGTGATTTCATCCCCCTGGGGACACTGGGGCCGTGTTGCTGCGCAGCCATTCCTATTCCGTGCTCCATCCATTCACCAGCTCTGTTTCCTCACTCTGCCTGCTCTGGGTACCAGGTTTATTTTTGGTGCCTGTTTAAGCTGATGAAGCATATAACCTTGGATCAACACAACGTTTCAACGTTTCAAGGTTTCTCACTCAGTCTTGCCTGTTTTTCTTGCCTAGGAGAGCCTGGGGTAAACACTGCACACAGCAGTAGTGAGATGCAGTACAGATTGCCTCCTCAACAACTCCTACAGTGTGTTTTGTTATAGAAAAATAAATACATTGGGCAGACAAGAAAATTGCTTGCAGCAATGAGTGGGAGTTCACACAAAGTAACTAAATACCAGAAGATAATATCACAGCATAGCATAAGTGAAAACACTGAAGGCAACACATTTGTTTGTTTATTACTATTTTGTTTGAATTTATTGATACACATGTTCTTCTCTGGATGCTTATAGACTTACATAAACATGGGTTTGCCCAGGTAGGTTGGGGTTTTTTTGGGTTTTTTTTTTTTTTTTGGTTTTTTTTTTTGAGCCACAAATTATAATGTTTATCATGCTGATGAAGCAATGGTTGGAGGACAAATATGACATTAAAAATAGACTTAGATTTCCCAATCATCTGAAATACTGGCTTGCAGACCCATGCAGCAATGTTGATTTGTGGGTAGTTAATTTTCTTGGCCATTGTTTTTCTACTGTGTGATGCTGTGAGGTTATTTCTAGGCAAAAATGAAATATACAGTTATACATAGTAAGAGAATTGTATAGTAGAAAATGTTCTTGGCATGCATGCACTACTCAGAATGAGTACATAATGTGCACTTGAATGGACAAGCTGTTTTTTGTTTGTTTTTCCACTGGCAAACCAAGAAATAAAGCACAATCCATTCTGAACTTAATTTTGCGCTTTTTTGGGTTGGGTTTTTTGTTTGCATTTGCTTTTGGGTTGTTTTTTTTTTTTTTAAGATACAAAATCTTAACTTCCTTTACACACAGTTCCAAGATTCTGTACCAAAAACTTAAGTGAGAGTTCCATCATTTCACTGACCATACTTATTCACTTTTCAACCCAGTTCAAAAATCTTAAGAGATTCAGATACTTGAGAAAACAGTATTTCCTTATTGAGCTCTGAGCTCAGCTTTTGATGCTGATGTGAACACGGAGCTGAAATGCAGCGGGGGCCAGCAGAAAGCTGGGCACAAACACTCTTGTTGCAATGTCTGCTCCGGGAGCCCACCAGTGTCCACATTGCCTCAGATGTGCAGTACCTGGGGCTCAGACACTGAGGACAGAGCAGAGAGCACAGGCTGGGCTTGGGCTCACAGCCTGAGGGCTGGATTCGGGGCTGGTAGGAAGAGAAAGGAGGCTTTCCTTTGATTTCATTGGTCTCTGGACCAGCCCGAGGTTATCTGGCCCTGCCTCGTTTGCTCAGCCGAGACAGGCTGTGGATGCTGCTCCACTGGAGCTTCTGAATCAGAAGAGCTATAACTTAACTCCCAGGTTGTTTTTCCTCAAGCAATCAGATTATTTGTTCCTTTAGGGGTGACAGCAATTTCATTCACAGAAAGTAAAATAAAATTGAAGCATTCCTGTTACAACAAACTAATTTGCAGGGATTGATAAACGTTCTTGAGCTAGAGAGAAATTTGTGGCATAGCATCTTCTACTGTGAGGTCATTTCCCATTGTTCTAGGAATATATTCTTATTATTATGCCTTGAAATGGAAATGCTGGGAAATGGATACAAGCAGGATATGGTCTAGGATTTCTAGGTAAAAAAAAACTTACTTCTTGGAAGAACTGAATAATTTTCTTTTTAAAAAATCCTGGCACAGTTAAAGAATTCAAGTGACAATCCATTTGCATATTTAATGCCATGTATTTTCTTTATGTTTTATCCTCACTTACACACATAACAAAATGAACAGCCACTTTTTCCATCCATCTAGATAATTTTTTTAAATTCCATTTGTGTAGCTGCCATCCCAAAGGCAATAAGTGTCTTTGGTGCACATGAGGACAGAGTCAGTCTAGGGTCAGAATTCTATCTTTTGAATTCATGCCCTAGACTGGAAAAAAATGGTTAATGAGCTGCAGAAAACAGATTGGTTTCACTCTTTTGACACAGCAGAGATGTCTGTCTGTGTTGCTCAGTCTGTCAATGTTCCTACAAACAGCAGTTAGACAAACTGGTAAAGAAGGGGATTCAAAGAAAAGCAGCAAGCTGCACAAGCTCAGCAACCCAGAGTGGACACCTAAAGAAGAAAACTCATTTCATTCACATGTATTCTTTCTACAAGAAAGATGTGGAAAATCATCTGTTTTCTAACCAGGCTGTGCTAGTAATTTTGTAATTCCAGGGTTCTTTTCTCCTCTTTCCCATCCATCCCCAGCAAATCTTCAAAATTAAATGTAATTTTCATGGTTCAGTTATTAGGGTATGAGATGCATAAGGCTTGGTGGGTAGCAACAATGAACCTTAAAATTAAGCATTTAGGACTGAAATGTCTATATTACCCTGGATAAATATGCCTGTATTTTTGTTGGATGGGTTCAAGAGCTAAAGAGGCTGGGAAAACCTGAAATCAACTGAAGCTAAGTGAGGGGAAGGGAAAGCAATTATTTTCCTCAAGTGGTGGCTGGGGAGTGGAGAGAGCAATAAGGGGGGAACCGAGAAAGACATTTGAGAGACACAGCAATAGATGTGGGATACAGAGTTAATATCAGAGGCTTAAGAGACAGAAATGCTTATTTGCTCTCTCTTTATATTTTCTGTTCCTTACCTCTCTTCTGCGTTCATATTTTCTTGACATGCTTCACTTCTCCTTTTTCTATTCTTTCCCCTTTTTCATTTTTTCCTCTTTTTTACCCTTTTTATCTTTCCTCACCAATCACACTTGACCCACTCTCAGCATTCTGTTTCTATACATCTTACAGCAGCCCTTAGACCCAGACAAAACCTAGACATTACTATATACATTTTAGCAGAGGACTTCTGAAGGCCACAGCAGTTCAAAGATGCACTTGTTTTAAATTTAAGGTGTGCACTTAGGTCCCACACAGAGCCCTGAAGTATTTACTGGCAGATGAGGATGTAAATAAGAGGTTTGTTACTAGAGGTGGAATAGTGAGAGCCTACATACGTGCCTCCAGCAGTCCTCATTCTGGAAACACCATTGTGCTGAGCACTGGGCTGGTGGTTTTGTCTGTGTTATTGTGGTATTCTGACAAAGAACAGTTGCATGAGATAATGTCATATGCAAGATATGCAGTCATTTGTAATTCTGTTTGCCACAAACATTGTTTCCTAGTCTTTTTCTATTTTAAACTTGTGCTTTCTTTAGTGAGAAATTCAGCTTCCTTCCAATGTGATATTCCTGCTTGAAAGGAACTTCCCTTCACCTACACTTTGTTCTTCACCTGGTATCACTTTACTTCTTTCTTTCATCTTTTTTAGGGACTAACCTGAAATAGAAATAACTCTGTACTGTTCTTGGTACTTTCATTCCCCTACTCATTACCTCTGATCTCACTGTATTTCCTTGTTCTGGCTATGGAGTGTTGTTCTACCCTGGTGAATTACATTTTCTCTTAATTTCCCACAGCTTCAGCATCACCAGCTGATACTGGGGCTGTGTCCTTTGTGGGTGTGTACTTCATTTCCACAATATGAGGCAGGGCTCTGTTGCCTTCCCTTCTACAAAAACCAAAGAGGCAGAATCCGGCTGAACAAAAAAGTTTGGTTGCACAGAGGCTGAAACAGAAAAATTTCCATATACTATTAGAAATGACCCACCAAAGCTGGTAGAAAATGTGGAGATTGTACTAGAAATGTTAAAATGAGCATCTTAGGAGATCAAATGGGTAAGTCTGGTTGCAGAGATACCAGACTGTGTAGACAGCTGGAGAAGGGTGGCAAAAATGACAGCTGGGTTAGCAGGTCATGGGGATGTTATCACACATGTGTGTAGCTTTTCAAGTCACTCCAAGTGGGAGACAAGGTAGAGTGAGTAAATCCTGACGACTTAGAGAGGTGGGACGGGATGGAGACATTAATCACTGTCATCCCCTGAAGCGTGCAGAGTCACATCTACAACCAGCAGCAGGCTGCCAGCTGAGGAAGGAGAGGAGACACGAGGAGCTGCTGAGAGCTGACAGGCCCTCTGTGTGTCACTGCAGAGAAGCCAGGAGAGGAGAGCAGGATGTGAGCACCTGGATGGATGCGTGTGTGATGGGCAGACCTCATGTGCTGCAAGCCTTGGCATTCATGAGTGGGGGGGAGAGGGAGTGTGTCTGAAATCAGCTTGGGTTTAAAACTCCCTCTCCTAAAAGCTCTTTCATGACTTGCTATACTGTTGCTACAGCAGCTCAGAGTTTTTTCCTGCGAGTGGGGCAACTCTTCCATCTTAGGGGTGGCTGGGAGTTGAGCTTCCCCTGGGACAGAGGAAAAAGGAGGACAAGAGCAGGTAGTCCTCTAGTGAGCACACAGGGCAGAGACAGTGTGAGTCTCCACATCAAAGACATGGGGGCTGAAAATAATATTTGTTGAACTACCAGCTTCACCTTTTATAGATAAACTGCAGTCTGGACCTAAGCTCTGACATCCAAGACTCTGATGTTACCCACTCTGTGCTTTCCTGCTCCTGGAAGTAGAAAAATGCTCTCTTAATGAATACTACAAACTACATCTAGGGCATGCTGCCACACTTTTATAATTTTCTGGATAAAGCAGAAAGGAGAGACTACTATTCTGCATAAAGGGAGAAGCATGCTTCTCACTGACAGATGTGTCTAATGCTGGAACACAAAGTACTTGGCACAAAATGGGAAATGCATGAAAACGTGACTATTGCATTCCCCCTTCTCATTTGAGATATTATCTGTATAATCTCCTCCTCCTGAGTGTCAGATTCCAGCTGATTAGCCTTGTTTTCTAGCTGTACAAAACATTAGATGATATCTACATGATTTAGAAGCAGATTGCTTCTAAACACACAAACCTACTCCTGAGAGGAGCTGGTGAGCTGCATAGCCTGGGTTTCAGATTCTTGACACCAAGGTATCAAGGTTGCTTCTTTCCTATAAGATTTAAAGGTGAAGATAGATTAGGCTTGTTCTTCCAAAAGTGTCAGCATAATGAGCAAGGAACGCTTAATGTGACCATGGTGTCTAATAGCTCATAACAGACAGTGAGCTGCTCAATTTTAAGTGAAGGATATAGAGAATTGTTAATGTTCTGCTCTGAAACCACAGACTGAAGCCCCTTTTGAGGCAGATGCTCTGACATGGGAAGATAGGCAAGCTAGCTGGAGCTGCAGTTCTGGAGTGGAATATTAATTTAGCTGTAGGTGGTTTGTAGGAATAGTTGTATTTTACATCCAAGACCATTTCAATACTAAATTACTTTTTTTTTTTTTTTTTTTCTTGAAGAGCATGTGCCATTGGCATTTCTCAAATCTGTAAACTTACACTAAATGGCTCTCTTACAAAAGGCCTGTTAAAAATTAACTCACTTTTATGGCACCTTTAGAGGTTAGTTAAAATCCCATTAAGAAACATTAGAGTGGGACAAAAATGTCATGACATGTCCAAGGTCACTTAATTGTTGAAACTGAATAGCAAGTGACAGCAGGGAATGAGATGGTCTGGTTGTCTTCTGTATTCCTCTCAGGCTGCCTCCTCTGCCACTGTCCCATAGCTATTGTTGTGAGTCGGAATCTGCAAACATTTACCCAATTAGCAGCCTCTCAGTCAATGCCCCATTCAGCTGTCTCAGTTAACGCGGCCTTTTCCAGGTCCCTTTCCCTTTTGGAATCAATGGAATATTTATGTAAGTGAGAGCTGGTGATGGGGGACTAGCAGGATTTGTGTGGGCTGAGCAGGGTTCATGTGCCTTGGTAATGGAATTTTTTCAAGCATTTTCTTCTCAGACAGGTCTTCTCTTTCTTTTAAGTTGGTAGTCTCAGCTAATAATTCTACTTCATTTAAAGTTAATGCCAAATTAGTGCTATTTTATAGGGTGTTTGCTTTGTAAATGGAGAGCTGGTAAATCAGTGTGCTAATTTTTGTTGTCACCCCAGTGTTTAATTTTGTTTCTGTCAGATGATTATCTGTTATGTACACAACACTGTAGTTTCATACTTGTCATTTGACTCTCTCAGTTACAAGCCCCTTGTTGCACTCCTGTCTTTACAGACCTCTGACTGCAGCAAACTTGCAATTGTTGCTTTAGAAGCCTAAAAGATGTGAAGTTGCAAAAGGGGAAGAACGTTTTAAATATAACTGTGCATTAAGTATGGTTACTGAGTCATTGTTTGGGTTTTATGCAGTACATATTTCTGGCTAGTGTAAAATGCACTAAGAACCAAATTTTAAAACCATCTGCACCTCCTGTTTCTGTCTAAGACATTATTTATGTTTTTGGCTTTGTACCCTGAGCTAAATACAGAATGTGTAAAGACTGTTAATTAACCCTTTGAGACATGAGTTTCCCATCAATGTATGCAGCAGGAACATGTTTTTAATTAGGTGGTAAAACTCCCGGGATTTATACTCGGTCAAAATTTCCTCCATTATGAAACTAAAGGGAGTACATGTTAAATGAATTAAGAGGGGGAAAAAAATTGACTCTGTGTTTAAGTAAAGCTAGATTTGTCTCGCATTCCCACTAAAGCCAGGAAATGCACATTTACATTAATCCAAGATATTTTAATGGATATGATCATGGTAAGGTACAATTTCTCTCACCTGAAGGGGGAGCCTGTTAATATTTATTTTCTCTTTTCTCTATCATTTTTTTGAAGATATGCTCATGCCTTGGGTATTTCCCGGTATGCCCAGTCCTTTCCCGTTATGGTGGATGCGGTAAACAATTAAATAAAGAAGGAGTTCTGCATAAAGTTGAGCTCAGCTCGAGCCCAGAAAAATATCTGAGCACGTAGCTAGCATAAATTCTGTGAAATCAAGTTCATTAGTTGCATAACTGAAGTTATATCCAGCAGTGAGTCGTAGCCCAAAGAAACTCTCTGGCTGTTTAATGATAAAATGGGCAGAGCTCTTGTGATGTGCCATTGCTTGTCATAATCCAAAACCAACAGAACACTTTGTGGGGAGATAATCTTACCTGGAGTATTATTTCAATCCTAAATTAAACTTTATAGAGAGATTGTAATATTGATATGTGTAATAAAACATGCTATAAATAAAAGACAGAGTGCTTGTGTTCTTATACTGCTGTATTTGCTACTCAGTCATTTCAATTTTAAATCAGAAATTCCAGAAATGCCTAATTCAAGCAAAAGTCTTAAGGGTTTGAAAAATATGTTTTAAATAAAAGTTTGTTTAAATTACACAGGCACGAGAGAGGGAAAGCAGTTCAAACTGGGAAGCCTGTTTGTTTTTCTTTGTGTATATTAAACTTAAAATTAAATGCAATATATTTGTCTTTTTTTTTCCTTTCTTTTTTCTTTTAAAGGACTTTAACAAAACTCTTCACACTCATATATAGTGTCTTAGAGTGCCAGGTTTCAAGCTAAGTGGGTTTTTTTGGACAAGTGCTAAAACAACAGAAATAGTAGTTCAAGGTAAATGTCTCCAGACAAAAGAGGTTCAGCTGTGAACCGTTGGTGGAGAAACTCCATGGGCTTTCTGTTTAGTGCAGTGCCATGGATGATTTTTACACTTCCCTGCAGAAAACCTCCTCCCCCTTACTCTCACCTCTGCAATGACCCTGAGCAGAAGCAGTGCCTGATCCTGCCTGCTTCACAAGGAAGAGCTCACAGAAGGTTTGCAGGCTGTAGCATGTAAAAACAAAAAGACATTAAATTCACTGAATTGGCTTCACCATTATCTGTTTCTAGTGCTGGTATTTGCACCTATGCTAGCTGAGTATTACCTGATGACATCCCTGTATTTGTTTAACCTCGTATTTCACCCAAGAGCCCCCAGGTCCAAGGGCAATGGCTGACCAGGCTCCTGGGCTGGGCCAGCAATATCCCTGGGGAGATTATTACTGCTCCATGGATTTAAGGTGCAGTTTCAGATACACTGGGGATGAGGCAGTGTGGCTTTCAAAGGGGGCACCTCATCTCCTGCCCCAAAGTTTGCAGCAAAGCCACACAAACAGGATTTTTGAAAAAAAGAGTGCTGGGGACAGGGACAGGGTCGCCTCTCAGCTGAAGGGCTACTGTGACCAGCTGTAGGTGAAGCACCAGCTTCAGATGGCAACATTTCCATACCACTGCTTGAACACACAAGTGCAACTGGGACAAATAAAAATCTTAAATCACAATTTTGGCTTTGTGCAGTAAGCACGTTTTTTATGCCTTTGTATAAAAATCCCCCAACCCTACTGTTTATATTTTATATTAAATAAGATCCCCACATTTGATAGAAAAAGTGTGTATAGTTCAGTTCATGCCCACCTTCACAACCCCCAGCCTGCTGGTTTCTGTGCATGGTCTGAGATATTTAAATGCACAGGAATGGCAATGCACTCTGGCACTGAAAGACCTGAGCCTCTGAACTGGGGTTGTGAATAAACAAGTGAGGAGGAAAACAGGTTGGAAGCTGGGAGAATGCCTGAAAGAGAATGGCCTGTTTTGCTAGCTCCATCACCTTGCACTGTACTTCAGGGTGCTCTGATGGGAGAGTAGATCTGGTGATTCACTGTTGGTGTTTTCCCTTTTGCCCACTCCTTGGCCTGATAGTCAGTCTTAGGTCCCCTTAGCTTCATCTGATTTTTCTCTGATCTGTTGATGAACTCATTCAGTTTGCTAGCATAGAAGAATAGGATTTGGTGGGAGTGGGTATTTTTTTTTTTTTGGTGGTGGTGGGGTTTTTAATTTTGTTTTGTTTGGGTTTGCTTGGTTGGGTTTTTCCCTGGTTTGTGTTCTGCTAATTTAATGGCTTGTGTCCTTTCTCAGAGGACTGGAGGAATACATATCCTTAGGGTTCCTAAATAACGTGCTAACAGAAGTAAATTTTTTAATAGGTCTTAATATACTTTCAAATCAGTATTTCTCTGATGTTTTGTAATTCAACACCTTCTGTGTTGCAAATATTTCAATTCTAGGTTTAAATATCAAAACTTAGCTGATGTGGTCCTTTAGGATGGACATGATGTTTAGTTGGGTGGTAATTAAGCCTTTGAAATGCCTGAGTTGCCTCCTCCTTTTCCAATGTCCTAGAGTGAGTGTGAAGTGGCTGCAAAATTCTACCTCATCAACTGGTAATAGTTTACAAATGTGTAAATGACCAATCTGCAAAGCTGGGTGAAAATGAAGCTTATTATCCTGTTAACTGGCTAGCAGTCATTACAGTTTTTGAGGATGTCCTGCAGGCTGTTGTTCCTTCAAGTGGTTCTTCTCTTCCTCGTGTTTCCAGTAAGACAGCAGTGATGCTGAAGTTGATGGAGAAAATTATGAGGAGGTAGGATGTACCCTATAGGCTTGTATGATGGTTTATGTATTGTTAAAATAGCCAGGAATTGTTCTAAAATCTAGTAGAGTGAAGGGCATTATAAATCAGGATCCTTCACACTGTAGATACATGTTACACTGGTTTGTTAAGTAAAAGTCTAAAGTGGTATAATGGGAGAAGGAGCACAGTATAACTGTGCTAAAACATTGATTGTTCTCCCTTCCCTTTGCTATCTCTGGCTCTGGAAAATTTGAGGTGGCTGCACAACTCATCTCACTGTTTGTGACTTTCAGATCCTGGCAGTGAATAAGTAAAGGAAATACTGGGTTTTTTGCAATCCTTCTCCTTTTTTTTTTTTTTTTTTTTTTTTTTTTTTTTTTTTTTTTTTTTTGCTGTTTGTTAAGAAAACAGGTATCAACATAATCAATGCATTATTTGATTTTTTTGCTGTGTATTTTTGGGTCACAACTAGGTCAGAATATTTTGGTTCATTTTAGAGCATAAGTGGACTACAATGATATACTGCTATGGTTGGTTTGTCTCTGTGGGAAATAGAGTGTCCTGACTTAACCTGCTGCTTCTTCTATCTTACCAAATCACCTCTGTTTTACATTTCATGTGCATCATGTTCAGAGACCTTTACTACTAATGTAAACTCTTTCCTGGTATCGGTTATTTTGTTCTTTCAATTTGATAGCATCAAGGTATTCTATTATAATTCAAATGCTATTTGTGAAAATACAAGGATAAATTAATCCTATACTCTGTGATAGTAAAAAATTATCTACAGAACCTAGGTAGAAAAAATCTTGCGTGTAAGTGTTGTCTTCGAAAGTTGTTGATTAATCCAAAATTATGTAGCTTAGCAGAGAGCAGCCCCCTTGGGTAGCTGGGACTTGAGAGGCTGGTTAAACACTGGTCAGTGTCTCAGAAATCCAGTGCAGTTCTGAGTCTGTGGAAGGCAGGTTATTAAAACTTCACTGGTACTCCTTGGCCTGATGTAGCTCTTTATCTGGCTCTGCTTTGACTGAGGCCTTGGAGCAGTTGAACAGAAATCTGTCCCACTCTCACTTTTGTGTTTCTGTGTTTTCTGAGAAGTGCTCTACATCTGCAGCATGTGCTTTTAAGTCACAGGCTCATCTTTTTGGCTCAGAAGAGAACAGTTTATAAGCCTTGATACCCAGGCAGTGATGGTTTTTCAACAACAGGTTAAATGAGCTCAGCAGGTGACAGCATCCTGACATTTCAGCATTAAAGTATGGAGCTGGTGTGTATTTTGGATGCCAGGAATTGAATGCAATGAACATGGAGAGCTGTATGTAAACCTGAAGTTAGGCTCTTTCATTCATGAGAGTGGCCACTTCCCCAACCCACTGAGTTCTGTGAAAATCATCATCCCACATGTTGCTCTCACTGCTAGCTAGGACTGTGTCCATCTGGAGGAGAGATCTTCTTCTGAAAATTCCTTATTCCAAAGCATTTTGTGAAAGGTATATGATTATACAATGTTTCACTAACTCCATGAAACTGCACCAGATATGTTTGCAAACCACTTCTTGTGGAGAAAAGCAACTTTATCAGCTATTCTTTCTCATAGCATCTGGATCAGTAGTGTTTTTGAAGTATTATTTGCAGAGTAAATGAATTATTGTAAAGACAGTGTAAATCACTACAGTTATGTGTTTTACCTCTATGTCTATATAGCAACAGAAAGATAACTCCAAAATAGTTCACTCATCATGTGAAGCTAGAATTCCAGTGCAGTGCTCATAGGCTTTTGAGCTACTTGATCTCCAGAGGTGCCTAAGAGTCAAGTGTGGGATACATTTCATGTAGATCTCCAAGATAAGCTGTGTGCTGTGTGGTGTTCAGTGCTTACAGTAGTGTATGGAAAGTCTGTACCAGGAGCCTCACAGCTCCTGCTCATTGCCTCGAGCACTCTTTTGCAGATGCCCTGTACTCTTTGAATTGTTAGCATGTTTCCTGGTGTGATTTTGATCCGTGCCAACTGGCAGTCTCCTAGGAAGTCCTTGGGCAATCTCCAAGGAGCAGCAAAAGTTGGGGCAGCACCCCCCAGACAGTGAGCAGGGCACACATTTGGAATAGGGAAGGATTTGCTATATGGAAGGTGAACTGTGTCCTGCCACTTGCTCCTTTGTCTTTGGGGCTCTTGAAGTTCCTCCAGTAGAAGAGACAAAACGCTTCAGATTTTGCACTGCTGGACAGCTTTGAAGCATAAACTTGCCCCTCGGTTTTCGTGGTCTCCTTTGAGGCAAGCTCTGCCCCAGGGATATCAGCCTGCACACAAGCAGGCAGGGTCCTGGGCAGCAGGCAGCGTCCTGGGCAGCAGGCAGCCCCAGCCGAACACGGCAGCCCTGTCAAATCATTCTTTAATGCTGCAGCTGGTTTGGTTTTAGCAAAGCCTTGAACACCTTTATGAGCTGTGCCCTGCTGTGTTGAGAGCGCCGTGTTCCTCGCTCTGAGCGCTCCAGTCCAGGGTGCAGCCTGGGACAGAGCACGATCCAGAGATTCAAGTGATACAGCTGCCCCACAAGGTGATGTGCAGGTGAGCTCTGTTACCAACACATCTGCCCCTGGCAGATTCTGCAAGCAAGCATTCATTATCCCTACAAACTCTCTTGTAGGTTTCTGCATGCTTCTTTCTTCCATACAAGCAAGAGCATGTTGTACATTGACTCAGTTACTGGAGTGAAACTCTGCTTCAGCTTTTTTCTAATCCAAATGTGTAGACATTACTAACTGAAAATATAGTTTTCAGTCTAAAGGAAAAGCAGCTGTAGTTACACATTCTTTTTTTTTATTTATTTCTTCAATGTCACTCAAAAAAATCTACAAAGATGTTTGTGGCAGAGGAGCTGTAAAGTTTCCCAATTAATCATTAATAGGAACTATTTTTTTGGTGGCTAATATGCTGCTGAAAACAGGCAGAGCAGATTTACTTTTGCATTCTGTGGAACTAAACTCATCTCTGCATTAAGGATACTGAAATTCCACTGACTATTGTAGGAATGAAGCCCGTATGTAGAAGCCTTTTTTCCTAACCATAGGAGAAATGCCCAACCTTAGCATGAATGCAGGGTATCTTATTCAGACTGAAAGTCAGTGTCTCCTCTGTTGAAGTTGATTCATCAAAGCACTCTTCTTTGCCAGAGGCCACAACAAATCTTCCTCATTACCTCTGACATAAAGGATTTAGCAGGATGGTTGGTGCTGATCAGATTATTGCACCATCAGGCTCTGCACCTACTCCATGAAGCCAGACAGTAGCCTGTGGATTTTGGCTCATAAAGTGGATGCTCAGACTGGGATTTAAAGCTGAAAAATTAGTGGCCCTGCTTGTAGCAATGCCCAGGGGGTAGAAAGCATGGAAATGTGTACTAGATTTGATGACAAAGGATGTCAAGGATTTATAGTTTCTGTAGGTGTGTGAGTATGGAAGAAGGTGCTAGATATGATTCATAATTTATTTATCCTTCTCTACTCCTGAAGTCTCATAATTACTAACTGTTAATTATTATATTCTCATAGGTGAGTTTTATTCCTGACAAAACCTTCAGACCAGACAGGTGTCTGAAACTAAGGAATTTTTGTATCCTCACATGAACTGCGTAAGTGCCTCATAGAACAGAAGTATTGCACTTGTAGCTATCAGCATTCAGTGGGGTTAGGGAAGAAACTGGGTTGCAGGGAAGAGCAGCTTCCATCATTCAGTCTTCAGCAGAAGTAAAAATAACAAGTTACAAAATTTAAAAGTAACAAAATTTTCCTGTTTCAAACAGCAACCTTGAAGGGAAAAAAAGAATTTTTTAGCTGCCATGCTTTCCTACCCTCGAGTAATGTCCTGTGGTCTCTAGTCCCTAGAGAGAGAGACAAATGAAGTGAAACTAGACTAAAGTATTCTGCTTCCCCTCTGGACTGTTTTTAGACACCATAATGCATCCAGAGCATGTTCTGTTGAGTTGCAAGGCAGTTCCTATTGCCACGAGGGTAGCAGGCTTTGCTTCCCTCATGGGGACCCTTCTCAGGGGCATATGCCCCTTCTTCCTGCCTGAGGCTGGGTCTGAGGAGGCTCAGAAACCTCACAGGAGACTTCAGGAAGGATCCACCCTGTCTGAATCTGCACTGCCATCCCTCCTAGGTGCTCTCAGGATGGCTGGATCCCTTGTGAATGTTAATAGGCTTTTTTTGGGAGAGGGCAGTAATATGACATGGGGTGGGATGGAGTGTATCTGGTTTGGATGGTGAGGCTGGGTCAGGTGAGACCTAAGCCAGTCATTTCACTGCTAGCATGTAGTAATGAAAAAAGAAAAAAAAGATGGCTGCAAGTGCTTGATTTAGAATTTTTTTGTCAGGAACAGGAAGGAGCACATTTATAAAAGCAAATTATTCCGAGACAAACAAGGAGACTGTGCTAGCCCATGTCATGACCTATACATCTCCTAGCTTTATTTCCCCAGATTCTGGAGTGTTTGGATCTAAATTGTCTTTAATTTGTGACACGATGGCAGAGAGAGCCAGTTCAGAATGTGCAGTCTGGCTGGGCTGCTGTAAGAAGGAGTGGTGTATAATCCAGCAAAAAAAAAAAGATTGTGCTAGAGTTTCTTGTGTGTTTGTTTCAGAGGAAGTATCACCATGGACAAAGATCCTGTGGGTGAGATTTGCCCTTTGTTAAGGCTGTCTGCCCTTTCCATGTCTTTTCTTCCCTGGATAGCAGCACTGTTGCAATATCTTTGGGAGTATGAGTGGTGGGATAGATTGGAAAACTATTTCTGTTAATTGTTGGTATTTGTTCTTATGGCAACAAAGTGAAAAGCTAGGGGTAATTCTACCTTTAGGATGAAGTTCCCTCCTTTGAGTATGAATGAAGAATGGTAGAAAAGCAAAGTAAATATTAAGTTTCTGCATTTGTAGTCTGACAGATGAATATTTATACAGGCCATAGAATCAAATTGTAGCTCATTATACTTACTAGAGGCATATAAAATATATAAGCTGCACACTCCGAAATGGGTTCTTTACATCTGCAGTGTGATAAAACACAATAAATGCAAATATGAAGTATGATTCTTGAATTTATGAATGTAAACAGAACATAAAGTTACCTCAAAAAACACATACAAATGAAAATGAAGGTGAACTTGGGCCTTACTGGACTTCCTCTTTAATCACAGTGCTTTTCTTTGACATAAGCCAAAAACAATATAACATTTTCCATGAGTCTGAAAGCAGAAATTTTTCTGGAGTTATGATTCATTCCTAACTGTAGTTAGATGGCAGGAAAGGCTGTCTGAGTGCCACATGTTGAGCTGGTTTCCTCCACTCACTCGCATCTGTTCCTGCATCCCCCACACAAAGGTGCATTTGTAGGTGCATGTGGAGTGTGCTTGCCATGCACCTGTAACAACTGATGCAACACTTGCTTTGGCAGTGGACAGAGCAGGGTATTGCAGGGATACTCTAGGCCTGCTTTTATTCTGGTTATTGGAGTAGATCCAGTAGAACTCATCTCTGATATAAAAGCACAAGTACTGGGATCTGGAGGAACCAATTGCATAGGTTCCTTTTACTTAATTTTCAGTTAGTGACCCTAACAGAACACCCCACCCATGAGCTTCTAAGGGAGCAGTGCTCTGCAGGATTGCTGCTGATAGCAGCACCTGCATGGAGTCAACAGACACAAGGGTAATAAGGCTGGTGTAAGTCAGAAAAAAATGATGTACAGTTCCATTGTTGTTTCCCAGACCAAGACCCCTTCTGCACTCTGCACAGAAGTGGCCACAGGCAGAAGATGCAGCCTGGGCTACAAGAGTAAGCCAATATGCACAGTCTTATTTTAAACCAGAGAGGTTTTTAAATAATTTTATTTATAGGTGAAAGCTCATTTCATTTAGTCATGTGAAAAACGTTTGAGATGTGTGAGGCTTAAGAGAAGGGAAACCAAGCTTGAAGACTGAAGAGTGCTAACTAGGAGTCATTTTCTGTGTTGCCTGCAGTCACTTGCTCCTCACAGCTGGCCTGCATTTCCAAACATACCATGTCCATAAGATCCCCACTGTCAGCTCCTTATGGCTCAGCTGAGGGGAAGACCCTGGAGGGGAACTCTAGTATGGAGCCGTTCCATCCTTACCTTTCCATGAATCATTGCAGCATCTCAGCCATGGGCAAATTACTGCTGAACTGACCCCGAAGAAATTGTTGCTTCCCTACAGCTGAAATATTTTGACTTAGATTCACCCAAAACTGCATGTGTTGTTAAAATTTTCTATGTGGATAGTAAAAGTTATAATGTTTCCTGTAAGTATGTAGAGTTTAAATGGAGAACTGCCTCTCAAGAACTGTTACTTCCTGTAGCAGTTACTACTGTCAATTCTCCCTGCATGGCATATTTGAAATTGCTGAATATTATTTTAGCAAATAAAAATGATACGTAAAAATGCAAAGAAACTACCAATAGTGGTTAAAGTGGCTTTTTTTTTCTTTTTCTTTTAGTTGGCCATGCTGCTTTAACATTTTCGAGGTTTTCAGTGCTGTTCTCCCTGCAAGGTATCAGCTGTTTGTTTGGGTGTATTTTTAACAGGATACACATACTAATAAAGGCACAAATTCTTGTATGTGTATCTTTTTTCTCCAGATAACTCTGCTACGTAGGCCTGTAGGCCAAGCTGTGTACCATTTATTTACAATATTGAGCACTTATTAAGAGAACTACTCAGAAAAATGTAGTGAGGTTGCTCATGTAATTACCATCCACAAAGAGGGGAAAAAAATAACACTTTTAGTTGCTCCTTCTGGGTTTTTTCTTTTTGTTCCTCCTTCTGTTAACTGAAATATTACTGCAAATCCTGGATGAGTTTCCTTGCTTTCATCCTTGAGGAGTGAGGTTCCTTGACCCAACACAAGCATTTTTATTTTGTTTTAATGGCCCAATTTTATGAAGACTTTGTTTCTCTACTTTTAGGGAGCTTACAAAAATAGGGATTTCTTGTCATTTTAACTTTTTTTTTTTTTTTTTTTTTTTTTTTTTTTTTTGTAAGATCATGTTTGGCTTCAAATCTCTGCTTTAAAAATTTCAATTGTTGTGGTTTGGCAAAGCTCAAGCAGGTCTGTTTGGACAAAAATAGGCAGTTTTTTAGTTAGGAAATAAGCTGAAGTAAGGTGAGTATAAATAAGTTTGTATGTAAAAATAGAGCTATTGTTAGTCTGTGTCTGGATAGCAATTGTCTCTTTTGGGCATACAATCTCTCTGGCCAGTTTTTGATGGCTCATAATTGGCCCATCCCAGGCTGACAGTGAGTTAGAGTCCAGGTTCCTCCCAGGGTAAATCTCCCACCCCTGAGTTCTTGCATTAAACCTGGCTGTGGTGCCAAATGTCACCAAAGATGCTCACCTCTGTTTGAGCCTTTGAGAAGCAAGGCAAAGCCTTTTGTGAAGGGCCATGCCAGGCAGCTGGGCTCCAACAGGGAGGGATACCTCTCAGCAAGGAGTGATGGGCAGGAGCCCTGCCAGGGCAGGGATCTGGGGCAATCCCTGGTGTTCGTGTGTTCTCCTGGGCAGTTTCAAGCAGCTGAACATGCTTCTGTTGCTTGTGTCTCCCGGTTCAAAGGCTGCTTTAGCCTCTCATTAACTGCAGAGAAACCTGAGACACCTCCAGCCTCTCTGTGCCACAGGGAGGTAGGCAATATGCCATTTTATTTTAATTGCATCTGTCTACCAATGACTTTAGAACATGCATTCTTTGATTTGTGCTCTTTGCTTCCATGAGAATCCCACCTGCAATGGAGCATTTGAATGGTCAGTCTCATAATTGAACATTGAAGGTGTTAAACTGGAACAATTTTAACTAGCGTCCCTAATTTTCTATCTCAAAATTCTTTCCTCATAAAAGTTCTCTGATGGAATATGAAGGTATCTTTATAAATGTATAGTGAGCAACATTTTCACATAGAAAGAAGAGAGAGATAAAAATAAACATTGTCCTTTTTAAAACATACCTGTCATATTAAGAATATGCATATCAAGGGACTGATATTCATTTCAGAGCCTTCAGAAAAGACTCTGGATTGTATCCATTACTGTCCATGGCCCTGATTCAACTTTTATATAAGTCAATAGGCATCCTGGCTGTTTCCTCCCATAGCTGTTTGGATCAGGCCCAAGGCAAACAAGAACAGTCAGAGAGAGATGCTACAAATGGTGAAATTTAAAAGAGAAAAAGGTTAGGCAGCATATGGCGGGTGCTAGCAAAAAAGCTCTGCATGAGTACAGCATAAACTAAACAATGTTTCTGTGCCTGCAATTTATATAAAGAATATCAGAGTCTTTGGGTTTCAAACTGAAATTTGCAGGGTGGAGTAAAGGCTGAATATCTCATGGAAAAGCTTCTCCTGCCTCCTGTGAGCAGAGCTTGGGAAGCGAATCTTCCCAAATATAAATACCTGCCAGTGCCACAGGTACAGGGAGGGAGCAGCAGGGCTGTGCTGCCAGCTGGGATGTCTCCTTCCCTGCTCCCACCAAAACCCTGCCAGGGAGACAGGCAAAAAGGAGAAAAAAAGCCAACCACTTTCCTCAGAGGTGCTTTGTGTGAGGGCCCCTCTTCCCCGTGCACAGGCTTGCACAAAAGGACTCAGAAAGGGGGTGACCTCCTGATCCCCTGGGCTGGCCAAAAAATAAATGAGGAGTAGCCCCGAGGCAGCCCTCCCCCATCCCCACTGTGCTTTATTTATAGATAGTCTTATTTGTTTGTATTGTCAAGAAGCAGTAATTCCTAGATTATTTCTTTAGTGTCTAGAGAATAAAGATCAAATGCTGCCAAGTGTACACATGACAGATAAATGAGAGTATAACACCAGAATCCTCCTTTGTCATGGAAATTCTGTTGGTTTCCTGTTAAGAAAATGAAAAACAGATGTTAAAAATGTAGCTGGTTGTGTGGATACTGCTGTACTGGGACAGCTTGAATTATAAAACAGTGACTACTTGGGGGAAGTAAGGTGGGTTTAATTTCACTTTAAAAAATTGGAAAAGAAATGGAGCTGCCACTCAGATGTTTCTAGCACATAGCAGCTTCAGCTGGATTTGGGAAAGGAAATAGTAATGTGGGCCCTTTCTAGATAAGTGATCACAGCAATACTGCAAATGCTGGGCTTTGTCCATCTTACAATGGGAACTTTTTGTCATGAACAAGAACTTGAGTGGGTTAGAGCTTTGTTGTTTTTTACCCACCATTGGATTCCCTCTATCTGTCAGCCAATCTATTCCATGTCAGCTTCTTGAGAAACTCAACTGTCCCAACTTTCCTCATAATTTCATTTTGAGGTAGAAGGCAGGGAGAGGGAAGGGACTAAAGCCTGTAAAAAGATAAAAACAGATTTCTGCTTTCAGATGACCTCTGCCATGGAAAGGCTTCTGCCAAAGGAGAGAGAAACACTTTCTAATTATCTCTCCCCACCCTTTGTAGGATTTTCGTGTCTATCAAGGAGAGAGCAAAAGAGCAGAGGGGGTGTTATGGAAAAAGGCATCAAGAAAATATGTGATTACTTATAACCCTGCTTACTTGGGTAGTTTCCTGAAAAACATGTATCTCTTCTGTGGGGTATGAAGCCTGTGAGATTCAGGCTAGAGCTATGCCAACTAAGGTAAAAAGGCCTGCTTCTTTTTTTTTTTTTTCTCTTTATTTTTTAGGTGATTCTCCCGGTTTTTGGTCGGTATGCAGTTTTTTAATGACCTGTTACTGCAGTGCTGCTTCCTGTTTGTACAGTATGTTGACATACTGGAAGTTTGAAAGGCTGCCCTGTCTTCCCTGTAATTGATATTAAATATATGCACGTATTATACATATATGTGTGTATGCACAAGATTTTAATGGGCAGATTGAGGCAGGATTCATTGGAGCAGCCCTCTGGGGAGGGAGAGCAAACTCCCCAGGAGTGTGATTTCCTCCAGGGCTGTCTCCCTCTGCAGAGTGGCCGGGGTGCCCTGCAGGCAGCAGGGAGTGCCAGGGCAGGGTCGGTGCCTTCTCCAGCCCCAGCACTCGGCAGCTGCTCTGCTTCTGACAGCCCAGGTCTGGCTGTGCTTCCCAGGCTCTGCTGGGTGAATTTACCTTGGCCATGGCACTGGGGCTGCTCCAGGCCCTGCTGTGGGGAGTCCCAGGGAATGCATGTGCACTCCCACCCACTGGAGAGCCTGGCTGGGGCTCCCCAGGCAGCTAAACCCATTAGGACCGAATGTTCCTGAGGTCAAGGGGGGGGATGTGAAATGCAGTCGTATTTCACAATAATCAACGTTTTCAAGAGTCTTCAAAAGTTAAAAATACTAATTTTTACTTTTTTATTTGACAGATTCTCAGGTGTTGTTTTATTTTTTTAGTTTCTTCAAGTGTGCTCTGGTTTTGCCTTTGCATTTTTCTCCCTCTGTGGTTAACAGTGAGTTGCAGGGGTGTGTAAATGCTTGTGTGAGTTTTATGTATAGAAAAATCTAACAATGACAATCTGGCTGCAATCTCAGTGGGTTCTTAGAACAGAAGACAGCTCACTCAGTTTTGCTGAATTTGTTTCAGTTCTTGGGAAGATGAGCTCAGTATATAGCTGAGAGATTTTATCACCAAATCTGACAAAAAGTTCAGTGCAAACTTCTTTATTTACCCTGGAAAACCTTAATTTTTCCCTGTATGCACAAGAATCAACATTTGCTTCTTTTTGATTCTGCTTTTTCTCTTTACCATTTGTCAAATGTCTGCAGTCCATGGGACAGGGAAACTCCAGATTTCTGGATGCAATTAAAAGGTCACATCCTTTTGCTGTTGTTGCTCTCCCCTGCAATCCTGAGGTTAGAAGTGGAACAGCAGTCATGAAATGTTCAAGGCCTTACTATTTGGATGATTATCCAGAGATATTTATCTGAATTATCTGATGCAAAACTGTCTTGTAAAAGAAAATCTCTTTACAGTATGTTTCCTCACTAGTTGCACTTGGAACACAAAGAGTATACTTTTGTTTTGGTACCTTGTTCTCACATCCATTGTAGGTAGAAACTGGAAAAAGGAGTTGTATGAAAATGTGTAGGCTTTTATTAATTTTGCAATCTAGACAATATGGACTATAAACGACCAGATAATCCAAAATGTAGAGACTTTTATATACAAAAATGAGGTTTTTCAAATTGTAAAGACACTAGTAGAACTCTTTGGTGGTAGTTGCTTCGCAGAAGTAAACTGGAGAGGCTCAGGAGTCATTCTCACATGCTGAGGACTGTCTGTTCACATCATATTTGATGTACCTCAGGATCTTCTGCCCCTGTGCTAATGCCAGCTCAGAGCTGTAGCTTGTAGTCACCAGAGCACTTGAGCTCTGAGGACATCAGTTTGGCACATTGCACCACTCCGAGGGTCTTCAAGAACTGGTTTTTTTTTTCCTTTTTTAATGTTGCTAGTTCATTTCAGACAGACCAAATCCCCAACTGCAGCCATGAGCCTTTGGACACAGGAGGAGGAGGTTTCCCCAGGGGCTCTTCTCAGTGGTGTCCCTGGGGGCTTGAAGGATTCATGAGGTTGAAGGGTTCATCAGGGAACTGATGGCTCTTTGATCTTCCCTTCACTGATTTAAAAGTGCACTTATTCTTGGTGAGGAAGATTATGAAACTCTATATCCCCAAATATGATATTCTACCAGATACACATATGATTACAATACTTTTAATATCCACTAATGATTACTTGTATGACTGAAACGAGCAATTCTGTTTGCTTTTTTGTTTTTTCTGGGGAGGGGTTGGTGTTTTTTTGAGGAGGAGGAGGAGGAGGCTGGGTTAGGTGTGCTTTTCCCTGGCTCCCCAGCTGCCCTCTTGCCGCTGAACTCCTTGGCAAGAAGGTGGCGCTGGCAGCCCGGGATTGGGATTCGCATCCGCAGGGTTCCTTTAAACAGCTCCTCCGCTTCCAGTGGAAAAACAACTTCCCTGCAGCTGGTTTATGTTGTTTGGGGTTTGGTGGTTTGCTGTGTGCTTTTGTTTTTTGTTGTTTTTTTGTTGTTTTTTTTCTCTTGGTCCGATTTTCTTTTTTCTTTATTAATGCTTGCTTGGCACTTAGAAATCCCACTCTTTCTCAGACAAGATCCTCTCCTCCCGTGAAATGCAGCTCAGCCAGCTCTCTTCATGCACCACCTGTTTGTATGCCAGCACTGACCAGCCTCGGGAACTTTTTTGGTTGCAGTGGGCTTCTTTGTAAGGAGGGTGCCCGGCTGTGGGGATGTCCTCTGGGAGCAGATTGCAGTTTTTGAGTCCTGCACCTTTTGGAGAGGGTGGAGGACTCTGTGGGCAGATCTGTCCTGATGCCAGCATCCAGGGGATGTAGTTTTGCTGCCTTAAATGCTCAGGGTGTAATCGGGTTTTTTTGTTGCTTTTGTTTATGTGTTTGACTTGTGCTTCTGTGGCCAGCTCTAGCTTGCTTGTGTCTAATTCCATGAGTTAGGGACGACTTTGACAAGGTGAGGAGGTGTCCCCTCTTCTCTAGGCCAGCTGTGAATGATGGGTGTTAGTGAGCCTTGGAGTCACTGTAACTTTGTTCTTCAAGACATGAAAATTCGTTGTCCTTTTCTCTCCCAGCACCTATATTTTGGTGTTTATCAACCATCTTGGTGAGTAGCAGCCATGTACCTAGCAGGGCAAATGATTGCTGTTACTTTGAGCAAGTTTTAGGTGTGTTTGCAGGGTGTATGTATAAAATACATGCTCCCATTTGCAAGGTGCTCTAGTGTGCCAAGTATTTCTCCATCGAAGACTGTTTGCATGCTTTGCCATATTAGTTGACTGCCGTTTTCATGTGCCATAAAATAAAGGTTAGGATATGAAAGGATTAAGACCTTATTATCACGGGCTGTTCAAATGGCCTGTGTATATATAGCTGTATTTTTTTTTCTAGACAGATTTTTTATTATTAATTTAACTACGATATTAAAAATTCAAGTTCTTAATTCCTATGAGGCTTTTTTAACGGAGGAAAAGATTTAACGATAAAATATTATCCTGGTCACAAATTTCTCCCTATTAATTTCCCTTCTAAGAGAAGAGGGAGGCCAGGAGAGCCAGGAGAGAAGGTGGTGTGTATGAACTCAAGGCTGCATTTGGCAATTCATCCCAGCACTTCCTGCCAGCACAATGGTTACCCCAGTATGCAATTTGTTCAGAATGGGTAGATGATTTTCTTCATATGCTTTGAGTACAAAGGGTATTCCATGATGCTCTCTAATTGCTTAATCCCCAAGGAGTTTTTCAGGCATTTATTTAACACTAATTGCATGTGTAAATGTTCTTAATTTACAGCGTGTGAAAGTTGCAGTGAATGCACACAACTGAGGATGTCAAGGTGACGCTTCATGGAAAGATGAAGTTAAGGCAGTGCTAAGTTACTTCTAAATAGGATTAATCATTTATTAGAGTTCAAAGCTCATCAGAGCACAGGGACAAGCATATGATGACTTGTTGCTGTTCAAAAGTAACTAGTGGAGTGGAGTTGTGCCTCTAAAAATTTCTGTTATACCTTACTACATTGCAGAAAATGATGAATTTAAAACATTAAGCAGGGCAAGCGATTCAGTTCAAGAGAAAGAGCTTGGCTTGGCAACTGTTGCACAAAGCCTTCTTGGGCTGTTAATTAGTGCTTGCATTGTAATAAAGCCGTGGAGTCCCAGGCACTGTGAGATGAGTAGGCAGGAGCTGCGGGGCCTGGGGTCAGCCCTGCCCCAGAGCTCCCACAGCTGCAGCCCTCAAGAGGCAGGAACAAATCAGTCAGGGCACAGTGCATCCACAGAGCTCTCAGAACAGGTAGGTGGCATTCTTTGGAAAGGAACCTGCAGCTCAATGCCCAGAGTAGTGCCAGCTATTTCCCACTGCTGGAGTGAAAACTTTGATTTTCTTCCAGATCTTGAATTTCATGGTAGATACATGCACAGGAACACGAGCAACAGCTGGCACCTGAGCTTTTGGGAGCAACTCGAGTCCTAGGTTCTCTCTGTGCTGGCAAAGTAGCTCAGGAAATCACACAATGAAGAAAATTATACTTTTTTTGTGACATGATTGTATACTTTAGAAATATAATTGCCCACAAGTCCTACTTTGTGGTGCACAAAGCACAAACCCTCAGAGGTAACTCTGAAGAGGGAAAGCCCATTGGTTTACAGTGTCAGTTGAGAGGAGCAGATCCCAGGAGAGCTGGGCTCAGTCACACCCCACCCAGCTCCAACACAACCCTTAGTCACCCACCTTTACCCTGTGTGAGATGTACCAGCACTTCTCTGGTTCTTCAGTAGATGCAGATATACCTGTGTCTTAGTACTTTCAGAGAGGGAGTAATTCTCACAAGGAGTTCAGGTGGGATAACTCATCTGGAAAGGCAGATTTTGTCAGAATTTTTCAGAATTTGTCAGAAAAAGTAGACAAGGTGAAGGCTTGGGTGCGAATTTTCTTGTCCATCTATGAAATGTCTTGAGCTTTTGTTAGCTGCAGAAATGGTACTGATTGAACACTACCTATTTGGAGACTGGGGACTTAAAAATATTTATTCACTGTTTCTTCCTGAAAATTAGCTAAGTGTATTATGCCTTTTGTGTGTCTAAATGTTACATAGTTTTGTATCTTTGAGTTCAGTCTTGATTGTCCTTAGACCCATGAGATTCTCTTCTTGAGTCGTGCAGGGCTGTGAAGGCTTTATTTTCAGACATGGCAGAAGAGGAATAGAAGCACCTGATTTGCCAGATTTCCATGGTAAAGACCAGAGCTGCATAAAGGACTAAGCATCCTGTCTCATTGTGTCTCAGTGTTTCCTATACAGTAGAATCCAGAACATAAAGCCTCTGGCACAGACAGAATTATATGTGTCAGGATAGGATCTGACAATACTGAGGTCCAGGGGAAAAAGTAATCTATGAATCCTGGCAGGCCATGATAAAGAGAGGCATGTGTTTCAAATTTAGCCCCACTTTTATACTTATAGCTGAGTATTAAAGTGTTTTTTCAGCCATCTTAAAGGAGGAGCATGTGAAAATAGACAGAAGAAAAGTTAATCATATCTAGATGCCAAAACCAGAAGTTAATTTGTACGTGAGTTCTGGTCCAGGATTCAAGCCAGGTCTTTTGTTAGGTTAAGTGGCTTCATCGTCCCCACGAGAAACTGCTAAAGAAAGCTGGAAGAAGTTTATGCATAATGAGGAAAACTTAACTTCTCTTGCATCTTTCCTGTGCCCTTTATGATTAATGGGAAGAGTCCATTAATTCAAACATATGCTCCTGGTCTCTAGAGGGAAAATGGTTGTGATTAAAAAATCACCTTCTACTCTTATAGCTCAATTTCCTCTGTCTTTCTCAAACGAGACCAAAACCTGGAAAGTGTATAGATGGCCCAAACAATTTAGTTTAAAACAAACCAGAACAGCCACAAATCCCTGTCTCCCCCTTATGCTGAGCTGCTCTGGAAGGCCTTGGTGCTCTGTGCAGGGGTTGGTTTGTCTCTAACCTCATTGCTTGTGTTTTGACAGGATCAGTGTGTCCTGAGCTCACAGGTCTTCACAGCTTCTAGAGTAAGGAAACCACAGGAGGAAAAGCCCACATCTTGTATAATGTTCTCCACAGCCTGTGCTGAGTAAGCCCCAGAGGTGTCAAATATCAGACAAAGGTACAAGCCTGCACTTCCTCTAAGGCAGGACCTGAAAGCAGAGAGATCACAAGAATTGGTGAGTCTGGCTGCCTGCAGCAGGAAACAGGGTGTCCTCTGGATAAGCCTGCTGCTGGGGGAGAAAACTGACAGGCAGGTACCCTTGGACATCTTCAGACTAGGCTAGCTGAGGAGGAGCAACTCTGCTCCTGCCAGCAGGCAAGGTGACACCAGGACCATTTAAGAAATGTCTAATTGGGTGTTTAAAACTGATTAAGTTGTACCTGAACTCTAAAGAAAACCAATTTTCCCCTTTTATTTCAAAAGTTCATCCATCTGAGCAGACCCAGCTCGTGCTGGGCTGTCTGTCCCTTGCACTGAGAGGTGTGTGCAGCAGCAGGATTTGCTCCTGTCTGTATCTGCCAAGGCATGTGATCATCAATAAAAAGCAGGGAGGGGCAGTGGTACCCTCAGAGGGAGAGGAGCTTGCTGAATGCTGCTGAGGGCATTGGAGGGGATCACAGGGGTTGGAGAGCCAGCTGTGAGGAACAGGGAGCAGACAGATCTTGGTGTAGTTGGGAGGATGCAGAGGGGACTGTGCACTGCTGCTCCTACCAGAAACCTGGCTGTGTGTAACCAAGCACCTCTGCCCTAAGGCCCCACCTGTGTTGAAGGAAGAGCTACACATAAACTCTTACCTCTTCTGTCATAGATCTAATTATTTGGAAGGGGCTATGCTAAAAGAGTTAACTATCTAGATTTATCTTGTTTTATTCTTTTAGTTCAAAAGAACTCTTTGGTTCTCTTTAGTTTAGTTGGAATACTCTTGAAAAAGAATTACTCTTTGGGTAAACAACCTCCAAGGGAAAGAATAGTTGGAGCTAGTTTCAAAACTGACTGACTGTCTCACCATAAAGTACTATACTGTGATATGACCCTTTGTACACTTCTAAAATTTTCCTCATGGTCTCCAGTGTGTATTTGTGCAAAAGCAAGCCTTTTTGGAACCTGAAACCTGTAAAAATGAATCCTACAATTAAAAAAAAAAAAATTGTCACTGTAAAATAAGACACTCTTAGTAAGGACAAAGTCATACCTCTTTTGGGTTGTTTATAATCTGAATGTTATCGAGAACAGATATCTGCTGTTAGCAGTATAAGCAGACTGACTCTCATGTCATTTCAGTACCTTATTAAGGACTATCCTTATTGCTGGACTAGGGTTGTGCCTGAGGTAAAATATTTTTCAAGATAAGAATGAATATACAAAGTCATGCTATTAATGGTTTCTAAAATTTCATCATTATAGTGTGTATGCTTATGATTACCCCATTGACACCCTTTAAATGTCCCCAGTAAAATTTGGTATAAGCTTTTAAGATTCTCCAAATAAACAACTAAATGGATCTCTAATAAAGAACTTTAAAAACAGGGAGTTTAAGAGAAGCCATTATTTAACATTGATTCTACTGTTGGGGTTCTGAAGCAGACCTAGTTTTTGCAAGACAATTGCTGTGAATTTTCGTGGAATTTTGGTAAGCTACCATTTAAGCAACTGCCTCTTAAAATACCTTTGTACCATACAGGTGTGTATGGTAATCCTGGAGGGAAGATGGACAAGAAGGACAATTACAGGATTTCTCTTTTCCCCTCCATTTCCCCCTCCCTTGCCACTCCTGCTTTTTGCCCAAGAGGAAAAGGCATCGCGTTTCAGGTCCTAGGAAGTCACACTTGCCCTGTTTGTTCTCAGCTAGAGGCCTATAAACAGAGACATGCAGTCTGTAAACAAGCCAGGCTTACAAAGTGCCTGAAAGATAACAGTCCCCATCTACAGTGGGAGAGGAGGGAGGGAGCAGGGGCAGGGATGATAGAGCGGCTGCAATAAAAAAAGGAAGGTTTCTGTTGGTCCTCTTGAAGTTAGTGGTTAAAAACATCAAAGTGTGGTGTGTGTTTTCTTCAGCCAGACTGCTGTGTCACTTTATAATTCTTCATAAAGCAGTCATCCAGTCACTGACATACTGCAACTGTTAGTCTAAGCTGTGCTTTGATTTAGAGGAACTGGATCCTGCTCCAGGCATGTTAAGCTGAGGAATCTCTTGTAGGTTTTCTTGGCATGCTGTGTGCCATTGAAGAAACTATAACTTTTCAGAGTTGCTAATTGCAAGCTGTTCAGGAATTTTTCCTTCCATTAAAAAAAACAACCTCGCAAATAAGTTACACCCCCCTTCTTTCTCACTCCCCAAACCGAAATAATTTTCCCAGGCTCTGAAGTGTTCAGAATTTCCTACACTGAAATTTAAAGTAGAAAACAAGATGGCAATGGAAAGGAAGAAAAAACTATATGTGTAAAAGCAAAATGTACATATTCTCGGCTTGGTTCTAAGAAATATAAATTATTCAGCAGCTGCTTCAACAGAGAGATATTTTACAAGTTCTAAATCAGCAGAGTATATCTGTTCTCTTAGATGGGGGAAGATATTTTGTTCTCAAAGTATAAGGCATTCAGAAAATGGCATGGAGCTCTTGTCTGCCCTTGGAAAAGCAGCCACATAGAGATGGATGGGAAGAGGAGCAAAGAGGGGCAGGAGCCTTTAGAGTTGCCTTTAGAAAGAGCAGCTGTACTGTCCTGGGAGAGGAATAGTGAACTTTGCTGTAAACAGTGTTAGCAGCTTCTCTGCTGTGTGCTGCACAGACAAGCCACTCTGGTTTATCATTGCTCAAGAAGCTGGCTTGCACTTAACAGCATTTGGGCTCAGCTTTAGCACAGGAAGACAGCAATAACAATTCTCTACGTAAAGAGCAGCCTTGGTCTGTCCTAGAGCAGCTTGGAGGTTGGAGGCTGGGTTTGCTAGGTTTTTGATAGCTTTCCTCCAAGGTAGCAGCTGCTGCAAGATTTTCCACTCCTGTAGGGATTACTTGTGTAGGAGGTGTCGCCAAAGTTGGGAGGAGGAGGGAAGGCTAATGTTCTAGATGGAGGAAATGATTGGTGCTGATGTGCTCTGTTACCAGATATGATAGGTAAAATTCCATGTCTGGATGATGATTTAAATTTCCTCCAGCTGGGAATCAGGATTTTAGCCTCTATCCTTCACTCCTGATCAAAGCCAGCAGGCACTCTCAGCAGTGGTGGAGCTGCAGCAGAGATTTAGAATTTAGGATGCAGGTCAGCAGTGCAGAGCTCATTCAGGGGGCATGTATTCCATGGGCTTCCAGGTACAGGCAGAATTTCAAAACTGTTGCACCCACAGACTGAGAAACCTGAAAAATTCTTTCCTGTGGCATATCTTAATGGGACACATAGCTCAGCATTTAAATGGATAATTAGTGATTTCTTTAAGCCTTTTCTAAAGGATAGATCTTATTTTCTTAGCTTTTTAATATTGAGCACGTATTGCCTATAATTCATTTTGAAGGGGAAATTTGCTCTTCCTTGTGGTTTTTAACAACCAAAAAATGAACAGAAGGCAACTTAAACTTATGGATCACTTTGGGTGAACCTGTACTTCTATAAAGTGCTTGCTTCCAAAATATATATTCATTTTATGTTATCAGCTGTTTTAAGAGAGTCTGCTCCAAATAATTTCACCAAGAGTTACTATAGGTCATTACCTAAAATAATACAAATGCAGCTTTTGTCTTTAGCACAGAATAAATCAAAAGACCTGCAAAATTTAAGGTAAAATCACTTATGGGTGGTAGCATACTACAAGAAAGAGCTGCAATCATTCTCTGTCCAAGCTTCCATTTATATCAGCTAAAAGTGAGACTTTGCTTTTAACTGATGGGATGTGTTCCTAAAGTACACAGGCCCTTAAAGGTGAATGTGTGTGCACCCATGCAGGCAAAGGTGGAAAAAAAACACATGGGTAAATGTAGGTTGTAAAGCATTCCTTTTTGGGAACCTCCAAAGGCTTACGTGCTGGTTCTTCAAGAGAGTGGATGTGGCAGGAGCTCATTGTGAGAGATCACTGAAACTTCTTGAGTTCAAGCCAGATTTTCGTACACATACACATAATAATGTTTTAGCAACTTGCTCAAGTTATGTAAAGCCAATGTGGAAAATAAGAAGTGGGGTTGCCTGAAATTTAGAGGTTTTGGCTTGGTTGGTGTTTTCTTGCCTTCAGAAGTTTGCCAACAGCGTGAAAAACTTGACTGAATAATGAAACCAAGTATTTGCAAGCATCTACCAGATAAAAGCCCCAGAGTTGCTTACAAGGTATTAGTGCATCCTTCTGTTTGCTTTTCGTGCACATTCATATGCATGACTTTGTGTTTGGAAGACCATCCTTGACTGAGAAATTCCAAAATGCGTGCATGAATAAATATGAGCAAATGTTCATCAGATGTTCATACCATGAGTGGCTTGCTCACTTCTGCCTGCTTTTCGGAGCTTGTTGTCCATTTCTAGCAGAAAAAACCACAGAATTAATTTGAGAACTTGGGTTTTGTTAATAAATGCCTAGGTAATGTTTGCAAGGATGCTTTTCTGGACATTTTCCACCCTCTAAAAGGTATTAAGGGGATACATTCATAGAAACATAAGTAGCAAATGTATTGAATTTCATTAAAGTTCCTTTGTGAATAAACAAGCCTGCTTTCTACTGGTAGTTCACACCTGTGTTGGACCACAAGTAGCTCTGAATATTTTAAGTTAACTTGAGTATATTGGATGCCTCAGAAATCTGCCATATTATAGGTAGCTGAGATCTAATAATCCAATTTTTTTTCCTATATGTCAGGCTGGGGTTTTTGGTTTTGCTTTGGTTTTTTTTTAATTATTCTGAGGCAGGTCAGTACCTCAGAGTTCAAGGAGTGTTTGGACCATGCTCTCAGGCAGAAAGTGTGATTCTTGGGGCTGTCCTGAGCAACACCAGGGGCTGGATGGTGATGATCCCTACAAGTCCCTTCTAGCTCAGGGCACTTTATAATTCTATGAACAGCCAAGAAAGCTTTCTTCAGGAAGAACTATTAATTGTAAGTTTAGGTGGTGCTAAACCCATAGCTATTGTGAAAATCCTACCTTCTGTAGTTTCTATAGAACTGTGAGTGCCAGCAAAGCCAATGAAATTAACAGGCACCCTTCTAATGATTTAAATCTACTTTAATTTGGACTGCACAAGTGCTGTTGACAGAAGATCTCATTTTTCTCATGTGTTTCTCATGTGAATACTCTGTTTCTCGAGTCTCCTCACCCCTGAATGGATGCCTTTGGGTGCAGCTGACAAGGCTGCAGTGCTGTGAGCCAAAGCATGCTTTCCACCAAGCTTGGATGGAAATCCACAGACTTTAGCTAAGCTAAGGGAAGACCAGCACAAATTTTCACAGGTAAAACTAATCCACAGAGTATTTGGAAAATATGTGACACCTGAGCTGTTGGATAAAAGCCAGATCCCACATGTGATTACTCAGGAAAAATATTGTGGGCAAACAAAAGTTATTGATACTTCAATAAAACTTATTTCTTACTTAGAAACCTGCATCAGCAAACACATTTTTTTTCATTGTTGGCATGTACTAAAAATATATGTGTGTATATATTCTGGATATTACTTTTTATAATTAGCATATAGTAAACAAGAGCATAAATTATTATTTAAAAAAAAAAACTCATGGGTTAGCACATGTTTTTCTTGTTTGTGAGCATGATCTGTAAGAGAGCACAAAATAATGACAACGGTGTCACTTCAGAAAGGTGTGCTGGTTTCTCAGCAGGCATAGAGGAGAGCAGAGAGGGCTCCATGGTTTGATTTCATCTCACTGAAAACCTGGAGAGCTGTGGATTTTATATGGCCAGAGCTCTGCAGAACAGAGCTTTGTCTTGATAACTCAAAATGACTAGATCATGCCTGGTAGCTGGTCCTGGAAACCTGACCCTTGTCACAGGCTGACTACATCAATTTGCAGTAGATTGATGATGTATGGACTGTGGGTGCCCCAGGGGAGACCCAAGAAAGGCCTGAGAAACATTGTATTGTTAATCCATACCCCTCATTAGCTTCTGCTGTGCTGGATTCCAGCTCGCTGGCAGGGCTGGAGGAGCTGGAGGGAGAATGTGGCTTGTCTGGCGCTGTTATTGTTGATCGCCTTTTGAATGAAAGGATGTTTTAAAATACCTTTTCTCCAAAGTTTAATACATCAAAACTGGCAGCATTCTTTATTTTCCTCTCTATCCCTCTTGTCAAGTGCCTGGAATTCCTAGATTTTCTTTGTATATTGATTTAGTGCTCTCCCATCCACAGCCTGAGCTTTATCTCTTGCCGGTAACCGTCTCTCCACATCCTTTCCCAAGTAGTGGCAGGCAAATTATACACGCTGTAATCAATTTACATTTCACTATCAGCTCTGGCCTCGCTGCCCAGAGAGGCTGAAGCCCTGCCTTCAGGGTTCCGTTTTGCACTCGAGGACATGTTGCTTAACCATTTCTGCTCAGTGCACCGCGAGCTTTTGATTTGAAGGAGGCGATAGTTTCAAACGCGGTTTCCATCAAACAGTAACATCTTTGTCAAACTTCAACAGAATTAGCCTTAACTGCCAAGGAAGTTTTGACTGCCATCATAAAAATGTTTGATTAGTGTTAATAATTTATTAAATTGGTTTGTCCTGACACTGCCAACATGCTGGAAATTTCTCAACCATTAAAACATTAACAGAGGCTGTAATACAATGCTCCTTCTGTTCTACGTTTTATTTCAAGACCACATTCTTATGAGCCTGGTTCTGTGGTGTTCCAATATGCTCTCATTAGGACTGCATTAAAAGATGAAATATGACAAATATTAAAAAGCGTGGGAATATAGAGTAAAGCATGGTGGGTGTACTTTTGTGGGCAACTCTGCTGCAATTAAATTTTTGCAAAGCAAGCCTGTTTTTGCTATATAGGGAAATAAAATTACCAGGCAAGTATTCCACTGAAACAGACCCAATATGTTCAATCGCTTCATCCAGCCTCCAAAAATACATAAGCTTAGTTAGAATTTCTACTAAAATGGGAAAGCTGATATTGGACCTGCTCATGCTGAAGTATGCTGTTCAGTTATAGAAGAAACAAAGTCCCGTTTGAGAAAAGTATTAACACCTTGAGAATATATTGATCGAATTTTTATTTGATAGTTTGCATCTGTACTTGAATGGCTGGTGGTAGGAGCTCTCCTGTGTTCCACCAGAAACACCTGCTTTGACTCAAGCAGACTCAGGAATTGCATGTAATGTATTCCATACAAAATGCCATTTAAACAATAACAAGAGTTTAGTTTATTTTCCAGCTGGATAAAAGATAATTGAAATGGAGGCTCAGTTTATCTTTTGCAATTTGCTGATAATATCAGTGAAATTAAATAAGTAATTAATTTTTTTCCTCTGCTTGGTAGCCATGTAGGAGCTCCAACATTGACTCAAATCTGTGGACTGGTGTTGCACGTTGGACAAGTTAATCACAGAGATGTTAACAAGTGAAACCCTTCATTTCCATATCCCAGTTATGAATATACACTGAGAGTAGTTACAATACCTACCTTTGAAATTGAATCCAAGGTTTTTAAACTTTTGGATTGAACTTTTCTATAATTATTCATAACAGCTGGGCTGGTCCCCACTCAACTCTTCTCTTTTGGTACCTGGAAAAACTATGATAGGCACTTTAGGGCAAGGTGTATTTTGTTTTATTTTATGAGAGGAAGTAACCTAACCTAGTAATACCTGTATGCTTAAAACTCTACGTGTTTTAAAATTAAAAGGAACTCCTCTAGGTAATCCTCTAGTTTCTAGGCACTCAGCTGTATGGAGTAAAGATCTGAAATAACTGACCTTGAGTCAGAGGACTGATTTACAGTGAGGTCTATTAGAATACAAGCTTCTCCTTCCTATCCACTGATTTCTCCTGACTGTTATGTGCAGAGTAACTTTATGAAAATGATTAGCATAGATCAGCACTTTGCACATTTCCAAACTTAAGAACATCATTCTTAATAAACAAACATTGTAAATGCTAATTTGTTTCAGGATGTAGTGTGCGTTGTAAGATGCTGGCAAGAACTTCACAGCCAGAGTACATCAAAATGTAGAAAATAATGAATTGTTTCAACATCAGAAAGTCATAATCCATCTACTTGATAAATTCCCAAAGGACGTGTCAAATACATGAGTGTTTGGGGAACAGGCTGAGTGCAAACATGAAAATTGTGTCTCTGCAACTGTCAGGGATAGACTTACACTTGGTTTGGTTTTTTTTTTCCCCTGGGGTTGTTTGTCTTTGTAATTGTTTCCTAATTATTTTCTATGTTAATAATGAAAATTATTGGATGTTCTGAAACCTCAACAGTTCTACATTTATTAATTACAACACAAAGATAAGAGGAGCAAGTGACTACTGTGTGCTGTGAGATATTTTAATATGAGGCTTCAAACGGCTCCAGTTCTTGGCTAGAGTGGGATAAACTAAGACAAGAACTTTTAATAAGTGCCAAGAAATTTCCATCTTATTAAGAGCATCCTCAGTTCCTCCTGATAATGTTTGCTATATGTAAATGATCTATGAGTTTTCCCAAATTGTAAACCAAAGGTTGTATTTTTCCTTCACAGAAAAGTTGCATCTGATGTTCATGGTTAATGCATTTTATTTGTGGTTAATACATTTCCATACTTTTTTTCCCAAAGTAAAGAGGGTTGGGAAAATTTGAATTAAGTCCATAAACTAATTATTTTCCATTCCAAGGCTGTTTCTTTTGTAATAGAACTCCTGACTCAGTGCTTTAGTAAATAACTTGCAGTTACATGACCCTGATTGTTGTCTAATGAGGGCTGGAGGGTGCCTCTTAGATGATGCTGGAATATTAAAGAGACCTTTTCCCCAGCTTTTCAAACTAATTATTCTCTGATTTTACATGAGAAGCATCCTTATATATATGTTGAAATCCTTTTCATTCAATGGTACTCTTTTCCTGTGCCCAGCTTTGATGTGATGCCCATACTTACAAAAAGGCTGTGTAAGGGGAACAGTGGCCAATGAATCCCACCACGGCCCTAAACAGTTCAAATACAGTGGTGTGAATGAACTGAGCTTCAGCAGGGGAGAAGAATCTGTTCTGTTCAAAACAAAGCCTTGCTTTTCACGTCAAGTTATTTGTATCCATCTTTTGCCTATATTTCCATTATTTAAAGACAGTACAGTCAGTGAGTAAGTGGCCCACAAACAGCTCTGTCCCACTTCTCTGTTTCTGTGCTGTGGCTCTGGTTTTATTTGCACGCCCCTGGTGCCTCTGCTTACCCTTCTGCTGCTCGGGCTGACTCCAGGGAAGCTCTCTAAAATCAGATACAAGCAAAAAGTATAGTTTGCTTTCTTCACTGCTTTCCACTGAGAGCTACAATGTAATGTTAATGCCTCTGACCTTTCACAATGCTAACAAAAAGAACTATTGGCCAAATATCTGGTAGTTCAAAGCAGTGTGTTAGAACACAAGTTCCTTATGGTTAACTTGCCCAGAATTATCCTGGAAAATTAGAGAGGCTAATGCAGGAGTTCCTCATTGTCCTGGAAAATTAGAGAGGCTAATGCAGGAGTTCCTCAGCTAAAATATGTAATCTCCAAATTGCTACTACAGAACAAATCCTGCCAGTAATCCTGTAGGTTGCTCTGACACAGTTTCCTCTAGAGGAGGGATTCTTCAGTTATTAGATTAATAAATGTGCACTGTATAGTTACTGAAAATATTTGTCTGACACTAGAGTCCAAGAGTATGTTGGATGAAAAAAAAAACAAAAAACTCAAAAAACCCCAACAAACTGAACCTTAGAAATGCAAACAGAAGATGAAATTTCACTGACCCAAAGCCAGCAAAATTTTTAACTCTTAACTTGCCTCATTGTGAAACATAAAAACCAGTAGGCAGGATGGTTCAGAAACTGCAATCCTGAACCAGATAAAGCCAGAGCACGTGAAGGATGGGATGGCTCAAGACTGATCATGTGGTGTTAAATAAGTAACAACATAAAACTAAAAATATCAGTAAGGCCAGCCTAAATAATAAATGAGTAGTGAAAATCAATCCTCTTTTAGAGAAGATTAATTTCAAAGATAGTTTTAAAAATCAGAACAGCAAACAGGACAGTCAATGATATCTGAAAATAAGAAACCTAGAATGGAGAATTAAGATATAGGAATGAGACAACATCAAGTATAGATCTTGTTTTTTGTGACAACTGAAAGTTGTGCTTAGTGTGTTGTGCTCCTTGTTTTGTTTTCTAGTGCAGTAGGGTTATTTATTCCAAGGTGGTGTAAGTCTGCATTCATACATCTTCTGATGTCCCTGGGTTTGTGTCTCTCTAGGTGTGGATTTAACTGCATGGTCAGTGCAAATCCACCAGACAAGGTGGTTGTGAATGAGTCTCAATGTCTGTATAAATCACAGCTCCCTTGCCACATAAGAGTTTAACATTTCTAAATGCAAATATTGAATGTTTTATTGCTCACAAAGCCTTTAAGTTGTTTGGGTCAGTCTTTTGTGGATTTATGCTGTCTTTTTTTTTTTTTTTTTCTAGCTTGTGCTCATTAATAAGTTCTACATCAAGAGCAGGCAGAAAAAATAGAAATGTAGCTGCTAAGTATTTTCTTACCCATGTCCCAGCAAATTCTCCTGAGAGTACTGTCTTTCATTTAAACTGTGATTAAACTTTCTGCCAATGGAGGCAGAAAGAGCCAAGGCAGACAAGAATCCACAATTTTACCCTGTTTCTTCTTAAAGATTCATGTTGGATAGCTGGCGTGGTGCAGTTACATGAATATAACTTGCAGAGTTCAGGAATGAATGCTGTTCCACAAATAGTCAATATTTAGCTATGATTATTTAAGTTGCACTGGTATTGCATGGACACCTTTAACAGGATAGGATGAATTTTGTCCTTTCTAGTAAAGATGTTTTCTTTATTAGAAGATCCCTTGGATCTGTGGTGCATCTGTGCACTTGTCCTTTCATATGAGGTTGCATTTTACATGTTAGAAAGCTTTGTAGCATCAGTAAAAGATTTTTTTTGCTTCTATTGGTTTGTTGCTTGTTATTGGTTTGTTTTGGGGTTTTTTAAACTTTTTTTTAATTACTTCACAGCCTTTTCTTCCTCCCCTTTATTCCGACTCATAACTGTGAATCGCTTCCTGCTGCCCCAGCTGAAGGAATTTTCTTCAGTGATATAACATCATGTGATTTATGCATTTCTTTCTGGTATAATTTATCTTTCAGCATAATTATTGAACTAACCAAATATTTATTCTAGATATATTGTAGGTTGTATTGCTCTATGGCACATTAGACAAAGTCCATATTGTGAGAGCAGCCAGAACCTGGCGGCTGCTTTCATCCCAACCCCAGTTAGACTTTTATCACAAACCTCTCTAGGGAGGTGAGACTTATCACTCCCATGTGAAATGACAGAAAACTTTTTTATTATTGCTCTGGCAAGAGTCTAATGGAAAGCTGATTTTTACTGGTGCAGGTGTTGACAGCACTGCATCCTGCATCCTTTCTGGAGCAGCTGATTGTGCTAGAGTGCGCTCCTTACTGCATTCGCTCTGTTACAGGCACCAGGGTGTCTGCTTTGCCTCACAAAGTATTGTGGAATTGTGTTATTAGAGGAAAATAATTCTCAGAAAGCAGTGAAGTTGCAGCCACATCCTCTCTCCCAGTGGGTCACGAGCTCAAGGACAGGAGCAGGTCTGTGGCTGGGCAGAGCTGCACATGAGGAAGGTTTCTGCAGCTTCCTCTGCTGGTCCTCTCTGCAGCCTGGGGTGGATGCCACTCCATTGTGAAAAGACTCACAGGTGGAAACTTGAAAGCGAAATTGTTCCTCATACAGACCTTTTCCTTTAGTGGAAAGGCCCTGCAAAGTTTGGAGCACCACAGCTATCTTAATCTGCGCTGTTGGTGTATTTGATTTGATCCATCCTTGTGTTTCAGAACACTTTGGAAAAAAGATCACAGGGTGTTTTCTGTCTTGGGTTGGAAGGCACGAGTGGGAAAACAGACTTTCTGCAGAATTATAGGGCAAGGCAGAGAAGCTGGGATGAAGCCTCTGTCTCCTGACCTTTGTGGTGCTTTCAGTAGTATCCCAACGGGATAAAAATAATACAGTTGTTCACGTTGGTTTTGCTTAAGTTGATTAAAGTTATGTAAAGCGAGTACTTTTTTATTTAAATACTTTTTTTTTTTTTTTTTTTTTTTACATATTGTCACCACAGGCATGCCATTGTAACCAGATTATTAATACTTCTAAAAAAGAAACATGATATTATTTTGCATATGTGCAGGGGGAATTTTCCTGCTCTGGCAACAAGTCGAGAAGTGGGTGAGGGGCGGGAAAAGGATTACTGGGTGGGGGTGGTAAAATGTATTTTAAGAGAAGAAAGCAGGCAGAGTTATAGTCTCTCAGCAAGAAGTAAACATTGTAATCATAAACAAATGTAACATTGAGAACAGAAGACAGTGATTTTATTGTATTGACATAGGATGCTTGGGCCACAATGAAGGACTTGTTCTCTTCTCTTAGTCAGGACTCACTGGCAGGAGGGCCCTCTCTATGGCTATGGCTTCCAGATAGACATAACCCAAGTTCTCACATTCTAGGAATGTACAGACACAGCAAGGAGAAGGCTTGCTTTGAGGGGAAATTATAGAACCTCTTCACCACAGAGCCTGGGAATGAATGTTCTCAAGAAATCTGGGAACTAAAAGAGCATTGAAACCTGCTCTGCCTTCTGTGTGAATTGAAATGCTTGCATTTACACTCTGAAAAGTGTCACCTGCATGTGGCATTTTGGTTTAGGACCCAAGCCAGCTCTTCAGATTTGTGCAAACTGATGAGACAAACTAATGATGCAGCTCCATGTGACCCTGTGTCCTGTCCTCATGTGTCTGCTTTCTGTGCCACCAGCTGAGATTCCATCAGATTCCTCACACAGATCCTGGGGGATTGTCTTTCTAAATCTGGATCTCAGTGGGAAATGTTGTTTCTTGTAAAAGAAGCTATCCTCGAGGGAGATTTTTTTGTGGACTTATGGACACAATCTGGATGCCACAGCAGACAGACAGTACTGCATAAGGCAGTGGGGAAACTCTTCACCCTCCAGGAGTAATAAGTTTTTCAGTTAAGCCAAGTCAATAGTATAACTTGCAAGGGAGTACTTGTTCCTTTTCTTTCTTTCTCTTTCTGCTCACCATATGTTAACCATACCTTTTGTTGGTTTTTTGGGGGTTTTTTTGATAACTTGACTGCTGGTGAGTTCATAGTGTAATAGGACAGAGATCCTTTCCTGTGGTTTATCCAGACCTGTGTATTTAGAAACACAAAAAGTGGCAAAAAGATAATATCATTTTTCTTTTTTATGGGAGAGAAGCAAGACAGAGGAAATCAAAATATCTTGGTGAAGCTCCTTTAGGTTTTTTGTGCAGAACTGTGCATTAAAGCAAAATCTCCAAGTCCCATGCAGTGTCTATTTAATGTGTGGTTTGTGTGTGTTTTAAGAGTATCTTCTAACTCTTCACTTGTTTGTTTAGAATCCAGACTCATTCTAAACAAACCCCTTGTTTCCTTGAGCTCAGATTGCAGATGCTGGATACAAGTGTAACATGAAGCTCGGATCCTGTTTGGGTTTTTTGTTTGTTTGCTTGTTTTTTAGTTCTAACACGAGGAAGCTTTTAGGGATGTTAAAAACAAAAGCAAACACACAGAGAAAAATAAAACCAACTCAGAGTTGTTGTATTCTAGGGTAAGCATAACAAGAGGGTGTCTCTGTTCTGTCAGTACAAGGTGAAAAAACAAGGCCTGGGTGTCCCTGGTCCTGTAAGGTGCTTGAAGCAGAGCTCATGAAGGAACAACTTCCATTTGAGAAGATACAATTACAGAAAGTTTTTGTGCACAACACATTCTGGGGCATATCTGCAATCCAATAACCCTTCCTAATAACCTGCTGGCATATGGGGCCAGAGAGAAGCAGCTAGAAGTTGATGCTTTGTTGCTGATGCTGTTAAGATCAGGGCCTGTTTCTTAGGAGATGCTTTTCTAATAAAGCAGAGGAGCCTTGCAGCAGCTTTCTCTCTGTCAGGGAATAACTCATCCTTGGAAGCTGCCTGGTCCAAAAGGCATGTTTACAGCAGGTCCAAGTTTGAAATTAGATCCAGCTACAAAGATCCCTTCTGCTGCTCAGGGCTGTATCCAGTTGGGTTTTAAACACCTGCAGGAATGGAGAGTCCTTGTCCCCCCGGCACACCTCTTCCAGGCTGTGACCACTCTCATGATGAAAAAAAAAATCATAATACCTAATTGGAATTTCCTTCGTTGCAGCCTGTGTTTATTGCCTCTTTCCTGTGCACCTCCAGAAGTTTGGCTCTGTTTATAGGAGCACATGGTATAGAGATGAATAAAATCAGAAGATCTCATTTTGCCTTCTCTTCTCGAGTCGGGACAAATCCAGTCCTCTCATCTCCCGCCTTGTGCTCCAAACACCACCAAGTCAGAAGACTAGGCCCTTCATCCAAAGCAAAAACTCCAATTAATTTGCAGCAGATATGTTATGGCTTTCAAAGCATCACTGGAGGCCAGACACGTGGGGCAAGTTATTTCCATGTTTGAAGGAAATGTCTTGGCACAGACACAAGATACCTGGTTGCTAATGTAACTTTTGGCAGGTATGTTCACTCAGACAAGTTTCTTAGATGCCAAAAGCAAAGCATAGTGTAACCTGTATTTCTCACATGTGCCTCACAAACTGCCCTGTGTTCAGATTTCCAGTCAGCCTTGTTTTTTCTCCTGCCACATGGCAATGCATATCTGAGAAGAAAATTCAGCAAACTGTTTGGAAAATAGCAAAAGAAAGAATTTTTGAGTGCTCCTGTAACTTCTGACTGTAATTTTAATTTAGTGGTATGAATGCCCAGAACTATTCCCTTAATTCCAAAATATTCAGAAACTTTTGAAAAAGAGAAATATATGCATGGTTTGAATTAGTTTGGAGTATGATTCTTCACTGATTTCCTAGAAAAAATGGATTTCAGCTTATAAAAATCCTTTCTGGACCTTGTCTGTCACCAACTTTTATCTCCTTTGCTTCATTGTAACCTGTCTTCATTGCAAACAAGGTTTCAAAGACATTGTGATGACAGATTGAATGTCCAGAGAAAACAAAATCTGATTGTGTGGGAAGTTTACCTTGTGGGGGGTTTTAGATGGATTTTTTTCCTTCCCTCACAGTGACAAATGGGTCTTTAATTGAATGAATTTAATTGTAGAAAGTTTCCTTCCTGTATGCCCTGCTGGCTGTCTTGGTTGTGTTTCTCTAGTTGGTGCTTTCATGCAGGTGGTGTTGGGAAATGCTTCCTCAGGCAATTTGCCAACAAAACACCTTCTGAGCTGTGACTGGAGGGTTTTGTGTTCTGTGCATGCATGCCTGAAGCTGTGCTGGCCAACAGGCTCTCATTATTATACCTGTATGCTGTCTCCAACCTCACCATGTCCCATCTGCAATTGCCATTTACACAGCTGCTTAAAATTGCCATCAGGGAAAAGGAAGAGCATGTGTTTCTCTTGCTGGTTATCTTGGCACCCGTGATTTGTTCTCCCCCAAATGCAGTATTTCAAAGCCACTTTTACCAGGGTTCATCATCCAGTTTTGGACTTACTGACAGTTCTGGAGTGCTTTATCACAGTATATCCCACTATTTCCATACTACTCAAGGGTCCTAGAGGACAGGATCAGGGCATGAATCTACTTGCAGAATCTCCTTACTTGACTGCTATCTGCACAATTTTTACCAGTCCTTTTCCATTGTAAGAGATATATAATGAATGATTATTCATTAAGCCAGAATTATTTCCAGCAGAAATACTTCAAGGCTTCTTCAGATTTGTTCCTCTGTAGGAATTGTTTCAGCAGTGAATCATCAATCAGTGTTCTTCAGTCAGTTGTGAACCTACTTTGTGATGTTTTCATTCAAGCTATTTCTTTCACTAATTTTTATATAGTTGTGTACTACTTGTCAAAGTTCTTATTCAAGCTGAAATACATCTTCTGCTCTCCTGTTACCTACTGAACTTGGTAATCCAGCAAAGACAGAAACTGAGCTGATTATCATAATCTTTTTCTAGCTCTTTTTATATTTGAGTGGATTGTGATTTCAACAATCACTCTGTGATTCCTTCTTCCTTTCCTTTTTTTCTATTCCTGTCCTCTGTATACTCTCAAAGGTTTAAGCACCACTTTGATTAGTTCCTGAATTGGTCAAGACCAAATTTCATGAAACCTTTTTTGTTTTGAGATATCTGTCTTTTCTGAATAATCCGTCTATCTTCTCTCTCCTGTTCAACATTTATTTTCTTTGGCATCTACAGTGACAAAAAAAAAAAAATTCTTTTAGTAAGAATTGATTCCTCTAGCTATTTTTCAGGTCCAAAATGCAGACTATCAAACAAGCAGTTGTTGTTGCTCTAAAAATAACAGTGTTTATTCTATTTTTAGAAGAACTGCTGCAGTGACTTGCCTGATACTTCCAAACTGGTCAGTGGTAAAGGAATGGCACCTGGAAGATTTTTACTCTTTCTTATGATATTCAGCACTCAGGGCCTGCATCATGGGCCAGGACTCAGCTGTGCTAAACTTTGTGCAAGCAAAATAATCCTGTCCCTGAGCAAGTCATGGGGAAAATGGGGAAAAATATATGACAAGAGGCAGGCAATGTTGACAGACAAACGGGAACACTACAGGAAAACCTGGAAGACAACAATAGTTTGTAAGAGATACACACAAAATAAAGAACATCCTCTCAGCAGTTCCTAAAAAAACATTGTTAGTGTGTGAGATCAATGTGTCCTTGCTGATGCTGACTCTTTTTAAGAGGAACATGAGCAAATAGATGCTGTTGAGACTGCAGTTACTGAGTTTGACCAATTTCTCTTGAAATTTCTCTTTGAGAAGTGTTTCAAACAAAAAGACTATCTCAGACTGGCCTTGGCCTCATTGCACAAAATTTGCAAGCATGGTATCCCATCAACCTTTCAACGAGAATGAGAAATACAGTATTTCTTCTCCTATATTGTGAAAGGACTCAGATGGAAATGTAGCGTTGGTAGAACATCTCAAGTGTCTGTATAGAATTCAGTGTTCAGGTCACAGAGTCCTAGATGCAAGGTCAGATTGCTGACACCTCTGCATTTCTGCAGGCTGTTGTGTAGTTTGTGCATTCTTATGTTTTCATCATGCATGTTTTGATTCATATCCAGGATTCACCCATCTAAAAGGAGCTTACACATGCACAGCGGATGCATACAAATCTTACTAGTCAGCCCCTATTTTCATTTCATGTATGTTTGAAGCACTCTGACTTGATTTGGGAGTGTGTAACATAGATGAATACAGAGTAAAGGAGAACCCAAACACTTTATTGTTATTGTGATGGGGTAACTACAGAATTTGTCCTCCTTGTAACAGAATTTGAAACTGGCAATTAAAAAAAACCCGCTTTTTTAAAGTTGAGGGGGTTATATTGTTTGTTTGATTGCTTGGTTGATTTGGGTTTGGTTTGGGGTTTTTTCCCATTTGTGGTATGTTGGAACCCAGGACATCTCTCTGACAGTCCTGGATGATCCCAGGGGGCTCCAAAGGACTCCTGGGGCTTTGAGTTTGACCCGTGGAACAAATTGCCACCTGTGAATGAGGAATTAAAGGTGACAAAAGTATAGATAGCATGATAGTAGTAGTTGTAGAGTGAAAAGGGAAATTTTGGGGATTTTACCATGGGGGCTTAGGGGGCAAGATGGGGGGATTTGGGCATTGTCCTGTGTCCTGTCCTCCTTCCCTCTTCTTCCTAACCCCATCTCCTTGGTGATGGTGGCACTTGGGGATTGGATTGGAGTAGAATGGAACTGTCTAACACAGGTGAGAGGCATTGGATCATCACTGTCAATAACTAACACGTAGTTTGTAGTATAAAGTCAGTGCCTGCCCCTGGGGCAGAGAGTGTGCCTGGGGCTGCCCTGCTGAACAGACCTGGGCAGCCCAGACAGAAAATATCTGAGATAAGAAACAATAAAGCAACCTTGAGAGCATCAGCTGAAGACTTCTACCTCATTCTTCCACAGCTGGGTTGGGAGACAGAGACTTTTATACATCTGGGGGTCATCCTGACCAAAGCAACCCCTGAGAGTGGGACACTGAAGTAAATCTAGGAATATATGAGCTGGATTTGAGGAACCCTCCTCCATCTCACCTTTCATAATTTTGTAGTGTTTGGGAGGACATGGGAAGCATCTGCTCAAACTGAGCAGAAAGAAGTAAGATGGTGAGGACTCTTAGTGAAAAGATTGATTGAGTTATTGCCAGGAAGACAGACTGAACACTCAGTCACTCATGATTTTAGGGGTGTGTGTACATTGGTCAGTGATGTCAGACAGCAGGGATGTGCAGGTAGCTCATTACACAGTGCTGCAATCTTTTCAACATACGAAAATCTGGAAGGGAGCTCAGAGAGAAGATAACAATGTAGCTGCCCATGTGTTGATTGGTTTTCAAAGTAAAATTTTGGATGACATGATTTGAATCAGTGCTCATTTTTTGAAAGAAGTCTCCATTACACAAATATGTGGAAAACGTACAGAAACTAGATGAGAAGGTGGGTATGTTGTACATTTATATTGGTGGATGATTTGATGCTGTGGGTTTATGTAGTATACTTTTACCTTATGGTTTTGTGAAACTTCTATATTATCCATGGATCAGTTGAATTTCAAACTGGTTTTGACATTTTCACACTGTTAAAGCAGGCAAACTTTGAAATAAGGACTTCTGTATCTTGTGCAGCTCTTTTTAGACATCAACTCTGCTCATCTGCTGACATCAGGCAGTTCCCAGAGTGGCACCCAAGCCTGCAAATGAAATGTGAAGATCATCTCTTGAGTGCATTAGAAGCACAGGTTTGGAAACTTGTAAAACCCTGTGTTTGGCAACACCATCTCTGTGCTTGATTGAGACAGATTATTTGATTTGTAACAGTTCCCAGCCAGGGAGTCCCTCACTCAGCCCCAGGGCTCTGACTGGTGTGCTCATTCCCCACTGTGTGAAGGCTGTGTTACCCCCATGCCTGTGGCCATCCTTGCTCAGGTGAGCCATCCCATTTACATATGCACACAGTGATGCCATACCCTAACTGACCAAAGAAATAATCCAAATCCCAAATTCCTACTTTCATTCAAGCAAGAACATCATGCTTAACATAAGAAATAGTGTTTTAAACAGCTATTGAAAGCAGTGTTAGGCTCTGAAACTGATTATACCCCTAAAAATCACTTGGGTTAATTAAATAATTTAGTTTCTATTCATATTCCATTGGCTCTTTCTCTCCTTTCATTAGTTTTAACCCAAAAAATATCCCAACTAAAATCACCCTCGGTATAAGTGCATTCTCAGAGTCTTTTTTCTAATCCCCACAGAATGTTTGATGTTATTTCCAACTCTAACCTAATTAACAGTGTATGTTCTTTATTGAAATCTGAACATTTCTGTATATTACATGTCAATGCAGATTCTTGTTGTGTGCTGTCTTTTACAGAATTATTGTTCTAGTCTGTGTCTTTGTCCTCAATTTCAGGAGGCACCATGTTACACTACAGATTCCTCTGACGGAAAACAAACCTAATTTTTCTCCTTTTTTCTTTCTCCTGTATTTGCCTTGGTTTTAACACTGCATGCGTATACTGGTTTAAAAGCTGTATGTGATAGGGAATTGAAGCAGAGGATTTGAAAATAGAAGCGTCCTTTTCAAAGCTACTAGTGATGCCCTTAGTAAAGGGCACAGGAGTTGAATAAAGACTTCTCAAGATCAGGTGTGAGTTCCAGTGATGCAGCAGTACTGGGGTGGTGACTGCTGCTAGTAGCTCAGCTTCTGTCACTACAGCAACATTTCCAGGTCAACACAAGGCATAAACACATTGAAGTCCTTTCATGTAGGGTGGAAAAAGCAGGGTTGTAGAAACCCTGCTTTGGACAAGATGGCTCCGTCACTTACATGATGAAAATGAGACATTTGCTAAAGTGTCTTATTGACACAATGCCCAAAACTGCAATGAAAAAAAGAAAATTCAAATGAAAACATCCAAGCAGAAGTAGATAAGTGTGTAAGCATAAAATATAGTTGGAATAGCTGCAATGCAACATCTCAGTTATAGCTGGGATTCTGCTTGGCCACAGAGGTGAATTCCTGTCCTGGAGAGAAGGGCTGCCTGCTTCGCTGGGCTCAGGGCAGGAATCCCAGCATCAGCATTCTTACACCTGTGCTGATGAAGGCACAGGCATGCCAAGATCTTAGCATGGCCACAATGAAGTGTCTCTAACTAGATTTAAAACTCAAGTAACACTTACTGTTATCAGCTCTCCTCAATGGCCATCTCCTACCATTTTAAGGTTCTTCAAATCTGCATAGTTGAAGTGAAGATATGAGAAGGACCACTTGTGATGGGTAAGGGAGGCTGCTGGGTAATTTAATTTTAAATGCAGTTGTATGGTAAGAGCTAGCACTTTTTTCCCTTCCCGACATGTTAGAGATATCATTGGGATTCAGTGATTTTTAGCAATTAATTTATTAAATTTTTGGATAAAATTGAAATTTGAAGGCTTGTTTCCAATTAATCATTCTTTGTTGCTAATATTTAGCAGGGAGACAATATTTTGTATTTTATCCTGAATGATTGATACTGAATGGATTTATCTGGAGTAACAAAAGAGATTCTGATAAAAAGTATGGATCCCTCCTGAAATATCATTTTCAGTGTGGAAGTCTTTCAGACAAAATGATTTTTAGAAACTGCTTGTGGATGAATATTGATTACAGAACAGAATTACTTAGGATAGAGGAATACAGCTGTTAAGCCTACATAATATCCTAGACTATATCTAAAGGTAAGCAAATTATATAGAGATTAAGAGGACACAAGGATTGCATGCTTTTTGGACACTCATTTGCATACAGTGGTCAAAATCTGAGATGTGCTATTTTCTGTTGGTTTGTGTCTGCCAGGTAAAAATAAAAGTAACTTAGATCACTCTCCCATGTGAGTGTAAAGTCTACAGAGGGAAAAATAGCATAGCAAAATAAAAGTAACCTGATTCTATTTGGGGTGTTCCTGAAGCAGTATGGAAAACTGCTCCAGAGGCACCTGGGTTTTCCATTTATCCAGTGACCTCAGGCAAGTTGTGTCTCCTCTCAGTTCATGAAACAGAGATAATGCTGAAGGCCTTTTTTTGTCACATGCTTTCAGATCTGTTGATGAAAGGTGCTTTCAGAAATAATAACCCTATTCACAGAGAATTTAATGTCTTATTTCCAAACTTATTTTCCATGTTAGTGCAAATGGATTCAGGACTACTGGAACCAGGAAGCCCAAAATGTGCTCTAGGCTACTCCAGCTCTTCAAGGAAAACTTGTCCTGAAAAACAGATTTTTTTTTTTTTAAGTGTCTCTGCTAAAATAATTCTGAATATCTGATATGTTATCTACTTATTCTGTTTCACACTCTTGTTCTTGGTTGGTTGCCCCCCTTTTTTTTTTTTTTATTTCCCTTCCCTCTGAGTCTTGCAGAAACTCTGTCTTTGAACTCTTCATTCCTGTCACATCAGGCTGACATGACCTAAAGGATCAGCAGTTGTTATGGAGGTGGCTGGACAGAAAGTCTTGTGTAGCAAGATTGTATAGGTCTCTTATCCTTAGGACACCAGGGCAAAAGTCATGTCTGACTTCATTCCCTCTGCTTTGAAAACTCAAGAATGGACCTGGCAAAGGAGTATCTCCAAACTTGAAGCTATCTTTATCCTTGCAAATGAGATGGAATTCTAGCCAAAAAGTGAAAGAATGAGATTTACAACACAGATGGAACTGCTTTGTGCATGAATGGAACAGGTGAGGCAGAAATTAAAATGCTCATCACTGCATAATCTGATTCAGTAAAGCTGCTACAGCTTCCTACAGAGGAAATGAGAAAAGTTATGCATAGGACTCCTAGTTCTGTGCAGCACTCAGCTACCCAGAGAAGACAAAAGAATGTCTGGTTAGCTTTAGAAGGGGCAGCAGGAAGGAGAGCAATAGTCTGACTTGTTCAGAGATGAAATCAAGCCTTAGCACCAAGAAAGAGTTAAGGTAGATATTTTATGGGAAAGAGGGAACCTTTATAATGCAAAGGTTAAGTGGATTAGGTGCGACCTCTATAACTTCTGTTTTAAAAAGCCCTGGTTTTTAGAACACGATTATGCAAGTGTCTGTCAGGAATTACATAAGAGTACCTGATAACTGCAAGGCCTCCTGAGCTCCATTTGAAGCACCTTTTCTGATTGTTCCATAGAGAACAGGTTGTCTTGTGAAACACACATCTGCAGTGACGTGAACAAGACCTTTGTGCACTAAGCTGTTAAGGTTTGTCTAGCTGGAGACTGACAGAGCTGAAAGTTTGTCTTATGCAAAGCAAAGTTGCTAATGGAAATACTGTCCTAAATGAGGTATTCAGCCCTCAGAGGAGGAGGAACCAAAGCCTCTGAAAATATCCCAAACTTGCCAATGGCACTGGGACTCAGAAGAACTTCCAGCAGCATTATGAGCCCAGTTCAGAGAATGGTAATATAATTAAGACTACACAGCACTACTGCCTTGCCAAAGTTTGCAAACTCTTTTACCTCATCTGGGCAGCTCCCAAGCCAAAAGAAGCTTCCTATCTTTGGCTTCAGTCATGAATACTGGAAGCTGATGGCATGTGAGGTGAAGAACCAGAACAATGTCCTGTCCATAGCCAGAGAAATACTAGTATTAGAGAAAGGCATTATCCATCAGGGAAACAAGTCACTGTTGGTTGTGGGCTTGGATCACAGAATTCAACAAGTGCTATTGCATCAAAGGTCCAGATCCCAAAGGAGTAAGGACTCATGCAGAGTGTCTTATTTAATCTTCCCTGTAGTCAGGTGCCTGTCCAGCCCCATAACAATTTCCTGAGATACTGACAGGCGTCACTACCAGCCCAGAAGTCAGTTGTAATAACTTTGAGCACTGCTCAGTGACACTGGATCTAGCAGCAGAATTTGTTCATAGCACTGAAATTTGGCTACACAGAAATTCACTGCTGCTTGGTTGTTTTTTGGTTTTTTTTGGTCTCCTCATTTATGTCTCCTCATTTTTTTTTTTTTTTTTTGTCTCCTCATTAAGCCATTCATTTTCATGGACAGTTCTAGATGAATAGCCAAGCTTTAAATTTTACACAAATATATTTCCTTGGAGAGAAAATGTTTAACTCAGCAATACTACATTTAAAATAAATAAAAAAAAAAATCCATCAAAAGGTTTTTATCAGAAAACTGTAAAACAAAAGAAAAGGTTAATAATGTTTTATTACATCTTCTCTAATACTTTCTAGTTTAACTAAATTTACTGAGAAAAGCCTCTAGTTTTCCAGTCAGCACGAGTACCAGGCTTACAAAAACACTTCTACTCTGCAGAAAAGCAGCATAAAGAGTTGCTTATGGGGAAATTCTAACTTGTCACATTAAACTTACTGAGCTGGGAGAGAACAGAAGCCCTGACAAATCACGGCTGGTGATGCTTGCAGTCTGCCTTGAACCCCCCAAGAATGAGGAACAGCGACACTGCTGTCTTAATGTATTGCTGACAGAGCTGCTGTACTCATTAACCTTTGGTGAAACAAGATGTCACTTTGTTCACATCAAATGCTCCTTGATGCCAGTGCTCAGAGACTATTTTTGTTGCTGATGCAGACATCAGCTATTGTTGAAAACATTCTCTCTCATTTCCAGCGTTTCACTGCCCAGGAGGATTTATAGGTGCTGATCGTTATCAATCTGTAAATGGAGTCTGAAGCCAAGAGTGTGTGTGTAATTTCTGCAGCTTTTAATAATTTATTTTTTAATTAAAAATCTTTAATTTAAATGTAATTCACCTATATTCAAACACCTGAAAACGTTAAGCTCTTGATGTCCTACAGGATGCTGCCAGGAACTCAGGACACATTGGAGTGACCCTTCATCTTTCTCTTTGAGGCCACTGGAAGTACTGAAGAATTATTTACACCATTAGAGCTGCATGCTAGAAGCACTTTGTAGTGGGAAGAGGAGTTGTGTAACATTCCAGTCAGCATTATGACTAAGCAGTGGCATAACATGGATTGAAACACTTTTCCTGGTTCCTGATTTGTTCTCCAGCCTTTTATCAGCATTGCTTCTACTATCAGAATTAGGAGCCAATCTCACTATTCTATGTACAGTAAATATCATGTTGTCTAGCAAGGAAATACTGACTGCCCAGGAATAATTCTCTAATCTGGGAATAACTTCTGTTTATTCTTTATTTTATGATAAGTACATTTATATTGCTATGAGATAAATTAAAGAGCAAGAAAGAAAATTTTTATTTCCGTGCTGAATACATAAATTTTCAGTGCTGAAGCCCTGAGATCAGGGGTGCATGTTCTCACAGTTGCTTTTGTGTCTGTTATTTTAGTGGACAGAGCAATATTTACAGTTGACCTCTAATGACATTCTTTCCGCTTTATAGTCCTCAGTATCTTTTTCTTTGCATTAGGGGACTTGGCAGTTTTTGCATTTGATTTGACTTTGGTTTGATTTTTTCCCAATTAGGTCTGTAATCATTATACCTGTCCTGTAAATGTAACATCTTGAGAAGCATTTGATGAACAGAGTAGGGATTCTTCTAATTTTCAGTTGTGCAAAAGAGGAGCATTTGATCATAGCTCAGCACTGGAATTCTAGCTAAAGGTCATGCCATGCCTCAGGGAGTGATGAACTGTCAGAGCTTTGTGGGCTAATGTAGCTCTAGAAGTATTTTTTAAGAAAAAGATTTGATGGAAACTAGGTAAACCAGCAAATTGTTTTGGGCATAGGAGACTTCAGCCTCTTGTAGTAAGAGGAGGTAGTAGAAGTGAATGATAAAGACAGAAAGTGTAAGTGGATGAGATGCAGGCAGAAGTATTTTCATGGGAAATGTAGGAAATATTAATAGTTTGCTTAACACTTAAGTGCATCTGTCCCTTATTGAGTGATGAAAGCTGGGAGATTAACCATCCCCACACGTCCTGCTTTACAAGATGAACATGTGATATTCACAGAACAGCAAACTTACACGAAATGTGACCGTGCCACTGAACAGCAACACAAAGGGAAGTGCATCTGAGAATGCCCGTGGAACACGATCAGGCAGGGCTGACACAGAGTCCTTGAAAGGTGCTGGGAAATACACTCATTTGAAGACTTTCACCTGTTGCTTTAAATCATTCCTGCCCCTGGCATGTCTGCCAGCACCGTGACCCCTGGCACAGAGAGGAACATCAAAGGCAGGAGGGAGCAGATCAGGTCTCAGGTAGGCGTTGCACCCTGGTTATGGATAAATGAAGTGACAGTAAGTTATAAAACAGGTGGAACTGGGATATTGCAAGCCTGATGTGAGTAACCCAGCAAATAATTCTGCTCATGCAGAAACACAAAGATGTTTTAATTTGTTTTTTTTTTATCTCGAAGACATGTGAAAATACATGGACTATACATGCCCAAATTATTAAAAGCCCTTCGTGACTTCATTGATTTTTTTTTAGATTTTTTCAGCCCAAGAAAGATTTACACTCTCTGAAACTGCCTGTAGACCCAAAGGAAAATAAGGTTCTTAGTCAATTTTTGTCAATCAGGTTAATCTTTTGAAGATACATCACCATGCCATGTAACATGTCTGCTGCCAGGCTGATTATGGTTAAGTATTTACTGTCAGGCATGATTTTCTGCTGAAATGGCTGTTTTCTCTGGAAATATACACATGCTGCTTCCCACCTTTAAATGTTCTTAATTTGCTTTTAGGTACAACATGTACAGGCTGGTTTTAAAACAGTAGAATTTTCTCCCTGGAAATGAACTGTAGTGAAAATGAAAAACAAGCTCATTTACAATCAGAACCAACAAGCCTGAAAACCTGCCCTGGGTATCTAATATCAGGCCAATTTCAGTACTGTTCACTTGATTATATCCTGGATCTGTAGTTATTGTACCAGAAAAAGTCTGTTATGAATGTTTATAATTTCTAATCACTGAATCCTAACATCAGAACACTTTTTGAACAAGAATAAAAACACTTTCACAAATCCCCTTCAGAGAAAACAATTTGTAGGGTATTTGCCTGAACTAAGGGAAACTTTAAGACTTATGCACATTGACAGTAATGTTGATAACATGAGTTTCAGGGTTTCTGTATGGTCCTAAACATTACTGACTTTGGAGAACATAATTTGTCATCCTAATACAGGGCCCAAAGAAGTCTGTGCTTTCACAACAGTAACTGTGATTGCAAAACCAGAACCATACCCAGGCCCCCACTGTAATGAGTATCTGCTCTCTGTGCTAATACACATTTACATCCTGTCTGCCTTACTGACAAAACCCCTGCTGCAGTCTTTGAACTTTTCATACATGAGTGTTCTCAGGGTTAAAATTCTGTTTAGCAGAGAGTTGGTGTTTGAGATGCATTTTTAGTTTTTCAATAGTGATTGTCTTTTAAAAGAGGTAATTATTTTAATTTTTTAAAGTTTACTTTGATTGGTTGCTCTTTACTTTTCTGGTGGTAAAGGGGAGGGGGAAGAGGGAAAAGTTTTGTCGTCTCCCCTGAGTGCCAGAGCCTGTCTGTGACCCTCTTTGAGGAGTGATTTCAATGAGTCAGAAATGCTTTCTGTAGTGTTTCTATGTACTTTCTCCCGGGTTTTGCCATCCACTGTGTATCACGGGAGTTCAGGTTTCATAGTGCCCTTGAGCAGAGTGTGTTTCTAAGACAAACAGCAGCCTGGTGGATGCATTGAAATGCAACACTGCATAGCCCCACTGACAGGAGGAAGCTGGATGGATGCCAGTGGAATGTGGGCCTGGTGGAGATGCAGTGGTCTCTGCTGGGAGAGAGGGAGAAAGGGCATTTTCTGGAAGCTGGAAATGTGTGATGTTCACATTCAGCTCCAGAGACAACAAATTACAGTAATCAACAGTTATTTGGCTCACCACGGCCAGATGCTCATCTGACAGGAAGGGACAATATTTTGTGTAAAGCTGGAAATAAAACCTGCCATATTTTCAAAATGCCTCTGCTATCCCTCCATCCAGACAAAGACTTCAGACCACTGCTTCGGAAGACGTGATTCAGTGACAGAGGAAACATCTTGTTTCATACTTTAGAACACTAACTGTTTTTAATCAGCTCGATTTTGGTCTTTCCCATGGTAATGAGTCAAGACCTCTTCCTCCCTGAATGGATTTCTATACCAATTTTAGTTAAGCTAGCCTGACTCAGTATAAAGTAATGGTGCATAGGAGTGTTCAGTGTTATCTTTGTCAGAGGACACTGTGGGAGCAGTTCCAGAAAACCTCTGGTTTGTTATGAAGATTGCAAAGTCTCCTGTCCTATCAAAGAGAAATATGATCTTGAAGTAAATACAACGTTCAATATTATAAGTTAGCTTTTACTGGTTGTTTTTTTTTTTCCTGCCAGGGGAGAAATTGGTGCCTAAAATATGGGCACAACTTTAAACCCATTCGCAGATCCCAGGGCACTGTGTTGGGCTGCTTTCCATTCTGCAGACAGAACTGTTGGAAGCTGCGAGTTTTGCCTACTGCCAAAACTGAATTCGAAATGCCCTCTTGTAAATTTTCATCATCACTTTTCACATCACTGCTGATTATCATTGATATTGGCTTGGAAAAGGAGACACTCTCCTATATAATCATGCAACCACCACAGTGTGCAAACCTGGCCAGGGCAGCCTTTCCTGCTGCCGTGCTCTGCACATTTTGCAGTGGCTGCTCGTGTGGCGCAGGCAGTTCCAGGGTTTAACGGGTTGGTGCCCACAGACCCAAACTCTTGGCAGGAACAGCGAGGTTAATTACTTTCCATTAAGGTGATGTCCTGGCTCACAGAGACTTTTCCTGGTGACTTCAGCACAGCTTGGATTTCACCCTTCAAACACCAGTGACTGTGCAACAAAAGAATGTGTCCTGCCAATTTGTGAGCCTTTGATTTCGATGGCTGCTGCCCTACTTAGCGCTCTGTGCCGGCTCAGCGGGCTCTGGCAGCCCTGAGCTGCTCCTGCCCTCCTCCCGGGCTTGGCTGCCCCAGCCTGGAGCTAAGAAGTAATGTATTATTTTATTTACAGGCTAGCCTAATCTCTAACTACACTGGACTGGGTTGCCGGACACTTTTGTCTGTTGTAGGAACTTCAGGTTTTATTTTGGAAACTTGGCTAGTGGAAATCTAACCACAGAGGCTGGGAATAGGAATAGCAGCCTATGTGCACTTTAGAGAACAGTTGGACAAAATCGCTACAAATCCCAGAAATTCTGCATGTCTCACATGTGTGAGGAAGGTTTATTTTTTAAGGCTATCATTGGTCCCATGTATTTCAAGGACACCATGTCAGCTATTTTAAGTTGCCAGTGCATGGCCAGTCACGTTTGTTTTGGGGGTGAAGGAGAAAAAAAAATATATTTTTTAATAAGATTTTGAATTGTCTGTGAAGGTTTCTGAAGGGTGTATTTTTTCTTCTTTGATGAATTATCAAAGGTTCTTGACCTCATGGTAAAATATTTTGTTCAAGGTTACAAAGAACTTTTAAGGCAATTCAAGTAACTACTCTCATTGACTTTAAGGAGGTTGATTACCAGCAGTAATAACGTGCAGAAGAGTTTTCTGCACCAGCTCTCAGTTAAATTTAAACCTCAGCAAAATATCCACTGGAGTCAACTGCAAAGTTTTCCAGAGTAGGGAGTGAATATAAAACTGAGGACAGTCTTGAGGACCAGGCCCACGTTAAATAGTTCTACTCCCTAAATACAAACAGCTGAAGGTTTCTGCATAAGCCAAGACAAATATCTTTCTTCTGTACCTTCTTCTTTGCCATCCAAATCTAATTTTTAACAATTGATGTGATAAATGCTGCTAAAGTGACATGGAAGTGGAATGTATCTGAAAATGAAGTGTCACTTCAGCCTGTAGTTGGTACTCTTTGTACCTGTTTCTTTCTCATTGTAACATGTATTTAATATGTATCTAGCCCAAGTGGTGCTCAACTTGTTTTGGGATTTTTTATTTATGTATTATGCAGAGACAATCAAGGCACTATGTTCTTTCCATAAGGTTTTTCCTTTCATAGCACAAGGCTGGAATGGAAATAATATGAGAGGGAAAGTGTGCTTCAGCAATGCCAGGAAAAGGATACAAAGTTAAAGTTTTTGATTTAAAGAACACAAAGTTAAAAGTTCAAAAATCAAATAACTTCCTCCAGTTTTTGGATACTTGGGACCAATTTTCAAATGCAGATTTTGCCTTTTAGAAAACCACAAGCCCAACAAACAAAAAAAGCCCCAAGCCCCTCAGCATCAAAACAAACCTGAAACAAAATAAATAGTCTCCACAAATGTCCTTTTAATGCCCTCTCTTGTTACCTTCCTGAGATGGCCCTCTTCTTCCCTGGTCTTTTTACTCCATCTGACAAGTAATATTAGCCTGCTAATCCTGACCCTTAAACTCTGCTACATTATAATTAACTTTCAGTGTCTCATGACTCTGATTTTTATGTATTAAATGCATGCCTTGTTATCCACTCAGTGCTGCATAAGACACCAGTTTCACAAAGAATGAAATCCAGTGCTTGGGAGAGAGCTTTCTTCATCCATAAGACAAATAAACCGCATTTCCAGGACTTAAGTGACATTAGAGGGTTGTTGATATTGAGAAATTTAATCTGTCAAATACTTAAAAAAATACTTTCCAGCTAAATTCACAGACTTCCATTAAATCTCCACTGATTTAGATTGTAAGGATTTTCTTCTAGGTTAACTTAATGGATTAAAAATATCACCTAAACAATTGTAATATTTTTGGGGGATGCTAGTCAGCTGGCAGAGAGTCCTTGGAAGATCCACTTGAAAGGTGATGGTTTTCCACAGAAAAAATTATGAGCTTGTTTATGAAACAGAAAACTTTGAATCAGTAAAACTCCCATCCAGAGAGAAGCTGAATGACTCACGGGATGAAAGAACTTTCTTACACTTGGAATCAAATTCATCAGGTTTAATACTGGAATACTGAACGATTCAGAATTAAAACTTCTGTGACAAGCAGAGCAGGAAGGGCAGGATCTTACATTTCTTAAAGCATGAGCTTCAAAAACAAACGTTTTTCCCAATTAAGTCAGTTTATTGTTATTTTTCCAGGATTTGATGAAAACAAACAAGATTTAGATATTAAATATCTTGTTTCCATGAGAAATAACAAGTTATCTTTAGAACAGCAGATGTTTTTTCTTCAGATGAGAAAGGTGTACTTTAACTCACTTTTGCTAAACAGACTTTTGGCTTTATTGGCAGGTTGTCAGGAAAACTAAGTGAAAATGACACTGTGTTGCCAAAGTGCTAAAGACTTGGATTTAAAAACATGTCCACCAGAAATCCATTTCAAGCCATCAGTCTGGGAGTTTTTCCATGGCTTTGGTTAAAATGAAAATAAGAAAACAAGGCCTAAAATTCACAAAAGCTCTGTTCATTCACTTGTCAAGTCATAGGAAAAGCTGACTATATCCATTTATTGCAAAATATTGATATATCTTGTCAAATGCACCTCTTCTAAAGGGGTTGAAAATAAAGAGATGCCTCTTGTAACCCAGCAGTGGATGCTGAAAGCCTGGGCTTTCATTAGCAGAGTCAATGAGAAACCTGAGGGCTGGCTGGGGAGAGGGACAATCGAGTTATTGCAGAATTTCAAGAAGGTCCAAAGGCAGCAGGAATTGAGGGGACACTTCCCTGGGCAGGTGCAGTGACAGCATCAAAGGACAGCAGGGTAATAACCAGGGCAAAGCCTCCATCTCTTTGCAGACAGAGTTGGTGCTTGCTGGGGAAAACAAGAGCGCTCTGGTTTGCCACAGGAAGGAGCAGCCTGCAGGAATGCTGTGAGCCCGGGCAGGGGGAGCTGGGCAGTGCGGAGGGAGGGCACAGGGGGCACAGGGGGCACAGGCAGAGCTGCGAGCTGCAGGGTCAGCCCAGGATGGGCGGCCAGCAGGACAGCCCCTGCACTGGCCGAGCTCGGGAAAAGCCGGGCTGAACCGATGGGAGATCGCAAAACCCAAAGGGTGGGATGAACGGCTGGAGCACACAGCGCATGGGAGCTCTGCCTTCTGCTGTGGCCACTCGCCCTGTGTCTCCTCACTCTGGGAGGGTTCTGCTCCTATGGGGGGGAGAGAGCTGCCCAGGACCGAAATATTTCAGATATTCCAGCAGATCTCTCTTGTGTCAAGCCAGCAAATCATCCTGAGAAAGGGAGGTTTGTCTCCTGCTCCTTTATACCTCTGAGGCTGAGACCCCCTACAATAAATGCTTCAGACAATTGCGTCTTTTCAAAAAGAAGGTAAATGCTGATGAGCCAGATATTTTGATTTAAAGTGAGCTCTCTCTAAAAGAACCATGGCACTTGCAAGCATGACTGGTACTTAAATCTCCTGTCCCTTAGCCAGCAGACAATGCACGTAACAACCATTTAATTCTTGGCAAAAAAACAAAGGTCTTTGTTGTTGTTTTGTTTGGCTTTTCATTTTTCTTATTTTGAAGAATGTAGTGTGTATGATGGAGAAGTAGAGGAATTGTCTTAGAAATTTTGAGAATAAATGCCAGCTCTGCTAAATTCTCTGTTTTAGGAGTGACATGAACAAAAGAGAATGCAAATTAAAAACTTTGCAAGGGACAGAAAACATCTATATCTGAATTTAAAAATAAAATGGGAGCCACTAAACAGCAAATGTACTGCAGTGATAAAGAGAGGGTTATTTTTCCTGTTTCTATGAAATCACAAGAAGGCTGGTATTACTTTACATCTTTTGCCATTGCAAGCTTTTGCCAAAATGCTGTAGGTGTAATATAATCCCTCATAATTACATGTTTTGAGATAGAACATTCCTTAGCTGTTTATATGGATTAAAACTTAGAATGCTAGAAGGCATTCCAGTCATAATGGTAAACTAATTAGCAATTAATACTGTTCTACGGTTTAAGAGTCAATTTCTGTTATACTTTGCTGCTGAAGTACAAATATATAAGTAAACTATGAATGGTTTCATGGAGCTTTATCTCATTCATGTGAGAAACTCTTTATTACTTTACACAGGGAAGGAAATAGAATTAAAGGAAAGTAGTGTTGGGAGCAGCACTAATTTCACAAAATTAAGTCATTAATTATTTGTAGACTTGCATTTATCTGTGGCAATAATTGACAAAAGGGCAGGATCAGATCTTTAAGCTTCGCATTTATAAATAGACCAAAAGTTTGTTTTACCTCTCTGCTAAGGTGTTGGAATCCTGGAATGGCTAGACACATTGTAAAACAATACTTCACAAATTTGTCCTTATATAGATCTGTTCTGGCACCTTTTCTTCTAATGATAGGTTAATGTGTTTAGTTTACATCATCTGCCAAGTATGAGTACTTCTCTGAACTATATCCAAACTGAATAGGTCTAAACTAAGATACAAGTCTATTTTTTTCCATTTACTTCAGTAGGCTTTGGATCAGATCCCTACTGAATCTTCAAAGTTGAATTAGAAATCTTGTGTAATCATACCTTCGTGTATCCCTTGAGCTGATTCCAGCCCTACAGCTGGTCTGTGTAGAGATTTTGATCGTGTAGGACACGAAGTGTGCCTGTAAAGGTTCTGTGAATTTGGTAATGTATCCAGGCTCTTGATTTCTGAGAACCTGGAAAATGGAATCTAATGATGTGTTTTCACAGGGTGATTTTTTTAGAGTTTCATTTCCTTCCTTTAACAGAGTTAACATTCTTTCTTGTTATATTCAAATGACAACAACATTCAAGTTTAATGACAGCAAAATTCAGGTTTATGGGCACGTATGGTAACTCTGACTCACAGTACTGAGAGTCACTGAGCATTTGGTCTGATTTAACAGTGAAGATGATCCAACAGGCAGGAGGAAGGCAAGAGCTTCAAAATAAAACCTTTAGAAACATTTTTTCTCTATGCTCTGTTTCCAGATATGGCTTGAAAGACTGGCAAAAACAGATGAAAGAGAAGTTTCTTTCCAAACCCTGGTTGTCAGCTTAAGTTACAAGTGTCTTTTTGTAAAATATTGTTGTATTTAAGTGCTTAGGTGTTTAAATAGAAAATTTGCATAGAAAGTATCTTTTTCATAAGTGCCCTTCTGGTTAACAAAATGGTTCTTATCAAGAACAAGTCTGTCCTTGCAAGATTGGCTTGATGTTTTTTTAAGGCCTTGGCTGGAATTCCTGCATGCCAGCCAACCCTCCACAGATCCTCAGAAGAGGGGGTCCCTCTCCAAGTGGGTCACAGAAACCCTGCTGAGAACACCAAAAGAAGACTTTGGGGTCTGGGGATTTTGGGAAGATACTGATGGAGTGAGATGGGAGAGTGCACAGGTGTCATTTTCAAAGGTCTGTAGTAAATGAATTTGGCTTTCCAAGAAAAACACACAGACCTGTGTTATTCCCAGCCAATGTCATTCAAGATATTCCTTGTGAAAATCAAAACTGCTCACATTTAAATCCTTTCCACATTTCATTGTAAATTTGAAAGCAGTCCAAATTATGAGGAAGGGAAGGACAACTACTCATGTGCATATATTTTTTAGTTGGAAATTTTCCAATTTCAGATGTCCCATCCAAAACAGTAAAAAATACACATCTCTGAAGTCAAACTAATTTTTTTTTGCCCCCCATCCCCACTCAGCAGAAAGGAAAACATGGAGATCATTAAACCACATCACTGAACAGTAGAGGACTAGACCATAAATGTGCAACTTTCACTCTGTGCAGCATCCAGCCCCTGAGAACTGAGGTTTCTGTGGAGTTTGCCCCAGTGCACACGGCTGTGCTTGACTCTGCTCCTTTCTCCTCCCTGGCTGAGGAAGTGGCATCAGCCTCTGTCCTTTCAGAGCTTCATCCATGCCCCTGCCTCTGCCACACTGCCAATCCCAGAGCCAGGGGGGCTGATGGACCTCTGATGGCTCGTGGGGAGCAACTGCTGCTGAAACAAATGGTGCAGCTGCTGTGTTAATGCCCTGCTGGCTGGGAGGACTCCACTGTGGCTGCAGAGGTGCTGGGACCAGCTACAGAGGGCCCAGGGCTGCTTCACAAGGTGAGGAGGCTCCTGCATGTGGCTTCTCCCTGATCCCAGCCTAGTGACCAGCTTCTGGGGCAGGGGCTGGGTGGAATTCAGAGGAAATACCATCAGAACTCGTTTGTCCCAGTGGTCTATGCACTGGCTTGGGAGCCATGGAAATGTGTCTCCTTTGTTCTTCAGCCTCTTGGCTCCCGTGTGTGTGCTTGAATGCCTTTTCATCTGGGCTTTTATCTGTTTTATTTGCTCATGTTTTAAAAGTTGAGACCTCAGAGGTATTCTGGCGTTGTTAGACAAGTGTAAGTGTTTAAGGATGCTGGAGTTCCCTGGGGCAGGGATCTTGCTCATATCCTCTGCAGGCTGTCTCCAGGCACAGATTAACCGAGCCTGCTCCTGGGGAGCTCTCTGCCTGCCAGGAGTGTGTGTGCCAGTGCATGGAGCCAGTGCAGGCTATTGCTGCTCAGGGCTGCTTGGGCCAAGCTGTGTGCCAGACCGTGCCTGTGACTCTCCCAGGGTGTCTGCTCGGCTGTCTCTTGCAGCTCTGCCCCAGCAACTCACCCCTTCAGGGAGAGCACCTCACCCTGCAAGCCCCCCTCTAGTGCCAGGGGAGGGTCTGTCAGAGAAGTACTGAAAACATTTTGGTGTGACACGCTTGCAGTGAGACACTAGGAGTCCTACCATGGTAACAGGTAATAGCATGTTTTCCATTCAAGTTCTTAAACTTAATTAAGAACCCCCCAAAATTAAATTGAATCAAGCATGCATTCACTCTGCTTGTCAGTCTGAGGCAGTGTAACACAGCTCTGATTTCTAACCTGGATTTAAAGTTTTGTTCTCAATTAGGTTATCTAATTTGCTTCATTTAAACACTACAGGAAAATGAAAAGCAGGTGTTTCCTTCATTGAGCACCTATTGTTATGCGTTCTTTTCTATTTTGAGTTATAGTCACAGCATTTTTGAATAGTCAACCAGGACCTCCCCTTTATTCTCAGGAAAGTCGAATGTACAATACAGGACTGGAGGATTGGAGTGAAGCTGATTCTCCTGGCAGTTACTGTCACAGTAGATAAAGCTCTCCCATAAACGGGAAAGGGAAAGGAAAGGCAGCTCCAAACCTTTATTTATCATCACTGTGTCTTGGTGGTACTTGCAATTTCCTGTGACTGCTATGACTGATAAAACCCAAAAGTTCCTGGAATAAAGGAGCAGAAGCAGAGCTCTGGCCTGAGAGCACAGCAACTGCATCCCAGATAAACATGAACTCTGTTCACAAAGGGATGGAGCTCTCCTAGCACAGAACTCTGCAAAATGAAAGAAGGAGCCATAGCATCACTTGGCTGAATAGTGATTTGTTTCCCAGTTCAGCCAGGGTGGCAGGAGCTTAGTGTTTTATTTAATGGCTGTATTGGTCTTTTGTGAAGGGCAGTGGTTGATCTTAGGCTGCAAAGAACAAAAACTTATGAATTTGAAACTATCAAAAACCAGACCATGTAAATTGTTTCAAAATAAATAATTCAGTTTGAAATTACCATGTGTGTACCGTAATATAGTTATCATAATAAAAACTATAGGTACCTTATAATTAAAGAAAGAAGTGGGTGAATTCTGTGTATTCATTTGAAACACAAGAGCTCAGAGCTTGTCTTGGAGAGCCTTAACAAAGTACTAAAGAGTCCCAAAACAGAGATCAGCATGAAGCATCCTGTTACTGAGTGAAGACAGAGTTTTTGGAATAGCCTTTCTTGATTGTTCCAGAAGAAGAGTGAGCATTCATGCTATAGGAAGTGTTTTCTGAGAATTGCTGCAGGCTGAGGTGTTCTTAGTCATGCCGAAGTTTTGATTATTACGACTTTTTACGTTGATTTTCCACTAGCAATGGGCAAATTTAATAGAGGCCAGCGGTTTCATGCATTTTAGTAAAGAATGTTTATTAAAACCTTACCCAAAGTACTGTGAGATAAAAATCTTCTGAGATTAGATATTTGAAAAACTGTTGCTTAAGCTGCAGGAAATTGGGTGTGATCATTTCATTATGAACCAATTTGATTGCTGGCTATCTCTTTGTAATTCAAGCGAAAACCTGTCAGAAGATTTACCCAATGTTGCTCTGGATGTTAATCTCAGTCCCGTGATATAATTCACTCCACTGCTTTCCACTGAAGGACAGCAGGACTGGGACCATCTCGTTTTTGTGAGAGGACTTACTGGGCTGGTAACACCGTATCAGAGGTCTTTAGGGACAGGGAGCAGCACTTGTAGCTGATGAAATTCTGCTTGGCTCACTAACACACAGTCATGGTATTGAGATGGTGGTTTTCTCAGCCTGCTGTGGTTTGAAACACTAGCTTTAATTTCACAGCAGTTGACCTTGATCACGCAAGACAATAAGCATCAACACCATGGAAAAGTCCCAGAATACAATTCTCTTTAAAAGAAGCAAAACAAATCTGATCCACTGGTAATCTTAGAAGGTATTTAATCTAGCAGTGAGATGACGGCTTTAACAGGAGTATTTAAAAACTTCTACTCATATGCCAGTCCTAATGATTTTCAAGTACAAATAAGCACTCAAATCATTAAATTCCCAAGTAAGTTTCCCCCACTTCCTTCTTGAAAAGCTTTAACTTTTGAGAAATGGCCTTTACCTGTAGAAAAATCCTGCATGTGGTTGGGCTAGGAGGCTCGCATTCTTCCAGACTGGATTCATATATGCACACAGTTTTTAGCACAGCACATGCATGAATAAGCAGCAGGAAGGTTATGTAAATATCACTTTACTATTCCACTCCTTTTTAAAGCACATTCCATGCTCGTGAAAGCTGATGGGCTGGGGAGCAAGAAAGGCAATGCAGTCCTGTGGCCTTATATTCTGCTTTATAATGGCAATGCAAACATTTTTTCCCCACCTGGTCTCATTAGTATGGGTGAATGCAAGGGGGAACTTTTCTGTGGCTGATAGTCCCATTCTTGTGCTGTGCCATTATTAGCATACAGTGCAGCATGTGGGCAAAATTATTTGGGGGAAGGGGAAATGGGCTGGCTCGCCTGTTCCCTCTATTTGTGTGTGCACAAAAATCTGACACTGAGGGTCTCATTGAGCAAACCTTCTGTGTAAGCTCCAGCCTGCCCATGCTGGTGAGGCTGCTCAGAACGTGCTTAACTGTATTCAGATGTTTAAATTCAAAAGGATTTGAACATCTGCTTCTCATTAAGTACATGCTTAAGAGCTTTGCTGAATCAGGGCCTTAGCCATTAGGAAACAAACAGAGACCACCAACTTATTTTACATATACTGGTGAAGAGCGTTCGCATAGATAGTAATGACTTTCAGTCAGTACTGCCCAAAGTTGGCTTTGAACTGCTGACCTAGAGGTGAAAGGCTTGTATCCTATTACCAATCCCTGGGGCAAACCAGACTTACTTGTTTTCAAATATTAATGAATTAAGTCAAAAATGTAGCCCCATTGATTGCCTTTTCCTCCGTATTTTTTCCTGTGTCAGCATCAGAAACTGATGCTGCTGTAGAAAATCTTCAGGAATCTGTGCTCCCCACACTTCTCTGCTGTAAATCACTTACATTGTAAGCAGAGTCTTAATAACTGAAACACTTGGTCAGTTTTTCAAAATATTTAGAAATGGACCTTTCTATGGAAGTTGTTAGCAACTGTTCATCAAGGAAAACATAGTTATGTGTAGGGTCTAATGAATTATTTAGCTATCTGTTCTTCTTACAATATGCAGACATAACTCTCACTGACACTAATAGGAGATTCATATGCATGCCAGGAGCAGGGAAAACCCTTGGAGAGCATTTAGACAATATTCCTTGAAGGACTGGGGGAGAGGGGACACAGCGGGAAGGAAAATCATCAATGCAAACATGAATTTGTCATTTTTCTGCAGAGGATATATGTATTTTTGTTTTAAAAAGGCAGTGGGGGTCCTTTACTAGCAAATATTTAAAATTCTATTTTTTATCCTTAAAGGCAGAATTTAGATGAAGGCCACACACAGACCTCCCCTTGAAAGTAGAGCCACAGTAATAATGAAAGAAAGCAAATGCTCCTGGCAAGTGCTGTTTTGAAAGCTCTGGGTTTAGTCTTGGATATTGGACTTTTGAGAATGTTTTTTCCTACAAAAGGAGGGTTATTGAACCCCAAGTACAATATCAAATCGAGGGTGAGATGTCTTCATCACTGGATGTGGGAAGTACATTTGATCCAGCGATTCAGGTGTTGAGGGGCTCTAGTCAGATATTGCAAAGGCCCATCTCCAGAGGGATTTTCTCACCTGCTGAGTGGTTTATGCACAGTGCTGTCCAACACACGCAGGACCTGTGTGACCTAGAACAGGTCAGCATACCAGGGACATTGGAGCCTAGTCCATGGCATGACCACAAATGCAAAAACATTCAGGTGCCGTGGCAAGAGATGCAAATAATTTCATTTTAGTTATCAGTCTTTTTAAGCCATCCCAACTTATCAGAGAGCCATCCCTCCAGTGGTGCTGTATCAGAAGAAATTCATTCCAATTTATTACAAATGGCTGTCAAAAATCACACTAATATCAAAATTACATAGTCCATTTCCTGCCCCTGCTGCTTCTCCTTTGTGGAGCTGTCCTGTCCTGTGTGGCTCCTTCGGTTGTTTCAGATGTGGGTCCAAAAATCCTCAGCTTAGTGTCACCACTGTGCTTCATTCCTAAAACTGGCTTTTTGGCAGCAGGGAAGAGCTGATCTCTAAATAAGCCTTTCTGGGGCTTTTGGTGTTTTGATTTTGCTTGCTTTTCCCCAAGTGTGTGTTCTGCCAAGGGCTGAGCCAGGGCTGAGAAGGGAGAGGAATGAAAGCTCTTACTCTAGGTGAGATCTTTGAGGTCCACGTTTGTTGCTGTTACTGCATTTCCAAACTGGGGGGCTCTGCCCTGCTGTACATTTCTGGTGTTTGGTATTCCCCAGCCCTTCCTGTGAGCTGCATGGCAGGCAGGTTAATTCAGTTTATGGGAGAGTCTGTGGTGCCAGTAGTAAATGCTGCTGGCAAACAGCAGCAAGTAATCTGCAACCCTGAGAAAGTTATTGTGGCTTTTTTCTCTGCTGCACACCTGGCAGGAGGACAAAATGCCAGAAACCATCACTCTGAGCTGCTTGTTCCTGCATTTCCTGGCTCTTGCAAGGAGTCTGGCCCTTGCTAACCTTCAGGGTTGAGTGTAACGTGGTACAGCGCACAGCTTCCAGACAGACAAAGCTACTTGAAGTGGGCAGTATTTCTTTACTGTAAACACTTCCCATCAGTTCTGGAAAACCACAAAATAGCGATAATGCAAAGTTACTGGAAAGAAAAACTCATTAGAAATTGCATCCTGATACTGAAGAGATAAGTCACAGCAAACCGGTGACACTTCTTAGGAGAAACAAAGTGAAAAAAGAGCAGGCTGCATTTCCAGTGAAATATAAATTAAATCACTAAAACATTTTAATTAATCAAAGATTGAATCAGCAATTCACAAAAGTTATACTGAAAATTTATTATTTTATCTTGACAGCATATCATTTGTGGTGGGAAAATTACCAAACCCAGGGCAGAGGGTAAGAGTTTACCTCTAGGCATGCAAATATATTCTAGGAATTCAAGTATTTTAGATTGTAGAGTTTACTTTAGCCAAGCTCATTTTCCAAAAGAGGATAAATTCCTCTACCATCTTTTTTATCATATTTTATATGTCTTATTTACTGCTTTCTCCATGTTGGTCTTCTTTCCAGGCTGACACAAAAGAACAAAAAAGAAATTTTATTGCTTAGAAATGGTCTTTATTAAAAAGACTTGAAAACCTTTTTATGGAATGTTAGTTTGGTTGTGCTGGATCACTAGATCCAGTTCTGACTTGTGACATATTTACTTTAACTGATGTGTCTTTTCACTATAGTTCAGAGGAAAATGAGCAAGCCCATGCAAGGGGGGTGGGGGGTGGGGGGGGGTGGGGCAAACCACAAATCAATGATAGTAAAACTGGGTTTGGATCATTTTACAAAAAACAAACATTTCCATGAGTAAAGTGATGTTTCTGTTCAAATGTTTTAGGGTTTGGTTAAAAATAGCCAGAAATTCTCCTTTTCTTCATTCCCTACAAATCAATTTGGTTTAATTTTTGTTAGACAGAGAAAACACTCCTCTTTTCTCAAAGCTAAATATAATTTTCTGTGGTCCTTTGTATGAGAAGGTGTTTATTCACATGCATTGTCCACTACCAGTTCAATCTTTACGGCACTTTAGTAAAAAAGGAACACTGCACAATAACTAAACTGGAGACTCAAAGCATTTCAGCTTGCTGTGCAGTTGTACCCTGCTCTTCCCTGGGACTGATGGTTCCAAAATAGAGGCAAACACAGAAGGAGGAGATATTGAGGTTTCAAAAAGTCTTGGGGAGCATTTTAACTGGACTAAGCTCTAAAAATCCTTCCTCAGAGAGAGGCACAACAGTGCCAGCCCATTAGCCCAGTCATTTTCACTTCACGAATAGAAGACGTACATTCAGCTGTCAGTGAAGGTAAGGGAGGTCATTTGTATCAAAATGGGTTGTTTTTCCAGGGCTTAGGGTCAGCATCAACCTAGGGCAGCTCCTACCCACATGCAGGAATATTGGTGCCCTTTAAGAGAAAAAACATTATAGCACAAAAAGACAGGGAGGAGGGAAAGGCTCATTAATTTCAGTCAATCCTGCTCAAAGATCCATGTTTCCCCTTGCGAGTCTCCCTGTTGGAGAGCTGCCTGAGGGGTGTGGATGCTCTGCTGTCACCCTGTGCTGCTCCTGAGATCCCATGGGCTCCTCTGCAAGGCAGCATGCTGGGAGCCTGCTGGGGACAGAGGCAAGCTGGGGGTCACCCAAGGCACCCCCAAAGCTCTGCAAACCTGGGAGGGCACAGCATCCAATCCTGCTGGGGCAGGAGAGCCACAGCCCCTGTGTGCTGGGGCACTGTCCCAGTGTCCCCTTGGCCACCACCAAGGGTTGTATGCAGAAAGAATCTGAGTGTACATCACTAAATTTGGTCTGAGATGGCTTTTTTTCTTTTCTTTTTTTTCTTTTTTTTTTTTTTCTTTTTTTTTTTTTCTTTCTTTTTTTTTTTTTTTTTTTTTTTTTTCAGGGTGAGGGATTTACTCAAACCTGTTTTCTGGCTGGGATTTTCAATGGTTTGGTCTATGTTTCCTTAACAAAGATATATGCTGGGATTAAAGGATCTTGAGTTAACCTCCCGGGCTTATTTAAAATGCACTCTTTGTAAAGTACACATCAAAAGTGTCATGAACTCTCTTTCACTCTGGGTGGCACAGAGGGTGGAGAAATGTTATAAACAAAGTAATACAGGGTAAATTGTAATCTAAGAGGCAACCTTTATTTTCCTATAGAAGGCAGCTGAACCAAAAATGCACTCTCTAGCTGCAGAACTGTGCTAAGGAGGATAATGTCCTATTATTATCATTGCTTTGTTGTTAAGCTGCTTCAAATCAGTGTTTTGTACCCTTCTGGGAAAACAGGTTGGGCATAAATACACTTTCCTTGCAGCTGAGGTCTGCTGAGCACTGCTGTTTGCTTGGGAGGGAGGAAGTTGCAGGTGGCTGGCAGGTTGGCAAGTGCACTGTGTTCCACACAGCCCAGCTTCTGCAGAGTGGCCTTGGGGCCAGGGACTCACTAACATCTATTTACCTTATGGCAGTTCCCAAGACACTCCCTTGCATACCAGCCACTGGTTGTGCTCTCCTACTCTTGTCAAATAACAGATTTGGAACAAATTGTGTAGAATTACAAGTGGCACAAATGCAATGCGTAATTTTCTACCTAGCTACCAGAAGACGATGATAATTATGTTTTTATTTTAAATCATAAAGTGGAGGTGGTTACATTTCTTATAGTTCTAGTGTTTCTATGGCTGTGACCATAATAACACTTTAGATTTCTAGGTCAGAAATGTGGTTTAATCTTTTTTCCCTCAGAGAAAATTATAGCTCAAGTAGCAGAAGGCAAGTAAACACCTTACTTTACACATTGGCACTTTCATTACAACAGGCCAGAGAGCAACACTGCACATCCTGAAAATGTATTTGTATAGTACAATCAAAATCTATGTAAAATAGAGAAGGTTTCAATCCAAGGGGTGGGGAATTAGTCCCATAACAATAACAGAACTTGTATTTCAATATCCTTTGGTAGTCCACACACTAAAAAGTACTTCTTGCCATGAATCCAAGCAGCAGTTTGCATATTGACTACTCAGCAGTCTTTTAGGGGAGGAATGGGTGCAATATGGCAAGTGCAGCTGTGAGAGGCCAGGATATGAGCTGTCACTTGGCCCAGCCAGCCCTTATGGCAAAGATGTCAAACGGTGCTGCCTCTCTCCCCTCACACATGTCACTGCCCACTGTCCCTGTTTGTTTGCTGCAATTCTGGCCAGAGCTCGGGGGCCATCAGCCCACCTGCTCCTTTTCTCAGTGCCTCAGATGTGCTGTTGCATCTGTGTCCATATAATTTGTTCCTGTCTGTTAAGTGCCACTCTCCAGTCACGGGCACAGCTCACTGGCCAAGAAGTTGCTGGTGAGAGCAGAAGCTGTATGGAATTGAACTCTTCTGTGTCAGTGTTTCATGATAATGCCTGCTTCATAACACTTTTTGCAGCCTGTTGTTATTGTGGACCTGGCACTGGGATGTTCCTGGATTGTCAGAATAGAATATGTTTTTGTTCCCCACCAAATGGTTGCAAAACCATTCCAATTGCAGTAAAAGAAATAAAATGAGGAACGGAAATGAAGGACTTCTCTTGGAAGGACTGAAGGGAGATGATCATATGGGTAGAGGGAGCCACAACCCAAAGTATTGTAAACCCCCTCCACCACCATGCACACACACATTTTGCTCTGAAGTTAATATTGAGCAATAATGGGGTAAGGTGCTGCTAATAATGATGCTAATTTGAGGGCTTAAGCAACAAGCTTACACATGGGGATTATCAAGACTTATTTTCCCCCATAAAGTCACCACCTCTGTTGTGAAATGATTTAAATTTAGAGACTGATGATTCCTGGCAGCTTTCTGGGTGACCATGTTGTTCTTCTGAGCTATGTATTTTTTTAATATATTTTTTTTTGCATCCACCTTACTCTTTTGAGACCTGAGTCTTTCCTCTATCTTAGAAGCAGGTTTTCTCCTCACTGGATGTCTCTGTGTTGGCAGGGATGTGACACAGCCCCTGTCACTCCCTGTAACTCTATAGGGTCACAGTGCAGTAAGTAAATGCCCGGACTCCCTTGCCATCTGTGGGTGATGAACACCTGCATTAGGAGGGCATGGAATTCTTTCAAGATATTCCTGAATAGACTTGTGAATAGAAGTATCTCCTGCATCTCAAGACATGTGAAAACAGTAGTCCCACAGAGTCAAAGGCACTGTATTATGAAATTTAGACGTGTTTTGCTTACATGGGTCTTAGGATAAATCCTTTCTTTCTTTCAGCTGTGAAATCCCTCTTTCAATCCTTCAAATAACCCATCTGAAAGAAATCATTCCAGCAGAGCCATTGCAATTAATTCTATTATGCAAACCTGTAGTTTCAGATTTTCATTAAACTGACAAATGGTTCCTCAGAGTAATTTTCTAAATTACAAAATATATCTTGACTGTTTTAAAAGGCCTGTTATCACACAGTATCCTATAACATAGGACTATATTAGTGGTGTGAAATTTAGTCCTCAGCCAGGACTTTTTAAGGAGCTATATTAGTTACTGATGTCCAAAATTAGTTTTAAGTTACTTAGGATCCAAGGGAGTTGATTAGTATACGAGATTTTGGGGGAAAAGTTTCCATCTTTATGGAGGCACTGTGTAAACCTTAATGTCTGGAACAAAAAAACAAAACAAAACAAAAAAAAAAGTCACAAATTGCTAGGTATTATTAATGACATTAAGAAATAGTTTTTTTGCTGGTATTCACTGGCATTCCTAAGCACATCTTTCCCATCCAGTGAAGTTCCTGATTTGCCTGGGCTAGCACTAAGTTAGCTCACGAGCCTTAGAGGAAGCTCCCAAAAGCAGCAGAGGGGCAGGCATGGGAATTTAGCTGAATGGTCTCCTAAAGAAATCAATAATCAGATCATTTCAAAAGAACCATTCAACAAAAACTTGGATAAAATGACAGATTACTTACAACATTGGTTGAAAGCATTTATGTTGATAATTAAGAATAACAGACAAAGAGTATTAAGTAAAGGAGAGCAAACATCTAGCCAGTCATTAAAAGAATGGAATTTTTCTAATCCTCTTACAAAGATGCTGTTTTGGGTTAAAGTCCCTTTCTGCATAAAGCAGCCACACCACATTTTTTAAGTCAATGAAGAGCTGAGAGCTGAAGCCCAGACCCTCAAAACTACTTTAAACAGACAACTCCCACTGAGAGACAAGCATTTAAATTAATCTGTGGACTGGGTCCATGGGATGAATAAATAGAGTGTCTTTCACTCTGTATTGCCTGGCAAAGAACTATGTAACCAAATGAATTTGATACCAGAAATTTATTAATGTTTATTGGTTGGAAGTTTCCACATTCTGTATCACATATGTTTTATCTTAGGGTTAAGAAATTCTAAGAAGTGCTTTTTATTAGGTTAAACTGAGAGATTTTAAATCATACATAGCCACATTTATGGACAACATCTGGTCTTTCCATTTACTTCCTTTTTTTAATCAGTGATGATTGTTTGTTTCTGGGAAAAGAGGGTATGTAATTGTTTCTATCTGCCTCCTAAGTAACTTCGAATCTGCAAACTAGGGTAAAACTTAAGTTTATTTTTCTGAGGTACCTGAGAATCCCACTCAAGCCTCATTGTCTACTTGTGCTATTCCAATCATTAGTAAGTGCCCTTGATGGCAATTGTCTTCTTTTGAGTCCTTTTGACCTCTGGTAGGATGTGTGAGGCAGTAAGGTCCAGTAGAGGATTCTTCAGCACTAATCTCAAATCTTATTCAATTAGGCCTTCTTGGGAAGACATTGCTTAATGGGTTGGAAGGACCTCAAATTCTGTTTCTAGTCTATCAAACCAAGTAACAGCTCCTTAAGATGCATAATTAACCCTCCCCTTGGCAATTTCTTCTATGCCTGCTTTCAGGCCACCTCAGTGGAAGTCTCTGTCCAAAATGTCTTTATCACAGCCCAGTCCTTAAAGAAGTCTCTTTTCCTACCAGTCCTGTCAGCCTGATCATAGCAGCTGTGTGTCAAGGATGGCACTTGGCACTCTCCCTCTCTCCTCAGTGTCCCTGCACTGCTGCTGCAAAGGCCCCAGCTGTGAGCAGCAAATCCCCTGTAAGGGGCACAGCTGCTGCTCTGAGAAATGCAAGGCTCAGAAGCCACTGAAGGGTACCCTGGGCAGCTCTGCTTTTCCTTCTAGTGTACAGACAGTGGAGCAAACTTATATTAGAGCAAGGGCTCAGCAGTTTGGGGAGAACAAGACTAATGCTCTCACAACTGTTGTGTCATTACACCAGGGCTTTGGTACAGCCTTAGCCCTTGGTGCTCAGAGGTGATGTGGACTGCTCCAAACCATCTGCAGTACAAAAACTATTCACTTTTTCTCAGCCAAATAAACCAACAGAGGAGCAGGCATAATAAGAAAATTATATTTAAGTCACATGGGGTTTTTCTCTTCAGTAACATATAGTGCCCATATACAAACTGATGGTGAACCCTGCTGGATCCCCTTCCCTAGATATGGAATTAAGTCCATGGAAACTAATGCAGGGCTCAATTTACTGCAGTTAGTACAATTGTACAAATACTCCCACCTTCTCATTTAATTCAATATTTGTGGTAGTAAAAAGATGATGGGTCAATATATGTTTTTATTCTCAAAAATTTTTTCCTCCTTAAAGATAATACCCCGTGGAGTAAACATGAGGCTGCCCTTTTAGTGTAAAGAATGGAGAGAAAGTAGTGAGTTGTTTCTTTCTGATTTTATGCACCTCATTTACTTAGGACCCTTGTGGATTAAATCCTGTCCTACAGCATATGCATTTCTAGAAAAGAAAAGGGATAAGGAGTTTTTGGTCTGAATAAAGCTAGTTTGTGCCCCATAAGAGCACTGTAGTGGGCTATGGCTTTAAATGCAAAAGTTCTCTGACAAATGGACCATATTATACCCTATAGGTACATAATTCTTTTTCTGTAACTGGCTGCCTTTTAACCCTGAGTTCAGTGCAATAACAAGTATTAATGCCCCACAAACTCAGCCTATTTCCTGAATTAGGTTTTGTATTAAAATAGGAGTTATTCCTAGTGATTTTATTTTTATCTTTTCCTCCTGTCTTTTAGTCATATAGTAGCTGATGCTGGTAATGACTCAGGAGGAAATTTAGGACTAGGTCAGTGGGGTTAAGTTTGTCACTTCACCCCCATCTCTGGCCTCTGTAGACAGTACATCATCAATTTCATAACATAGCACTATAGCAGATTTCAGGCTGTGAATAATAATATGATTCAAAGTCTCTTGAACCCTCTGTAATTACTTCTATTAACAGATGACTTGGTGTTTAATTAGCAAGTCATTTGGAATCAGCTCATACAGTAAGTTATATTTCACATAACTCTTCTTAGAGAGCCCCTTAGAAAGATATTTTTCTGCCTTTAAAAAAAAAAAAAACAATTTGTGTCATCTAAAATCAGGTATTGATTGGCAATTAGCTCTGAGGAGGCTGTGGGAATAATTGTAGTGCACAAAATGCCACAGCCTTTGGAAAAAAGAATGCATTTTCTCATGGAGTGATAACTTTGATGTCATAATTATGATCATCTAACTAGCAGTGGACAGCAGGGCCAGGCTCCAGCTGTGTCTGCAAGCTGGTGCTGGGACATACCTGCCAGCTGCAGGGGAATGAGGTTTTACAAACACTCCAGCGCTGGTTTTCACAGACCTTTCTCTGAGGTTTTTCAGGTTCCTAAGTGACATGGCTCCTGCCACTGTCCAAAAAAGCAGCAAGTGTTAACAAAGTCAATGACCAAACTGACTGCCAAGGGCCCTTAAAAACGTTGCTGAATTCAGTCAGAAAAGCTCAGCATCCTTAGGCATCTTCATTTTCTTGTCTCATGAGTTTAACTCTCAGAGGTGTGAAGTTCAGTTTTAATTTTTTCTCCTTTGATTTGTATAATGGGTAATAAGGCATAATTGGAGAGTGATTTATCTTTAAATGCTTGTAATTCTCACATTAAATCGGTTCTATTCACAGTGGAGGCATAAAAAGCAGTCACTCTCTGAACTGCCTACACTAAGCCTCAGAGTATTTGGTGATCCTCTGAAAATGCTGCTCTGTGGAGTCTCAGGGGATTTCTGGAGTGGTGTAAGACTCCTCAGAAATGTTCCCTAGTTCAAGCACTGTTTATACCTCACTGGCCTTTAAACATGATGCTGTGCAGTCACACATGGAGTCGGGTGTTGTGGAAACCCCCGAGCAGACCCACTGCTGTCACCTGGCCCTGGCAGGAGGCAGGCAAAAGCCTTCACTTTTGTAATTTGGACCTCTGAACTCAGCCAGTGATTAAAAAACTAAATTTTGCCAAATGCTGGAATTAAAATCACAAAGTGACAGAAGCCAAGTTTCTCTAAAATAAGTTGCACTGCCAGAAAGATATGACTTGGAAAACTAGACTAGCACATGCTGTTCTTTGGTTCTACTCTGCAGTTCTGGGGTCCGTTTTGGTTTTTTAATTCTTTCTTTTTCAAGTGCAAACAATGCACATTGTTTATGTCATGCATACATATTATATCTTAAGTTTAAAGTCTCATATCTCAAAGGTAAAAGTGGTATTGTGGAAATATTTTTGTGCGATTTTCATGTTTGCCAGTACACATCAAGAAGTCGATTTCTTCTCATTTTGAGGTAAAAAGTGCAAAGTGTGTACAACATACTGGCCCTTCATCTAAACTCAGCAAGTGTGTTTGGTCACCATGTGCTAAAGATGCTTCTTTGGGACTAGGCCCTCATGTATGTATAGTTTATTCAAATTCAAGTTAGACTTTTTAAATGGTTTTGATTAGCTCCCAATGTTTTTAGATACTCCTGCATATCAGTAGATGTGGTTTGAGTTTAGAAAAGGCTGGAGCAACCTTACCTGTTTTGTCAGTTTCTATTATTGTGTCTTGCTTTGGTCCCTGATTTCAGAGAGACATTTCTAGGTCAGCACTCAGAGGACTAATGTTGTTCAAGCAATCATGGCTATGGTTAAAAACCTAAACAATTATTTTCCTTGAGCTATCATGATTCCAAGGCTACCAGCATCATCCCTAATATACAGGGATTTGTACTTAGGGAGAAAAAAGAAGGAATTCAGATTTGGGATATCTTTGCACTCAGTCAGGTGCAAAAGAGAACTGAAAGAAAAAAGAGTTATATTTGTCCAGCCCCCTGCTCCCCCAGGAACCCCTGTGCACGTTGCCTGGGGTGTGTCTGCTCAGCATCACCCTGAGCTCACCCAGGGCTTGTCTCCTTTCTCAGTTTGCTTCACTTTATATCATCACTCGCTGAGAGGCCACCATTATAGGCCTGACCTGAACACTGGACTTATGAAGCAGAAAAAAGCCACCCTGATGGAGACTAGATAGTGACAAAGACTTTATTCTGCTGAGCACCCTGTCAGCTCCCCGCAGTAACTGAGCCCTGAATCGCCCGTTCTCAGGGCTGCAGGCTTGGGTTACAGAGCTGAGCCCCACAGCAATTAAACTCTGTGTGCACAGCAGCTGCATTCAGAAAGGTGGAAGAGATTTAATCCTCACCTTTCACCTTGGGTCAAAATACAAGGTTACCAAGACAGACTTATTAAAAATGGATTGTTTCTGCCAATTTAATGTTTAAAGATTGCAGTTATTACAAAAGCACTTTAGTATTTGCTCCCTTTTTTAAAGAAACTTTCAGTTAAGTAGCAAGGAAGTAATAAAACTGTTGAAAGAAACAAATAAATGTTTATGTCAGACTTCCAAAGTCTGCAGCAGTTTTAGTTTTTCTTCTTGATAAAAATCAGAGAATTATTCTCTACATCTTATTTGTGAGTACATGGATTATTCTGATCATGTATAGACAGTCTCCCAGGACTGAACACTGAAGATGTTCCTAGCTTAAATATGGTAAAAATGAGATTTTATTTTAGCACAAATAATTATTTAAGAAACAAACCCTATCTGAAACCCTGACTTCTTAGCTGCATCTCGAAAATCGTATGTCCGATTTCAACTCACCACTGAAGACTTTGGCATCTTTCATTGTTTTTCAAAGGCTGAATGAAGCCCTAAGGGGAATATGTTACTGATCTGTGTTCCCAGGATGCACTAAAGATAAACAAGATATGATTAATCACATTGCTATCTCACTGCCTTTTAGATTTGTGATTTGTTTGTGAATTGATTTTGAGGACAAACATCTCTGTGTACAAATAAGCAAATCCCTACAGTCTTTGTGTTTCTCTGTGCATTTAAGTGATTTCCCCAGAGAGATAAATACAGATTTTTTTTTTCTTTAGGCAGTTTGATACAGCATATTTTCCAAAGTTTTATTGAGAAATACATAAGTCCAAGAATATATATGAATTCTAAAGATGGGGTCAAAACCTGTGTTTCATATGGGTAGGGGTTTGTCACTGCCAAAATCAATGGAATCTTTGTCATTGACTTGAGGGGTATGAATGAACAAACAGCCTGTGAACGAGGGAAACTTACTGTCATTATTTTACAGAAAGTCTGTCCTCCAGTTTTGTGCCATTAACCTCAGATCGAGTAAAGCTGTCAGAAGAGAACAGGAAAAGCAAACTGTGCTGGTAGCAAACCTTACTCTTTAAGGAGAATGTTTGGAAAGAGAACTGAGCCAAGAACGTTGAATTTTGGAGAGGAATTCTCACCTACAGCGGGAGTGGAACACGCAATTTGGTGTGTCTGTGCTGAGCTCTGGGTCACTCACACAGCAATTGTGTCCTTTTGAAAAAGTGATACTGAGTGCACATTAATTCTCTGTACAAAAAGTGTGTATTTCATGGCTTGTGTGCATTGCTTGAGTTACAGCTGAATAGGAATTTTTAATATATTCCAGATACATTAGGCAACAACTGAAGAAATATGTTAAGCCTGCTCTTGTCTTTGTTCAAAAGCATGTATTTTATTTATAATGTGGAAACTGTACAGTCATCACAATAGTAGCACTCTGACATTTAGTAATTTTTTTATTAAAACAATATTAAAATTGTAGCAGTACTTTTAATGAATTTTCTATTTAAATTCTGATGAATCTCATTTAGAGTTCGAATGATGCAGGCTGATATAGATCATCACTTGCACATTAAAAAAAGGTTCAGCTCAGTGTTTCCAGCTCTGGAATAAGTCACAGGGACATTAGATCCCTGGTACCATGTTCTGGCTTTCATTAAAAGGAAAAAATATAACTCTTGTTGTATATATATCTAAACAAAGATATTAAAAAATGAACTAAATGGACCTGTCAGAGCATCTCAAAGGTTTCCACACTCTAGGTATATCTTTTGCCAATCAAAAGTCCCCACTAGTCCTCGTGACAGGGCCAGCTCTCAGCACAGTGCAGATGGAACGAGCTTTCCCAGCCCTGGTTGCCAGGAGCAGAGCCCTCCTGGCCAAGGCTGCTGCCCCCCTGCCTGGCTCCGCTGAGCCTCTGCATGCCCTGTGCTGGGCTGTGCCCCTGTGTGCAGTGCAGAACGCAAACCCAGCCCTGCCCAGCACGGGGCAGCTCTGCTGAGGGCACCGGCTCCCACACAGGCGGATCTGGAGCTGCATCATTGCACAAAACCAGCCTGGTGTGCGGCTTCCCTGCGGCTCTCTGGGCTCCTGACCCCCGGGGCAGTTAAAGGCAGAAGGGCTGACAGCCTTTTTTAGTTTGGGCAGAAAGTATATTAAATACCAAAGTTTGAAAGCCTTTAGTTAAATTGATAATGCTGTGAAATAGCCATGTCCAAAATCTGAAAATCTTTAACGTTTGAAAATGTAACCATTACTGCCTGGTAATTTATTAATCTAGGAAATCAAGGGTATTGCAGAGCAGAATACCAGAAGCAGGGGTAGAAATGGGTGTAGCTGTGGCCTTTCTGAGTTTGAGGGGCTTTTCCTTTGCTTTATTTTGTTTTCAAGTGTCTCATCATCTGTAGTAAATGTCTGTTTTGCTTCTGGTGAGGGGAATGATGAAAACTGGCACCATTTGATTGAATTTGTCCTTCATTTCCTTAATTTATATTTTTATACAAATAGAATGATTTGGGGTTTGATTAGACTTTTACCAGGACTTTTCTGTTCCAGGACAGAATTTCTGCTGATAGAGATTTCAGAAGTCCTTTATTCACTCACAGATGAGTGTTCCCTTATCTGTGGAAACTTAGTCTTTAGTCCAAATCAGACAGATGACAGCACTGAACACCAGATTTTTAACTGGGACTACAGCAGTCTCCCCTGAGTTTCTGGTCTTTTGCATAAAACATTTTAAGGCCTTCTTTTTCATCCCAACAGGGAACAGGAAAAGATTTTCATTGAAAGCTGAAAAAATTTCATGGTACAGAAACACCACTTCATATCCATATGTAATCCAGAACTGAGTTTGTCAGTGCAGTCTGAATTCTGTCTTTGATCTCTAAAAGAGAAAAGCAGCCCAAGAAAACACTCCTGAACTAAAAGAATATAAACAGACTTAAAATACCACTTTCTGATGGAGCGTATCCCACGAAATTTAGGGCCCAGTGAGTTTAGCAGGGAGACTTATGCTGCAGTAAAAGGACAATTTCAAAGCTCTGAAATTTGATTTCATTCTTAATCTAACCCTTATCTGAATTTCTTTGCTGCATTTCCAATCTCATTATCCAATAGCTGGTATTTTGTTTCCTGAGAAGTGTGGCAGAAGAAATGATTGTGTTGGTAAAGAATGTGCACATCCAGTGGGCTTCTCTGCAGAGATCCTTTAATTTGAAGAACCCCTCAGATTATCTCAGCTGATCCTTGTTTGGGAATAAATGGGCAGAGATAAATTGTACTCTGCTTGTCTCCAGGTCCTGGAGAGGTGTGTGCCAACCCTATTCCTCAGCTGGGAGGCAGCTTTGAGGGCTCCCATCTTTTACAAAAATGAGGAGAGCTCAGTTGCTTGCGTGTGCTCAGCATGCAGGGCCCTGGAGCAGAGGCTGCAGTGAAGTGTGGGAGCTGGGCATTCTCAGAGCACACTGAAAAATCCTGAAAACCCAAATGATTCTCTCTGCTGATTCCTAACGAACCCTAAGGGAGAGTGTCTACCAGTATGGAAAATAGGTTCTATGTATCTTAGCATGGATCTTTTGCCACCAGAATGTGAGAAAAATATGGCATAATTGCTTAAAAAAAACCAACCAAAAGAGCACACATTGAATATCCTACTAGCTCAGCGAGGGGCAAGGGGGCTTTGAATGACCCGAAATGGCTTAGTGGCTATCTGTCCTTTACGCTGATTTTATTCATGGAAAACTTGTTTTCCTCTCAGCACACCACAAATAACCAGTCACCTAAAACATTAAATAATGAAATTCAAATGTACTGAGTTAATCACTGGAAAAGTGCTTCATCTGAAAACTCCACGGGGGATCACATTTCAGAACACAAGTGTCCTTGTACAGTATGCATTTCCTCTTTGGTTCACAGGTTTGCTCATGCAGAGATTTAGAGTAATATTGAATTACTGCCTGAAGCCATGCCTGACTATCTTTTTCATTAATTACCTTCCATGGCTTTGGGACAGATTAACTGATAAATATATGAATCCCTAGTGCAGTAACCTTTCCTGTGTACTTAGAATTACTGAGAGGCATGTAATCTCAGAATCTGTGAAAAAACTTTTTTTCTTTCTTCCTGTAGATTATTACTGAGCTCTTGCTCTCTGAGTTGCCCATCCATGCTGCTGTACTGTCTTTGCTAAAAGATGCTGTTAACCAACAAGTAGGACCTCTACAACAGTCCAAAAGGAAGATTGGTATGGCTTTTTAGAAAATGTATTTGTGTCTCTTTTTTTCATATGTTAGGGAGAAAGATGGGTAAAACATCATAATACCCTGTGTTATCTTTTCTGTGCAACAGATGCTTCAGAGTAGTGTAAGAAATGCAAATGAAACAACTGTTTTTCTGTTTTGATTTTTGTTTTGTTGGTTTTTTTTTTTTTTCTTCTTTTTTATCTTTCCTTAGGAAATGTCTCAGAAACTGGTCATTCTGGAAGGCTAATCACATTGTTAGGGGGAAAAAAAAAAGCCTAGCCTCAGTTGTAACTGAGTTTTATGTTTCTCTAAGCTGCCCTTCAGCAAACTACTTGCCACAAGATATTTGACCAGCGTACCTCCTCCTCTGTGCAAAAATTACTCAGATTGTTTAAATTTTTAAATTCAGTGAGAAACGTTTCAAATACTCCTTCTGGGCATGAAAAGCTGATGTATTTTTTTCTTTAATTATGTCTTGTTGGTATTCCTACTGCATAATCTAGCTAGTGATCTGGTTAGACAATATTGTTGAACAGCAGCCTTGCTGGGATTGCTTGACATTTCCCACTTGCAATCCCAAAAGCTTTGCTTTAAGTGACCATTGCAAGTCAAAAGAATAACTGAAGAAATCAAAGCCAATATTGTAAAACAGATACAAAATTAACTGAACTAATGTACTTGCACAGTAGCTTCTAAAGCTTTTGCATTGATGCATGTTATAAATTGTTAGTAATATGTGGTAAGAGCATCTGTTCATAGGAAGTTATTGCAAGTGAACAATACTTTTCACTGATGTAATTATAGAAGGTCAGTTTAGATCTATTCACGTTCACAGGATGGGATCTGAGTTAGAATTACACATTCAAAGTTTTAAACATGAAAAAGAACTATAGAGTGGGGTAGCACAAGCAGAGCCCTTGTGATTTTTTAATCTTTTGATGCTGATATAGAATTCCCTTTAGCAAGAGATATTTTAAAAATTTCCAATAAGGTTCTGTATGCCCCAAAAATATGAGAGCTGCATTGCTAGTCTGCAGCTCCTTAGGGTGGAGAAAGCCTTGGTTTGCATGCCCAAGTAAGCAAGTCAGTTTTATAGCAACGTCTATCCTCCTGAGCCTGAGCACTCCTATTGCTAAGCATCCATAAAATTTATGCCTAGAGTAATTTTTCTTCCATCTGTTCAGCTTGAATGAAGAACATTTGTTAAACCATGTTTGTAAGGATGTTCACAGTAAAATGCTTGCCCACCCTGATGTTAGGCTGGTGAACTGATCTTTTTAAACACAAAGCTGATACTGTTAGATGGCACAGAGCTTGAACAAGTACAAATATGAGACATCACCGTTTTTTCTTTTCTTATGAACTGGAGTGTTCTTTCCCGTTGTTGTTCTAAGAAGAGCTAAGAAGACTAACTGCCCACTTAGAATAACTAGTAGTTGAAGTCCACCTGCCAATTGCTTAAAGTTAGATTAAGTCCAGTCTCTGCAGTCTGATACTTCTCCAGATTCAGGCCAGAGCCATGTAAACGTTGAAAGCAATTATGTCTTTTTCTCCTCCTGTCCTTCCTTTTTTTTCCCCTTTTCTTTCTGATGTTAGTTATTATAGAAAAGAATTGACTTGAGTTTCAGAAAGTCTGACAAAAAGCCTCTAGCATTCCCTGGGGGATTGAATTTTACATTCTTCAGCAAACAATATCTGCCTCCAGAAATGCAAGAGGAAAACGCTGTTTTTATTTTTAATCCAATATCAGTGTCTAAGCCTAATGGACCTCTGATTTTTTATTTTCAAGCCTAGGGAACATCATGTGTTGATATTAGTATGTGGCTTTTAAAACTTCATTTGTTATCTTTAAGCAGCTGCTAAAGTGTAAACAAGATGTTTTTCTCTTCTGCGTTAAAAAATGCTCTTTACTTATCCAAAAACTCCACTGCTATTGTGCTTATTGGGTTATGATAGTAGCAGTGAAAAAACACTATTGAATTCAGCAGATCTTGGGTTTATTTCAAAGCCTTTCTAAAGTACAAATCATCTGTTTCTTTTCAGACTTTTCCTTCCTAGCAGAAAATTAAAGCAAATCAGTTAGCCAGGAGATAGTAACATAAGAGGCTGTGATTTTTTTTTTGCAAGTATAATAAAGAAGGGATTTCATATTTCTGACAGTGATTTTACATATAAAATTCATGTACAGTCTAGAATTTTAAAAGGATCTTGGTTGAGCATGTTAAAGGAGGCCTGATTTCTTAAAAGACCAGGAATTACAAAGGTAAGGCAAGCTGTAATCTGACTTTTTGGGATTAGCTCTATATTTCTCTGCCAGACCACAAAATCTTTCCAAAAATTAAAAAAAAAAAAAAAAAAAAAAAAAAAAGAATAAAGAGAGCGGTAGGGGAGAAGAGTGGTTTTAAGCATTTTAAATACAGACAGCAGCAGCAATGTCTGCATGGGTGCTAGAGAGGGAGTGCAACAGGTGACTTTCAGGTGAGGCTTTTACCATCTCCTCCAGCTGTACCCATCTCCAGCAAAATCACTGCCACCAGATAGAAGAGATTACTGAGACCAAGACCCTTCCTTGAAATGTACAGGATACATACATCTTGCAATCCTCTGTGGACTCTCATAGGAAAACTCCACAACAACCATGTTTCCAAATTATTCCTTAAAAATCTTCAGATTTTTTTTATTTGCTTTGATTCCTTTCTCATTTTTAGCTTGAGTTTCACTTGTTCTGGAACTTTAAAGTAATGGTATTTGCTTGGAAACACCTGATGCACACAAAAGAATATGTACAAAGGTACATTTTAGGACTCAACTGCAGCTTATGCATCTCCTTTAGTTAGATGCATATAAAGGTGGCTCAGGAGTCTTCTGGCAACTGCAAGTCCAACAAGTGGCTTGCTCAGCCTGGCACTATTTAAAACCACCAAAGGTCTGTGCAGAGCTCTGTGCAAGCAATTTGTCCCCCATATGGTAAGCAGAGGGTTCTGAAACAGAAGGCACTTCTGGGTGTCTCCTCCCTTCCACAAGATTTGTTTTTGCTCTGCACAGATTTCATTCCATACTCTGCAGTGCCCAGTTTGAATATTTCAGTAGGATGTTCAGCACTGGTGCCCTTCACCACAGCTCTGTCCTGTCCATGCTCATGTGGATGCCTCTTCTGAAATGAATGGGTGTTCACAGACTTGTTTTGTGTTTGTTTTGGAGAATAACAGGGTTAAAGAACTGTGCTGTATGATGGAGTTAAAAGCACCTCTGCCCTGAAGAAGCTTTGTTTCCTGCAGGTTTCTAGAAGGTGGTAGGGAAAAACATTACACCGGGTGCAAACCTCTTGGGATCTCCCAGTTCTTGAGGCAGAGTGTGTGTGTGGGCAGAGTGTGTGTGTGTGTGTGTGTGTGTGTGTGTGTTGTGTGTGTCTCTGTCTGTGTGTCTGTGTCTGTGTCTGTGTGTGTGTGTCTGTGTCTGTGTCTGTGTGTGTGTGTCTGTGTCTGTGTCTGTGTGTGTGTGTGTGTGTCTGTGTGTGTCTGTGTCTGTGTGTGTCTGTGTGTCTGTGTGTCTCTGTCTGTGTCTGTGTGTCTCTGTGTGTGTGTGTGTGTGTGTGTCTGTGTCTGTGTCTGTGTCTGTGTGTGTCTGTGTGTCTGTGTCTGTGTGTCTGTGTCTGTGTGTGTCTGTGTGTCTGTGTGTCTGTGTGTGTCTGTGTGTCTCTGTGTCTGTGTGTGTCTGTGTGTCTGTGTGTCTGTGTGTGTCTGTGTGTCTCTGTGTGTGTGTGTGTGTGTGTGTCTGTGTCTGTGTCTGTGTCTGTGTGTGTCTGTGTGTCTGTGTCTGTGTGTCTGTGTCTGTGTGTGTCTGTGTGTCTGTGTGTCTGTGTGTCTGTGTGTGTGTGTGTGTGTGTGTGTGTCTCTGTCTGTGTCTGTGTGTCTGTCTGTGTGTGTCTGTGTCTGTGTGTGTGTGTCTGTGTGTGTGTGTTTGTCTGTCTGTCTGTGTCTGTGTCTGTCTGTCTGTCTGTGTCTGTGTGTCTGTGTGTGTGTTTGTGTGTCTGTGGGTGTCTGTGTGTCTGTGTGTGTGTGTGTGTCTGTGTGTGTGTGTCTGTCTGTCTGTCTGTGTGTCTCTGTCTGTGTCTCTGTCTGTGTATGTGTGTCTGTGTGTCTGTCTGTGTGTCTGTTTGGGGTGTAGGGGAAATGAAACCTCCTGCCAGGGTTTACCACAAGAAACCACTGTGGGCTCAAATGAGCTGCTGAACAGAGTCATGATTTGTCACAGGATCTGCCCTTTGCTACTGAACCAACTGTTCTTGCTTTTGGTCACCTGAGATGTTTCCTGTGCTTAAACCTTCCTCAGTCTGCTCGTGTGCCCTGCTGGAAACCCTGTGAGTTTAGCTTGCTATATATTCGACTCAGCAGAAGATATTTAGGATGCTTTAGAAGAGCAAAATAACATACCCTAGTGAAGTAGGAGCTATTTTATATATCAGAAATATAGGTGGACTGCTACAACTTTAGCACGAATGTGTTGCAACATCAGGTACTTAATGTGATGAGTGATTTTTTAAATTTTTGTTTCCCCTAAAGTAACGTTGGTTTTATCCCCCACCAGCAAGACCTAGCCAACTGGGCATTGTTTGCCTCTCAAAGGTGTAACAAAAAAATACAGTTCTGTCATTTTGCCTGTATTGCAAACTGTTAATGGGATGGATAACACTCAATACCAAAACTACTAAAACTGTAGATGTTTAAAAGGCACTTATTCACTTTATCTTCTGGTGCTCATCCCGTTTACCATTTTGGAAAGAGTTATGGAGGGCAGGCTTAGCAGGTGCCAAGCTCTCCTGCACAGAGCTGACCACTCCACCTTGATCCTGAATGCCCAGTTCAGTTCTCCTGAGATTTTACCACCCCAGGATAGTGCTGCAGAAACAAAGCAGGCCAAGAGATTTAATAGATAATTTTTCTCCCCTCTGAGCCTCTGTGGATTTCATCTCACAGTAGAGGGCACTGTGCAGTTGGAGTTCATCCTCTCAAGGAGCTGTATAAACTCCTCTTTTCCTGTAGCCACAGAGATTCCAGGTTGCTCTTCAAATTTATAATTTTAGCTCTACTTGCTGCTCATGCTTAATTGACGTAGTTACATTTTACTCCAGCTCTTGTTTTGGTTCCTAATGGATTATTTTTTCTACTCTTTGTCTCCTCTGCTGCCTTGCATTGTTGTTTAACAGCAGTGTTCCATCCCAGATATGGCTATATTTTAGTGGTCAGCCAGTGGATTGCCATATCAAGTATTTAGCTAAATGCTTTGTGGATCTTTCTGTATGAAAAGAGCTCCATTGAGACTAAGAGGATATTATTATTCACAATGTGGTGACTAGTTTCACACATGGCTGAAGCAAAATAAATCATCAGTGTTTTTAACAAAACATTGAGTAGACCTCTTGTTGACCACAGCATATTTGTGGTCAGCAAAGAAAGAGTCTTTTATAGCTATTAATGTGCTGCCAAGGTGCTTTAGCTCAGATTTTTGCCCTAAGGGAGGTGGGCTTCCCATTCCACATGTTCATGTTTCTCTGCTAGGCCCCTTCCAGAGCCCTACCCTTACAGTGTGATTTGTTACAAAAATCCAGTCCTGGAAAGGGAAACAGGTTACTGAAAGAACTGATGCAGATGGATATTGCTCAGATGCTGAATCTGATAAGAGTATAAGCAATGCCCTTGACTGGTCAAGTAATAATTTTTAGTTCTGAGCAGTTGCATGCAAAAGAAACTAGTGATACGTCAGCATTTCTGTTATGTACAGAATATTAAAACCTGAAGGTTTGAAGAAAGCCCAAGTGGTAGATATCCAGCATCACATTGATACTCCAGGTGTTTGTGCTTCCATTTCTGAGCGTTTAAACTGGTGTTCAAACCTGCTTTTTAATTAGTCTGTTTATTACACAGTGAAGGGAATGGCATCGGTCAGGTACGGGATCATCTGATTCAACACCTGTACATTGGTTCCTGACTGCCTTGTAACAACCTGGGGCAAAATTCAGTGATTTCTTATGCTGAGGGTCCTGCTGAGCAGTGATGGAGCCAGTGCTGGTTCTTCTGCACTTCCTCCCCTCACAGTGCAGGAGTTAATGTGAGCTGTTCAGCCATCTGGCCAGCTCAAAGTCCCCAGAAATTCTGAATGCTTTTCCAGTCAAAAAGCAGGAAGTTTGAACACATTGATATGCTGTTTCAAGGGCACAAATGAAATGTGGTTTCTACTAAGAACAGAAAGAAGGAAAGACCTAAAGCAGCACATAAAGAGAGGAGTCATGGGCTGTATGAGAAGAAGGGAAGGAATATAAAATAGGAAAGCTATTCTCCGTAGCATATCATTATGTAAACCAAAAGCAGAACCTTTGCTTTAAAGGCTTACATTTGACTAAAACATGTTTCTTGACATACCATTTACAAAAGGCCCTAATCTGATCTCAGTCCAGTGTAAAAAGAAACAGATCCACTGAACGCATTGAAAGCTCAATGAATTCATGGGAGGGAAAATTTCTGTGAAATAAGCAGGGTCATCCTTACAAACATCTCTAAACTATCTTAAGCTCTCCATATGAAGTTCTAAAGTTGCATATCTGCAAACAAGAAAAATGAAAAATGCAAATAGTTTATTGTAGAAATTTCTCAGCTTCTTTTGTGTTTATAAATACACTGGATTATATTTGTAAGACATACAGACTGAACTCTTTGTCTTTGTTTACTTTGTGGTCCAGCTTTCAGTTTTCACATGAAACAAATGGTTTCTGCCATCTCTAAACTACATTAAAAGCATCCATTTTCTGATTCTTTTTAAAGTTACTAAGTTCTTCATGACTGTTAGTCTTGACATATTCTGTGCTCTACCTATGCTGGTCAGATACAATCCAGTTTAGACATAATGTGACTGAGTCATTATTACCACAAAGATGTATCCAGGTTAGTTACTTGATCTCTTTTTTAGGACAGTTACAGCTCACAAAGTTACTCAATAGAAAAATTTCTGTCTGAATGCATGTGTAGAAATATATTTGGTTTTTCTCTTAAAAACTTCATGCTGCATCTGTGTCCTCTACAGGTGGGTGTCTCCTGTATGGCATATGGGCTGGCAATTCTCTGGAGAAACAGGGATTAGTTATCGTTTAAAAAATTAAATTCAGCTGAAGTAATCAGATCAGATTTGATTTTCTATCACCTGTGGCAAACATGCATGTTTCACAAACTGTAAAGTACAGTAAAGCCTAAAAGCTCTTTTCCCTAAAATTTCCTGAGATTCTATCTGTGCCTGTATGTATTGTAATGCCCACCATCATCTTCATCATCTTGGGGCCTTTTCTTTTCAACACTGGGGATAAACAGAGTGTTAAAATGATTTGGTAATGGTTAATAACAGAGTTTCTACTGAAGCAATTGTATTGGTTGCTATTGATCAGAAATTATATATGGTAATATAATTAGAGAGCAGATAACATTTGATAATATTTTACTGTGGAGGAAATGTCATCCTTTTTGTTATTGCAATATCAACTTCATGTATATATAATTAGCTCTGTTATAAAAAAGTGAGAAAGTTTTATGGGTTATATTTTTCATGTATAATCAGATCCAAGTGCCAATTTGTGGCCTTTTGATTTGTCAATCATGCTGCTTTCTCCTTCCTTCTATGCTAGAATGGAAATTTTTGAGTTTTTGTAGAAGCTGCCATTTATTTTTGTTTTTGCAGGACAACAAGGATGATGTCTTGGGGAGTGCCCTGAAGTTGTTTCTGGGGACTTGGACACCAATTTTGCTGCAGGATCTCTCTGGTGTAGGACAAGCATTTTACTCAATGCTGTTCCTGGGTCACTGCCTTTGAGAGGAAGGTAATGCTTTTCAGTTTCAGGAATGTTTTCTCAGTAAAATACATTTGTAAAGGCTATGTGTTAAGGTTCCGTTAAGGTAGTGATCTCATGAATATTTAGCAGGATTTCACTTCTCTTGCCTTCTCCACGTTAAAATCTTAAAAATATGCATTTGTTGTTTAAGGGGAAAATTAGTACTGAAGGTCTCTGAGCTGTTATGACAGTTATGAAACTTGCTCACAGTTACCAAAAGTGCCTCACAAGGAACTTTTAGCTGAGCTGGGAAACTTCTGAAATTTGCAGAACTCACTCCCACGTGCAGCAGCTTGGCTCTTCTTCAGAGAGCAGGGCTTTCTACAGCAGCAGTGCTGAGCATCACCTTCCTCCTCCTCCTCCTCCTCATCTCCTGCAGAGGCTGAGCACTCCCTGTCCAGTGCCTTCCCCTTTAACACATGAAAAGCAGGGTTGGCCACTAAGGCAATCTCGTTTTATCAATAAAAGCAAGGTGAGAGGCCATGTTAGGATATAACAAATCTGACCTTTCTGTTCATAGGTACCAGGCTGCTCAAGCCAGCCACAGATATTTTAGCTGGTATTTTTGTCCAGGCCAAGCTGTTCTTGAGAAGTAAAGATTGTTTATGAAACCTCCACTGAAAGCAGGTGTTGCAGACATCCCATTAGTAACCTTTGACTTACCTTCCCCTTTGAAACTTTGCATCCCAAAGGACTGACGTTTCAAAGCCCCCCTTTTTTTTTTTTGTGTCCCTCCAAGTTTGCATATTATAAACATTTTTCTTCTCTGCCCTGATGGAACCGAGCCAAAAATCTGCACAATGGGGAACTAGATGTTAATGAGCGGAGATTGTGGGAAAATGTGTACCGGGCTGCCCTGCCTGACCTGCATGATAATGCTACATTTAGCACATTCTTTTCCATTAGTGTAGCAGGCCTTGAAATGGTAGCAAACAACATGTATTGTGAAGGTTTGTTTTAAAGAAAACTGCTTTCCTAGGAGAGTGGAAATAAAAAAAAAATATTTATTGTGTATAATTGGCAGAAGTGCAGCTGGCTCTGGAAATATTTATGCACAAACAGTTGTGTGAAATTATATATTTTTCTTCACATTTTTAGTTAAATTGGTCTGTGTGAAGGTTTACATTATGTAAAACCCACAGATTACGTAGGAGCTTGTACTGAATCAAGTTTGCAATCTATGGCATTTAGGCACTGATGAGAACAAAAATGGCTATTGGACCCTTTAGGACAAAAAATATTCTTGCACTTTGGCATCTTCTAAATAGATTTTTTTTCACTCTGGCTGTGTTCACAACCCCTTTTATAATGTGTTTATGTCAGTGGAGTTTTGTTTGTACAAAATGCTCCTGAAAAATTAATTTTGGCTCCTCTGAGCCAAGTTTCATTTAATCATAAAACAAAATTTATGTCTTGACCATATGAAAATCATTAGGGGCAAAAGGATTCTGAGAACATAAACAACACCATGTGACTTAGACACCCAATTGCACAGCTTGAACCTATCAAGTGGTGAACATATTAAAATGCTAAAGAGAACACTTACAGTCAGCATTTGGTGTGCAATGAGTAGGGAGAAATTTGTTTGCACAAAACTTCTGACTAACAAAGACGAGTACCGAAGGAATTAATAACAAAAGACTGACTGTAGATAATTTCTGAGAAGAGAAAGGGATTAAATAAGTTTAAAAGCTGGGTTTTGCAGACTTTTTACCCAGCTAATTTTTCAATTATCCTTTTATACATCCAACTTCTCTATTTCAGTTAAGGAAAGAGTAATTTGTTTAGTAAAAACTTCAACCAAATGTGAACTGTTTACAAATGACATTCCAGATCCTCATTGGGAAATGCTTATTTCTTCACAGTCAAAGATTCCTAAAGAGCCTTCTATGGGGAAAGAGACTTCCACTCATTACCTTAAAAACAACACTCTTATCTCCACTGTGGAGTGTATATGGGCTCTGAGCCATATTTTGTGAAGGACAAAGCAAATTCTTTAGCAAAACATCTGATAGATAAGAGCAGCATTCCTTAGAATAGGTTTCCTGATGAAAGAGTTGCCAAAGCCTTGATTCCAAAAGTACTTATATGCTAAAACAACTACTGTCTGATAGTTCTGGTTCATGCTTTCAGGAGCAATGTCAAACCCAGGCTAACACTGAAAATACAGAGTTGATTAACAAGATGCTTTGGGGCTACTCAATCAGCTTACCTTTTGCAATGTAAAAGGAGAGAATGAAGTATCAATCTTATTTTTGGGAATCTTTAAGATGGCATGAGATGCATATGTGGCCAGCTGACAGGCAGTCTCTGTGCCAATTAGGAAATGGGTTTCTTTTCTCCACAAACGCTGCCTTTGTGCCATGAGCAGTGTGAGATTCCAGCAGCTGGGCCCCCAGAGCTGCTCAGGGCAGCTGAAGGGCAGTGGCCTGAAGCCTGTGCACCAAGGAAGATGTTTATGTCCTCTTGCTCCAGCAGGAAGAGATTCACAGAAATGCACTCCTAATCTGTCCTGCAAAACCAGAGCATGGCATTGAGAAAGCAAACACAGTAAAGGGGCCTGAGCACAAATTTACTGTGTGTGCACAGAAGGCCCTTGGTAACACCAAGATAAACTCTGTGCAGACAACTTCCAGGGCTGGAAGGCTCTGCCTGAGACCCTGGGTTAGAATAGTCCCTGCTGTTTATTCTGAAGAAATCCTCATGATCCAAGTGGGTAACTATTATCAAGCTGAGTGCTTTCAGTTCCCATTTTTCACTGTCTGTCTTCCATGCCTGTTGCTATAGTTCCAGGTTTCTGATGTCTCTACTGCTTGGTGGGGTGACTGCAGAATATGTCTGTCTTGTCAATTATTTCTGCAGAATGGTTTGAACCAAACCTTGGCACATGGGTATGGCAAGCACTGACGTGGTGACCTTGTCTACTGAATATTGCTCTCGTTCTCAGTTAAACTTTGGTTCATCTACATTTCTCATGGAGCTGTACCTTCATCACGTGGCTGCTGTTTGCTTGTCTTCCTCTTCATTGCACTCGAGGGGTGCTGTGGTCTGTGTTTTGGGAACTTCCTCAAGTGAGAGTGAGGGAGTTGCACTGTAGCTGGAAACAGGAAAGCAGGAACACAGGGTCTGCAGTGAAAGAGGGGGGATCAGGAAAGTTGCTTATTCTTTTCATCTTCCTTCAGTTCCTGTCAGGTACTAGCTGTGTGTGGTTTTGATTTTAGATTTTCAGATGGAATTCTGCAATTTGTGGGCCATCACATCACAGCTTATGTATGACTATTATGCCCCCACAGCTGATGTGTGCATCCAGCCTACCTTGCTGGTCTTGCATTTATACTCTTGAAAATTTCTCCAGATTTTCTTTGAAAGCTCTGCAGAAAATATTTTTACCTTTGTTCTTTCTTCATGAATTGGTTCCTTACCTTCGCTGTCTGAAATTCCCATATTCTGTGTGTGAGTGCCATAAGAGATTGCTTCCAGCTCAGCCAATGCATATTAGATATGGCTTCTTCCAGTCATTACTGACTTCTTAATTAATTATCATCATTCAGACTAAATGTTGTAGGGGATCAGATAATACTGCAGACCTGTGTCTTTCCTGGACTGGTTTTGGTGGGTAATAAAAGGTTTTCACCCTCCTTTCCCACAAGCACTTGAGCACTCACACTGCTGAAACCTGGCAGAGTTATGAAAGTTTTCAGCAGCAGTAGCCTGCCCACAGCCATGCTCCTCTAAAAAGATTGAATGAAGAGTTATGCTATGTTCAAATTACTTCTAGTTGCTCTTGCTAAAGCTTCAGGACTCATCTGGTAAATGTGAAGTTTATTCAGAAAAACAATATCTATAAAGAAAGGATTTGAGCACAAGATAAAACATGAATCTGGATAAGAATTGACAAGAAACTATTGAGGTGCTTTTCCATGTAGGTGTTTACACAGTTGATGTCACCTCATCTTTTTGTTTCTTATACTGCTGTAATCTTAAGGACATTTGCTATAGATACTTTTCAAATATTTGTTTGATCCCTTCTGATATCTTGCCATCTCTAGATTTTTTAATAGAGTTCCCAAAATCTCTCTACTGAAAACAATATTGGTGTTCCCATTGTACAAATTATGAGGTGAGTTACAGAGAACAACTTTCCAAATTCACAAAAGAAAAATTGGGCCAATGTAGTACAGCCATCCTTACTTTCCACATCACAGGCTCTCCTTGAAAATGGAGGGGGTAATTTCTTTTGAGACATTGATGTTTCACAGAGTGAGTGTAGCTCTGCTCTCACGTTAAGAAATTTAAGCTTTTGAAAACCCACTTGCTGCCAAAAGACTTCTCTTTCAAGACTTTTAGCTGTGGCTGATCCTCTGTTTAAAGTCTTGTCCAGCTGTGCTTTATAAATATCTCTTAACTGATAAATGAATTATTTCCTTCAGTTAAGCTCTCCATATTGCTGAGCAGAGTTTGCAAATGCACAGTTTTGCAGGAGACTTAATAGTTTTCCAATCCAGTTCTCTTGTGATTTTATATTTGGTATTTATGCCCTGTATATTTTTAACTTGCTGGCATAATTTTGCCCAGTTTGGTGAAGTGTTGTCAATCACTGTTGCAAGATGTAGGAAAGAATATTAGAAAATAATGTCTTGCCATTTTTAATCTAAGAAAACAGCTCTGTTGCTGATCTTGCTGGCTGTCTAACAGATGGGCCAGAGTCCCATGAGAAGACAGCCACTTCCTTGCATAATAAACAAAGAAGGAGAAGTTGTCTGCAAGCCATTAGTGTATTGTAAAGTTAGATGCAATGTCTTGATATTGTCAGAATGTGTTCCTCAAGCACATTTCTTTGACTTTCTGTCATAAGTCAGACACAAGACAGCATTAAATCAAAATTAAAACTTTAAAAGGCTGCCAGCTGTTTATTTTTTTCCAACAAAAGAACCCCAGCAAAAATATCCTCCAATTTCTAAATGTTGATAATGAACAAATAGACAAGGATTGAGCAGGGTATTTGATGGAAACAAGATCATTTGGCCCGTGTGACACATTGCCAGGATGCAGTGGAGGTTCCTCTCTAATACTGCTCTTGCCTGAATTATCAATTGGTTGTTGTAGAGTGGAAGCTTGTGAAAATCCTGGCTTGTAATTACATTACAATTGGGTTTTTGTGATGGGGCACCGAAGGAAAATTATAAGACCCACAAAAAATTATTGTGTTTTTCTTAAGAGTATTTTCTCTTATATTCAGAAGACAATATATTGTTTATACATAAAACTCTGTTTCTGGCCACTTTTCATAAGAATTTTCTGCTACTGAATTCTTCTATGGCAGTAGAAATAAGTAACAAGTGTCATTTGCAGAAGAAATAGCTTTTATCATGAAATTGATTTCCCACCTTTTAAAAAATCAATAAGTATAGGTGTTCCAATATTGAACTGGGAATAAGTCTTTCTTTATGGTTCTGCCAGTTAAAAAAAAAAAAAAATTGTAGAGCTCTCAATTTTTTTTTTTTTACCCAATTACTCATGGCAGTTTTGGCACCCAAAAGAAAAAAAAGATAGTCAGTTCCCAGATGTATAATTCTGTTTAAGCCTGTGGGACATGAAGCTGCTAAGCAATATGCTACTTTCTTAGTTGTCCTGACAGGTCTTAAGACCTTCCCACTAAAATTTCATGTTTAAGTTAGATGCAAAAATAAATTCAGAGATCTGAGAGAGGAAAAAAAAGCACACCCTGTCTCAATATACTGAGGGGATGATCCATTTTTTATTTATCTTTAAACTGAAAAAGGATTAAAACTAGAAATTAAGCCTTTCATGTGGCCACTGGTAGTCTTTAAAGGAACTACTATAAACTAAAGAACTGACAAAATCCAATGAATATTACAAATACCACTGCAGACTGATTCTGTTTGACTTTTATCATAGTTTGACAACTTCCATTTGTGTTGCTACAACACATTATCAGTGGAGACAATTTCAAGAGAAGATATACTGCAACTAACGTAAGTCCCATATCACAGGTTTTTTACTCAGCTTAAGAGTGAATGAAATCGGTCCAATTTGTGTGGAAAAAAAAAAAAAAAAAAAAAAAAAAAAAAAAAAAAAAAAGAAAAAAAAAAGGTAGAAGAGGGATTTTTCAGAAAAATCAGTCATATCTGAGTTTTTATATTCAGATTATGTGAATGAATATGTGGTATACCACATATCTCCTGAGGTGTTCTGGCTTTTAAGATTGGTAATTATGTATGTAATACTTTTGTCATCTTGCCTCTTCTTTGTTGTTCACAAGGAAAAAATCTAAAATTTTATAAGTTGGCTAGGTGGTCAAAAACTCAACACATTTATGAGAAGTATAAATGCTGAAAATGTACCTTGACTTGTTCACTGTAACTGAGCTTGGCTTGGTTTTACCCCATACGCTGTTTTATTTCATTCCAAAGACACAGGGGGAAAGCTACTAGCTCATCATAAGACAGATGCAGTGTTAATGTTTATGTTAACTATTAAATTAAATGACCCAGATGTGCTATGGGAAACCCCTGTTTAGCCTGGGGTCGTATGATAATTATCAGAAAGCTAATTTTAAAATGTCCTCTAAATAATCTCCCATCTCTGTCAATTGCTTTCTATCTTGTCAGTCTTAGGAAACTGAATGAAATCCACTTCTCTCCACGAAGGCATGTAACCTGTGGAAGAAATAATGCCACATTTATAAATACAAGAGAGTATCACTGAGAACAAGTGTCCCATTTCACTGCCCGCTCATTATCATAGAAAATCAAAGTTTGTACAAAGGACCTCAGGATATTTCTGTGGGATATAAAACAGAGCCAGGGGGCTTGAGGCAGGGTTTTGATGCTTTGAAGCAGCTTTCCAATGTACTTGAAACAGTATAAAGAATAGTAACTTTTTCTTAATCCTCTCTTTGAATAAAAACAGTGACGTTTCAAAGGCTGAGACAGTTTTGAAAACATAACTAAGCTGAACCCCTTTAGCTTTGCATCGTGCTAATTCTGTGGGATCATATGTAACCAAGGGCTAAAGTGAATAACTGGATCAAGATTTGTGCCTCTGGTTTAGCAGGACCTCTGGTTCATACTTTGAATCAAACCAACCCTGAACATTTTTTTCCCTCATTGATCCCTGCTAGGAAGTTCCATGAAAAGCACAGGCAGCACAATGCATCAGCTCTTTTCATCAGGGCTTTTTAGGTCCTGGAAAAAGTGAACAAAATATTCAGGCTGCTCTGTTTTTAATGAAGGTCATGGCACTGCATTTTGTATCTGCTATTTTCTTCAATAAGTTTGTATCCCTTTTAGTGTAGACAGGGGAAAATAGAGCTAGAATTGATGGAATTGTTCCAAATAGGCCACAGAGCAGCAGTTTAATAAGACAAATGCTTTTAAAATAATATCATTGCAACATTTGTCTCTTCAATATGCAGAATAATTCCTAGTATTCCCTTATTATTTCTAATGTCTTTGGTCAGAGGAAAATGATGACTTCCATCATGAAATCAAAAGAAAGGAAAACCATTGCAACCAATACTGTGATTAAGAAGTGGAATTAAAAGAGCAAAATCATTGAAGGAAACAGTCTTGCACAAACCCTCTGGATACATCCAAAAATCTGTGACAACTTCTGCCTTCAATTCCCATGGAGCAGCAGAGGCTGGGAGGGGCTGCAGAGCTCTGCTGTGCCCACTCACTGCCCCTGCCCCTGATCACCAAGCTCTGCCCAAAGCCACAGCCTGGGCTCACTGCCCCAGCCCCCTTGCTGTGGCAGGCACTCTCTGGCACTCTGCTTATAAATCTAATGTCCCTGCTAGAAAGCTGGGCCAGAGTCCCACTGCTGTGACAGTTTCAGACATTCTGCTCCTTTGCAATTGCTCTGGGGGTTGCACTGAACTCTTTGCTGCCTATGATACCAAGCACAGATAAAATAATTGAACATATGCACACGTGGCCGATATTTGGGAAGTTAACAAGCCAAGTTGTCTTAATTTTCTCTGAAAAGATAGGCTCCCTATTCCTCCTATCATCTGAATAGACTTTCTTTTTATGGTTTCCAGTCTTTTACCTTTCTTGATTGTCAGTGATGAGAATGTATATGCATGGCCTCAGGTGCATTGGTACTAGGACATGGTGCAATAGTTTCAGTAATTCTCTTTACTACTTTGCCTGAAGCCTTGAGAGGTTGCATTTGCTTTTTTTAATGCTGCCTGTGATCAAATAAAATACCATGCTCATTTTCCTCCTTTGTTGCGTAAACCACGGTCCGTGAGCTTGGGAGGGAAATTCTGGCTTTTCCCTTGCTGACATCTTGCTGCCATGCAGCTGAGTGCAGTGAAGCTCTTTCCTGTGCAATACTCCTGCCTTCCTCAGCAGGGGCAGAGCACCCTGGCTTCATGGCATCAGTGACTTTGAATTGATTTCAGTAAATTTGAATCGATTGATTGTTTCCAAAGTCAGTAATGAAAGTATTAAATACATCCTGCTCCGGACTAATGTTTTTTAGATGCATATCTAGTAACTCTCCAGTCCTTCAGGTTTGTGCTTTGTTGTGTTTTGGGTTTGTTGTTTGTTTGTTTATTTATTATCATCAGTTCTTATTCGGTTTGTTAGATCTATTGAAATACTGGAACAAATATTCACCTTCTCAGTATTATTTTTTCTCCCTTGGAAACATAGCTGATGATTTTCTGAGAGCCAGATAATTTCTTTTTTCATGTAGCAGTGTGTAGCATACTTTTGGCATACCTTTAACAAAGCTCAGGTGTGTTTTATTCTGTTTTCCTTTTATTTTGAGGGGTCTTTAATTTAATCTTACTATTTTTTCCTAGGTTCTAGTATTAACAGCCCATGATGGCACCTGTGATTTCTCAGACTATTCCTTTCCCACTCTGAAATATAATTCTCTAGTTGTGTAGTATGAATACAGTGGTATGAGTTCAGCTTTTTTGTATGGAGATCCCTTGGTGTTTCTTAACTTCGGTACATTTAACTCTCAGCTTTTCTTTAATTTCTGTTTATATCAATTACCTTTTCTTGTGTGCAAGTGATCAAAATCATAAGGCAATGAGCTGCTCTCAACAGCAATAACAAGATCTTTGTGAGTAATTTCCCAAATATCATAATTAAAATCTATGTTTCATTAGGTTCTCAAGTGTTCTGTTTTCTCTAGACAAAGGAGGGGATTTTCATAGTCACAGGTAGGATTTAGACATCAAATCTCACCCTTTCACCTTTAGAAAATCTTCCCATGAAAATCTATATGATTTCTGACTATTGTTTCTCAGGAGGCAGAGAGTAATATAAGGAGCAGCTACCTCTGACTTCTTTAATACCTGCCAGCTCTGCAGCACCTCTGGCTTTTTTCTTTGGGGCTTCAGTAATTAGAGCTGTGTGAAGTTTCACACGTAGAATGGAACTGGATGATTCTGGCATCTAATCAGGTCAAAGGCTAAATTCCTCTGATGTGCAACATGCTACCCTAGGTAAACCAGAATGGTTAGATCCTTAACTCTGGAATATTAACTTGTTAATTTTTTTTTTTTTTTTTGCAATAAATAAGGAATCACCACATCACGCACCTATCAATTTTATATCACTACTGGCATCTTTTGCCCACGCCCGAATCATAGGATGTGTTTCTCTGCTCTGTTGTAATCTCTCTCTGATTTCCTAATTGCAGGAGGGTATGTGGATGACATAAAGCATCCCACAGCCTTGGCCCAACAGGCTGATCCACTGCTGACATAAAGCAGTGTAGCTGCCTAATTGTGTGCTCCGTGAATCTGGCCCCAGATGTGGCAATCTCATTGCAAGTAACCACTGGTCTAAACTGGAATATGTAAGATGGCAGGCTTGATTTAAATTGTATAAACTGGTTATGGCCTTGAGCCTGCCATGAGAATTACAAGCTCTGATCAAATGTACAAATCAGGGTTCTTAGAAGAATCAGATAGTAAGGAAGCTTTGCAGATAAGTACACACTTGGGCACAGGTTTTAAACAACCTCTGTGTAGAATTCTGCTTTGTGCCAAGTGCCTGGAGAGTTAGATACCCATTTCTTGCATGCTTTCTAAAGCTGATGTATTTAAAGTACAGAAACGTTTCCCTAAGATTTATATGTCCTTCCAAAGGGTACCCAGTGAATAGGCTAAATGCCTGGCATGCTTTCATCCTGGTTCAGGCAAAGGCTACAGATAACTGGGTCCACAGTTTGAAAATGCAGCTCTCCCCCTTTTCCCAGATGAGAGCCTTAACAGTTCTCTTTAGTTTGGCAGTCGATCATTTCTATCAAGATGAAGTTGCCTTTGGCCAAGCCTCTGGGATTTTTGCAAAGCTTTTCTCAGCCACAAATCATTTCTTCATTCAGCATGTCACTTGACATCTTTGGTGTTATAAATTAGTTCAAGAGGGTGTCCACCCATCTCACCTCCTCACCAAGGGCTCAGTTCTCATGTTTTCTGAAGTTATTTATTTTTGCTTTAGGGGACAATGCAGTTTTACTCTCTTACTGTGCTATCAAGAGAACAAGTCCCTTTGAGCTAAACACCTGCTTTCCTTTAGAAAGAATGACGGGGAAATGCCTTTTGAAAAGCCTCTATTTAGCTACTTTCTTAATTTACAAAAAGTCTCTTATTACTCAGATCCCCAGAGGTTTACTCAAAAAGTATAGCAAACCAAAGTAAAAAAGAAAAGGAAAAACAAAGTGCCTCCTCTCTCTTGCCACAGCAGGGACAAAACCATGGCAATGTGCCCTCAAGGTTACCAGACCTTTATTCTCTCATCGAGTCAAAATCCAGAGGCATGTAGTCTTCACTAAGAAAACAGTAGGTTACTTGGGAGGCATTGCTGGCCAGTGCTTGCAAGTTGGGAATCATTTGAGACACACTGAACATTGCTTCTCCTTGCAGGCTCCAGTCCCCACACACTTCCCCTCAAGCTGAACAGAGAGATGGTTGTGCTTGTTAGAAAGTGCCCAGGATATTCATGGAGGCTTTGACCTGTCATGATTTCATGCTTCTGCAACTCTTTCTCTTCTCTGGCAAATCAGAAAAAAGGTGGCACAAAGCCTTATTCTTTTATTCTTATCCTTAGCTAAGAGAGTTAAACACCTAAATCTTATTAAATTCCTAATTCTCATATTTTTGGGGGGAGGGGGGGAAATCACACCCTCAATTCCTTTTCCCCCCAGGTTTTAAGGTGGCAATTAGAAGAGATAACATGACTGCTCTGAATAGCATTGCCACAATTTCTGGGTATGCCATGTCCTCCTGTCCATCTGTCTTGAGTGGTGTCTCTCAGTGCTGGTTTTGTTGATAATGACAGAAATTTTTTGTTACAAAGTGCCAGAAATTGTAAGTAACAGATCGTGTTCTATGGACTAAAGAGCACAAACACTCCAAGCATCCATTCAATGGATTTCACTACAATTTCAGCTGTTGTGACCTCAATTACTTTGTCATTGTAACCGTGCATGAAGAGCTCAGTCACACACTGCAGCTGCATTGTACTGCACAAACACACAAAAAGAGGAAAAGGTATTTCTTGCTACCAAATGTTTAATGCCCTTGGGTCATCCTGCCTCTAGTTTATTATCTTGCTCTAATATGTGCAGGACAGTGTGCTCCAATTTGTTCCTAGTCTAACGTTCTCAGGCCAGCACAGGCCAGGGACATGACTGTCACAGCGACTCCTGTGCCTGCTCCTGAGCTCTCCAGGCAGTCTTGGGCAGTTTTGGCCTGTGGCCACAGCACAACCCTCAGTGCTGCCTCCACACTGCTTCCTGACTCTACCCAAACCGAGTCCTCTCTGAGCCCAGGTCACTGCATCTCTTTTTGCTTTGCCCTCTGGGCTGCTGTGCATCCAGCTGTTGGCTGAAAAAAGCAAAGCAGCATCACCTTCAGATTGGATTTTTTCCCTCCAACTCAATCCATATTTGGGAATTACTTAGAAGTCACATGAATATCGATAAAGAAATTACCTTAACTAATGGTGGGTTTGCCTTGTGTGTTGGGGGTTTTTCCTTGCTTGTTTCTGTTTTGTTTTTTTTCCTTCCCATGGTAGTAAATTCTAGTCAGTCCTAGAATGTTCAAGATACAGCTGTCAGGTCAGGGTGAGCTGGGGCAAGAAGTCAAAAAGGCAACTCAATTATCCTAACCTGGAGAGTACTGACAACTGTGTGGGGAATTTTTCATGTTATTCTCTTTTGAAGAGAGTTAAAAAAGAAAGAAAATAAAATGGTGTGTCAGCTTTCTAAACAAAGTATACAGAGATTTAGGAAAAGAATAATTATTTTCTGCATGAGCTGAAGATACAGGTTGACTCTAACAGATATATTTTGCAGTTTAGTGGGGAGAGGAGAACAGAGTTTTCAGAGGAAAGCAGGGGCAAGAACCCCTGCCTTGTGGTGCCTTAAACTCTAAGATTCCTCATTTCCAGAAGTTGGGTACCCGGGGACAGAGATGGAAAAAACAAAAAAAATCTTAAATCTTAGCCTGGAATCCTTTAGAGATGCAGTGAAGAGCCAGAAAATATGTTATGAGTAACAGTGCATTGGCAATAATATGTTGAGGAAAGGACAAATATTTATGGCATATATTTTCAAGCTCAGCAGAAATGAATTTTCAACTTGGTCTCAGATATCACACTGTAGTCTAGATTATGTATACTATAAATATCATGTATAGAGTATAATGTCTCTCTTAGCTGTGTACTTAGGCACTATTTCATTGGAAGCAGAGCATACTTAGAAATATTTTCCATAACGACAACTTTGAGATTATACATGACTTAAAATGTGAAATAGTTCAAGACACAATTGCACACCTAAATAGAAAAGCAACTGCAGAAGCACAATATCATATTTATAATAAATTGCATGCAATTTTACAGGCACATAATTTCACTTCTAGTGACCAAGTGTATTTCCTCCCATTTGCACACCCATTGTTGTACTAGGACAGTAGTTTGTGCATCTCTTTCATGTGAGCAAATAAAGGAGGCTTTGTAGAGAATTGCAAAATCAGTTGTGTCTTAAAAGGAACAAGAGTCAGATGCCTTTTATTCTGAATGAATACACACTTGGCAGGTAACCTGATGGACCCTAGTTGGATACCGAATAGCAAAAGATCTAAAAGTGATGAAATGTGAAAAAAAAAAATTACCTTTTCGTTCTCATGGTTATATTTAATGCCTTGAAAATGTTAATTGAAGCTTGGCTATAAGTTTCTAGTGAGTGTGTGAGGGTGGTCCAGAGGCTGTATCTCTGAAATAGGAGGGAAATCCTTTGCAAGTGCTTCTATAGGCAGAGGGAAGCTTGTGCACCGTGGAGGCTTCTTGAGTTTTGAATCCATTTTTCAAGTGGATTTCCATTGTTCAGATAACATTTTCATTTGCTCTCCTGTTTCTGGATTTGGTAAGAACTTGCCTAAGAAGGGCCCAGTACAGTTCAATTTTCAAAAATTACTACATTGAGAAAAGCAGTCATTCTCCAGAGCAAACACATAATCTCATACACGAAACACACCTTGGATTTTACTCATTTCTCACTGACATAAGGTGTAATTTAGCTGTCTGAAATGGAGTCATTCATGATGTACGTCAGAAGAGCTATTTTTAACACACTCACAGGCACACACATGCACAAAGAGCCAAATGACATTGAATTTTTTCACGTTCACTCCCCAGTGCTGTTGCATACATCCTCGGTGGCATTATTAAGTGGAGCTTTTCAAACAGATGAAGTATGTTACTTACTGTGGCTAAACTGTAATGAAAGAAGAGATGGCTGTTTGCCAGTGAATGGTGTGTAGCTTGTAGAAGCATGTAATTACATAAATCACAAACATATGCAGAAGATGTTTTCTCTTTACATTTAACTGGTGTTGCCTGGAGTTATAGCTGCTTGCAACTCTATTTAATTACCATAATTATTTTAAATGTGTATATCTGGCAATCTTTGAGCTTTATGAGAATGTTATTCATACCTTATCTGCAAAAATCTAGAGGGTCCCCTTCTTCCCCAAGGGGCTGCAGTAACCAGGTTTCTCCAGATTTCAGGCATAGGATGGCTGTTATGTTTATACCTTTACTTTGATTTACATGTTTTTTAAAAAACCTGAGCCTCTGAAACTAATCAGATCTTGAAATCTCAGTAGACGCTATAATTTCCTGGTAGGAAATTAAGCATTGTACATTGTTTGTGGAAAGAAAGTACCTGGAGAGGTCCTGATTAATTTCTTTTACCTCTTAATTTGCTGACTGTGTAAATGTTGTTTGGCCAAACAGGTTGACAAGCATCTAGAAAAGGTATTGATTGTGTTAAAATGGATACTTTCTGTGGGAAATGTTAAAAAAACCCTGATAGACCAGTTAGGATTTCACAGCTTATTTTGTCAAGCAGTGAAATGAGTTGGAGTGAAGGATTTTTCTAAATTCTCTTTTGCACTAGTGCAAGCCCAATTCAAATAGTTGATGCTAAAGGAGTTGCCCTAGAAACACCACAGTGTAACACAGGTTTTTTGTGTCTTCTCTCGTGTATGTCAGTTTTGTGTTGGCTTTGTGGCATTTGATATTGGTTGAGTTACTCATGGCTCAGACCAATACAAAAGGGAGAAGACATGAACACTGATATATAGGATGACTGGCCAATGTAGACACACCTAGGTTTGCCCTCACTAATGTAAAGAGGTGAGTATAGAACTCCTGCAGTTGAATCCATTGGAGGTGATGAAACACCCAGGAATAAGAAATCTGATAGCAAAATAACCTCAAAAGGCCAAGCAGTAGGAACCATAGGCAACTGTCACACACAAATGATGAAGAATTACTGTTACAGAATCCTTGTGCACTGAAAGACCAAGAGGGGCAGGTTTTGTGAGAAAAAAATCAGTTCAGGTCTGCATTTAGAAAAACACATATTTATGGACAAATGAGCTGTGTTACAAAAACCAGTCAATCATACATCTGAATGTAAAGATAGTGAAGTCGCAAAGGGTTCATATTACACTGAAACAAGAAATAGCTATTATTAGAAAATTTAGAAGTCTAGTCCCAGAAATTAGGTAAATATAAATAAATACCCAATGGAGAATCAGGCTGAGCAAGACAGTTCTTTTACTTCATTCAATGTCAGGGAAATATGGTAATTGTTTGCACCTTGTCTCTTTTGTCAACTACTGTAGTTAACCTTGCAAGTGATGCCTCCTTAAGAGCTTTTGTAAGTCATGAGATTGTTTTTCTTTGGTTATAGTGTGACATGCCAGCTGTAGATCATATGTGCAGTTTTGTGACATGGCTTAGTCTTTTCTTCCACCACCCAAGAGGCAACATATACAAAGCAGTATTGTCAGAGATCAGTTGCTGCAATCTCTTGTGGAAAAAAAAAAAAAAAAAAAAAAAAGAAAGGGAAGCCTCTGGAATGCCAGGGAACAATACACTTTCCACAACAGAGACTGGTTTATTTAATAACCACAAATTATTTCAGGTAATTTGGCACCAATTTAATTGCACCCACAAGAATGCCCTCAACAACAACAACAAAAAGAAGTAACAAAAGAACCACCCCTACTACCAACCCTGTCAGGATGAAATGAAGGCAGAGTTTCCATTCATTAAATTATGATTAGCCTTGCTAATACCTTGTCTATCAAATCCACATTCCGTGCTGCAGACACATAAAAGAGAAACATGTATGTGATGTTTTGAAAAGGAAGCTGATGGAAAGTGATGTTTCTCCCATGCATTAGAATGACAATAAAACTCTTCAGATGATGGTGCACACTAAAACAGTCATTAAAAATGCAGGCTATGAACAGCTGAAATCAAAATCAAGCCAAGACATTGTCAGTTGATGTCTTTCATTAATCCAAAAGGCAAAATGTCCTAACTTTGAGGAGCAATTATTCTCAATTTTTTTTGTAGATTTCATTCTGCTCTATTTCATTTCAAGTATTTCCAAATCTCTGTGTGATTGAAAGACTCTGATGGTTGCATTCACCTACCAACTCTGTAGTATCAGCATCTATACAGACAATGATATATGTCCTGTCAGTAGGTTACAAAGCTCTTTACTGAAGAGTAGAAGAATGTGGGAATTGGAAATCCCCCTAGTTTTGCCTCTAGGAAGAATAAATCTCGGCCATTTCAGAGAGTGAAACTAATCATGGACATTTGAAAGATATGTTTTAAAAGCTGATGTTGCAGAGCTGGTGTGAGTTCCATTGAATTCAAGCGGGTTGGGTTCCCCCCAGCACAGTGGAGAAATCTCCTCCTGGTCTCCCTGAAATGCTTTTACCTGCAGTTGATCAAAGGAAGTGCAACAGGGAGAACAAAACTCTTTATGAGAAAGCCTTTGTACATCTCCTGATGAAAGCAATGCTCACTGTGGCTGTTTTTACAGGGAGATTTTACCCTTCTGTGGGCCAGAGGAGAGCCTACAAGCCAAGCTTTAAAACAAAATCCCTGTCTAAAATAAGGAAAAAAATTTATGCAAATTGAGTCGATATGATTATTCCTTAAATGTGAGAATCATTTTGTTTGTACCTGATCAAGGATTCCTTAAGATAAAACAAAAAGATCTGATTTGAAGACAGAAGGAGACCATGGTCATTGTTCATTTTTCTCAGACTACCTTCTATCAATCTTTCCAGCTTTGTGACAACTGGTGATTTTGGATCTCATCATTGCATTCTCCAAAAAAGTGTATCTCAGTATAGATTTCCTTTATCTTTGAGTATACCTCAGACAGTTGCATGTGTTTGGGGTTTTTTAAATCTTATTCCTTAAAATTCTTTTTTAAATTCCTTTAATTCTTTTAAATTCTTTCAAAAGAATTCAAAAAATTATTTTAAAATCGTATTCTTTAAAAATCCTATTAGAATTCCTGTATCTCTTCAGCCAGGCCTTTCAGTGACCAGCTACATAAATACTGCTACAATTAAACAGAAATTCTCAAATCTAAGTGATAAGAATTTGATACTATAGACAGTGTCAGTCTGGATTTTATTTTGTTTGCAAAGGATTTCTTTTTACCCTAACTGAAACTGTTGCGTGATTGAGGGAGAGAGGAGAAAGAAAATAGATTTTGCATGTTAACAATAACAATTAGATAAGTGTGAGATGAAACATTACATCAGGAACTACCTAACTTCATTCAAGCCCACCAGTTTGTCATAAAGTTTGCAAGACATTTGATCTTCTGTTAGAAATACATGATAAATTCTCCATTTTAAAGTTATACCCATACAATGAGGGGCCTTAGTACTTGAGAGCTGAAGTGAAAGGGGCTGGATGTGATCACAAATTGAACTGTAATGCAATCTGTGCTTTTTCAGTCAAGTTTTCCAGTGATGGTTGAGGTTGGCTAACGATTTCTTTCCTGTGCACTGCCCTAAGGATCTGTTCTCTTTCTCCAGGGCATCTTGGCAAGCGACTTGAAGATATTTAAAATCCCTAATTAAAGCCAGGTATTTCACTCACTTTTATTTTTAAAACATGAAAAAAAAAATTACTGAGCCAAAGTAAAAAAAAAAACAACAAATATTTTCCATTTGCCATTCATTACAGATGTGAGACAGCCATAAATATAGAAATAGTCAGCTGCAGGTGTAACCTAGTTCTGTTGTGTAATGCACACTTTGTTCCTACAACATTACTAAAAATGGTCTGTCTGGCTAATAAATAGCACTACCGTTACGCAGTAAAAGGTGAAAATTAATGTGAATGCTGCTGGTGAGTTAGCCATATTAACAAGCCAATCATGTAGTATTAGCAGTTATAATGGGGAACAACATAAACTTTTAAGAGCTTCTGCAAAAGCTTTCAGTCCTATCAGTGTTGGGAATTTAAAATTAGTGCTGTCCAGTCACTTTATTTCTTTAAATTTGGGAGGAAAGGTATGTAGGAAGTTTTAAAAGAAAGTCACTGGCATCTGCATCTGAAAATATAAATATAAATAAATAAATTTAGTCCAGCCCACATATATCCAGCCCACTATTGTTTCAGATGCTCTTCTGGTAAAGCTCTCTTGACTTCATCAAAGGTTCTGGCCCATGCATGATAACCTTGGATAGCTAACTGATAAAGAACTGATAACCCCTTACTGATAGTAAAATCTTTTTCCACACCAGATCAAGAAGGGAGTGTAATCTGAAATGGCACTGAGTAAAGGGAGACAATAAACAAACAAAAGACTAATTGATTTCTTCTACTTAGACACAGAGCTATGTCTGACCAACAGCCCATCTGGCCCCATGTCCTCTTGCTGCTGTTGCTTTGGGAGAAATTTAAAACCAGACCACATCTCCAGTATTTCCTCCCTGGAGCTTCTTTCCAGATTGTGTCAACGTTTGAGGGGTTTTCTGAAATAGATGTACATTGGCCATTGTGGGTAATACCCAGTAACAGATCTATCATCTCCAAATTATCTAATCCTTCTCTGAATCCGATTTGGTCCCCAGTACCAGTGAGCACTGCAATTGAATTGTGTGAAATGCAGCGTGCTGAGAGTTACAGCCTTTGCCAGGGGGGCTCATAGGTCCCACTTGGATGGGAACAACAGCACAGACTTGCTGTTGTGTGCAGTCCTAGAATGCCTGCCTCAATATCCTGCACATCTGGGGAGAAACCACATGCAGCGTGGCCCAAGACGATAAGTAGGACGATGGGAACCTGCCTGATTAGTAACATATTTTGTGGGTTGCTTATATTTAAGTCAAATGTGCTAATTCTCCTCTCTGTCTTTCCTCTATTCTTTTAATTTTATTCTTGGCTGCAGAAAAGTCACTAAAGAAAAATGTACCTTGAAAGGCAGCTTGTTATGCTTGGCAATACTTTATTATGTTGCTGTGCCTCTGCATCATATTTGATCTGAACTTACTTCATAGTAGTAAGGAGATAAGTAGGAGATAAGTAGATTAAAAAGAAAATTAATTGGAAATATTTCTATTTCATGTATTGGCTATTAACACACATCAGAGGGTAAAAACTGTTAACACACATCAGAGAGTAAAAATTAAAAGACAAATGTCTGTCAACTTTTAAAAGCAAGTCTGCTCTCAAATCTAGTGATTTGAGTTCCTGTGGAAACTTCCCAATGGCATTCCTAACCTGCCTGAACAAGATCATATGGAAGAACTGATAGTCATTTTATTCTGCTCCATACTTCTGAAATTATTGCAGTGAAAATTTTGCATTTCCCAAAGTCAAGTGGCTACGAGTTTGTACTGCAACTGCATTTTTAATTAGTTTATCAGTTCTGTGTTAGGATGCGTATTGTGGTGAAGAGGAGAAGGAAGAGGGAATTGAGTTATTACTTATTTATAAAGTGATTCTGATTTCAGTCAAGCTAATGTCAAAGTTGGGAGTTCAATGGAAGCTGATTAAACCCTAAGAATGCATTGTTATTGCTTGTGATTAACAAGCAAAGAGGCAACTTCAAAAATTTCTTGCCTCCAGTCCCTCGTAGCAGCTTTGACCTGCTTTGGTTGGGAGTGCTGCTGCCCAAGAACGCTCCACTGTTTTCAAGAGTGGGGCCAGAAGAGGTGGATCCTGTCAGGAGCAGGGCCCCACAGGGCAATTCCTCTTTTCCCCCAGCTGTGCTCCCGTGGGCTGTGATCCTTGCTCTGAACCAGAGCAGGAGGCAGTGGTGCCATTTTTCATGGCAGGCATGGCACTCGCTGAGGAAGGCGCAGGTCAGAATTTGCTGTCTCTGGGTTTAACAGCTGCTTTGGGAAATGGCTGTGATTTTACAAGCCAGCTCCACTAAAGCAGACAAAACTGCCCTTGGTAGTCTCTGCTTTGATTTGCAGTTTAAAGCTATTGAATTTCCATGGCTGAATTTAGTATGGTCCCCTAGTGAAACCCAGGTGAAATGTTGCTGCCAGGAGGTATCAGCTGGGAAAGAAAGGACAAGTTGCGCAAGGAGACAGGCTTGGAAGTACCCCAGAGGGGCAAGAGCCCATATGAGCTACTGCTTCTTGAATTATCTTCTCTGATGCCTGAGGTGAAGTATGCATCTTTCAAGAAAGCAGACTGCAGAGAAATGCCTTGCTGATTTTGCAGTGCTAATGCTGCCCTGAGTTTAAACATTTGATCACCCATCCCTGCTCACACAGTATCTGTGAAATTTCATTGAAGAGAATGACACAGAGCCGAACCAGCTTTTGGCACTGTGAAGGATGAAGACAGCATATTGTAGTCTGAGGCTCCTGGGCCTGAAGTTTCTGAGTTTCTAGACTCAGTTTCTTCATGATGTTTTGGTTCAGGAAGACCTGGTTCTCACAGGCTTGACATAAACATTGCCAGTGTTGTTGTAACAAGAGTGATGTTTTGGATTCCTGTCTGTGGGATGGACCTTTTCTCTGTTTGGTTTTGGGCCAGTGGGATGAAGAGTTCTGGAACTCTTCTGACCAGTGACATGGCCTGCTCAAGAAAATAGATAAAGGGAGTCAGGTTTTGAACAAGGATTGGAGTCAGATGCAGTTTTCATAAACGAGGTTCGTGTCGTTTGTCACTCGCCCACAGCGACAGCATATCATGGGTGCGGTAGTGCTTTTATGCCTCTTGTTGTATTCTGGAGTTTGTAGCAGTCACAGAAGCAATTTACTGTTCTATTTAGAAAGGAAATAGCTATAAATCATAGCTAAGGTAGTTCATAAGTCCTATAAAGTGTAATTAAGAATTATCAGTGTCCTAAACAATCTTCCACTCTAGACACTGCATGCCACAAGAGGTGCTTCCAAATTCATTCTTCAGTTATAACTGAATTGGCAGGAAACACCCCAGAGAAAACAACATTGTTCTAGCTGTATGACTTATAAGGTGTTTTCTGGATACTTTAGGAAATAGTTACTGACTGGCCTAAAAATAAACACAAGAATTGTTTTTATGTTGGAAAGATGGCTTTTGTAAAAAACATGTGCTAGACAATGTCTACATGACTAGTGAGCTAACCTAGTATTTTTCATTGACATGTCATCTCCATGTTCTTCATCTTTCCACTAACTTTTCACTCTTTTTTTTTTTTTTTTTTTTTTTTTTTTACCTCCAGGAAAAGAGCAGGAATTTAACCTAGTTTGCTGCAGAGAAAAAATGACAAAGCTGAGCAAAATATACTTTTCTAAAATACATTACTGAAAACAAAACTGGAAAATAGTAAAGTGGGAAAGAGATAGGGCCATTTTTAAAAGTCAGAGAGAGAAAAAAAGGAGTGATAGAAAGGTAAAATGAAAGGAGAGGACATGGTAAAAGAGTTGATACACAGACAAAATGTAGTAGCAATAAAGAGAAGATTGTGAGAAAAGGTCGTAACAAAGAGATGGGAAAATAATCACAGGCAGAAATTAAAGAGAAAATTAAAAAATATAAAATAAAATAACAGGAGGTGGAAGGAGAGCTGGAGAGGAAATGGGAAAATAAGGGAAGGAAAAGAGAGTTGTATGTAATTAACAAGTGTTGCTACCTTTTCTCAGAGGGAAGTTGATGCAGGGCAGTCAGGCCACTTAGGGTTACAGCATGGAGATTTAGAGGGGCACTGCCTTTTTTCCCCTGATTTTTAGAGCACTCTTCAAGTATTTTTAGGCAATGACTAGCATAACAAGGGACAGAAGAGAATGTTTAAAACCTGTAATGTGTGCTTGAAAGTGAAATACAGATACAGCAGCCCCTCCAGAGGAGGTCCCCATCAAGCATGGCAGGCAGTGTGGGCAGTGACATCCCTAAATTGTTCTGAATTCCAACCTCTACTTCCAGCACTTGCAGTGTTTACTCTTACTGCAGTATATTTTACAGAAAAAAAAAAAAATCAGCTGGGGTTGTTGGGCTGCTTTGTAGGGCTGCAGAGGGTTACAAATAATCCTAATACTCCATACTCTGGCTTTTCTGGGGAGACCTGTCTCTGTGGTGACAAGGTGTGTCAGTGTGAACATGACAGCGAGCTATGAGATGTGGGAAGCCACTGGAAAACAAGACTCTTTCCCCTCCATTTTAAAGCTCATATTTTCATGACAGAAGTCTAACATTGGTGTGGTCACTGCTTCAAAGTGTTTTCTGTAGGTGGCTTTAATAAGTAATATTTTAAAATGTGAATTGCAAGCTCTTTAATGAGTTTTGAGCAAATTTTGTGCTGAAATGTGTAACAGTAACACTCTTGCCCTGCAGTGAGGTCACCAGGAACAAGTCCTGGACAGGCTTTTTTGCTGAGCATTAGTTACCTTTGACTTCCAAAGCTCAGAAGAAGGTTAGTTTTTATGGGTTTAAATAAAAGGAGCTCTTTTTTAATCATCCATCAAGCTTGAGAGTGTTACAGTGTCCTGTCTGATTGGACAATTTTGAAGGATATAATACAGTAGACCGAGAGAGAGTGGTGCACGTCAGAGGTTTGTGAGGAATGACAGCTTGGATTAATTCTGCCTGATTTCAAATTGAATCCAGAACACACACCTTTCTTTCATGGTTTATTTTTTTTTAACTCTGAAGGCTCACAAGACTTGGGCTCACAGGTCCCTGCTGCAGAGTACAGCAGCCAGTGACACACCAACCCCAGCATCACAAAGGGGAGCCCTTGCCATGGCAGGTGAGGTCTCCTGATCAGCACAGGAACCTCTTCCTCGGGCCAAGAGGAAGGCTCCATCCACAGCACCTGAAATATTTCTGACCTGCAACCCAAACATAATAAAGGTGTGAAGATTAGAAATGGGAAACACCACAGCTCTGATAGCCAAAGCAAACAGAAAAGAGCTGAGTAGTTATGGCTTCAAAATAGCCTGTTCCTCAGTCCTTTTTGTGTTTCACTGCATCCTCACAGACACCAGCCCACATACTCCAAAAACCCCAAACGGGTCTTAAAATAACGAAAAGAAGGAAAACCCAAAACTTCTGTTGGTCAGAGATGACTTCTCGGTCCTAGATTCTCTACTACCTTAACATGTTTTGTTTTTCTTGTTGCTTTTCTCTATGTTTGATTTGGGAGGGGGAGATGTTTTTTGTTTCAACCTTTCCTGTTCTTTTGTCTCAGTTTTTCCAAAGTACCAAACAAAAAGTCAGGTAATTAATTTTGTTCTACTCTTATTTTATAAACCACTGTCTTCTTAATTTAATGCTAAAAGAGAAAATACCCAGAATTAATGTGGGCTATGATGTGATTTTTCCAGCACGCTCACAATCATCAGGGAGATTATTACTGGTGCTTGATTAAATAGCTCAAGTTTACAGTGATTTTTCTGAGAAAATCTAGACAACAGATGGATTCAGTCTTTACTTTCTCTCAACATTTCTATATGTAAGCCCTTTGCTACATTTACACCTTGGGAAAAAAAAAATAAGAAAGAAATTTGAAGTTAAGCTTGTTACATTTATCTAGAAAAGTAGAGAGATGATGCTTTTGAATTCGTCTACTCTCTTGAATAAGAAACCAAAGTCTGCTTAAAAACCCAGGTACACTTCACCTAAAATTTACCTATGTGCTCTTTGTTGCCAAGAATGGAATGCATTAAGGACAAAAAGGTGGTCTGTCACAGAAGGGCTGGCAGTGCAAACACCCCAGACCTCTGTCTTCTCTCCATACCTGCCCACATCTGCAGACATGTGCATGAACAAATCTGGCTGCTCACATTTTTTTAGAACCCCTGCTACAGGGCAGCCACTTCGTCTAAAAATTACTTTTCAAATAATTTGGGTGCCTCATTTTTTGCATTATCTATTTAACTCCAGGTTCAGTGGCTGCTGAGCACAGAAGCCTCTGAAAAGAAGTAATCATGTTTATCTCACTGCATTTATTTAACTAACAAAAAAGGCACCCAGATTGCATTTGGGGGCAGGTTTGGAAATATGAAGTTTTCTTCTACTTGATTTTGCTCGGCTAAACTTAGTAGAATCATGCAGATTCCCCTAACTTTGAACTCCATGTGGAGCTGTAAAAACCATGCTTTGCTTTAAAAGTTCCCTGGTCTCTCAGCCACAGCCCTTTCTGGTGTGTGCATCCTGGCATCTCAAATCAGCGAGCACTGAACACTATGGGGCTGATCCAGAGAAGCATTCCTGCAAATGTTTGATTTCAGGTCTTGTTGAGGACCAGGTCCTGAAAACATAAAGCTAATCACACATTCATCTGCTTTATTGGACCGAGACCAGGGCACAAGGGCTCAGAGATGGAGCTGTCCGTGCTGTGGTGACAAACATCTGCACCTTGCCTCACAGGCTCCATGCTCCTCTCGGCTATTTTAGGACAGGTTAGGTACTGGAGCTGGGCGGAGAGGGATGGTTTATTATGTGAAAAAAGGTCAGAAGTTTGCCTGCTTGCTCAAATCAGCCAAATCTGGTTTTAATCTATGAGAACACACCGAAACACCCTCTTGGAGAAAAAGGTATGTTTTGTTTTCCTGACCACCGTTTTCCCTGGTGGCAAGTTTCTCATTCAAAATTATATCCGCAGCTTTGTTTATGGGACTTTACAGAAGGCTTTGTATGGGTTAGAGAAGGGAGGGAATACTCCCATATGCAGAAACACAGAACCCATTAAAACACACGAGGCTCTGCTGGTTTCCCTCCCCAGCTGCTACTAAGTTTATTTGCAGGCTGCAGCTTGGAAAAGGGGCTGCGGCCCATCTGCGGCACATATGTGGGAATTAATTTCCAGCATAGCCACAGGAGTGTGGGCCCAGCAGACCCTTCCCTAACCTCCCCTCACATTCCCCTCCACGCTGACTTACTGGGAGCCAGCGCGGCCGGCGAGGGCGGCAGTGTCGCGGGCACCAGGGGCAGGGCTCAGCGGCGGCGCTGCCCCTCCGGGGACCGCCGGCATACCCGGCCCAGCCGGGGGCTACACAGCACGGCGAGCCCTGAGCGGGCCCAGGAGGGGCGAGTGTCCCCCGGAGCAAAGCTGGCGGCATCCCGAGTGCCGGACATCCCGAGTGCCGGGCATCCCGAGAGCCGGGCATCCCGAGAGCCGGACATCCCGGGAGCCGGGCATCCCGAGTGCCGGGCATCCCGAGAGCCGGGCATCCCGAGAGCCGGACATCCCGAGTGCCGGGCATCCCGAGAGCCGGGCATCCCGAGAGCCGGGCATCCCGGGAGCCGGGCATCCCGAGAGCCGGGCATCCCGAGAGCCGGGCATCCCGAGAGCCGGGCATCCCCGGGAGCCGGACATCCCGGGAGCCGGGCATCCCGAGAGCCGGGCATCCCGGGAGCCGGGCATCCCGAGAGCCGGACATCCCGGGAGCCGAGCCGGGCATCCCGGGAGCCGGGCCGGGCTGTGAGAGCCCGGCCCGAGAGCCCGTCCTGCGAGCCCGTCCTGCGAGCCCGTCCTGCGAGCCCGTCCTGCTGCTCCCGGGCACTGAGCAGGGCGAGCGAGCATCCCGGCGCAGATATCAAAGCCCCGAGGTGACACTCGGGCAGGGAAAGGAGATGGGATTGCTTAAATCAGCTCTCCTTCCCATATTGTCTTCTGCACAGGAGGAGCAAGTCGGTTTCTTTTTATGCTTTAGGCCTGGCTGGTAAATGTTGGGAAGGGTTGTCTTGGAGTGGGAAGTGCAAAGACATCATCTTTTAAACTTCTGTTAAAGAGAAATTGTAAGAAAGTAGGAAAAAGAGGAGATGTCTGTAACTGCAGTCAAAGTGTTTGTGAAGTTCATCCTGAGAGGAAAGGCCTGAGGTTTTGGGGGCTCCTAACTCATTCACACATACAGGAACATTAGAAAAAGCAGTTAGTTTTTAAGTGAATAACCAGACTAATGAGGGACACTGTTTTAAAACAAATGATTGTATAGGAAGTACCTGCAGGTCAAATGTCAGCAGGCAAACTAACTCTACCTTAAATGTTTTTAGACATTTTAGTAGTTTGATAAATATCCATTTCCATGTCTATCTGTCTGTTGTTCATCTGAGTATCTTGGCCCCCAGGGCCATCTCTGCCCAAAAGCTAAAGTCACATTTAAAGTAAGCAAGCAGTGACTTCTGAATAAAAAATAACAAAGTCACATGCTGAATAAGATATGAAATGGTGACACTGACTTTAACCTTCAGGTTTGTTTCGTTAACACTGAGTGCTTTAGAAGAAATGGTTTTCTCTTTTCTTTTCATACCAATTCATTTTTATCAAGAATTTTGACCAATAATTTATTTTGGTAAACTTCCAAGTATCTAGAAGCAATAAATTTGGCAAAAGTGTTTTGCTTTCCTTAAATGCATGCAGAGATACTGAGGTGCAGTTCGTGGCTGTGGGAGCTGCTGCTGTGGCCCCACATCCCACAGCATTTTCCTGGGGGGTAAGCCCGTCTCCCACTGCTGTCTCAGCGTGTTGGGCTTCTAAAGAGAACTCCAGAGATACCCATTCAAACTCCCAGATGTGGACAATGGGATGTGGCAGCTGCTGGGGACATGGGCTGCTGTTTCAGGCTGCTGCAGAGAGGAGCTGGCCATTCCAAGGTGCCAAGGGGGCTTGCTGGGAGCTCGCCTCCCTCCCTCCCTCCCTCCCTCCCTCCCTCCCTCCTGCCTCCAGCTCAGTGCTTTCCTTACCACTCACAGCTCCTCCTCAGTTCTGCCTCACCAGTTTTCCTTACCACCTTAAAAGAGAAGGATTAAGTATTTATTTAGGATATGTATTTTTCCAAAATAAATGAAAAGGGAATGGTTTACCTTGGAGTCTGGGAGTTTGGCCTGTAAATAACCATCTCTAATACCTCTCCCCTTTGCTGTCATAAACCAAGGTCTAGTCCTCTGGTCTTCAGAGAGAAAACCCTTATTCACTCTGCTGTTAGCCACCACCTAATTTATTTCTTTTCCATGGCTCTTAGTATTGAACGTAAGTTTGGTTTTGAGGCTGAGAGGAAAGATGGGTTTAGTATTGGCTCTAATCATGTATTTTACCTCAAGCCACTGACACAAACATTTATTTGCTCAAGGATCACCAGAGAAGTGGTTGAAAAGCACCTAAAGATTTTAATTGGAGTTTGATTCACATTGATATTCAAGAATTCAGATGATCCTTTTATCAGAAGAAGGAAAGCCTTAAAATACTGAATTGAAAATAACATAGGCAAAATCTTTCTTGTGGTATTTACAAAACTTTCTGGTCTGGGCAAAAATTCCGGGGAAGATGACTTCCCTTTGTAATTGTACCACTTCTCTGCTAAATTTGGGAACTAAAAGCAAAAGAAACAAATTTTTTACTTTTTAATTCAAAATGGTCCAAAGCTAAGTAATGTGACTTTCTATATTCGCTATAGAGGAAAGTGCTCTCAAGGTCTAGAGTTCACCCCAACCGTAACTTGTGTGACAGCTGCAAGTTTGTGTTTCTAGGATTCCACCTCGAGTAAATACTTGTTATTTGTATGGATTTTTTTGTAGAGATGATGGAGTCAAAATGACTGCTTTGCTTCTGCTGTATGTGTCTTGGAGCTGGATTTTTCTATGAAGTCTGTGGAAGCTTGTTACCATGTTAAATGCCCAGCTTTCATTAAATCCACACCTGAAGGGTAAGTAAATGAATCCTGAATTTCACATTTGAAGGTATGTGTGCTTTTCATGGATTTATGCCAGCTAGATTTTAGATTTAAAGAAACATTGTCATAACTTTAACCACACTGTGGCTAGGCCAAACCTCAAAGATCTTGTTCCGAGGGCCACTGCCCTTTGAAGTGGCACCACTGACAGTTTTAGCTACTGTAGGTATTTATGAGGTACAAAATTATAAAGTAAACAGGCATAAAATGTTATTTTAACAGCATACAAACATCACCAAGCTGATTATATTCTTGAGTTCCAAGCATTAGTTTACTCAATTTGATTTTTGTTTTCTCTCATCTCTTCTCTTTTTCCCTTTTCTCTTCTTTTTTTTTTCTTCTGTATGAACCTGTCCTGAAGAACCAAAGAAGCAGTATTTGCCAACTGCAATAGGAAATCTCTACCAGCTCAGGTATATATGTTTACTATGCATTGAACTCACAGCTCTTTAGTACTATGTGTTTAGCCTCCAAAGTAGTTGGAGAATTATCTGTGCATTTTCCACATTGTTTTCAGTGTGCTGCTTTGTTTGATGGTGGTTTATTAATGATACCTGTGATTTATTACTGTCACTTTATTAGATTATTTGCAAATCGGTGACAAAGCACTATGTGGATCATGCCTTGTTAGTCATAAAAGCACTCAAGAAGCCATGAAAATCAGTTAAGCTTGAACCTATTGAAAGAAAGAGCATAGTGCTCTCTATTGATCAGTAGCCTTTAGATATAGTAGTACTTTTGTAGCACTGTCAAATAGTGTTTTCCTTTGGATCTGATAAATTACACTCTTTTGTACCAGTGGTTTGAGATTGGGCATAAAAAATTCTTGAACAAGTATTTCCTTCAGCTCTAGTACTGGGGTGAACTTACATGCCCGAGGCAGCTAAATGTTATAAGAAAAACTGATATTTGCTCTCCCAACACAGTTTTGACCATTAAGTTAATATTGATCTAACTTTCATATGTGGCAGGAGATTGAGGCTCAATTGCAAATGATTTGTAGAATATTTTTATAGCTTGTGTGCATGATACATGCAGTCTCTTCTCATGTGGATACACATATGCACATTTGGATTGTAGCTAATTTCTTTATAAATACAGATTGATTTCTGAGTTTCTTATTGAACAGGCAAATATGCAAGATTAATTTTTTTATTTGTTGTTGAAGTGAACTGTGTTTTTCTATTTACAATATCAGTTCTTGATTTCCTCCTTTGCAGCTTGTACAGTCCTTTACACAAAACCAGAGTTGGGTTGTAGGCAAATGTTACTGTTTTAATTGGATGAAGTTAAAGGCAGAGTTTGTGGTGCAGCAGGCCCCAAGTCTTACATCTGTGTCATTCTCTGAAGGACATCCCTATTAATACTCAGATCCCTATTAACAGTCAGATGTTTTGGAGGTGTTCCCTAGGATATTCCTCTGGATTAGACTCACTTTCTCCTTCCATCCAGTCCTCTTACTTGGAAGAAAAATTATCAGAAGAATGAGTCCAGTAGCCTATTTTATTAACAGAATTAGGGACAATAGATTTTCATCAGCTTTTTTCTTTTTTTTTTTTCCTTTGATGTTTTCTAATGCTCCTTCATCTTCCTTCAGGGTTTGCTCAGGTTGTTGCTGTTTGAATTAATTCTTCTCAAATGACCCTGATCTAGGCAATAGTAGCCAAAACCTCTGGGGTCTGCTTGGCAGCACTGAAGAACAGTGACAGTAGTTTGAACATCAGCAGTGCTCTGCTCTGCAAAATAAGGAAAAGGTTCCATTGAACTCAATATCAGATTTCTTAGCTGTTTTTGCAGCTACAGGAAAAATGCAGTCACATTTCCATCTAACACTCAAAGAAGAAGCAGTGTTTGGTGAAAAGTTTGTCCCAGTGTTTTTCATCTTTCATGCACAAAAGGATTCAGTTCCCTACTTCTCCTAAAGACAACAGCTATGAAGGCTGAGAACTGAATTTAGAAAATACAGATATCAGTAGAAATACAGTAAGCACGGTTTTCTCTGACTGGAAAGGCTTGGGTACAAGGCAAAGGAAGATTTTATGCATTTTTACTTAAAGATTCTATTTTCCAGCCTCTCTTAAACATCTGTTTTGTGACTGACTCTGGAGACTCCAGTTGTAACAGCTCTTCTATTCCAGCCAAACACCTCAGTGGGTTAACCAGCAGTGACAATTTTGGACACACAAATAAAAACTGTTTGCTAAGGTGGGTGAACTGTGTCCTGTCTGTTGATTTAGCTACTGAATTCACTATAGAATGCTTTCAGTTGATATTTTGACTCTTTAAGTCTTTTCAGTTACTTCTGAATGAATTAATATAAAATTTTCTTATATTAAGCTGATTCAAAAGCTCTCTTGGCAACACTGCAACACAGTGACCACCTAAAAAGTAAATGAAAACATAGCTAAAAAAGCTCAAAGCTTAGTAACATCTGCAGTACATTAAGAAAGGTTTCATAGCTCTAACACATGATCCAAGTGCCAGCATCCTTGCAGAATGTCTTTTACTGCAGCCTGATTTTGCTCTGGTCTTTCTCAGGGCTGGCTTAAAGGGCAAGTAGTCTCTAATGACCACATTAATTGAACCAACAGAATAGATTAAGGAGGGGGAAGTGATTACCATCTCAAATCACTAATTTCTATGTAAATTTTTACATTAAATGGATCTAAATTAGTATCTAACTCAATAAATGCTTCTTATTCTAAGAAGGCAACCATAATTGAGTTTAAAAATTGCAGAAGTCTGGCTGAAAATTTCTAGCTACAAAATATTTTGAGGTTAAATAAAATAATTTCTTGTGACTGTGTAGCAATTCTGATAAAAAGATCTCTCTGGCAGCTGTCATAAGAGCAGAGTCACTGCACTTTAAATGTCATCCCATCATTTAAATCTTTAATAATAATTTCATTTTCTGTGGACAATACTGAAATACTGTCAATACCTAGACGAGTCAAATAATGATACCCCCACCCAATCATGTTTTGATGAAACAGAAGAGATCATAGCATGACTTGACATAGAAACCATGTAAACTGGGCTTAAAGATAGTTTGATCAGGAAAGCTTTCCATTCTTTTGCTTGCAGCTTTCAAGGTATCTGTAATCATATATCCTTAGCTTCTCAGAATTATTTCATCTCTGTGACAATTTCAGAGAAGCCATGTGTGTGCAGAGCCTCTCATTTTTATGTGACATACTCACATCCCAATTGGAGACTCAGTCCATCCGTGCTGCCTGGAGAGAGCAAGGGGCAGTAACAAGCAGTGGATATTATTCTGTTCCTGTTGAGTAATATCCCACCCTATGGCCTGTCCTGCAGGAAGTAAAACCCAAACAAACCCAAAGGAAAAAGAAGGGCAAAATAAAATCCAGAAAGAAAGAAAGGGGTTTCCCTTTCTTTTCCTCTAATAAGTTGTGTCTTTTTATATCCTCACTTGGCTTCTACACTGCAAGTTTAAAAATTTTTACCTAGTGGTGTGTCTGTCATTACCTGCTCTGTTTGACTTAGAAGTTTCAGTAAAATTGAAACTCAGAAAGCTTCTTAAATATGGGAAAGGGTTGCCACTGTTGGCAGTGTGACAAGACCTAGCACATTGCTGGGACTTTATTAATAATAATAAATAGTAGCAAGATTGACAAGAGAGATGCCTGACTTGAACAGAGCTCCATGGCCTGGACAGTAAAAGCTTCTAAAGTAAGAGTTTGAGTAGTTGTTAGGAGATCAGTAACAGTCCAGGAAACTTACTTTATTGTTTCTCTCACTGAAAAAGTGCACTTACAGACACATAGCTTAAAAAAAAAAAAAAAAAAGATTTATTACTCAGCATAACCTGATCTGGCACAAAAGTAGTATTTTCTACTAATGCACTAAATTATAGAGGTAGCAAACAGTGTGTTTGATGGGTTCTGAATTACTATTCTTAAAATAAGTTACAACAAAAATTGGAATAGTGCTTCCTGAGAACCAGAAAGATGCACTCCATATTTTGTATCTCGTATATTTTCCTAGTTCTTGATTTGGGGACAAATTAAGGGTCTGACAGTCTTACTCTGGGTTAGTCAGAGCAAGACCCTCCTAAACTGCTCTGTCCATCTGTCACTCTTTGTGCCTCATGCAGGCTGCTTTTTATTCAGGGCTCTTTCTTGTACACCAGCTATGAAGAACTACCAACGTCTCTGATGATGGCTTTGCTAATATTTGTTTGTTATTATTATTATTATTATTTTCTTGCAGTAATATTGTGAAGTGAAAGTAGATTCTGGATCTGCTTAGCCTCCACTTCCCCAGGACTAGTCTAAAGAGAAGACTTCCATTGTTGCAGTGAAAATCTCTCAATACCAACTCCATTTGGTTAAGAAAAGAGAGCAGAAACATGAATGGGGTCGATTTCCTTAAGTAGTTTAGCACAATGCTGATGACAGGTCAGAAAAACCAAAGAATCTCACCAATATTCAAGTAGCTAACAAACCCGCCTTTGTGAATTTATTTCTTTTTTTTTTTGTATAGCAATGAGAAATAATTCCATCCATAAAACATTTACAAGAGATATGAGACTGTAAAAGATCTCTTGAATCTTTGAATCCACACCTCATTATTATGTTATTCCATGAGTAAAAAATATATTAATACTGCAATTTCTATATATTCTACATGAACCCATGAAGTTTCATCTTAAAATTAGCTACTCTTCTTGTACTCTGTTCTAGTATCATACTTTACTGAAGATTAGATACAATCCTGACATTTAATTTTTGTCGCACTAAATATTTTTATCATATTTTTATGGTTTTCAACACAGAAAAAGAACCCCCCAAATGCAATGTAGCCATGACACAAAGTAATGATTATGTCCATTAGAAAAGACACTTGTGTTGACATTGGAAAGGAGAGTGCAATCTTCAGACATCCACACCAGGATTTTGGGTAAAAACATTTCTATTAAAGGAAAACTAGGGTTGAGCTTGCTTTGATTATTTTTGATTTTCTTTCCCAAATAGAAAGTTCCAAAAAGGAGGCCAAATGAGTGCTATAAATTATTTTATAAGATGACTGTAGGTTGTATATTGCAAAACAAGTAAACCAAAAAAACCAGAAAGCTCTGGTATGAAGCAAATGAAAAACCCATTCCAGATGGAAAAGAGCTTGAGTCAGAGCTGCCCAGAGTCCAGAATGCTCTGTCAAAATTAGGTTATATTAGTGTAGTCTTGAAAAGGAGGTTTGGAAAAGAGGCAGAGTTAAACAGGAATTAAACTATGTTTGACAAGCTAAATGGAATACATTACCTAGCTCCAAATGGCTGTACAGTACTCCACAGTAATGGGTGTTTTGCTCAAAGCATAATAAGGAGAGAAAAAGGAAAATTATTTTATTTATCCAGACTATAATCAATCACTTCCAGGAAAAGAAGTCTTTCATTATTTTCTAGCAGCAATTGGAATTGTTAAATATATTATTTAGATGTACAAATTGCTTTGTGAAAGAATAAATGAAAAGTTATTAGAAAAACAAGATGGACAAAATTAATCTGTAAATTTCATAGCTATCCATAGTCGTTCTGCTGTCTTTGTGTCTCCATACATGCCTTTTTTCTTTATTATCTCTATAGTGCCAATAGTCATAAAAGCATGAAAGCAATTGAAAAGGTGGAGAAAAGGAATTTTTCTGAAGGAAAATTCTGAAGGAATTTTTTCTGAAGAAAAGGAATTTTTTCATCTGGTGACAGGTCCAGGCCCAGGCCCAAAGCCATAAAGGCCTTTCCTGAAACTTTTAAGACTGCAAAAGTATACAGAATTTTGCCAGATTACTTACTTCTGATGGAAATTCCCTAATGATATAGTTGATTTCTGGACAATGATAGGAATGGTTACATAAAGTGATGGTAGGAAAATGATCAGAAAATATTCTGCAGAGCTATAACATCCAAGAATTTCTCAGCGTTTAAAGTTGTATTGTCTTACCTGGTCATGAGAATAGTATCACTCCCAAATTTAAAGAGCAGGAAAGCTGAATCTCTGGAAGGTCAGTCTTGTTCTCATTGAAGTCAGCACTATAATGCCTGGAGACCATCCTTGGTATATAGAATGGAAGACCGAACACAGATCAGTAAGGATTTGATTTTACTTGTCAATGTGCACTTCATAAAAAAAAAATTAAAAAAAAGAATAAAAGAATTAGATAAATTATCCTTTATTTTCTAAGTGTGTTGCAATGCTCTGAAAGCCTCTTTACTCAGGAAGTACAAGAATAGGTTCAGTGTTTCTATCTTTCCTAGAACCTCTGGAGTCTTGGACCGAGGAAAAACCAGATGAGCCCAAACCAATCTCGCCAAGTGAAAAAAGAAAAAATAAAACCCAAGCAAAGCCAGGAAGTTAATGTCTGCACTAATTATTAGCTTCCAGGAGTCATTTGACATCCAGGAATTACCTACAGGCGATAATTGTGCCTAAATGCAAAGCTCTGTTACTTGGCAGAGTCTCTGGAAGGCCCTTGCACAGGTTGCTCTCAGGGAAAATTGTTATCGAAGCAATATGATGGATGGATGGATGGATGGATGGATGGATGGATGGATGGATGGATGGATGGATGGATGGAGAATGGATGGTGGATGATGGATGGAGATGATGGAGATGGATGGATGGAGTGATGGATGGATGGATGGATGGTGATGGGATGGATGGATGGGATGGATAGGATGGATGGATGGATGATGGAGGATGGATGATGGATGATGGATGGGATGGATGATGGTGGATGGATGGATGGATGGATGAGGATGGATGATGGATGGATGATGGATGGATGGATGGATGGATGGATGGATGGATGGGATGGATGGATGGATGGATGGATGGATGGATGGATGGATGGATGATGGATGAGGGATGGATGGATGGATGAGGGATGGATGGATGGATGGATGGATGGATGGATGGATGGATGGATGGATGGATGATGGATGGATGGATGGATGGATGGTGGATGATGGATGGATGGATGATGGATGGATGGATGGATGGATGGATGATGGATGGATGATGGATGGATGATGGATGGATGGATGGATGGTGATGGATGGATGGATGGATGGATGGATATGGTGGATGATGGATGGATGGATGGATGGATGGGATGGATGGATTGGATGGATGGATGGATGGATGGATGGATGGATGGATGGATGGATGGATGGATGGATGAGGATGGATGGATGGATGGATGGATGGATGGATGGATGGATGGATGATGATGGATGGATGATGGATGATGGATGGATGATGAGGATGGATGGAGGATGATGGATGGATGATGGATGGATGGATGGGTGGATGATGGATGGATGGATGATGGATGGATGGATGGATGGATGGATGGATGGATGGATGATGGATGGATGGATGATGGATGGATGGATGGGTGGATGATGGATGGATGGTGTCTCATCTGTGCTCTGGAACATGCCTGTACAGAGCTCTCCAGTTTTGCAAATGTCAGCCAAGTCCTCTCTCGTGATACTATTCTACTTTCAGCACTGCCTGAATCAATCATATCTAGGAAAAGCCAGGCTTCTTCAAAACAGTAACTCAGTTCAGAAGCAGGCAGCTCTAAAGTGTAGGTTTAGGTATTATGTAGCTGAGTGTCAGTTTTATGGACATAATCCCTCAGTTTTAACTGAGCTTTTTAATTTCACCTAAAAAAGAAGCCAGCTGAATTCTCCCAACCCCTTTTAATTCCCATCTCTGTGTGCAGCTTCACTTAGTGTTTCTTATAACAAAAGGCTTTTAAAGTTGATAAATGGCTGCAGAGATTTTGCTTTACTTTGTTGCTTTTCTATTTATTTAACCAAGAGCAGTTCTTTTAGTCCTGACCTCAGCCTTGTCAAATAGACTGTGTTTGTCAAACTGCTCATGCTCCCATTAACTCCTAGCTGTTTCAGTTGTCAAATTTGATGAATGGCTCAAATGCTGTGAGCATCATTAAAAGCAGGGATACTGAGGAAAGTATTATGCTATACTGAGTCCAAATACACACCATAAATAGGAAAATTCCAAGCAAAGAAAATCTTTTATTGCATAAAGGAAATTGCAAGTGGTTTAAACTAATCTCTTTTAATGCCATCTTTCATATGTGCAGGAGACAAGAAAAAGCCGCTCAGGTTTCATGGTTGGTATTATCTCTTCATAGTTAAAGAACATTAGTAGCTTTATAACCTTATTTATACAGAGTTCACGTAAGTGTTTGGGTCTGCTTGGGGGAACAGGCCTACTCAGTGGGAATAAAAGCAGCAGAACTGTTCCCACAGTGCTCTGTAGGTGTGGAGGGTCTGTCCCTTCCCAAGACAGAGCCTGCAGTTTCTGTGAGCCCGTCTTTCCCTAAGCGAGATCACAGCGCCCGGCCGCTGCTGGGCTTTGTCCTGCAGCACTGGCAGGGTCCGGCGCTGCCCCGGCCGTGCCCGGGGCGTGGAGAGCTCGGGGGAGCCGGGCACGGCTGGGCAGAGCCGGGCACAGCTGAGCAGAGCCGGGCACAGCTCATCAGAGCCGGGCACAGCTCGGCAGAGCCGGGCACAGCTCATCAGAGCAGGGCACAGCTCATCAGAGCCGGGCACAGCTGGGCAGAGCCGGGCACAGCTCATCAGAGCCGGGCACAGCTGGGCAGAGCCGGGCACAGCTCATCAGAGCCGGGCACAGCTGGGCAGAGCCGGGCACAGCTCATCAGAGCCGGGCACAGCTCATCAGAGCCGGGCACAGCTCATCAGAGCCGGGCACAGCTGGGCAGAGCCGGGCACAGCTGAGCAGAGCTGGGCACAGCTCATCAGAGCCGGGCACAGCTGGGCAGAGCCGGGCACAGCTCATCAGAGCCGGGCACAGCTCATCAGAGCCGGGCACAGCTCGTCAGAGCCGGGCACAGCTCATCAGAGCCGGGCACAGCTCGTCAGAGCCGGGCACAGCTGGGCAGAGCCGGGCACAGCTGAGCAGAGCCGGGCACAGCTCATCAGAGCCGGGCACAGCTGGGCAGAGCCGGGCACAGCTCATCAGAGCCGGGCACAGCTGGGCAGAGCCGGGCACAGCTCATCAGAGCCGGGCACAGCTGGGCAGAGCCGGGCACAGCTGGGCAGAGCCGGGCACAGCTCATCAGAGCCGGGCACAGCTCATCAGAGCCGGGCACAGCTGGGCAGAGCCGGGCACAGCTGGGCAGAGCCGGGCACAGCTCATCAGAGCCGGGCACAGCTGGGCAGAGCCGGGCACAGCTGAGCAGAGCCGGGCACAGCTGGGCAGGGCCGGGCACAGCTGGGCAGAGCCGGGCACAGCTCGGCAGAGCCGGGCACAGCTCGGCTCTCGTTAAGCTCCAGGGAGCCTCCGAGCTCGTCTTGTCCGGCTCTCCCACTGCCCTTTGCCGGACTTACAGCACAGCAAGGAGCGCTGCTCAGGATTAGTGCTGAGAAGTTGGGCAATGGCTTCAGAACAAAGAGTAACTGTTGTTTTTGTTGGGATTGTGGTGTTGTTCTGGATTCTGGGCTATTTTTAACTGTTAAAGTCTCTCTAAAGGCCATAGAACTGCTGTTAGAATATTTATTTTTTCTACATTCTCGAGGCAGATAAAATTCTTCGGATGAATATTTATACAGAGATATATATATTTAGATACAAAAGTTATACACTTCTAGATGGTGACACTCCTCTGCTTATTAAGGTCAAGACAGAGTTACTGGGGAATTTTTTTATTATTTTTGTTTTTAAAATTTGTAATCTAAGTGCATATGCATATATGCTGCTTCTAATATTCCTGAGTGTTACTCATGTGGAATTTTCATCATGAATAAGGACACTGCTGCAGTAGATTTTTCCTAGGCAGTGGTACAAACCATTACAATGAGGACAGCAGGCAAACCATTACAGCAATTCTGAAACAGAATCAGAAATAGGTAATCAAAGTTTATATTTTCCCAAACTACAGCAGCACATCATTTTTTAAATCTCATTATTAGAAGACAGGAGTTATTTATTGATCTCAGGTTTTTAGGAAACACAGAGGAAGCAAATAGACTCCCAGTTGTGTCAGAAGCTGTATCAGCTAGGGTTTGCCTTCAGTGAGTGACTTTTCCTGGCTGCTTGATTACCAGCAGTGGCAGAAATCCTCTCTCTGCTATTACAACTAATTCAAACTTCAGTTTTGAGGTCATCTTTCCAAAACTTTAGTTGTGGATGTCAGTTACTGAATGTGAGGTACCATTGCTCTAAATCAAAGACTTGCATCACAGCTGCAGAACAAATCTAAAGATGTTGTGAGAAGCATTGACAGTTAATCAATTCACAGCAGTAATTCCTTACCTAGATGCCATCACTGGCAGAGTACCACTGATATGAGCTGTGGGCATCCACTACTGCCAGGAGGGTGCAAAGGTGGGCACTGAGAAGCCTTCTGCCTGCTGTGTGCACCAGGGATATCCAAACTACCCCACACACCCATGGGCTGAGTGATGAATTTATTATTTCCCCCAGGTGAGAAGGTGCTGCTTTTTGTCTGGACTAGATTTCTCAGGTTTGCCTATATTCAGATCACAGGAACTGGATGTGGACAATACAAACTTAATTAATTCATTTCCTCCAGACAAGCCATGAAATGGTATCACTGTATATAAATCATGAATGTGTGGTACTATCCTAGGGTGTATCTGATGTTTGTTGCCTAGGGACCTAAATACATATTTGGTTTTCTGAATAGTTTTGGGGTTTCTTTAAATCAATGGAGTTCACAGTTCTTTTGTTATTCACTGGGTGGTAATACTATTAGCAAGCAAAATACTTTCATTAAAACAAATGCTTTCTTTAAGCTTCAACTTATTTCTGCCTGCAGCAGAAATTAAATATTTATTAGGCAAAACATAGTAGGAAAGCTTCAATCATTCCCTAATGAGGTTTCCTCCACTTTTAATCATGACTTGTTGGTGTCTCTGGATTTCTGTTACTCTCAGGAGTACTGGCTTCATTTGATTAGCCGCATTCAAACTGAGTCTATGGGGACAGGCTCTGTATTTACTATTGCATTCTATTGGACAGAATTATAGCCATCAGGGTAGCTGCATCTCTGAAATAAATATAATACAGACATACACAGGTGGGTACCAAGCCCCTAACCCACACGGGCTCTCCCACTAAGATCAGTGAGACCAGCATATATGAGAAAATAGAGTTCTGCAGGCTCAGTTTGTCTCCAATGAAACATGACCTTGACCTGGGAAAGTGGGATTGGAGATGTCAGTATCTACACACTTGTTAAAGCAGTGAAAAGAGGAATTTGGCTCATAGTTCACCGAAAAGGCATCAGCAAGGTTAAAGCAAAACATAAGAAAAAGCTTGTTTGCTGTGCCCCCTTGTTCAGCAAATAAATGATACTGTCAGGAGTTTTGAAGCAAGCACTTCAGCCTGTTCCTGGAAAGCATCACTGGTGAGAAAAATAATTTTCAGTAGAACTCAAGCACTGAGAGGAAAAATGCTGTATAACTCAGTAACAAGTTGGCCCATAGGCAGCCAGGCTAAAGGACCCATTTCCTATGGATTTCTGTCCCTCCTGCCTCACCACCTGCTCCCCAGCTCTCATCCCCCCTCGGCCCTGCCCTGCCTGCAATGCTGGCAGGGAGCTCTGTGTCACACTGCTGGCTCTGCAGCCATCAGCTGTCCCCAGTCTGCAGGGCACTTGGCTCACTGAGCCCTCTGCCCTCCTGAAAAATGCAGTTAAACTGGGTGGAAAGAGCAAACAGATGACAGGCAAATATTCATATGACACAATTATGTTGAAACCTCATTTCCCTTAGGAACTGTGTACTTTTTAGTAAGTCAGTATTTTTAGAGATTGGATATTTTGCTTATTTTGGAAAGCAAGTAGAAAGATGCATAGAAACAATCACTGAGGTAACACCATGTTTTCTCTGAGTTAATACCCACAAATATGTTCCAGATTACCACATTCCACAACACACATATCCTAACCTTGCAGTTTCTACCCCTTGGATTAAGCTGCACCCCAGGCACTGAGGACCTGAAGTGCAGATGCCCCATATCAAGCCAGCCTGCCCCCCTTGTTTGGGAGCTCCAGGATTGCTACATTTATGTCACCTAGACATGTTAATAGGTGATAGAGAGTTGGAAATTTAACAAATGACTCCTACTCAACAGAAGAACAACACCAATTTCTCCTTGAGAGTGATGCTGGTGGTGTCAGGAGGATTGCAACATGTTAATTTATCCCAGCATTTCTGAGTTGGGTGGTTCTCTTTAACAATTGTCAGATTTTTCCTGTAATGATGGATTAATTGTAGGACTAACTCAGTGCAGTTATGATACCCTCAGTCCCCTGCAGCAGAACTGTCAAAGCAAGTACACACTTTTCCTCCTCTTTCCTCTGTTTTGCTTGCTTGTCACTTCAGTTTGCCTGTGAGTGTTTGCCCTGTGCTGTTGCCACTCAGAAAGAATGCTAGGGCTGGGCAGTAAATAAGGGATAAAGATAGAACCAATTTAGATTACAATGAAGGTTTGCGTGTGTGGCTTTTGAGAAAGAAACTTTTAAGAAATTTTGCATCACTTGACATTTTCTAGCTTTTATTAAACAATAAAAATTATATATTTACATTTTTATAGTAATCAATTAAGCTATAAGTAGGGTTTTGGTTTTTTTCTCAGTTTTGAAGTTCATAAAGATGTAACAGAAAGTAATAATTTCCCCTGACATTAAAATATTAAATTATCATCAGTGTTTGACTCTGGACTCACAGACAATACTTTATGTATCTCCTGTTCTCTGTTTTACTTTTGTCTCACAGGCATATTGTAAGAGTCCTACTTTTCTCACAGAATGTGCATCACTAGTAATGTGCATGTTGGACAAATTTATCTAAAAAGTTTCATGGGCAGCAAGTCCTTGCTGGTTAAAGTTCTTGGTATTTCTCCTATCATCTCCCCCTTTCCAATATATACATCCTACAAAGCTTGAAGGCTTTGGAAAGGACTAGATGTAACTTAACCGTTCGCTAATAATTTAGAAGTGCTTACTTGGACCTAATTTTTTTTTTTGTTCTCTTTCTTTTTGTCCTTTCTGGATGAAGAAAAGTATTTCTAGAAGTGGCAAAAATATTGGCATTTTCCCCCAGTGCCTAGAAACCATGTCACTGCAAATGGTAAATGTTGTGTAAATGGTAAATGTATGGTGTTGTCTCTTTGCTACAGAAGTTTTGATTTTATTCTCTAACACTACTTCCTTCTTGTCTTTTAGGTTTGTTGTCCTCTAGTCATGTGAATTTTCAGTCCACCCAACACTCCTCTGAGGTACCTGGTACTTGCTGCTTTTGCTTCAGCATCCTAGAAATTCAAGGGTCTTCTTGACTTCTCCATTATGGGAGTTATTGCACTCAGATAATCTACAAGTCTAAAGAATAATCAGGGGCTTGCAAGAACATTTCATCTGATGTCTCTGTGATTCTGTGTTGTTATTTTGCTTTTACTATTTCTAAATATTCTGTTAGCTTTCAGTGCCTACAAACTATTTAGAAGCATCGTCCAGACCTTTTTCCATATTTTAAAAAGATAGTTTGCATGGGTTGCATGAGGTCATGGGAGCGCTGCTTTTTTGGTAAGAAGACTCACTAAAGACTTAAGTGAGGCAGAGAACCTGAGGAACTCACAAAGTCTAGAGGTGTCCACATTGTTATGGTCTAACCCATTACTGTCCTAAGAAGGAGTTAATTATAACAGAGGTGGGAATTTCCATGTCTGAGTTCTGCACCAGAGTTCTTAGATCCCAAATCATCATAAATGCTTGTTTTTCCTAAAACAAACAACCTTCTGACCCCTCTGATTTTCTGACATAAACTAAGAATCTTTTCATGATAATCAGAGTCAAGTATCAGTTCCAAAAAGCCATTTCTGTGCATTATAGGCACTTATGCACATTAGAAAACAAAACAAAACAAGCAGTCTCCCACTTTCCAGCATTAATGCTATGAAGGATTTTATGGGTGGTCCATAAGTGGACAGAATGTTGCACTAATGTGTGACTGCATGGCAATTAAGCTTAATTAAGGAAGGTTTTGAAAAAGTCAGATGAAAATAAATTATGGGAATGAAAGCAACTGTGCTTTTGGGGACCACACTGTGCCCCACCGGTTCAGGGGAGTGCTGCTGAACCCGTGCCCCTCCTGCAGGTTCTGAGGCACAGCCAGCAGTTTGGCAAAGCCAGCCTTTGCTCGGGAAGGGGATTCTCTGAGGAGCACATTCTTCACCTGGTCTCTGCTGAGCTCACTGCTTTCATGAGAAGACAGCTGCACTTCCAGAGTAAGAGCAGCAGCAGATGACCCCGAATCCGTGGCCATCCGGGTTAGTTCAGCATTGCCTCTTTCCTGCATGGAGTAACAAAAGTAATCATAATATGGATCTTCATGTGTGCTCTGGGGACATTTTTTTTTTACTATTCCGTAGTTTTAGTGCTTTCTCAGATTTACAAAAGAGCGCCCCATATGGAACATCTGATTCTGGTTGAAGTGATTTTCTCTGGTGAGCAAACCTCAGTAGGCAGACCTGGAGCAGTTTCCAGGCTTCCATTCTGCTTGGCTTGAGAGCATCGCATTTCAGAGCAGAGACTTCAGGGTTTCTGTGCTCGCATTAGTTCAGAGCTAGGTGCCCTTCTTCAAGAAAATTTTAAAGGAAACAAAACTCAAAATGCTGAACTCCCTGATGGAACAGATTTTCTTCTTTCTGCTCTGGACTAAGTGGTTGTAACTGCATGCACCGTTATAGTACGCTATGTTGTATTGGATTTTATTAAATTATGGAAAATAATTAAGTAGAAAAGCAGAGGAAAAATACTACACAATCTGCAGCCAGATCTTTTTTTAGCTTGAATAGTGCCTGGTATTGCTTTCCACCAGGACACAGGGATGCTTTTTTCCCCTAATGAGCTTTTTACATCTGAGATGAAATACTGATTCTGTGGACAATTTATTAAGAAAAGCGCAAGTTTCATGTGAGGAGTTTTCAGTCCAAAAGGGAATTTATATGTGGAAATCATATATGGGTATAGGGAAACACCTCATAAAAAGAATGACTACATGGTCAGCAGCTGTAATTTATATTCATTCTCTTTTAATAAAAAATGTACGTGATCAGACCAATCTTTTATTTTTTTATTGCAGCTCAGCAAGGTACCCTCAACTGTAGCTGTTTAACCTCCTGACTTTCTTTATGTTTTTTTTTTTTTTTAAAAAGAAAGCTAAACCTAGAACTTGTGTTTTCAGTTACAAAGCTTACTCATATCTGAAAGGTGCAACTTTCTCCACTGAAGGATGATGTCTTGATAAAGCATCACACACAAAAGAGTGCTAAAATGAAAACAGAGAGAAGAGGATGCTAAATAGAGAAAAGAAGCTGGATCTGGGATTTGATGGCTGACCATGAACAGCTGGGCACAGGTAATCTAGATACATGTCCTAATGCCTAAACTCTCCAGATTAGTGTACATTTACCTGCACTACTCAGATAAAAATTTGCAAATGAGGTTTGTGTCCATAAATCACATTCTTCTTCAGGTCAAATGTTGTGGAAATCTGTCAAATTAAAAATTATTTTCCTAGAAAGGATGCTTTAAAAAAACCTCTAGATGGGATCCCATATTTAGCACAAAGTGCTATTTCTGAAGAGAGACCACCTTAGCTGCAGAACCTTACTCAGATCCCATACTTGCTTCTTTCTCTGTAACTGGAAGGTGAAGGCACTCCTAAAGAGTCGCTGGTATGTGAGGTAATGAAAAATTCCAGGGTCTGGCAGGCTCTGTGGTGCCAACACCTGTGAGAGGAGCTGGCACAATCTTCTTGGCAGAGTTGGTAACCAGCTCTCCACAGACTGACTCTTTAGTGGTGGATCAGATTTTGGTGGAAGTCTGATGCAGCTATGAAGCAGCAGGTGAACAAGCCATTTCTTCACCAAGAGCATAAACCCAGCATTTATTGCTTCCTCTTAGGTCACAGAAACATCACTCCTCTGTCAGTTTGACAATAACCACTCTTTTCATCTTCATCTGCCTAAAACTCTCTGTTCTACAGCAATTTTGCACATGCTGTAAATGCCCCTCTTCCAGCAGTATTTCCTCTGTATTTCTGCTGGCACCTTCTGCAGCAGCCAGACCTCTGGGCATTCCTGGGACAGACTCAAAAGGGAATTTTCTGAGTCAAATTAGTGAGGGCAAAGGCCAATATTGCTCAGTTAATTACAAGAAAAAATCACCTGGATTAGTACTGGCTACTTAACAGGAACCAACGGAGCATCAAGATTTGGCCTTCTATGATTTGGATACTTTCTAAATTATATTTTTATGTCAGAATGCTTCCATGTTGCTTGTTGGAAGACTGGAGAAAAGCAAATTTTTACAGTTTGAGGTGAGCCACAACAGCAGCTGGAGTTATTCTGCCTACTCTTTCCCCACATTGCAAGCCTTCACAAAGCTTTTAACCAGAGAAAGTGATCTGCCAAAAAATACACTAATAAAGCAGATGAGTCCACTACTCACAGTTTTCTATGAGATATGTTTCAGTCTGTGTGTTCTGTATTTCTGCAAGAAATGTTTAATATTTAGAGGTGAAGGAACTCAGGCTTGTTGGTAGTTTTGGATTTCTTTCTAACCTGCTCTCTTTCTCCCCACCTCCTTCCCTTTTTTGTGGCTTTCCAGTGTAAGTGGTCCCAGCAAACCCCTGTTCAGGATCCAGGAGGAATCCTTCCATGCCAGCCTAAGGAGAACATTGGTGACAGCCACTGATCACACACTCCCAATATCCTGTCCTGCCAGCAGCAGGAGGAAAGTCCAGTTTATGTTAATACGGTGCAGTGTAGCCAAAATATTTTGTGAATTTTCTGGCTTAAAAGGGTAATGAAGCTACCTCTGTATCAATGCCCTGGCACAGGAGCAAACTAAACAACTGGGAAACATGATTCAGAGGAGAAATACAGAGCTCAAACTCCCTAGATTTCACACTTCCACTGGAGGCTGAGCTTTGCCTCCTTCTACCTCTTTTCCAGGCTGGCTGAACCCTTTTGCAGAAAACGTGGGAGGGATGGGGGAGGGCAAGCAGGCTTTTCTGCAGATTAGCTTCAGGCAGCTCTTGCCAGACCAAAAGTTACATTGGAAAGCATTTCTTAGTTTATACCAAAACAATTAATGGTTTAATATGTAAAGTAAAACCAGAAAGTTATTCCCATAAATTTGGTTTCAAATCTACCTTTTTATTAGCTTTGAGCAAAAGAAACCTCCACACTGCTGGGAGCACAGTCAGATTCTTTGGGCTCCCTTCAAAAAGCTCGCTCTTTTTGTCATTCCTTTCTGACCTCCTCCCTGCTAGTCCCGGGATGAAAAGCAAGCCAAAGATCTGCTGAGAAATGGGCCGAGACACTGCTGACCTTTGCAAATCCAATTTCTTCAAAGCAGAGCTAATCGACATGTTCCCACGCTGTGTATTGCTGAAACTTACGATGCAATTCAAGGAATGAATTCACCATGGTGCAATCTCATTTTGAATCCAGTTTTCTTGTTATGTGTCAGAGGGTGAAGGAGGCAGAGTTTGGTACAAGTTATAGAGAGCAGTCACGACCGACTTTCACAAACTGTGTAAGGCTGTCTTTGAAAGATTTTGCACTTTGGAGGGGCTCTTTCTCTTAAAATCTAAAATGCTGTCTTTGAAAGATTTTGCACTTTGGAGGGGCTCTTTCTCTTAAAATGTAAAATACGTTGGCCTCCCCTGTGCCTCCTTTTACCTTCTTCCCCCTTCAGAAACAGAGACATTTTGCAGTTATTTAAAACAAAAATAAGCTAATGAGAGTTTGCACTGAGCAATCTCCAAACAGAAAAAAAAAAAAAAAAAAAAAAAAAAAAGGCTCTGAAGGTATTATCTGATGTGCAACCAAAGTGCCTTTTGGGGAGAGATTTGTGTGCACAGGAGCTGTAGGTGAACGAGATTGTGTTACAGGGAGAGCTTTAAAATTCATACTCAAAATTCATATCCTCTCACTCTGCATATCTGATCTGGTATGAGCAGTATTCTGATTTTACAGCAGCCAGAGTGGTCCACTCTGTGCAGTTTTGCACTCTCTGCTGGGTACCACAGCTGTGCTGGCAGGATCCGTGCAGGAAAAGCACATTGGCATTCCCAACTTAAATCTTATAATCTTGGTTCAACAGGTGCCTGCAGAGTGGCCCCCTCCCTGTTTCCCAGAAGGTGCTGCCGTTTGTTTCCCACTCTGCTGGCCAAGCCCTGGCTGAGCACAGCCCTGGCAGCCCCTCTGGACCCGGCAGAGCAGCTCCACATCCTCTGGTACGATCCGAGCACGGAGGGATTGTGCAACGCTGCAGCTTCTTGTCTGGGGCAAAAGGGACACAAGAGGACTCTCATTTAAGTACTGCAGGGCATATGTCAGGGGTAGCACATCCCAAAGGGATGCTTTCAGCAGCCAGACAGCAGTTCTGTCACTGCCAGCAGGGTTGGGCTTGGTGGGGCTCCCTCGGGAGGTCACCCCCTCCAGCTGGGAAGCCCTGGCACAGCAGGTAGCAGCCAAACTGCTCCACTTTTGGTGCCTGACCACAGAACCCCCCGACTGTGGTGTTCCTGGCCAGGTTGGCCATAGAGTAGAACCAGAGATATTGTCATTAACTCTTTTAGCTCATTACCACCTTCCCTGCACAAGTGCCATTCCACTACGGCTGATGTAATGGCGAATCAAGTCCTTGGGCTAAGGGACTGAGCTGTGCCTTGGAAACTGCAGGCTTCTCATTTGGTATGAGAAAGCAAATGAAAATATATCATTGTTCTCAAGATTGCAAATGAAAGCAAATGAAAATATATCATTGTTCTCAAGATAGCTGAAAGAAACCTTTTTTTATTATTATTTTATTTCTGCAACCATGAATATTAAATTTCCTCCATTCATGACTGGCTTATAAGTGTTTGCTAACTAACCAGATCTGAAGAATTTTCTTGGCAAATATTGCATTAAGAGAACTGTTTGCATTTTTATTACTTTCTTAATATTTTTGTTGTCCTCTTTCCTAAGACACAATTAGATTTTCCAGTCTTCTGGACATCAAAGTTTTTGGAGAAGAGATTGTATAAACTGGATAGGTAACAGCTGTTACCAGATGGATTTACTGGTGGAAAGGGGAGAGGGCTAATTTGTTTTGTGTGCTTCCTCCCACCCATGGCACCTTTCTCTGTGGCACACTGATGCTGTCCTGTGACAGGGAGTGTCCTTGCACAGAGGGAGCCCTTGTCCACAGGATTACACCTAACTTTGGGGTTCACTGTTCGTTATAAGTGACTTTTCCAAGTGCCTTCTTCATAGCTCTTTTACCTGGTCCTCCAGCAGTTTATTAGAGAGAAAAAATGAGAGAGCAGCTCTAACATTGTTAGATAATAGCACTTATTGACAGATTTTCATTTCTAACCTTTTCAAATCAGAAGGTCTAGTTTGCTTCACTTCTGGATATCCCAGGACACTTATAGTTGAATTTATTCTTGTAAAATAAATAATTGAATTCCTCAAGAAGGGTCACAGTACCAAAGGAGAGTTTCAGCTGTGTCACCTCTGTTGTGCCCTTCTATTTAACATGGGAATGAACATTTGCATGAATCCTCTTTATTTCTTCATCCAGTGTAAAATTCCTTTTGTTCCTCTTTTAGATTGTTGACTATTTAAGAAAGGTCATAGAGGGGAAATGGTGATTTTGCAAAGTGCCAACTGGCAAAAGAGGCTCTCTGTGTGTATAGCAACCTGAATTTTGCATATTGCTGTACCAACAATATCTGATCCCATTCAGATAACAGTAAAGCAGCCTACAGCTTTGACCAGATTCAAAGAAACTCACACTGTTTCTTTCTTTCTCCTTTTAGGTTTGATCTGCTTGCTTTGACATTTGCATGTTGTGTTATTAAGTACCTACCCTCACGTGTTTCAAGCTTCAGCAAGGGAGAGCACTTGCAATATGTATTGTCTGCAAAAGTGTCCCATGTCCAGTGAATATGCTGACATTCAATCTGATCTAAAAATTTGAGAGGGACCGACATCTTCTCAATCTCATCTCTTTCTTCCTGGAGTTGCCTAGGAATACTTCTAATTCTTTCCTTCTCTGAGCAACTTCAGAATCCAATGCCATGTCAGGAGAGGAGACTCTGACTTCACCCAGGCTGTGAGGATCCTCAAACCTTTGCAAAAATGCTCAGATTCTCACAGAGTTTGTCTTCTTTGCAGCTTGCCTGGGGGGGTGAGCTGGGGGAATATCACTGCAGCACATGGTCCGTGTCAATGGCTGCTGGACTGCTGCTGGGAGAAAGGATCCTGTCTGGAGAGGGACAGAACAGATCCATATCCAGAAAATCACCTCTAAAGTGATTTTAGGCTTTAAGCCTTAATTAATTTCAAACTGTTTTCCTGCATCTCTCTCATTCATTGAATACTGCTCCATATAGTTAAAGCAAATGACCAAGAAAAGAGAGAAGTTCACCTAAAAGAGCAACTGAGCTTCTGTGCAACACTCAGAGTATTTTTTTTTTTTTTTTTGCACAACCAGTGGAAAAATTGGAACAGCTATGCCAGTTTCAAGACAAAGTTTTCCATCTTTAGTGAACATTTAGACCCCAATAAGGATCAAATACAAAGCCAATAACAAAAAGGTGGAGGAGGCTCAAGACTAGCTGAGTAGTTTGCTGCATGCACAGGGAAGTGAGGTCCTTGATTTTTCTTTGAAGAATCTGACTCATAGTGAAAGGCATGGTGGAATCCAGGTTTTTGTCCCTGTTTTACTGCCAGCCCTTTCCATATGCTGGGTTAGGAGCCATGCAGGTGAATTAATGTTACCCTGTTGTCTCTGGGTCCCCAGGCTGGGTTCAAGCACATACAGAATTAAGCACATTTATTGCTTGTACAGGGGCACAAACTGGTGTAAATCACAGCCTTTCAAAGGTGTGTTAAACAGAAGAGAGGGTCTTGCTGGTAAGTCTGAGAATCAGCAGGAGCTTGTACAAGTGGTCATCCCAAACAAAAAGCAACAGGTAATTCAGGTGTGGGATCTCAGGCTGTTGTTGTCTTTACAGTGTGCAGGCTTGTGCAGGTAGCCTATGGCAAGTTAAAGCTACATTTCAATAAATCACAGAACCACAGAACAGTTTCTGTTGGAATGGACCTTAAAGATCATCTTGTTCCAATGTGTGCCATGTGCAGGGACACCTTCCACCAGACCAGGTTTCTCAAAGCCCCTTGCACGAATGGGGCACAAAGATTTTGGTTTTCTTTTTTGCTTCACCCCCAAGCTGTTTGCACAGGAGCTGAAGGGCTGCTTTCAGTGCACTATGGAGAGACACTGCTGTTGTTATTTTTACTACTTCCTTATCATGTATTTCAGGTTCTGCAGTGACAGCGATGATTAAATAAAAAATAAGAAATCATTAGCTTGACTAAGTACTTTCCACAAAGGAACATTTATTTATGGTGACACTGAAATATCATAGCAATGCTCTGAAGTGGTAAAGAAACTGTGAATTTTAATGTATATAGCCAACAGGAGATGAAAGGTCTTTGGCTCAAGAGCTTTTACTATGAAGATATAACAGTACTTTTAATGTAGCTGCATCTTCATAAAAATCTGTTAAACTGCAGCTTGCAGGGGAAATGTAAAGCAAAAGGAAAATTAAAGTACCTGAAAGGACAAAGGGATCTAACCAGTGATGTAGTACTTACAGGAAAAAGAATTGAGATTACTGATGGCTCAGTGCACAGAGGCAGCATTTATTATGATGGAAAAGTGTATACTGTGAATTAATTCTGTCAGTTTTGTGCTGGCCTGTTTCTCATTTTACATGGCAAATACTTTGATCCATGTTATAATGTAGGTACTTTTACAACCCTGGGAAATTTGCTGCCCCAATCTACAGATGAAAAAATTTAATCATAAGTATTTCACCAGGCATTTTTCAAACCAATTTAATTAGGTTTCATTGTTTACAGCCTTTGAGTATAGCATGCAGAGATAATTTAAGAGCACAACCTGCTTATCAACTTGAAAGAAAATGAAAAATTGGTTGGTTGATATTATTTAAAACTCCAAAGTTGTTCAAGCTGGAATCTCTGTGTTATTTTTTTCTTTGAAAGAATTTCTTTTTTAATGAATTTCTCTCTGTAATCTTGCCATTTCTGTGCCTGTGAATACATAATTCTCATGTAGTTTAGGAAGGAATTATGGATTGGATTTTGGATGGATTTTGAGCTCTGCTATATTCCTATAACATTTCATAATTTCCAGGGGCCTCAGAAAGGCTGTTCCAGATTTATGGTTGTATAACACCAGCAGAATTCTATCCTTTATATTTGCATTCAGAGCTAATGCATTAGTCATCCACATCTCTTAAACAGGTTAATTATCCAGTCCAGTTCTTCAGTGCTGTTTTAACTGTTGCACTTTTAACTTTTATGAATTTCATATAACATTAGATGATGGTAAATAGGTTTAAAGATAATCTGAACTTTTAAAGATGGATACTGCTGATATTTTTTACTAATTTCTAGATCTGTTGTATTACCAGTACTCTTTGGGAAAGTTCTGATATACAAAATATGATCTCACGGTGTGTTTTATCTTATTGGCTTCTTGCCATGTTGCCAGAATGTGGTGTATTCAGACAGAGGCACCCAAAGTGCATGCTTCAGCATGCAGAGAAAGAGTGCAAAGCTGGTTTTCATTTTCTACAAACAGATCCTAGTAACAGCGTTCCTCCTGCTGAATGGCTTTTTATTGTTGGTTTTGTGTTTTGGATTGAGTTTGTTGGGTTTATGGTTTTGAGACGTGTACCATATATTGGACAGGAAAAGTCCAAGTTTCAGAAGTTTTCTTAAAGGGGATTCAATGCTTTTGAAATCTTTCCTGGAAGCCATCATTCTGTGCCTGCTCACAAATGCAGCACTTATCAATAGCTCTGCCTGCACAACTCAGGAGAGATCCCTTACAAAACATTATGTGTTCTGCCACCCTCTCTCAGAAGGTGCTACTCTAGAACACAGAAGATAACCAGTTTGATGTTCCTGAAAATAAACCTGATTTGTTTTAGTATAGTGGAGTCAGTTCTCATGAATTGTAAGATAAACAAGGATCATGTTTGCATTCCTTTGTAAAAGATCTCACCTGATGGACTTCTCAAGTGCCCAGTGGAGATGGAGAGGTGGGAACTTCTCTGTCCAATCTCTGATCACTGTCCAGAAACTGAGAGATACAAGGGCAACAATAAACTGGAGAGTTCTTTTCTTCTTCTCTGCCTGAACCCCTGTTGTGTGTGTTACTGTGTTACTTCTCTGTGTCACAGTGACAGTTTGGTATTATGCTAAGTTTTAAAAATTGCCAAAAAATCTATTTAAAAAAATTCAACTTAAGAAATGCTATCTTGAAAACACTAACTTAAGAAATAATACCTTCTCACTGACCTCTATGAAGAATTTTTGGATTTCAAGCATCTATGTTGTTCACTTGAACTGTTCATTCCCCTCCCATTAGTAATTTAATATCTGTATTTTTCATAGGGCAGCTCAGCAGTGTGCCAAATGTTATTAGCAGAAGGAAAAAGCAAAAAAAAGATTCTGATCAGAAATCAGAACCACTTCAGTAAAAGCCTGGCTCAAATATGCACTGAATGGAGGTGAAGTGGGCAGTTTCACTCGTGGGCAGTTCATGTGAGATCATTTAAAATAATCTGGGAAAAGCTCTGAAGAGCAGCTCCTCAGTGATATCTGCTTTGATCTTGTGCAATAATGTATTTTCTTCTTGCCTTCTTTTCATCTTTATTCATATATAGCTGTATCTACAAAATTAATAATTAGTAATACATGAATACATGCACAATAATTTCTTTTTTTTTTTTCCCCTGTCCTTTATGGTTTTCTCTCTTTCTCCCCATAGCTAATTTGATTAGTATTTTAGTTCTGTTGAAGGAATGTAAATACTTTTGCACTCGCTTCTTGGTTAATTTTTCAAACCAACAACATTTGAATGGCTATAAATTGAAAAACTGTTTTTGCTGAACCTCTGGTGATGCACACTCTTAACTGCATTTAGGTCCCTGTGATAATATTCTGGTAAGATCTGAGGTAGAATTTTCATTTCCAAGGACTAGACAAGTTTCTGAAGCTGACAGTGGAACACTCAGTACTGCTTGGGTGATAAGGTAGCAGTCAGTGAAATAGCAAGCAGCATTTAACAGCTTTGTAAAAAGGATTATTTCCATGAAAATGTTCGACCCAGAGAGAACCAGGGAGTTTAGAAATTGTGTAGAAAGTCATGGCCTCACAAGATTTGGTCACTGTCTAGGTCAAGAGTTAGATGAGGTTCAGACAAGGTTCATGCTTTGCCATCCATAGTGAAAAACTTGATATGAATTTGAGCATCTGATTATGCAGCTGGTATCCAATTAATTTGTTGTTAGCTTTTTTAAGTACTGCATTTTAGAAATCTCATCTTTTTTCAGCCTGGATGGTGTTTCTCTGGCAACACTTTTTATGGGGTTTTGGAGCTGTGACCGACAAATAGTTTTGTTCTTGTTTCTGTAATATTTTCTGCAACTTCTGCCAAGGCACTGACATATGTGAAGAACTGTGCTTTTTTTTTTTTTTAGCTCTACGGTTATTTCAATTCTGTAGGATTAGTCAAGTACTGAGATAAAGTGATATGCCCTGGAAGAAGAACAGTATAGTCAAGTGCATTGGAAGATGAAATGAGGTACAAAAATACCCTTCTCTTGGGAATTCTAGTGATGTCAATTTTGGAGTTCTTTCACGAGCTAGCATAGGAGGTTTGCTCTGTGTAACAGGTTCAGTGCTCAGTGTTACCTCAGGGCTGATTCCCCTGGGCACAGCTGGCTCCTTTCTGCCTCTCCTGGTTTGAGGACAGTGGCTGGGGTGTTAAGCATGCCAGGGCACACCAGCAAGACAGTCTCTGCACCCACAGCAGCTTAGCAGAAAGAGGCTGAATTTGGCAGCTTGTGTCCATCCCTCTCCCTTTCATTTATAAAACCATTTGATAAAAACCTATCATGTCAGGTTCCCTCAGTTTTGGCAGTGATGGTTCACCTCCTGAACAGCTTGCCTTTAATGATAATTTCCCATTTAGCGTTTAATTCATGTTCACTACTCAGGCAATATAAGTTTCATGAACTGCCCTGCTGACTGAGGAAGCTTCAGCTATTTTTTTTTTCCAAAAAAAGATACTTAGCCTTACCTCCCCAGCTGGACAAAGTCAGTGAATCGCTCTTAGCACTTTTCTGAAATATCAAAGTTGTCTCTCCTCATGGCAGAGAATTCCAAACTGTCCTGGAGAAAGCAGGTCATGTGAATATCCCTGCTGTATTCCTAATTGTTTGCTCTGGCAGTTCCCAGTGAAGCAGCTGGCTGTCTTTGGAAAGCTATGCTTGTTGTTTTGGGTTTGAACATCATGTGTCTTTAATTTTCAGCACTAGCCACAGGGATAAGTATCACAAATATCTGCTTGAAGGCCTTTTGCCCTTGGGAAGCCAATATAGACTTGGCAGCCTCTCTGACAGTGGGATTGAGGGGAGAATCAAAGTTGTCTCATTGCCTTATATCCCCTCGGGGAAAAGAAAGAATAAAAATGGCATTTGTTGCTTCATTCAGTTGCCTGAGGCAAGTGTTTCCTGTTTTGTAGAGAATAAACTATTTCTAAAACAATCTTCCTTCCCTCTGTATGAAAAAAAATTTCCATTAAGTATCATACAGCTAATTCTGAGGCTTGACTTCCTCACATCCCAGTGTAGCCTGGGTGGACTTCAGAATTCCATAAACCTGCACATAACCAGAAATGGACATTCTCATCTTCCATTCAATGCCTACCTCCAATAGAATCTACTGTCATGTTCTTCAGCTCAGCATACAGTAAAATCTAATGAAAATGGGTTTTTGTAATGTAAAAACTAATGTAAAGTGCTGGAAATGGTGCTGGAAGTGGGTTTAAGCCTGCAGGTGGAGAGAACGTGGATTATGCTTTATTTATTGTGCCCAAGCTGTTCACAGACTCTGATTTCCTACTGCATGATTATGACCAGCCTAAATGAGCATCTTGCAATGACTTCCAGTGAAGATATGTTCATTACTCTGCCTGTGGACATAATTTCCCAAATGTTCCCCACTTTCTGTGCCACACTGAAGTGGAACAGTCATTAGTGTTGGTAACCTCACAATACAAAGAGGAAGCCTGAGCTCCAGTGTCTGCATTAGCTAAAGATTAAACAGGGTGCCAGTTGAGCTCTGATTCTCTCAGAAATGTGGCCAGGCAGAGCTCCAAGCTCACACCAAGTGATGCCAAGACATTTGCTCATGTCTCCATGGCCCCTTATCTCAAGTGGTGCAATTGCCAGAAATAATTTTCCCTAATAGAAAAACTACATGCATTTTGCATGTTGCTCTTTGTTATGCAAATCCAATTAGTTTATGATTTCGATTTGAAAATAGAATTCAGCTCTTGTATTTTGGATCTGAAAAGCATCTTTATTTAAGCCAGCTTTTCCATTTTTCTAGGAAACACACTCCTTTTATTTTATAATCAGCTCAGCTCAGCACAAGAATCTTATGGAAGATGGTGGCAATTATCAGCTATGCAAGTCATTTTATTTTCAAGTCTCCAAGTTTTGCTGTTAGTCCTGAAATTCAGTGCTGTTCTAGGGAACATGTTTTTGAGTTGATGAGGAGTTTGTGATACTACTTAAATGCAAAAGAGAATTTTAGCTGGGGAAGAAGCTGTCCAAGATGAATGGATGTATTAGCTTAGCATGGATCTGAACTTTGTCTTGTAAAACACTGCACAGGCTTTCAGTGATACAGATCCATTGGAATCAGCTATTGTCTAACAGCTGAAAATAATAGGGCTCAAAATGGTTCTAATTATTCCTGATATGAAAGGTAAGTTGGTACTGCTTTTATGATGCTTCATTTGAAATATGCTTGTATATTGCTTGATTATATTAATATATGTATTTAATCACTGTGTCCAACACAGAGAATATGAACTTTATCTGTAAGCAAGATCCTGTCTTTACACTTGCAGGAGTGTATGCCTGGACTTGATTGTACAATTAGCTTTGGGTTTGCTTTGTAACAATTTCCTTAAGTTATAAGCACTTCAATTTTCGTTCATGTATGATTCCATTTGCATTTATTATGTTCTGCTTCCAGTAATTTATTGGCATGCAAGAAGCAAAGCTCCTAAATCAGTGTTGTGTATTTTATACAGAAGAGCCAGACAGAGGTGTGGCACAAGGTAAAGTTCTTTTATTTCTCCTTCCTTCTTCCTTTTAGCTCTGCTCCACACTAAGGTATGGAAACCATCTTGCACAACATTACACAGGCATAAGAAGGCACCTGTACTTGAGAAAGGACTGGAGTGAGAAAAGCAAGTGTGATGTTAAGAGCAGAGCACAGCAGAAAATACTTTAGGAGGATCTATAAAAAGTTTAAATTGGTAAAGCATGTATGTGGGTGGGTTAGAAAGAATAAAGCATAATTAAGTTACTGAAGCCTCAGCAGGACTCTGAACATTGTTCAGCGTGCACTGCAGTTCACTTTAAAGAAATGTCAAGAATAGCCACAACTTTAGAATGGGGACTTTATTTTGTAGTGCATCTTTAATTTCACCAAATGCACAAAGCTGCCCCTTTCTCGGGCTCTGCGTCACTGTGCTGCAGGGTGCTGAGGGATTCCAGGAACATGTGCAGGCAAAAGTGCCACCTTCTGCAGGCTGGGGACAGAGCAGGGCTGTCCATAGCAGGCACAGCTGACAGTCAGAGCAAACTTTGCCATGCTGCCTGACAAAGGGTGCTGGGGGCACCCGTGTGGGGGGCTGTGCTGGCACAGTAACACCAGGAGAAGGGTGGAGGATGAGAGGAGGCAGCTTTGCCCTGTCTCCCTCTGAAGTGTCAGGGAGCAGAGAAAAGTGTGACAATCACAGAAAAGTCTCCTTGCAGCTACTGAAGAGAATTTCTAATTGCTCTGTGCTGTGGACAGTTCAGGTGCAATGAGAGTGACCCAAGCACTGCCCTCTTCTGCTCCTCACCAACCCCTGCTCGCCCTTCCCTTTTCCTGGAGCTTCCTGGGTGACCCTCAGTGACCACCATGGGGGAAGACCCAGGCTTCTCCTTTACAAAAGCCTGAAGCTGGCAGAAGAAAATACCACCAGGAGCTTCCTAAAGCATTTTGTTGGATGACAGCACTTCTGCAGACCTTGGAACAGATCAGATCTGAGCCCAGCCATGTGAGTGGCCTGGTGCACACAGTGAAGGACAGGTTGGTCTCAAAACTGAAGCCAGGTAGGAAATCTGGCCCCAAATTCAATAGGTAGCCTTTCATTTAACTGTCCTTCTCACAGTCCCTAAAGCCCAAGGCCTCTGGGAGTTGGTTCTGCCCCTGGTCCAGGTCCATGTCCTCCCCAAAACACCCTCACAGGAACACTCAGCAGGCTCTGTCATGGTGGGGGGCTCCTGCACTGGCAAATCAGTGCAGCATTGTGGCTGGGAAGGTCATGTACAGCAGCTATAATTGTGAAATCATGAAGAGTAATGAGGATTTGAGCTGTTATTTTTCTCATAAACACACATTCTAATGTGCCAAAAAAAAACACAGCTTTGAATGAAAATATTGTGATCTTCAGGGGAAAAAAAGATGTTAGCCAGAAGTGTCGTGACTTTCCATATGGTCCACCTAAAAAAATAAAAATAAAGAACCTTTTTTAAGATGGCTACCAGCCAACATTTCAGAAATATTTCCTTTGTGTTTCTGCTCAAAGTGATTTATGTCCAAGTAGTCTCTAGCTGGTTCTCAAATTGCAGTAATGATTTTGATTGTTTGTTTATAGTTTCATCTGAACATTTCTGCCTGCCATGTCATATATTCTGAACCAGCATAAGTGTCATTTGTAGGCAACTTCTGTGCCCATGTAGAGTCCATTGTGCTGTCTTGTTTCTGACTGTTCATATGTATTAGATATAAGTTTTTGGGAAGAAAAGAGAGAAAAAGGACGGTGTTCTCACCTTGCTGACTAAGAAAATAAGTTTTCAAGGAAATTATTCTGACAGGTGTGTAGGGAAGTCAGGATACTTGGGCCAAGTGGCAGTTTCTTCCATGGGAAAAGTTAAAATAGTTTCCCATGGAAGAGGGGAGCCCAGAACTGGGTGTCAGGGGCTGTGGGCAGTTGGGCCCAGCTGTGGTGGGGAGGTCCCTGTGAGCGTGGGGAGCGAGCCCAGCCCCGCAGCACTGCCCGGACCAGCAGGCACAGCTGGAGCTGCACAGCCTGCACACCAGCCTTGGCTCTCTGGGGACCCACGTGCACATTATGGCTTGGATTGTCCTTTGGGCAATCCTGCATGGCAACAGAGGAAAGGGAGAATGTTGTCCCTGAAAATCAGCCTTCTGATTTGTTTTAGCATCGTGGAGTCAGTTCTCATGAATTGTAAGATAAACAAGGATCATGTTTGCATTCCTTTGTGAAAAGATCTCACCTGATGGACTTCTCAAGTGACCAGTGGAGATGGAGAGGTGGGAACTTCTCTGTCCAATCTCTGATCACTGTCCAGAAACTTATAGATATGAGGTCAACAATAAACTGGAGAGTTCTTTCCTTCTCCTCTACCTGAACCCCTGCTGTGTGTGTTACTGTGTGTTTCTATCTGCGTCACAGTAAAAGGAGAACAGATTGAAAGCAGAAAAAGAAAAGGGGAGAGAAGAGGAATTGACAGTGAAGCAAAAAAAGTATATTTATTGAATCAAAATTCAAGAACATAAGGTAGTTCATATCAATATCAATATCCATATCCATGTGATAAATTCAGCTGTCTCAGTGAAAAAAAAACTGCATTTTTTAAAAATAAGTTCCAACAAATACTCCAATGTTTTGAGAGAAGCTGAAAATGTCCACCATCATTATGATAAAACAAAATAGTTATCTGTGTGGGTTGTCTTTTGCTTCTGTTTTTACCTTGTGGAAACAAGAGAAAAACAGTTAAAGGACAATGAAGAAATTTTATTGTTCAAAGAGAAAAAAACACAACATGAAAAGAGGGGTTTTTGGTTGGTGGTTTGGGGTTTTTTTTCTGCAGATAGTACATTTTTTTTAAGTGCAGGTATTTTTATTTTCAAAAGACATCAGAGAAGTTAAAACTAAAAAAAATCTTATTTTGTTTTTCAGTTGGGACTCCTACAGATTCATACACATTGGCCAGCAGTCTGTTGTGATCACTGTCTCACCTGACTCAAATAAATCAGCTTGTATCATTTCACTCAGTAATTCCTTTACCAAGCTTATAACAACATACTGCTAATTAAAAGGCTGGGATCTGATAGTGCTTTCACTTATGCTGAGTTCCAATGACTTTAAAAGAACTATTCACACCCACATTAGAGACTGAAATACCACCTTAATCTTAAGGTGTAATGATACCAAAAGCCTGATGAACCTTACTGCTGTCACCCACTCTGAGTGAGGAACCCCCATGGGATTTCTGCTGGAGGGAGGATCTCGGAGGTGAAGGCATGGGTCTGTGGCATGGCTCTGTGGTTCCTTGGCATGGTTCTTTGGCATGGGTCTTTGGTTTTGTGGCATGGTTCTTTGGTTCTGTGGCATGGTTCTTTGGTTCTGTGGCATGGGTCTGTGGCATGGTTCTTTGGGTCTGTGGCATGGTTCTTTGGGTCTGTGGCATGGTTCTTTGGGTCTGTGGCATGGGTCTGTGGCATGGTTCTTTGCTTCAGCCCCTTCTGCAGCCCTCAGTCTGCACACAGATGAGGGGATGCTCCCAGCCTGTCGCACAGAGAGCTGTGCAATGTGCTGCATGTGGTTACTGTGATGTACTTAGAAACACACAGACACACACAACAGGGGTTCAGGTAGAGGAGAAGGAAAGAACTCTCCAGTTTATTGTTGACCTCACATCTATAAGTTTCTGGACAGTGAGCAGAGACTGGACAGAGAAGTTCCCACCTCTCCATCTCCACTGGTCCCTTGAGAAGTCCATCAGGTGATATCTTTTCACAAAGGAGTGCAAACATGATTCTTGTTTATCTTACAATTCATGAGAACTGACTCCATTATACTAAAACAAATCAGAAGGCTGATTTTCAGGGACAACAGCATGTAGCTTGTAAACCTGGCATCTTTGGTTTCCTTGCAAATAATTTACCAGACATTGGAGATGTATCATTGTGAGAGAAGGAACATGGTATTTTTTCTGAATGACTATCATCCTTCATCTTCCAGACAGCTATAAGTATCTTCTCTTCTCCAACATTACTTTGTTAAATGAAAGTCCCAAAAGCATTTTTGATACTGAAGGCAGGTGGGCTCACTGGAAAAGCAAGGCCCACAGCTCCAGTCCAATTTGTTTCACAAACAGAGCTCAGGAAAAGCAGCTTCAGGGAGCACCCCAGCTATCAGCAGTCACACACTGTATCCCACATGCTACTGTTAATTTTAACAACACAGCCCTAAAATGAAATTTTTAGAAGTCACAGAGAGTACAGGGAGTGGAAAGAACAGAAGTTTTTGATGGAGGGAAATTGCATTCACACTTTGATAAGCTCCAAAACTGCCTTTTGCAAACAGAGGTGCTTTGTATTACACCATTCCTGTTGGCAGTTTGGGGGTTTTCCATTAGATCTAGGAACTTCTTGCCACAGTAATAAAGGTCAGGCACTATTGTGCTTCTTTTATGATACTGACTAGCACAAATCATGTATACAAACTCAGGAAGTATTTATTTATGTGGAATACATACTTAAATGTTGGACTGCAAATCGTTTAAAGATGCCTGTGATATGAATCATGCCTCAATTTCATGGATAAGTGGAAACATTATGCAACTTACTGAGTTTTTAAAGCACTAACGAATGTGAACTATACAGCAGACTGGAGCTGGACCTTTTCACCCCTTCTAATATAAGCTGTGGCTATTTAATATTCCTCACTAGGGAATAATGCTGACCTACAAGTCAGCAATATATTAGGCACCAGAGCCATGAACCTAGTGAGAACATAAACTAAACTGATTTTCAATTTTGGTACATTACAAAAAGGACCATTATTGTGAGGTTAGAGATGTCAAAGTTGGTGACCTGGTATAATGAAGTATTCCCTGCCACATAGTCATGCATGAAAAGTAATTGGAGGCAGTATAAACTTTTAGAGGCTTAGGACGTTTTCCCTCTTAAATTAAATATTCTTTTGTATGTATCTTTTCTTTTTTTAATTAAAACCAGAATTATTTTGTGAAGCATCATAAAAAAAGAAATGATGCTCCTGTAAAGTTTTCAGCTGATGGAGAAATGTGAGTTTAGGAATGAGGTCACATCTTAACGCTTGGGTTACTTCCATAAGGCACTGATGAAAAGCAAGTTGCTACCTGCCAGTTAGGAATGACATTAAAATATTATGGCAGCATGTGACCAGCTTTAGAGCTTAAAATCCTGAAAGTCAGAGACAATGTCCCCTTTGAAGAACATTCCCGAAGATCACTTTACAGTTTCTGCTAAGCTTAAAACAAAGAGTAAACTGCTTTATGTGTAAGCAGCAATGAGTTAAGTTGTGCCTTCTTTGCTGCAATGTTCACATCTGAAAACTCACCCCTAAAGTGTAAGTGGACTTACACTTTAGGACTTTCAGCTGGTCCATCAGACATGTGTGCTAGCACTTTGTCTAGGGAAAGGTCTTTTAATACTGTGGACCCCATGCTTAAGGGTTCATTCATGGCTCCACATCCCAACTTTCTGTGCTAGATTTGACCAACTTATTTCTGATTTCCTCTGGTACAGCATCATGTGAGTGGGCACAGAATCTCTCCCCAGGAACTAGACTGCAGAGGGCACTCCTATATAAGAAGGAATTGCAGTTTCCAGGCTCATTTACATTTTGCCTTGATGATTCCTTGTAATTTTTTTCTCTTTTAATAATTAATGACACTATTATTGCACCAAAAGGAAAATCTTATTATTCTTGACAATTGGTTTTGTTATGATTATTTAATTTCCCCCTCTTCCCAAGTTTATACAATTACAATGGCTGTCAGTGCTCATATCATGTTCAGGTCATCAGCCTCAGAAATTAAACATACACAGAAGGACAACCTATTAATATGCCATCCCTAGGCATAGCTTGAACACAGCAGCACAGGGAGTGCAGAGATGAGGACAGAGATGGCTTTTGCCATGTGCCTGGGAAGCAAGAGAAATTTTGTCTGAGGCAGCTCATCCATGGAGCAATATGAAAACCCCATCCCTTTCCTCCTGCCCTGTCTCCAGATGGGGTGTTGGAAGCATTGCTTTGGTGTGGATTTCAGCTGTGACTGGGAGAGCAAAGGCAGACTCAAACAACAGCTCCTGAGCTTCATGGGGTGAATTTCTGCTTCCTAAACTTATTGGGAGATGGGGCTGGACAACCAGGTTTGAGCTCAATGTGGCCAGAGCTCTGCAGTGTGCTGGCAGAGTGGAAGGAGTATGTTGGATGGGGACTCAGCAGCAGACAGCTGGGTTAAGGCTGCCATAACTCAAACTCCTCTCCAGAGCTGTGATATGGGCCACTGAAACCCTGAGATGGCCCAAGATTGGGAACAGAGTGTTCATGATAGCCTCACACACTCACACAAACACTTCCCCTGTTTATATCAGCTGGGGGTAAAACCTGCAGGGGCATCATCCAGCAACTTGGTATTAAGGCTGAATATCTTAAACCTAACAGAAGGAACTTTAGAATGGATGGAGCCTGTGGAGCTCCTACATTGCAGTTTAAATGTCTTTCCAATATTTAGGGTTTTTTAATGAGAACAAGTCCATTCCAGCCTTGGCATGTGCAGGAGATACAGCTCATGTATCATCCAGCTGACAGCAGAAGGGTCATTTCATTTCCTGTGGGCAGTGGAAAGTGATCTTCCTTTTCACACTTTCTTCTGGGAGCTTGTCACAGGGAAAGTGTAGGATCAGGCTAATGCTATGCAAAAGGCTGGCTCAGCAAGGAGTGGGACCTGGCTGTGGGAGCAGCACACCCTTCCCAGCTGAGCCTTGAATCATGTTTATTTTCAAACCAAAGACCTCACATTGCAAGTGAGAGGTTTGCTCAGTAAAATGCATGCATTACATATTTCATTACCACATGCTGTATATCTCATACAGTGGTTAAGAAATGAAGGAGTGTGGAAAGGACAGTTATTCAGGAGAGCTGGAACCATAAAGATTCCATTGAATAGGATTTTCCCTTGTTCCAAACTGTTATCTCACTAGATAAAAACATTGTGCTTTATGATTAAGCTGATTGTTTTGGACAAGCCAGTCTGTAGCCCTAGAAGCCTGGATTTTCAAATGTGCTGAGCACTGGCAGCTGCAACCAAAGTCAGCAGGGACATTTAAAGTGCAAATAATGCAGAGTTCTTTAAAAATTCAGGCCAGAGGCTGGCTGTGAAGTGGGAGTAGAGATGCTACCTTGCCTCACAGGGGTGCTGTGAACACTTGTGGCACAGCTGCTTTCACTAGTGAGAAGTTACACTGAAAAGACCAATAAAATTTTTTTTCTTTTTTCAGGTCAGGGTTTTATTGTATGTATTAAAAAAGGGACTCAAGCCAAAGGCTGAAGAATGAAGAAGAAACAAATATGTAGAGTGAATGGATAATAGATCATGCTTCTACCTCCCAAAATAGGTTAAAAATAGTATTAGGCACACCACATGAACTGAGTTAATGCTGTGTAGGCCAATCTAATTCTAGCATTCCCTACAGAATTCCCCCTGATGCAGGTGTGGGGTGCTTTTTAAAATATGTGCAATATAAGTATAATAAATATGCATACAATGTGTATTTGAGTAAAAAATCTTCATAGATAGTCCAGTAAGGGAAAGGAAGTTGATTAAGGGACTGATGGATCTGACAGCAAGGGGAGCTGGGAGAGGTGGGACTGCTGAGCCTGGAGCAGGGGCTCCTGGTGGGAATCCCATCATGCGTGCAAAGGGAGGGGGCAGAGGACACAAACTCTTCTTGATGCTCTCCACTGAGAGGAAAAGAGGCCAAAGGCACAAACTGAAACACAGGAAATTCCATTAAGAACATTTCAGTAAAAACCAGTTTTATAGCAAACGTGACCCAACACTGGACGAAGCTGCCTGGTGAGATTGTGGAGAGATCCCTGGAGATATTCAAAATTTAAATGAACATGCTCTGAAGCCACCTGTTCCCATTGACTCTTTTTTAGCAGGAGGTTGGACTAGATAATCTCCAGAGGTGCTTTCCAAACTCATCCACTTTGTGATAAGTGAGAAAATAATTTTTAAATTTCTTCTTTATTCACTCTGCTTGCAGAATTGATGGAATAGATTCAGTATAGCTTTCTGTTTCGGATTGGGGTTTCTGCTTATTTTACCTCCTTCACCAACGTTTGTTTTCATTTTTAGGATGCTGCTCTCTAATTTCAGAGGTCATTTTAATCTTCTGCCAGGTCTGCTGAGGCTGAAACCTTTATTCCTTTGTGCGTGAAGTTTCAGAACATTACTGAGTGCCCCACTGATATATTGAAAACAAATAAAAAATAGTCATGGATTGTAGCAGAAACTGAAATGAAAATATTCTCCCTACTGTCACTACAGAAACTGAATTTATTTTACTGTACTTTCCAACTGACTAGGGAAAACACTTGTAACAGGTAAAGACTAATTTGCCCATAGCTACCTATAAACTGAAGAACTGACCAAGAATGAGTGCTGACATCCTAATAATAGTGGTAGGGTGAAATTATTGTAAAAAGAACAGAAATTTGTAATTTAAATCTCCTGGGGGAGTGGTTTTAAGGAAATGGAAATATCAAAGTTGAATACCCATAAAAAAATAATTAGAATTATCAGCAAATATTGCCCTGCAGCCTGCTGTTACAGCAGAGAGTTTTGTAATATCTTAGATGTCATGGCAGTGATTTATATGTTTCTCTTCCTAAATGTTAAGGCAAACTATATTCTGTTGCCTTAACATATTTCCTGTCTTTCCATGAATGATTGTGACTGAACTATTCACTTATTATTCATTTTTGCTAGGTTTTCAAATTAGTATTTGACCATATAATGACTGGCACGACATAAATTCAGCAGTGTTCTTTGCCAGAGTGATGGGGAACCCTTCCATATCCTGCTGATAAAGGATGGAAATGCAGCAAACCATGTAAATGACTAACACAGTTACTACTACACAGAAGAAAATTAGAGAATGATTCACGATGTTTTGTTATTGGAATAGTTATTTATATTTGGATTGTGGTAGCATTTAAGAATTGTTCAACACGGCTGCAAAAAAGCCCTATCAAAATCTATAGACACTTCCCTGGCAAGCAGAGACAACACTGTCACATTGCCAGTGTTAGTTAGGGAAGATCATCGAATCAGATATCAATTTTTTTTTCTTTTCACAATTCCTTCTTTTTCTCCTCTTTAATATTGTTTTTTTAACTATTTGCTCCACTTGGCCTTCACAGATATTTCTTACTAGTTTTGGTTTGGGGTTTTTTTGTTTGTTTTCTTGTAGTACTCTGAAAAATACAACTGTGTGGTATAGTTCTGTCATGTGAGCATGTAGTGGATGTTATTAGGTCATCTTTTTGCTCATCCAAAATTCTCAGCAGAAAGGCTCTTCTGTGTCCTGTCTGCCCAGTTTCACCAATAGCCCAAGCACTGGATTTGTTGGGTTGGTATCCAGGCTCATTTCCAGATGGACCAAGTCATGTGTGGCTAAGGGCTGGACTCAACATCCAAAGCCTTTCCTATCATAGTGATTCCATGGCTCTGGACGTGCTGACTGGAATCCCTCACACGATTGTTATGCTTGTTGTCCAGATTATTAGCTGTTGAATAAGATGAGAATGAATAAAAGTAAGAATTTTTTAAGTGCCTTGGAGGTGGAAGACAAATTGAGGCACTGGCAGTGGAAAGATGAAGATGTCCCTTGGGCCCCAAGAGAGAGACCAGGAAGCTTGAACCAGCATTTTCTTCCTTTGAAGAAATCCATTGATGAGTGTTCTAAACCTGCCTTTTCTGAATTTCCTGAGCTATACCAAGGATTATTGGGTTTGGCTCAAGACTGTTTCCCAAATGAGGACTTGTAGGACTTTTGCTGACTCCTTTCTGTGCCGTGCTTGGCAACCCAAAGCAGGATGAAAGTGGCCAGTTTAGAAACAGCAGTTAATGGACCCAAAAGACAGTTTCCATCAAACATTAGTTGTTTTTATGTTCAGCTGGGGGTGTTTGAGCTACTTGTGAAATCCAGATAGAGAAATAAACATTTCTGAATAATTTTAGAACAAATTATGAGTGGGACCATGCTGAGTTGTATACCATTTTCTTCTATAAAAATATTTTCCATTATATTTTCCATATATTTCTAACCCAAAGGATTCATGCAAAGAAATCCAGAGCATTATTGCAACAATATAGAGGAAAATGGCACATAGCAGAGTGATAATTGCATACCATGAAGGGTGGATTAAAATGTACTTAATGCCTTTGCTTGCTTCCAACTTTTGAATGAAGGCATGTAATACCAGAGGGCTTATATAGTGCCAGAAAAACTGTGTCCAGTATTTCTGTCTCTTTATCTACTGTTTTTCAAATTCACATGAATTATAGCCAGAATGCTAAACCTGAGATTGAATAGGAAGAATATATCTCCCTCAAAAATATTTATTCTTTTGAGTGATACTGGGGGACACAGAGATAACATTTTCATCTACATCATTTGTGCTGCAAACACACTGGACACAACGGCTAGAAGATGGACCTTGGGCACTGTGTAATCACATAATTAAAAGTAGTGCTTGTTCTAAAGTTTGTGTTTAAAGTACCACCAAACAGCAAGGAGAGGGAGTAGGAACACCAGGGTGTGACTGGAAAGTGAGGCAGGAGAGGATGAGTACCTGGCTCAGAAAGCTGGGGCAGCAGCAGGAGCTGCTCTCTCCTAAATCTTAGCCAGCTCTTCAATAGCAGTCTCAAGTAAAAAGAAGAACTGGAAGACAAATAAATTGACTTACTTTTAATCTTCCTTCCATGGTAGCTTTAACTGCTGCAATTTGAAGTTCAGATGAAGGTTGAGTCTTGTCTTATTTTATCTAAATGAGTTCATCTGTCTCATATCATGGCTTTACTTTGTTACGCATTTTAGCCTTCTGCTCTTTTTCATGTGAGGTAGTAAATACTGGCTCTTTTCAACAGCTGAAATGTCAGGACATGATCATTTTGCATGTTCTAGATAAAATCTGTGAAATGCTGCATTTCTTTTCCAGTGACCTCTGAAATGAAATCACAGTTTGTAGGGCTGGCGGACTGGGAGTGACATCCAGGATCACCAAAGGCAGTGCAGAGAGTTCAGTCCAGCACACATCTGTGAACTCTCTCACATACCCACAGATTGCTGGGGGGTTTTGGGGTTGGTTTGGTTTATTTTTGAAAGGTTTGAACATTTCACTACAAGCAGATCTAGGTTAGGAAACAAGTTATTGCTCCTGCTGGAGACTGGAGCCAACGTCCTCACCCAGAAAAGAGCTTCAGGGCTCAGTCATATTTCCTGTAGGTGATCTGGCACGGGAACACTGCTGGATTCTGCCTCTCACATCAGTGCCTATGGTGAGATCCTGGCTCTAGTATTATTGTTCTCACCTCAGGGATGCTGCCCACCTTATCTTTCTGTATTCCAGTTTCCCCACTTTTCCCTAGGAAAGGCAAATGTGGAATGCCTACAGATCTGCTGCTGAACAGCTTTGTGTAAGAGCTGTGTCCAGTCTGAGGTGGGCCACAGCAATCCAGGCATTTTCAGCTTCTGTTATTTGGGAGTACTTTACCCTAAATTAAAAACAACCTTGATATTGTCTTACTTTTTTTACTGTTAGCAGTTCAAGTTGAAAGGGTCACTCCTTTCTCTGCTAGGTCAAGTTCTGTGGGTTTAAGTATTTTCAGGATTCATCATGTCATAGGATGTCAGATGCTACATTCCTCTGCACTTTTTAAATCATTGCTTCTTCCTATCAGAAAGTAAATCTTTGATAGAAACCCATTCAGGTTTACTTTCCTCTGAAAAATATGAGGCTTTTATCTTAGAAAACATTCCTTCATCCAGAGCATACTGATATCTACCAGATCAAGCTTTAGACAAAAAGGGATTTTTAATAGGGATTTAGCACTCATTAAATCTGGGATACAGTTTCTCTTTTTTCTAGGAATTATGATATATTTTTCAACATGAGGCCCTTTCTGAATCCAATCGGGCTTTTTGGAATGTAATGGAATAATACATAACCTTCACCATAACTTCTCAAATTCTACAATATAATTCTTAAGTCTGGGAGAAGGAAAGCAAACCAATTTATTATAGCCTGTTGATTCACACTCACATGCTGTGCAGTTCGTGTGAAGGCCCCATTTACTTTTTCACATGAACTGCCACAGCATGGTTTAAATAGAGATTTCTCTAGCTGTAGTGTTAAGGTTTCTCATTAACATCATTTCTGGAGTCACTGGGCCAAGTAGATCCCTAGTGCAATTCCACTGATCTCAGTGGGGCTGTCCTTGAGATATATTTGGTCCATTGTTTCTACAGAATCTCTTTGTTCTTTTCTGATCTCTTAAAGAATTTTGTTACTTTGAACATTTCGCACAAAACAAGTCACTATGCTGAAAAGTTTGCAACATTTAAAGTAACTTCTCAGGTTTTCTACCTATTTGTACACAGAATTACAACATTATGTCCAACATGGATTTTTTTTTTAAATTTTATAACATACACATATATCCTGTTTTCAGTGAATATCAATAAATTTGCTACAAGTTTTTGTTCTTATATATACTTTTTTTTTTAAAATTCCAAAATTTGATGTGACTCCCAAAAGTAACCTGAGACAGACTACAGTGACAGTTGTCATTATTTTCTGACCAGCTCTGCCACTTGCAAATTTTTTTAAGCAAGTAATGAGTGAGTAGTGACACTCTCATAGCAATATCTTTTCACACTGAAAACTGAGCTAGTCTGAATACTGAGTGTATCTAACTTCATCTGGGGTTTTTTGGGGGTGCTATTCTATTAGGAAGAAAATGTATGCAACACTAAAAAATGTTAAGTTCCTTCTTTACACAACATTTTGTACAAGTTAGATTAGCAGTTAATGTCTATTCTGTACATTATATGTGTGATTTACATGACTGGCTTACACTTTTGTTCAGGAGAATGAAAGGCTGGGTTAGGGAACGCAGCATAACAAAATTAATTCCTCCTTGTCATAAATGGTTAGCTAAATGGAAAACACATCTTTTCTCAAATTCTCAAATCTCTTATTCCTTGCTGCACATCACTGCAGTTTTGCACAGACATACGTTGGCCTTAATAATGTATATTAATTTTCCCAGGAAATTATGAACTTAGTACAGGAAGTTTTTCATTTGCCTTTGCATTCAAAGATTGCCAACTACTACAAGAATAATGCACATAATATATAAAAACTAAATATGATTTTTGACAAATCCATAATCAATCAGCAGAAGAAAGTGACTTGGACAGGGACCCCTGGTTCCCTGAGCTCATATTTAATTTGCTGTCAAGATCTCTTATTCCTCCAAACTCTTAAAATAATTAAGTTCTAATGTAAGATTGATTTTTGCAGAGAACAGCCTACAGGCCTCAGAAAAATTAAAACACTGCTAGTTAACTGCTGCTTGCACAAAATCCTTTGCATCTGTTGGTATCAAACAGAGGTGGGAATGCTGGCATGGGAAGCTCTGCTGCCAACCTAGCCACTGCTTTCCACAGAGACACTCCTTCAGGAAAGTGCTGCAGGAGTGCACCTGTGACTTGAGCTGCTGCTTTTTTGCAAAATTTTCAGTCCCCTTGAATATGTTATTAACATTCAAAGCAGAAATGATACTGCTTCTAAGGATGTGAAAAACTCTCATTTAAGGCAAATGAGAAGCAAAGCTTATGCTCAAACTGCACGCACAGGATTGGTTTGAGTTTATAGAGATTTATTTGTGAGGCAAAATGGAAAAATGTGATTTAGTTTTATTTAATATCTCTCTCAAAATCCTAAAGACCACTTTCAGATGAATTAGGTGCTGGTGAGTACAGTGACTGTGTAGGCAAACATTAACAGCCAAGCTTCAATCAGTAACAGCCCTGCATGTTATATGATGTGTTGAGAAAGGGAATGTTAGCTGGAAGCCTGGGGTTGTCCCTGTGCTCTTCCCAAAAGTGCAGGGTGATCATTTATCTACAAAATGCTGGAGCTCAGATGGAGACCTGAAGGGCTCATCTGAAAGCTGATGCCTTCAGGCAGCACCTGGTACATCACTGGAGTGTTTGTATCATTAAACAGCTCCACTCTCAGTGTGTTACTCATGTCCTCCTGGTCTGCAGGGCACTGGACCAAATGAGAACCTGTTGAACCATGTTTTAACTCTGATCTTTGCACAGAGTGGTACATCAACAGAACAGCCAGAAAATGAGGCAATAACCTGTAATCTCCATGTCCTGAGCAACTCCTTGCATTTCCTTGTATTAGTGTCAATGGATTTCACAGGGCAGATGTGAAGTCATGACTTTGTGTCACCTAACAGCTCATCTTGAGCAGCACAACAGAGCCTCCTGAGGCACAAATACAAGAAACAGGGCACAGTGGTATGTGACAGAAACCTCTGCTGAGAGCACCACACCATCCTTGGATGTGCATCCTGCAAGAGGCAGCAGTCACAGAGTGCAGGGGCCATTTTGACATTCTCAGGGTGCTCTGGGAGCCTGGCAGCACCCCTTCCTTCTCCCACTGAGCCTCAGTGCCACCATGCACTGAAGTTAACATTGCATGGGACTTTGCACAGATAAAAACCTTGCATGCACATCCTGGAGGGGCCCTTCCAAGGGGCAGCATCCTTGGACCATTTTGGCTGGGTCCATACTGGACTCCAGAAGCCCTCCTAGGGTCTGCCCTCCTGAGAGCAGAGCACCCTGGAGCTCTCGTGTCACTGCAGCTCTGCGAGCTCCCAGCAGCCCAGAGCCTTCACATCCTCACCTGCCCTGGGCAAAAGTGGGGAAAAGTCCCTTCAAAGGCTTTTTACAGCCAGGGTCCTAGCTTTTGTTGGCTCCCAAGATGTTCATTGCAAGGGCAAACCCCAAGTTTTAACCAAGGAGAGCTTAAAACATGAATGACTTTCTCATACTGGGTGTAGAACATGTCCCTATGACACTTTTTTTTCCACCCTTTCTTAGCTCAAGGGCCTGCCCTACAAAGCCTTGGTCAAACCAGCTTTGTGAAGAATAAAAACCCCAAAGACTTAGGATCTCAAAGTGTATAGATCTGTGATGTGTTGTAACAAAGCCATTCAGGGCACAGAAAAAAATCTACTTTCCTGATAAATCAAACAAAATTAAATGAAAAATACTTCATCATTTTTTTTTGTCTTTAATTTCATTTAATTTTAAAAATGCTTCAATTTGCAGAATCATGCATGACCATTTTAATAGCACTGAACCCACATTAGTTGAAAGACCCTGTTTCTTGGATTATTTTGGCATTTTCAATGAGGATCACTAACAGTGATGAGTAATTTCCTGGATAATAAGTGCATCAGGCAATGCATGTTTTTCCTCAACCCGTTAAACTCATATCAGGGCAGTTCCCTTCTCTAGTTTGCTGCTCTGCCCCAGGTTTTCAACTCTTCATGCAGATCTGTATAGTCTAGAGTCAAATTTTGAGTAATCAGTACCACCAGGGCAGTGTTTTTAATGAAAAAAGCAGTTAAATAAATGGAATGTCATTAAGACATACGACTGTTTTGGAGATGATGCCAAGAGTATAACAGAAGGTTAGTCTAAAATATTACATGCTACACATTTATTTTTAATGCATATGAAATTATAGAAACAAAGCACTTTAACTAGCTGAAGAAATAGAAACTTTTTGCACACACAGTTTCAAATCCCAGTAGTATTTCAGCCTCTTGGAGTTGTCTCTTGGACTGTAAAAGAGGGATCTGGACAGTCTCTCAATGCCTCTGACTCTTAAATCCTCAAGTGACATGTATATATGCTTAAGGAATGGGTCAGCTTGCAGACAGAAATGTCTCAAATAAAAAATAAATAAATAAATAAATAAAAAGACTGGTGGTTAGAACAGAGCTGTGAAAGCCTTTACCCCTCAGCTGGCTGGGTTTGTGCCAAGATTCAGTGTTCACTTACACATGATGTGAAGAAAAGTGATGTGGTTGAATATTCTTGTCACATGCTTTGGCTTTTTTTCCGGTTTTGGACAGTGCTTTGTTCCATGACTGTTCAGTTCAATGCATTGAGATTGTGCTTCCAAAGCCGCCATGCCATTTCTTCTGCAGCAGCCAGAAATTTCAAGTTACTTTAACCCAGTAAGAGACTGGGTTTTTTCTTGGGTTTTTTCCATCGTGAACTTTTCCCGTGCAGGAAGGATAATTTTATAATGCCATTGACCACATGTTAAGGTATAGCTGGCTTTAGCTTGTTAGGAAGGACAGACAGAGGAACCCTCTTCTGGGTCTTGCACCCATCCTCCTCATCTACCACCTCTATTTTCTTTGTTATAAATTTCCCATGTAATTAGTAGCTTGTAGCAGAGTCACAAAGTAATTATTGAGCCCAGAAGAGTTTTTAAAATCCTGGCTGTTATTGCATTCTTTCCCAGGTGAAATGAAGACCAGCCCTTGTTTTGGAAATCAGCCTTTAAGGGCTGGCAATGCACAGTTCTGAGAGCACAGCTCTTCAGAGCACACCTTAGTGAGACTGCAAGAGTCACCGGGGAAACAGGGAAGAAGCAAAAAGAGCGTTTGAATATCAGAGCCCTTAGACCTACTCTGGAGTTTTCTTTGTTTCCCTGCTCTCGAAATGGGAACTAATTGGGCTCACTGGTTTTCACAGTATGAATACCACTTAAAGATTTGGTTTACTTTTGGAAATTTTGAAAAATATTTTTTAAGCAGGCTAACACAGGCAACAGGACAGAATGTGTTGTGAGTCATCACTTTCATTCTCAGTCAAAGTTCTTTATTTTTCAGCTTTGTGGCAGTCTAGATGCACCACCCATGGGAACCACACTGATGATATAATAATTGTTGTTTTCACCCAAAAAAATGTATTGCCCTTGTTTGAGGGGGAACCAAAACTCTTGGTAAGCAGAACCTTTCCAGATATCCAAGGGCAAGAGTCAAATTGCCCAAACTGTTTGGCTCTCTGCAGCTGCAAGGAAGACCAGCTTCAGGGAAAGACAAAATTATTGTACAACAGGCAATTTCCTATGGCACTGTAATTAAATGCAACATCTCAACATGGAAGCAGCTCTATAAACTAGGTAGTACTGGATGAAAAATATTAAATTATTATTTTCAGCCTAGATAACTAATGTTCTTCAGTATGAGATTCCCATGAGGAATGAATGTAACATGTTAATTCGTACTCATATCCTCTTAGTTTTTTGCAGTAAGTTTAAAACAACGCTACAGAGATATTTCAGAGTCAGATGGGTAAAAATTTAACATTCTGCAAACACCTGTGGTCCTTTTGCCTGTCCAGAATAATAATTTTTAAAGGAAGAGGCTTGTTGCAGCCAACATATCTTTTGGACACTTAGGATATCCAGTGCTGAATGATTTTGCATATTATGATGCTCACATCTAAAACAACAGTGCCATCCACTGCTGTATAACCTTTTTATGTTTTTTTTTTTTTCTTAATAAGCCTTTGGGGATGAAAAAAAGCATGAAAACAATCTTCAGTGGCTTTTTACCATGAACCCATCGAGAGTATAAATAATTCCCTGCCTTTGGGGGAAAAAAGAAGAAAAACTCCATTGTAGTTTTACTAGAAGTCCATCCAAATTCTTTGCCTCTGGAAAAATTCTTGTAGAAGATGATAGTATGGAGGTTATTTCAGTAATCAGGAAACCCCAGGAAAAAATGTAAATGGGTTTTCTACATCCTGAATGTGATTTGTGTCAAACAGTGTGACTGACAAACACTGGCAGGGGAAAGAATTGAGTGCAGCTAAGGTCCTGCAGAAGGTATCACACCAATTCCAATCCATAGACACACAGTGTTACAGCAAAATGCTTTCCATGTCTTACTACAATTAGCAGAAGGACTTATTTTAATTGAATAGGAATTTGATAAAGAATAAGAAAATAATTAGAAATGAAATGCACAGAAGGAACTTCTGAATACCCCAATTCACCAGACCCTAAATTAGGTGCCTAGGTTGTGTGGGCACGTAAGAATAAGCTTTGCAAAGTCTGACATAGGGCCTTAGAGAGGCACCAAAGCCAGGCAACAGAAAATGCTGAGCACAGAACTCCAGCTTTCCCTAGAGTTCTATTGCATTCATACCCCTCACCTAAGTTTGGGTGGCACACGGAAAACAAGCAAAGAAATGTGTGAATAGGACTTTAAAGTAAGGTTTACTTGGAAGGAAAATGCTAGAGGTCTTTTCTCTGCTTGGTTTAACTTGAAATACTGAACTATGAATCAGAGCAGTCTGAAATATTCATTTCTCTCCTTTCAGGCAAGTTCTCTAACCTCAAGGCCAACAGCTTAGCAAGTATTTAATTATTTCATTCAAAATGGAACAGTTTCCACAGAAATATTGAGACTCCTCTGATCCCAGATTTCCCCAAGGCACCCTCCAGAAACTTTTGGAGAGAGGTTTTTAAGCCAGAATTCTATTGGACAAAGGGAGGAAAAAACCCCAGGTTTTTCAAGTCCCAGAGGGATGATCCAGCTGCTGAGGTGCTGGGCAAAAGCACAAACACAAGAACAAAAGGCAGTGTGCTAAAAATGCTCAAGAACTCCATGAATCTTCAGATCTAAATTTTTCATGAAACACATAACTGACTGAAATATGGGGACCACAGTCCCAAAGGCTCCACTGAGACTTCTCCTGGAACAGAATTTTGAATAGAGATTGTTTCAGCTCTGCTTCCCTTTTTTTTGAGGGGGGCAGGAGGGATTTGGGTTTTTTGTTTTGTTGTTTGGGTTTATCTGTTATTAGACTCATCCATCATTTTGTTTTCTTCTCAGATCTTCATTTGTTACTGCACATGATTAGTGTCAGAATTGTGAATGACATCATAATTTCCAGAATTCCTTTCAGCCTCCTGTAATGATGCTGTCTGGTTTTTGAATTGTTATTGATGAAATTTTTATAGTTTGGAGACATTCTGCAAAATGTGAGAAACAGTAAAGAAATTGAGGAAAGGATTTTTGAGGGAGTTCTTGCAATACTCTTACAAAAAAAGACAGAACCCTTGCTGTGAAAACTACCATGGAAATGTTTATATCCAAACATTCCTAGCAAGACTTTGCTTCAACTGTGTTTTAAAAATTTCTCCTGAAAGACAGTCCAGAAGCTTGCAAAAGTGACAGGAAGACTAAAAGATACGGATTCTCAGGGTATGATTTCCAGAAGATACATAATCAGGCATCTATAAAATTCACAAGCTTTGTTTTAGGTTCCCCTCAGCAAGAAAGTGATTTTACAGAATTGCTGGTTTTCTAATCCTGGCTGTAAATGAAGTTCCTGCACCAAAGAACCTGCTACAGAGTTAGCTTGCATGTAGGCTACAGATGGGAAAAACACTTCCACAAGCAGCAAGTGGCAAGCAGGTGAGCTGAGGGTTTGGAGCTGGCAATCAGAGCATTCATTCCTCTGAGTTCTCTCTCCAGTTTCTGGCTTTTGCCAGGGCCTCACAGAGAGGCTGGGGAAGGCTCCTCTTTCTGGCCCTTTTCAGTGGTTCTCTTGTGTTTGATGGGAATATCACAAAAAATGTGTATTTTGAGGAAGAGACCATGGAAGAGCTCTCAGAAAAATGATGATGGATGAAAATTATGGCATCTGTGTGGGAGTAGGAAACAGGGCTTTTTAATATATATATTTTTTTTAATTGGGCACTGAAGAAGCATAGTGAAGACAAATGGACCTTAGCTGTAATCTGCATATGGCCTATAACATCTCAGTAATTGTGTCACCTTGCTAAGCACTGTTTAACCTTCCTAGCATTTATCTTCTGGCAGTAGAGCAGGCACCCAGTGCACCAGGAAGAGGGCAGGGCTGGAAGGAGAAGTACCCAGTCAGTTCCCCTTAGTGGAGAGGGGAAGTATGCCCCAGCCTCACCACCACGGGTACAGAGGAAAGGGAAGTCGTCAAAGAGTCTCTGTTGGTTTTAGGTCCTTTTTTTAGAAAAAAAAAAAAAAAAAAGGATTTCTGGGAGCAGGATGCTCTCCTGAGACCAGTAAGGAGCAGCAGACACAGGTTTATGGAAAGAGGAATGAGATTGAGAATTGGCAGCTTTGTAAATGTAGAAAAATATAAGGTTAGTAGCTTACACAAAGTAAATGGCACAAAGAAAGTGTGTGGAAAAGGTGGAAAGGGCTTAAGAGGTCTCACAAACCACAGGAGGCTGACAAGGGATAAAGCAGTATTGTAGGCTTCAGCATGTTGTACCAAGCTCTATATGAAATGAAGGACATGACTCTAATGCAGCAGTTGAAAGGAAAGGCATTTCTAGACTGGCTGATTTGGATCATGGAGAACATAAAGATCACTGGATTTCAGTTTAGGTGGTCTGGTGGTGCCTTTATTGCTATACACAGGATGATCAGCAAAGGTGCTGTTGTGTGGCAGCACATGTGACAGTATTTTTGCTTGAAGCACTTTCATCCTGGGTAATTTCTTATTCAGATCTCAAAAATATGAAATATGAGGGGAGTTTCTCATGGATTCTTGTCTCAGTCCATAGAGTAGTACAGCCAACAAAAGGAGCTGCTGTAATTTGTGGGTACCAAGACAAACTTTTGGTAATTTTTTTTTAACATTGTCTTGTGACATCTTCCAGTACATGTACAGGGCTACAGGCTGTTGTCCAGCTGGAAATTTGCTCTTCTCAGCCAAACCAAAACACCTGCTCTGCCATGGCATGACTGTGACTTCCATGGGCTGGCAACTGGGGAAACTTGCCAGGTGCAAACAGCCTGAAAGGAAAATCATTGTCTGTAAAAAGCAGAATGTAAATTCATTATTGTTGCTCATGGGCTCATGTTTTGAGGGAAAAAGTTGTAAAGGTTAAATTTGGTTGCTCCTCTGCAGTTTGGAGCAAACCCAGTTGCCTCCTTCACTGTACTGGGAGAGGGGCAGCACACAAAATGAAATGCTTTTGTGTGATGTTTCTTTCAATGACATGCTGAAGCTGGAGAAGGCGAGTCAAATGGAGTTTATGTGTAAGAGTGAAAAACTGCGTGTTCTCAAGGGTTGAACTACCTGAAAAAGATCCAAGAACGTTAAATTATTAACACCGTTAAATAGCATCGAGTCCCTAATATTCAAAAGCAGACTTTCCAGATACAGAGGAATGTTGGACAAAGGAAAACAACAAATTTCCTGACTGCTCTGTAAAATTGAAGCATGAAAGCCATTTTAGGTTGCCTAAACAATTGTAGGAATCAAATAGTCTGGAAAATTTCATTTCATGTCTGACAAAGTCAGACAAAAAGCTCCTGTCATCCAAAGTGGTAAATCTTCAAGTACTGCATTTTTGTATGTGAAAATTACAAATGACGATTTCTAAATGAAAAATTGTTTCCTCCTCACTCAAAAAAAAAAAAAAATACAAAAAACCAACCAGAAACCCCACCAAACCTTTTATCTGGTTATTCAGGAATTTGGCATTAACAATGATAAAATATAAATGGAGTTGTGAAATGTTTCAGTTCACTATATTTTAAATTTATTCTCAGGAAAAAAAAAAAAAAAAGAAGTTAAAAATGTTTTTCTGTATCTACTGAAGGGTACAGCCTGTCATATCCAGCAGAACACCTGATCATATATTTAACTTGAAACATGTGAGAAAGCCTACTTACTTTATTAGTCCTTGTAATTAATCAGAGGTAATTCTTAAAGCTTACACTTCATACAAAACTAAACTAGTGGATCTGCATTTCAGACATATTCATGCCTTTTTCCTCCATTCAAAAATGTAACTGCTTTGGGATGCTTATAAGAATTCTTCTCTTCAGTAAACAAATCTCTACTTAAAAAATGGAACCTTGTTTAAAGAGAAAAAAAAAAAAAAAAAAAGCCTTTTGCTAAAGAAATATCTTGAACTTAAAATTCAAGAATCTGACATTTTCAATAGCTTTAAAGTGATTTTTCTTGGGTGAACGCGAATGAAAATTTCCAGTGGGTTCTCTGAGGATGACTTCTTTTATTTGAATGCTTTTTAATTGTAGAATTTCTTGTTCTTAGTCAACTGTGTAAATGACTCTTTCTTGAAGTGTGTTTTTCAAAAGAGCATGATTCACTACAGGCCAGCCAGTTCCCTTCTCAGTCCTTCACGTTGCTCCTGATAGCTCCAAGCAGTTGTTTCTCGGGTGTACAAAACACAAAGTCTGTTGCAACCACTCTTGAGCAACACAGGCCATACTAAAATGGGCACTGAATATACTGACAGCACAAAAATTAAAAAAAAAGAACTAGAATAAAAGGAAACCAGTCATTCACCAGCAGCTTAAATCTTAATCTAGTTGTCCAGAAGAAAAATAATTATTTTTATGGTAAAATTAGTAGCTTTGAATATTTTATGGCTCAAAATGGAACAAAACAAAATTTTAAAAGGACTCTTTTCTGTCATTGTTTAGCTTCATCTGTTTCTGACCCCCACAGCATAATATTATATTCCAGGAAAACAGTTATTTTCACTCTTTCCACTTGCTCCAATATTCCCATACTTCTGATATTTTGTTTCCACTGATGCAAGAAAGAAAAAAAAAAATAGAGAGGGGGGAAAAAACAGTTAAACAACTACTCACATCTAAATTTATACCGTTAAGGAACTTACAATTAAACAAGAAATGTCTTGGTTGTCCAGCACTGACTCCTTACCTGCAGTGCACTTCTAAGAGGTAAAGGAATCCTGCTGGCCCCCTCAGAATCCTGTTGAGTTGGGTCAACACGAGCACTGTGGATTCCCCTGGGGCCCTGCCTGGCTGTGGCTCTCAGGGCTTTACCCCAACCTTTCCTTTAGCACTGCAAAAGCTTCAAGGGCAGAGTGCCCTGGCTCTGTCCTTGGCTCAGGTAATCGTGGCATGCACATCTTCAATTGCTCTGTGAAGGTGTTGGTAGCTGCTGCTGTCGGGAGACTCCAAACGTCCCACTCAATTCCAATGAGATCAGCATAATCCTTATAGTCAGAAAGCAAGCAAAAGCTCAAAGTCAGACTCAAAGAACAAAAAACAGATTACTAAAAGTGTGAGTTAATTCCCATGCCTCCACCTTCTCTGCAGGAAAAAAACAATACCAAAGGAAGAAATGGACTAAAAAAGGTAAGAACACAAAAAGAGGAGGAAAATATTTTATTTGACTTCTGGATTCTGCATTTTAGAGGAGCATTCCACAGTTTCAATTTTTTCCTGCAATCACAGAATCTAGATATTTGCTTTCCCATTTTAAGGAAAAATGAGATCTTGATCATTTCAGCCTAAAAACAGTCATGAGACTCAGGTGAAGCAGAACCAGAGTCACATGTGTGAAAAACAACCCCTACTCAGACAGATGGAAACTCCCAAGATCCTCTCTGGAGGAGAGACGAGAAGTCTGTGTGAGTTGTGGTCTGACTGGGGAATTTGGATACAAATAGTTTGTCCTATACTTATACAAAAGGTTAATCAGAAGCCTGTTTGGGAGTCTGTAGCTTAAAAAACCGAATCATATAACATCCAGGTTAAAAAAAAAGAGTAAAGTTATGACAGAAGGACAGAAGATGAAAACTCTCCGTGTGCTCTCACGGAATAGCACATTCCCGAGCAGATTAAACATGCTAAACCAGGATGTTTGCTTTTAGTTTAGCTTGGTGGTGTACTTAAGGAGCAGAAAGATCAAAGTACTCTCTCTGAAGACTTCTGGCTTTCTAAAGCCTGTGCTGACATGTGGCTCACCTGGAACGAGGTTGTAGTTACATGTCCAAGTTCCTTCTTGGAACTAGAGGTATTTCAGAGTGTAATCCTGTGCTCAAGGAATTCTCCTCCATGGACAAGAGGATTGGGTGTGAGCCCTTGTGCACCTACAAGCACACAAAAATTTATCCTTCCCAAACTGACTGATTGTTCTTTAAATAAGGCAACACCATACCTCAATGTCTGTACAAAACTAATTATTTCTTTTGAAAATTTAAATTAAATCAATCCCCTTTGTTAGAGCTGTACTGACAAAGCCATTTTTTATAGATCAGCCTTACTTAAAAAGAAGAGGTCTGACAACATTTCAACATTTTGCAAACCAGAAATCTTCTATTTGGAATTTTTTTCTTGGATTGATTTTTGTTTTGGAACTTCTCTAAATACTATTTAACTTCAAAAATATCCTGACCAAGCTGTACCATATGACATGTTGCAAACACAGAATCTACAAGAGCTGCTTTCATTCTAAAAGTCAGGCGCTTTTATTTAGCAGGGCAGACTTACAGATGTTTCTGGAGATCTAACGCTAGGGAAAAAAAAGATTAGACAATGTGAGCCGTGGTAAATTCTAAATAGGCTTTCTGTTTGTACCACTAATGCATAAAGCCTTGAGTTCTCACACAGCATTGAGGTACTGCTGTGCCAACAGAAAATAAACTCTGGTTTATAAACTGCACAGAATTGTGAGCGGCTGTCCCCTGAGAATGCCAAAAAAAAAAAAAAAAAAAAAAAAAAGTATGAAGCAGTAACTAATCCTAAAACAGAATTAAAACAAGGACCAATTTTCTATAAAGACCCCAAATAATTTTTACAGTATCATCACTTTGTGCGGTCAAACAGAGCAGTCCTGTTGTGGTTAGCAAACATTAACACGTCCTCTTCATAATCCTGTCCATGTTCAAGTGAAAGGGGCCCTGTGTCAGAATGTTCCAGATGATGGCAGATTTGGGTTTGCTCACTTCCAAGGTGCTGGCATCCTCTTAGCCTGCCTGGGCAGCATCTCCAAAGCCCAAAGTGCTCCAAGGACCAGCCTCAGCTGCACAGGCTCACGGGTGGCCCAGGAGCCCCTCTCCCTGCACGGGGCTCTGTCTCTCACCACTGAGATCTTGGTGTGTGTGGCACATGTGGGAGCCCTGAGTGCAGCCAGCAGCCTCCCAGGTCACAGCACAGGGAGAAATAGCTGCAGAGCATCCTCGGAGTCCACTTGAACCACGACTATTTACGGAACCAATACACTTTGGGAAAACAATAACCCCATGGAAAACTTTACTTTTCTGCCCCCTGTGAAACATTTCCATAGTTAGTGTCTATCAGTCATACATCAGTTCTCTCCACAGGTTAAAATGGGTGGCCAGGTAGGCGGTCTTGGGTTTGTGGTATTATGAAGTTTTCACCCTGAATCCGCAGTGACTGTGCTTATATTTTTAGAGAGGTGTAAAAATTGTATCTGATTACTGGGTTTTCAGCTCTTTATTCTTGTCCCCCAAGAAGCTTCCAAGGTCAAGTCATTTCCATTTTGACCCTAATCCTTCTTGCAGACCATTTGGCTATACCTTACTGTTTATTCATTATACACCCTTCTTTTTTTTTTTTTTTTTTTTTTTTTTTTTTTTTTTTTTTTGGGAGGGCAATGTAGGATTATTACACATTAGCAATTCCAGTAGCCTTAGGAACCTTAGGAACCCCCATAGTCTCAGCTCTGTAATTAAAAGTAGAATAAAGTATCAGGAGTATTCTTGGGTGCCATTGAATTCTCAAAATTCAGTCACATACTGGTATGTTTCATTGAACACTTGGACATAAATCTCTTTTCAAATTTTTAATAACCGTTGCTGCTCATGAAATTTCAGTGCAGTTGCTTAAAAAAAAAAAAAAAACACCTACCTACTTTATAACATATAAGCAACAATATTAGCTTCTATATTTTTGAAGCCCTCGGATGCTTTAGCCAGAAGGAATTTGCTTATTTCTCCTGTGGCTGATACAGTATCAAATTTAACATCAAAGGATTCTATCAAATGGTTTTATTTTGTCATAGCAGTTGTATAAAAAATCAATAACAAATTTTCCCTATTTCTGGTTTCACGCTTCCATATGAATTACTTTATTTCCCATTCAGTGACAGATTATCCTGTTGCCAAAGCTTTAAGCATAAATAAAACATTTCTGAAACTGGGACATCTCAGGACCAAAGTAGATGAATGATAATGAATTCTTCTTTTTAATACAGTAAAATAGGATTTGTAATGGAAAAACTCCATTCACTAGTGCTCAGAGGAATGCTAAAACACCCCCATGTTTTCTTATCCCCAGCTAATTAGATGAATACAATGAGATAAAGTGCATACTTACAAAATAACTGCATTGTACGGAGCGGGTTTTCTAAACAGCTCCAATAAAAAACTTCACAAGTTAGAAAGGACTTGATGGGGAATAAATGATATCACTGATTTCTCTTTAAGAGAAAAGATTGTTTCCCAGGAAGTCTTCAAGTCTTTGTTGTTTGCTTCAATGGAAAGTTTATTATAAAAAAGACACTAGATAGTATCTCCTGGGCATGAAAACACCTGATAACCTGATAAAAATAATAGCATTCCTATTTATACTAAACCTAATACAGGCCTTCACAAAGTAGCATAAAATATTTGGGAACTTCATATAAAACATGTTTTGCATAGTTGCTTTTCAAGGGCTCCTGCATGTCCACCAAAGACAGCCTTATCTGATAAATTCTGTAGGATTGTTCAAAATTTCTGTATTTTGCATTTAGTGCTACTTATCATGATAAAGTGCTGTCTTTATCATCAGTGTTATTGATCTGCATCCTAAATGGCCAGTTCTATGTAATTCCCTTTTTAAAGAAGTTTTTTTCACTTCCAGAGGCTGTATGTTCTCATTAAACAGGCCCAGTAGTGCTGATTACTTGCAGATTGTTCTGAATTAATTGGGGAAGCAGGTAGAATTGGCTGCAACAAGAGTTCCATGTAGGATGCCTTGTGAGGCATAGATGCAAGAACCCCCATTAAAACCCACCTGATTAAGTTCATGGTAGTTAATATGCTATTGCTGCATTTGCCTTCAGCTATGTTTCTTGTGTCACATAAAAATATCACTGGCACTCATTGGGAATTCATTATGATTCAAGTAACAGAAAAATAAATACAAGTAAAACCATACTTCAAGCCATCACTTAGTTGCTAGCATAATGTTTCTCAGGAATGAAGAGAAAATAATTTTAATACTTTTTATCATATCTTAAACACTTTTTCTTAGCAGTGTTACTTTGTCTCTCTGCAACTGGTTAACAAGTTTACCTCAAGCTGAAAATGCCAGACAATCTGCTTAGCGAAAAAAACCTAATTTTTATTTTGGCTACTGAGCAAAAATAAAAGTTAGCCAAAAACTCCTATTATAGGAGTTTAAGCTCCTCTGCTGAATGCACATCTATTCATCCTCTGTAACCACATGTTATAGGCAGATCCAAAAACATAAGAGACCCACCATTGCTGTGGCCATTGTGACACACCCGAGCTGCACTGGGCTCCATGACACAGGAGAATTTGAACTCACTGGTTCCACGTGGAAAAACATGGCAGTGAGAGCAGAGAGCTGTAACACAGCTAATTATAACATTTTCAAAGCTGCAAGAGCTCTCTCCCACTTCAAGGCAAATGCACAGGAGGAGCTCAACCAGATGGAAGCAGTGTTCATACACCTAAATCTGCTCTGTGGAGGAATCCACCCTCACACAGCCTGCTTTTACACCTCACCTGTGGGTGATCCTGGTTTACAAACAGCTGACTCCCAAAGACTGCTGGCTGGGTTAAAAATTATGGAAATTTTGTGGGTGAGACTTTAGAGCAAATGGGACTGATGGAGTGTCTTGTTCCTTCCTCATTCAGACAGTATCATCATATACTCACATATAAATTTAATTTCCACTGACTGCAGTGTTATAATAAAGATAGAATGTCATCCCACAGAAGTTTCATAAACATGTAAACAAAAATACCCAGTAAAAAAAAAGGCAAAAGTAGATTTTATCTACCCTTTTTGACCTTTTAAGTATGTTTCATTCTATTTTTTTTTTTTTTTCAGGCAGAAATGAAGCCCATATTTCTTTAGAATCACAAGTCCCAGAGCATGAGTGTGAATAATCTTTTATCATTTCAGGTTAAGATGGTTTATCAGCTACTGGATCTGCCACTTCTTCAGTAACCTTTTCAAGGACCAGTTACTGATCCCCCATCACATCAGTGAAATTTATGAGAGGAGGAGCAAAGAGAAGAATAATGCCACATCTTGAGGGAAAGGAGATGACATTTGTCTGAAAGGCTGGCTTTATTTTGGAAATGGCAGCTGCTTGGAACTGTTGACAGATTGGGAGTGTTAGAAATTGTCCCAGGCCAGATGGATTACTGATCTGGGTCCAGGTGAATAGGTCAAAGGCACTTTATAAATGATGGCATCTCTTCCCACGTAGCTCTCCCCACTGCAGAGTAGCATAGGTAACAATTATTTTTATAACATGTAATTGAGTTATTTTGGAGCAGTCCCACACAGGTCAGGGGTATGCACTTTTTTATCATCTTCCTCCCCTTTTGCTGCAGCAATTGCAGTAACTTGAGACATTTCTACTACTATTCCTAATTGAATTAGGATGGACTGAAGGCAACATACCTAGGGAGGGGTGGTAGAGAAATAGCTCTTTCAGTCAGGAAATCACATTCAATCTTTTGCTTTCTGTTATTTCCTGTGACCTGAATACACTGATCTGCTTCATAGTCATGTTGTAAGAAATTTCTTCAAGGAACAGGAGTGAGTCAACCAAATAAGGTTTGAAAGGGTAGAAAACAAGGATTTTCATCTACTCGCCAGAGCTTAATACTTTCACTTCTTGCATTCTATTCTGCTGCAATTCAATTATATTACCATGCATTTTTCCAGAGAACAAGAAAATTTTAATTCAATTTTAAATGGAAATAAAAGAAAATGGAAAAAGCCTTCTCACTTTAATTCAGTCAATATCGAAATTATAGAAATATATTATTATAGAAATAAAAATAGTTGAAGATGTGAGTTTTTGACAGTGCTTGCATTGAACAAATACCCCTCAACTGTGTGAAAACTGCAAAGTCTTGTTTTGTCCTACAGTATCCCTCAATTCCTTGATGGCCTCAATTACATCTCAGAAGTACAAGTTAGAGCCTCAGGTCCCTCACTAGCCTCCACTTGTGCCAAAATCCTTGGGAATGTTCTGTCCAGCATTATCTCTCCCCACACAGGTAGCAGAGTTTCTTCTGTGAACGGTTGCCCGTGTAAATTCAAAGTTGTTAATGCCAGGTTTCCACCAACAGAACTTAGATTTAAGAAGCATGGGAAAAGCGAAGACAAAAAGTGCAACAGTCTCTGACAGGAGTACAGCACTGTATTTTATGTGATGGTCCAGATCCCCTCGCTAGCTGGAAAAAGCAGCTAGTTAGTTTAATCATATATTAGTGGAGATTCTGATCCTAAACTATCTTTTGGCAAAATGCAGAAGTTTTCCAGAAAGTTTTATCTAAGCCTCGTCTAGAAAGAAAACTGGCACCAGTCAAAGGGGCAGAGCAGAATGAAGAGCATGTCAAAAGTCTGCAGTACATTTGTTTGCACTCAGTTGTGCATCTATTTGTAGCAATCTTCTAGGAAGAGCTCATACACGTACTGTGGAATTGAGAAGAACTGTATTTTCACATAGTTGTAATGAACAGCTTAGAAAAGTTAATTATATGCCTTAAATGCCTTTGAATCTTTCTTTATGTCTGATTTTTTTTTCTCAGCGCAGTTTGAGACTAGTACAGAAAATCTTGTCATTCCAGAATTCAGTTCCAAACCACGTGTCAGTTTTCAAGTTTTCAGGAATATGTCTTCCCCTGCTCTTACTACACAGGTGACAAAATTGTTTAAAACCTCCTTCATAATTGTTCTGGATCAGATGTGAAATGTGTTGTGATGTAACAACTGCTATGGCAGCTATTCATTTTGGTTCAAAGCCTGAAATAAATTGTTGGCACATCATATTTCACATGCTAGAGGAGACAGAGACAGTTTTTGGCATAATGTAGTAATATCAATATAATCTACAGAAACTGTAGTAAAATTAATATATTCTATGGAAACTGAGAAAACTCAAATATACATATAGCATAGACTACTTTAGGCTGAGAATAATTTTGAGAATATGGATTTAAAGTATATTAGCCTCTGCTTAACCGTTATTAAGTACTATACATAATTAAGCCAAATTAATCTAATTAAACTTCCAACTGACAAGGGTTTCCAGTTGGCTGAAGTTTTGCAGAGCTCTTTTATACGTGACAGCAAACATTAACCTTTCCTTTGAGCAGCTGACCCTCAAAAAGATGCCCCAGTAAGAGATCATATCCTTTACAATATAGTCTAACCACAATGCTGACCACTGAAAGGTCAATAATTTCCATCATCTTGCAATGTTAGGAATACATTAGGGAGCTTTTTCCTCTGTGTTTCTCAAAAAAAGCCATGTTTGGTGAGCTTCCTCTTTGTTTCTATTTTCTGAATCTTGAATTATTAATTGCTTATACAGTAAAGCTGAAGGAGGTCCAAGATATTCTGTACTTCAGACAGGGTTTAACTTCTACCATACAGAATGTTATTCTCAAGCAGAGCCAAATTTGAAGCTATTCAATGGGAATATTGTTCAGTTATGAAAAACAGAATGTGTCAATGTGTAAATCCACATCCATATAATATATACACACATCTATATATGTATGTCTATATATAGTCTATATTCTAAATATATGTATATAATCCCTATGAAAATCCATTCTAAAGATCTAAATATGCCAGAAATTGAAACCACCAGTTATTTTGTTTACCTCCAGCCACTCAAAATTCTCCCATGAACAGAAATTTTCATTATTTTTTATGTTTAAAGTCTCAACCTTCTTTTCAGGTTAAACAGTGCTTGTGTTTCTCCCTGGAAGGGGCACCTCGATGGGACCAGGAGGGCTGTCAAGCACTGTTCTCAAGGCACATTAACAGCTGCCTAACTGCAGGAAAGGATAGACTTTGTCTAAGCAGAGCGTTCAGGAGTTTTAGTATCTCCTACAGAAGATGTATCCAGATAGAGAAATAGGATATGCATGTCATGCTGAGCACTGAGCTGGGTGCAAGAAGTATGGCCGTGTCTTGCTGACTCTATTTCTGTTGTTTTGGGTTTTTTTCTTTATCTGAGGCAGGTCATCTTCTGTACCTTGATCTCACAATTAATTTTTAATTTTTCTTGTTTATTAAGGATGTCTTTCTTTCAGCATAAAGATTATATTTATTGTTTGAACAGTATGCAGCACTTCTATCCCAGTGAATACCTGAGAGCACTCTGATAACTGCAAAATTCTTACACAATTGTTTCTCTTACCTTTCATTTTACCCTTTGCCATTCCATCATATTTGGTGTTGGCAGAATAAAACATGAGTGTTCTTGCATTTTCTTAATAAAACGCCCAAGAGAACTACTGTAGAAATGTATGTGCCATAGCTGCAAGGTGATGATCTGCCTTGCAAGGAAGTGCATGGGAACATGTTCAAAAGCCCTTAAACAGGAATCAAGTGCTAATTAAAAAAGGAAGAGGAGAGCAATGAAAACACTGCAAAGATTTCACCCATAGACTTGAGAAAACACAGGTGGAGATTCACTGAATCTATATTTCTCAGGGTTACTACAAGCAGAAAAAGAGAACACATAGTTAGCCATCTTCTCAGGAGGTTGTTTAATAATAATAGTTTCTTTACTCTGCTCCCAAGGCTCTTTTAACAGTTATATAATATGCATACATATTAGGCAGGAGTGTCTGGCATCCCTGGATTTTTCCTTTTCTAACCAAATGTCTGAACCTGGAGCTAGAGTCAGGTTTCCTCAGGCTATATTCCTTCTGGCCCATGAAGGTAGAGGTTTTGGAGGCACTTCAAGAGAAAGGGTGGAGAACAAGTTAACCAGAAGCCCTCGTGGCCCAAGCACTCCACTGATGTGACAGACACAGGCTCAAGCACCCTTGTTTGAAGGAAGCACAAAGCTCCTAATTGCTGGAGGAATTAGTGGAGTATTATGCAGAAGGATGGATCTGAGTGATTGTTTGTTATCACATACAAGTGCATAGAAGATAAAGGTGGAATTTTTATGGCACTCTGCCTAAACTTGAACTATGAGAGAGTACTGTGCAGGATATAGTACAGGATTGAAACTCCTGCCAAAAGAACAGCTTCCAGACAAAGCACAAAGATAATATGTATATCAGACTAGATTTATTTATTCCATGTATGAAAGAATATCAATCACAGAAGATACTAAAATAACGATGGCCTATGATTGGTTATGGTTATTTCAGAAGACTTAAAAACCTTTTTGTTGTTAATCCATTTTTGAAGTAATGGAACAATACTTCAGCAAGTGAAGGGCTTTGGACAAATAAAGTGTTTAAAGAACATGGCTCTCTGATTATTTATTTTCTTTACATCTCACCTTCAATTATTTCAGAAATATTTTACCTCCACAAAATCTACCAAGTGTATCATTGTACAACCAACAGAGTTCTACTCCTTTTGCAGCCAAATAAAACGAAGAAAAATATTTGTACAAATGCAGTCAATTTCCCTAGAATTACTTCCAATCTTTTGTCATGATCAGTACAGGATTAAAGCCATCTCATGATCAGATAAATAAAATACCAAGGACCCAGTTCTGCTACCTTTACATAGGGCAGTGGTTTGGTCTGGAACAAAACAGACTGTCATGGAACTACCATTAAAAACTTAAGTCAAGCACATTTTCAAATCAGAACTCTTAGCTGTGAAGGTGAAAGGTGCAACAGACATTTCTGCATATTCAGCATCTAATTTAGCTATGCTCCTGTGGTCTTAACATCCTGAAACCATAACAGAAATAAAAGACTGCTGGCAGGCACTGCTGGAAATATAAGTAGTGTGTCCAAAGGCTTACTATTTATTTACACACCTAAACATAAATAATCCCCTCATGTACCACTTTTACCCATAGGCTAAAACACATAGTTTTACATGAAGGTCATACTTGTCCTCATGTTTTGGAAACATAATCTGTCTTTTAAAGTTTGCAATTCTTGTTCCAACTGTGGATTTATAAATCCCTCCTCTTTCAAAGAATTAAAGAATTCTTAAGGCTTAAGGTTGTTTTCATTTGGATGGGGCAAGTATTAAAAGAAAGTCCACTACAGTATCTATATATACATATAGACACACACATATTCCTCATGAATATTTGAGAAGGTATAACTTGGTATCTGAAAGGCCAAGATAATAGGAAAAAAATCTGGCCAACATAAACTTTTTTTTTTTTTTTTTTTTTTTTTTTTTTTTTTTTTTTTCTGAACACTACTGGGAGGTATCTCACCTTGACATGCACCACTGGGAAGAGTTTTGAATTAATAGTGATAGCTGTGTTGAAATTCAGTATCAGAAACTCATTAAAATATGAAATTTATTTTAAAAGCTGTTCGTTTCAGTTTAAGTCTCTTCCTTTTTCATATTCCTCTTCCATTCCAAAATCAGAATGCTGCAGAAATCCAAGTTTGTCTAAATGATTTCTAAGGAGAAGCCCATGTACTGTGGGCTATATCACTGTGGGTAAGCAGTCAATCTGCTGGATATTTAATCTGTACAGGGATCTGATCCTAGCCTATGACAGGAATATGTTTGCCTTTTTCCAGGCTTCGAGGGTCATAAGGCTGATTTCAAGACTAAACTTTGGGGCTTTTCTTGGGGTGCAGTGAAGTCTTAAGGGGTGTCCCTGTTTCCATCCCTCTTCATCCTACCACATGTCCCTGGTGCTGCAGGAGGGGAAGCTGACATTTGCACAGGGAGCTTCTCCTCTGTGAGAGGGATGCAAAGAAATTTGACATGCAACATGATCTGCAGAAGGCTGTGCAAGTCCTTGTTCATACTTTGCAAAAATCTTACTGAACAATCTAAAAAGGTAAAAAATACACTTAATTTGAAGAGCTATTCCCTCCCCCCAAAAAATATATTTTCTAGATAGACTTCAGCCTGGAAAGAGAATACTATCTAGAGAGAAGATTCAGCTCAGAGTAAAAATCTTTGGAATACCAAAATTATTTTACTTAATTGATTGCTATCATCTAGAATAAGCTTCCCTGAAGCTAAACATTTGTATACTTAAGATGATCCTGACATTTGAGTAATCTAGCCCAATGCTTTATTTTCTGTTCTTTATGACCCAAGTACAGAACTGAAGTTTTCCAAATTAATTCCGCGTGAAAGCAGAATTAAACCCAGAAATTGTTTGTTCCCTATTCTTCCACACTCTTCCCAAATAAATTTGGTAAATTGTTTACAGTCTACTCCATGTCTGAGGCCCTCACTGGATCAATTCTCTGTTTCCTTTTGCCCTGTCTGGACTGTAGATCTCTGGGCTGTGGACTGCCTTTTCTGATAAATGTCTACACAGCACAGAGTACAATGGAATATGATTACTTGTCTGGAGATCTTAACATACAAGGATCTAATATAATGCAAACATTAGGAGACATAATACCATGTCATATCATATCAATGACAGGAGATAAACAGAGTCAGCCTAGAGCACTCTGTGTGGAGAGCCTGCAGAGACCCTGCAAAGAAAAGGGAATACAGAAATAAATGGAAAACAGTTTTAGGTTTTCCAGAGCTACAGGTTAATTCCTTCTCCAGTAACCAGGATGAATAGGATGAAGGCCATAAAACATGAATGCCCTTCTTAATTGGAAAACAGGCAGTAAACGAGCTGCCCCTTTAGGATCAAAGACACTATTAAAAATGAAAGATATTATTACAGTTATTGTAAGGTTTTAATAGTAGCATTTATCAACAGCCCTTCTCACTGGGGAAATTGTTATAAATACCCAGATGACTTACAAGCAACTATATTGTTCATAACATCGAATGGCTGGCCAAGCATTACCTTCTGATATTCCTTTTCTATTTCATTTAATGCCCTTGAACCTAGACTCTAGAAACTACATTTTTAAACAAGGACTACTTCATCCTCTGATATATGACTGAGGCAACAGCAGAGCTGCTAATCTTAGGTAAAATTTACCTCTGTAAAAATTGAGATGCCACTTATTCATTCTTCTCACTGTTTATTTTCAAGTGCTAAATAAACATGAAAATTTGTCTCCTGAATGTCTGAGATATAATAACAGGCTGCATCTCTTTCTCCCTCCCCATCAATAGGCTATATTTGGTAGGATCATGCCAGATGCCTCTGGGTTCATGTTAGTTATTCAGCAAAATTGAAGGAGACAAATTAAGAGAAAACTGTTAGACAGTATAATCCCAGGGATAGCCTTAAGATCAAAATACAACAGTATGTTAAAAATAAATTGCATTTTGTAATCTTTCAAATTTCCTTTATAGGAAAGAGAGATTTCGGGTCATCAAGGTGTTAATATGCAAATATCAGAGAAAAAATACTTTCCAAATGACTGTTCACACTTTCCTTGGGTGGAAATTTTCTGCTTCTATCCCCTTCCCTTCTGGTACTGTGGGGATTGTGGCAGAACTTTCTTGTGCTCCTGGGACCTTGCCAATACTGAGGTGTTTAAGGTTGGCAGCTGTTTTGCAAGGAGATTGTCTTCTTTGCTCACCTAGCTGGGAAAAATCTTCTGGAGTTTTTCTTTTCGAGGGTAAGAGACAGACTCATGAAATGAGGGCATATTCCTTCTGATCTGAACCCACTCCTCTGGCTTTGCAACTCTCATTTTTCCTTCCCTCTTAATCATTGAACTAGAGGATAATTAAGTTGCAAGGGACCTCAGGAGGTCTCTAGTCCAAGCTTCTATTCAGAGACTCAGTTTAAGATCAGTCCGGGTTATTTGTTGCTTTATTCAGACAGGAATTCAAAACCTCCAAGGACAGAGATTTCATCTTTTCCATACTGCACTTAGTATTTAGATGAAGGCTCAAAATGCCAAGGACTTCTTTCCCTTTATTTGCTGTCTGTGTAGGTGGTGATGCAGCCCAGACTGTTGTGTGTCCTTTGCTGCCAGAGCACACAGCTCACGTGCCCCTCGAGTCCTCTCCTGCAGACGCTGCTCAGTGAGTCAGTCCATGGCTCTACTGCTGCAGGAGTTCTTCTGTTTCCAGAGGTAGGACTCAGCCTGTTTCCTTTCTGGGTTTCAGAAGGTTCCTGTTGGCTCATTCCCCCATTTGTCTTTCTGGATAGCAGCTCTGCCCTAGGTTTCATTGACTGCTCCCCTCAGTCTGGTGTCATTTGCAAACTCTGTGACCATGCACTCCATCCCCTCTGGCAAGGCTTTGGTAAAGATGCTGACCAGGTCAGGCCAGGGCAGACCCCATGCACTCATCATCAGCTCACAGGCAGCTTGGCCCACTTCCTTCACAACCTGATTAATAAGCCCTTTTTTTACCCATCTTAACATTTTTCTGGTTCAGCCTTTTATTATGAATGCAATTATAAAGACTTGTTTCCATTTGAGTTTTGTCTCCTTTTTGCACTGTAGCTTCTTCATGAGTTTTCTGCTTGCACAAGCTGATGTCCTGCTACATGTCCTTGTTTTTCTGTGTATGGGGATGGACCATTCCTGTACTTGGAGGATACTGTCATTAAGGATCTGAAAATTTATTCTGAGCTCCTTTCCTCTCCTCTTTGAAGCTCCTGCTCATGGTGGCCCATCTACCATTTTCTAGAATAACCTTAAATCTGCTCTCCTTCCTCAGGTTCTTGAACTTCTATTTCATGATGCCTATAACCAAGGGTATCAACGATTATTGCAAACCAGCCAGTCCTGTCTGGTTAAGAGAATTGCAGATGCAGTCTATACATGATCGTGTACGTTGTTGCCCTTCCAGCAGATATCAGAGAAAAGAAAGTTCTCAGAAAGAACTAAGGTCTGGGTACAGAGACTTCCTGAGTTGTTTAAACAAGGCTTCATCTACTCCCTCATCCTAAGGAGGTGGTCTGTAACACAGTTCTCTCTGTTCTGAATATTGTGTATCCCTCCACAACAACCCTTCAGCCATGTGAGCTGAAATAAGAGCCCACAGTAACCCCAGGGTGATGGTATTTGGTGACCACCAGCAGAGCTCTAGATCCTCTTGCCTTTTGCTTTGGTGGTGGGTGTTTGTGTACACAGCCTGCAGATGGGCCTCCCTTTCCCTTTTTTCCTCACTCCGAAGGTCAGCCTTGTACACCCTGGTATCACCCTACTGTGTCCCCTTCTCTGGGAAACTGAGTATGGTGGATAGGAAAGCTAAGAAAAATAGATCAGATACAGATACACATGCAGAGAGGTAGATATGGATGTTAGACCTTAGAATGGTGAAATAACACATCCTGAAGATACAAAGGCTAGTGCAGCTGAGGACCCTCTGAATGTGCAGATATTCTGAAATGTGCTGAGGAAAGTAAATGGAAAACCACAATGCAAATCGTGCAAGAGGAGGCTGATGCCTTCCTAAACAGTTCCCCAATTAGCAGATGGTTTCTGAATAATCCAAATCTCTACATTGCCTAAAATAAATTCCTGTTAGATAGTTTGATGTGACACAGAAAAATCTCTTCTAAATCATAGATGTAAACCAGATCTCTTCATGATATATCAGTTTTCTACTGCAGATGTTTTTTCATTATTTCCTCCTCCCTACCATACAAACTCTACAAAGGCTGTTGACAGGTTTTTTCTTTCTTAATTAAGTAGCTACACAATCCAGTGTCATTAGTTATGACAATTTTCCATGTTTTAAAATATTACTTAGACGAGCATTGTTAAAAATGTATTGATGAATTGTAATTATTGCAGCTTTCTAAAAATAATCTATGAAAACAGATTTATAAAATGCCATTATCATGCCATAACTGCATCTAATCGGTCTATGTTCTCAGCTTTACATCTAACAGTGTATTTAAAATTTATGCATTTACTTCTTTGTCAGGCACCTGTAGTTGGTTTCGGCTAATGCCAGGTTTGAGTGCAAGACTTGGCACAGTGAGTTCAGTTTGCTCTATTAACACTTTTACCTTAAAATATTTCAAAGGCTGTGCTTATCTTATCAGGAAAAAAAAAAAGACAGCTCCTAGCAGTTAGATCAAAAGTGTCATTACCAGAAGTTAGTGGTCAGCTAAATTTAGGTATTTTGCACTTGGGACAGAGGTTTGGGATTGAAGGAAAGAAGATGGGGCATTAATACATGATCTTTTGAGATCATATCCTCTGTTTTATGAAGTTTATGGATTTTATGAAGTGTAAATATTGAGCACTCATTAAAATGAATAATAATTTAGTGGCATCTCTTTAGTTTGATAGTATAACCTGTCTTTTCTGCACTAAAATCACAAGGTGATCAAACATGAAAACTTTGCAGGCAGTGACAGAGCTTGTAGTCTTCTACTTGCATCTCTGGGGTTGCTAAATTTCATTGCTTTATATTTTACAATGTTCTTCAAATCCAAACAAACTGAAAGCATTCTGTCTTTTTTCCATCTGTCCCACTGTTCTCACAATGAAATCACTAACCATGAAATTGAGTTTGCAAGTAAAGTTCCAGAGCAGAGAGTGTTAGTAATATGAATAATGTATTGCTCAGAACTTAAATTGAGTCAAGTTCACAGTCTATAGATATGACTGCAGAAAAAGAAGCAAGAATAAGAAATTCTCACAGTGGCCAAGTTCACTATAAATGGAATTAAAACTGTCATCAGACACAGTAGATTCATAATTGTATCTCTGAGTTATTCCCATTCCAGAATAATGACTGTAAACTGAACATTAAGCCTTATTGAAGCATTTATCCTCTTCAGGAGAATGAATAGTATTGTTATTCAGTGTTATAGCAGACTGGTATGAATGTCAAATGCTTTTAAAGTTCCCTACATAATTTGCAACTAAACCTCCACCAAAGTGATGACTTTCTCTGTTCAGCCTCATCATCTCAGAGACTGAAGAAAGAACAGAATAATTCCTCAGCCTACCAGGAAAGAGGTGCCAATGGCAAGGAGTCAGAATCCCAGAATGGTTTGGGTTGGAAAGGACCTTGCAGACCACCCATCCCAACTGCCCTTCCATGGGCACCTTCCACAGGAGCAGGGTACACAAGGCCTCATCCAACCTGCCTTGAACATTTCCAGGAATGGGCACCCACAGCTTCTCTGGGCAACCTGTGCCACGGCCTCAGCACCCTCACGGCCTCCTTCCATCCACTCTGCTTTTCTGAGCCATTTCCTCTTCTCCTGTCACTTGGTGCCCTTGGGGAAAGCCCCAAAGCCTTCACTGAGATGGCCCCTCTAGGTACTGGAAGCTGCTCCAAGGGCTCTGCAAAGCTTTCACTTCTCCAGGCTGAGCAGCAACAAAAAACTATCTCAGACTGTCTTCCTAGGAGAGGTGCTCCAGCCCTCTGGTCATCTTTGTGGCTCCCTTCTGGACTCAGCCCAACAGCTCGGGAAACTGTTTAGACAATGTGCAGGTGAAGCAAGATAACTAATACACAAACTGAAAATATATCCTCATTTTTATATATATATATATATGAATATTAAGGTTAATTACTATCATTTAAAAGACAATAGAATTTACTGAGGATCAAAAATCTCTCACAAAATTAAAAGGATAAAGTGAATTATTAAAACTTTTCAGTGCCTATTCTAATCACAGGACAACAAATGTTTTTTCTTGGAACAAAAAGTGTGTCATTTCATATATCATAAAACTGTCAGCATAGTCAGGTACCACTCCTGACCACTGTGAATTATTAAAGTATAAATAGATAAGGATAAAAATGGTAACAGCAATCGTTAGAAGCCAATTCTGAAATTCTTTCCACTTCTACTTTGTAAACCAGGACCTCTGGACATGCAATGCAGAAGTGGGAAATAGCAATAAATATTGGTATCTTGCCATCATTATCTTCTCTATTTATCATAAGCAATTTATACAGAAATAATTTCTGTATGCAGACCACACAGGCCTGATCTTCCTATGATTCATTATTTTATTCCAAACAAGGAGTATTGCTTTGGATATTCAGTTGCTGGAAACATTTAGAAAATGTCTATATCCCATATTTATGCTGAGTAGCTGAGTTTCTTTTCTTACTAAGAGAGGGCTGTCTATCATGCCTTTGACTATGAATGACCTCTACCTGCTTGGAAATGCCAGTAAAAGATCAATAGAAGTGGAGCCTGGTTTAAAACTCAGACCTGTGCCACTACATGGTCTCTTAGCATTAAACCATGAATACAATATTCATTCTCCATTTGCTACACATCTTTGATATTACGCTGTCGTTCACCAGGTCTTTGTTGGAGGCACCATCCTGAGAGTATTTCCAACTGGCAATAGGAACCTACAAGGCTGCAAACACATGCCTGGACTGGAGGCCAAAGGCTTAAGCCAGAAAATGGCATATTTGGTTTGTCTACCAGTAACTCCAGCAAAATTTTACCCTTGATGGCTTTTTAATTTTCATTTACTTTAACAATAAATTTTATGTTGCAAGGTAGAAGACATCACCACAAAAGTGGTGCAAAAGACCAGACTCTGCAATGAAATACTGAAAAAGACAGCGAAATGGAAAATATTGAGATTCATAAAATAGCCTTCTTCCTCAAACAGTCTGTCTGTATTTCCAATTACAGTGCTTCACCCTTTTCTAACCCTTTTTGCAACACAAAGTTAAACATTTTCATGCAGCTTCTGCCTGACCCTAAGATAGATGTTTTTTTAGCACAGATATATATACAGCTTGAAAAGCTTTTAAAAAACATTGCAATTACAAAGCTGTGCAAATGTGAGCTGGGTTTACAAGAAACAGTACAGTAAGATCTTAATTCATCTTCTTTTTGTTATAGCTATTTCATGGAAAAAAGGAACTCGATAGGCTGTCTTATACAAAAACAAATAGGAAGCAACAAAGAGATTGGTGTTATCTGAAGACTGAGTTTCAAGTGCTAAATAGATTGAAGCTCAGAGAAATGCCTTGAGAATAATCAGCATTTAGATTTTCTCTCTGTCTTCCAATTCGATTCCAAATTTCTGGTGTTTTAGACAATGTGAAATAATAAAATCAAAACCTAATACCATGGTAGTTTCTTAGATAACAAAATAATCCAAACATAATAGGGTAAAGAAAAGCAAGGCATCTGGGGAAATGTAGCTTATCTTAGCACATATTTCAGAAGTTTCTGTCTCCTGCTGGAACATGATGTATAAAAATGAGGAGTCCTGAGTACTAAGATGGTTCCTTTGTTAAAAAAATTAAAAGGTAGTAGTAAAGAAGTTAATACATTCTGGACTGAGAAAACAGAAAATTTTTATGCCGGGATTTTGGTATTAAACATTCTAATGAGTAGGAGATAAAATAAATAGATTATAATAACACATTAAAAATAGATTTTCATATTTTTATAAATGTTATGCTTCTTTTATATTGCCTTGAATGATATGTTAGTTGTATTTACTGATGAGACATCAGTTGATCTGTGATGTTTAATGTTTAAATTCATACCATTTAAGCATAGGAAAGTACATGTCCTTCAAAATACCCCATCTGTACGTGTGCATGACCATGTAGATGTAAAGTCAGCAGCCAGAATGTGATATTACAGGGACACTTAACATACACAGCATTCCCAGACCATATTATGAACCTCCTGGAAAACAACCTAGAAAAACTGCTTCTTCCATTTTTGCCTCCTGTGAATTTTGTCATTAGCAGCTTTATGAATCTTTGCTAAGAAAATCCAGTCCCTTAGTGATCTAGTTTAAATAATACTTTAAAACAAACAAACAAAAACCAAAACCAACCAACCAAAAAAAGAAAAACCCCAGAGTATATATGTACACCTCTTCCCTGTATCCCTAGCATTAGACAGGAATTTGTGTGGATGATTTAGAATAGGTGCAATGAGTTGAAAGGGAAACATAAGATGAAAGTGCATTTCCAGTGCACAGAAAAGTGGACCCTTCTCTGCTCCGGGTGTGTAGAAATCAAATTGCCAGTAAGTATCCAGCCTGAAAAAATCCACCCTTCAGCAGGCTGACTGCTTAAATGGGCCTTAGCTTTCTTAGTATTTCTCATTGCCCACCAGTGATTCAGTAAATGCCTTTCTACTGTAAAAATCAGTCCAAGATTTTAATGAGACAGAAATGTTGGTTCAGTGAATTCCAGCTGTGTCTTTTCTAGAGTCTGGGCTGCATTGCTGAATATGAGAGAAAGTATAGTTTCTCTGCAGGTGAGCTGCTCTTTTTTTTTTTTTTATTTTCCCAACTAATTGCTCCCCCTCTTCTTTTTCTCTCCCCTATGACTGAAGACAGCATGTCTATCAATGCCTGCCAAAGTCAAAAAGAAAATGGAAACTTGCTGGCAAAGGCCAATGCAAAGAGAACCCCAGATCTCCAGCACTCTTGATATGCACAGCCAGCAGCAGTGCTGGTATCCCGACTCCCATCAACCATTCCTTCCCATCACACCCCCCTCCACCTTCCTTTTTTATTCCCTGTGTTGTTCTCAGGCCAGCAGCTATGTGTAAACAGGATGTGGGAGCTGTAGTGAAATGTATTCAAGTCCTGTACACCTCCCTCCTCACCTCTGGCTGCAACGCGCATTCTGCCTGGAACATCTGCTTCAGATAAACTCAGCGAGAGTTCAAGCTGTGCAGGGAAGGGCACAGCCTGGAGTTCTTCAGCCTACTCATGTCACCCTCATTCTTTAACATTTAAAAAATATAAAAAGCATTTTACTTCTAACTGGGGGGTAGGTTTCCCAGAAAGGCACCGATGAATAATTGTAAATAGCTTTCTGTCCTGCATTTAATAATTGAAAGAGATCTTAAGCCCATTAAGAATAATGCAACCTGTTTGTTTACATATTATTTCTAGTAATGTTAACTGAAAGGTGCACATTTATATGTTGTTGATACTCTTGATGTAACTCGAGATAGACTTTCATGGTTGGCAGTGCAGTTTTTAAAAAACTGCCTCTGGTAATATAGCTAAAATAGATCATAGGGCTTTATAGCACAGTCACTCAGAAAAGATTTCATTACAGCTTGAAAACTGAAAGCCAGAATAATGTAAAGGGTTGCTACTTTTCAGTGGATTCCACTGCAGACAGTCTGGGATTTCCTGGGAATTCTGCAGTCAAAAAGACAACTTAGGAGCCTCTAACCTCAGGTAACCCTGAGTAATACACAGCCATTGCAGAATTGCACAGCCTCAATTGCCTTGTCAGAATTTAGACACGTGTGTTTATGGTCATCACAGGCATCCCAGTGGACAACCTGATTTTTAATGTTACATCATCTGAAAACATTCAGAAAAAACCCCGAATGCCAAAATCATTCAATATAAAAAGAAAAAAGAAGGTATAATAACCTTCCTAATCCCAAGGGTAACAGAGAGTCCATGGATACCTGTATGTGCCCATGGGCACACACATCCAGCAGGCTGCCTCCACCCAGAGGGAGAGGCTGAAGGGCTGCTGATGGCACTGAGGAGGACATGAGGCTTCACTGCTGTCCCTCAAAATCAGCCTTCTGATTTGTTTTAGTATAGTGGAGTCAGTTCTCATGAATTGTAAGATAAACAAGGATCATGTTTGCATTCCTTTGTGAAAAGATCTCACCTGATGGACTTCTCAAGTGACCAGTGGAGATGAAGAGGTGGGAACTTCTCTGTCCAATCTCTGGTCACTGTCTAGAAACTGAGAGATAGGAGGTCAACAATAAACTGGAGAGTTCTTTCCTTCTCCTCTACCTGAACCCCTGCTGTGTGTGCTGCTGTGTGTTTCTATCTGTGTCACAGTAACACTGCACCTTTACTCACCCTTGAGAACAGAAAGGGAACCCCTTTCCCATCCTACTTGTCACCAGGTCCCCTCCTCTGATCCCCTGCCCTGTAACCCCTCTTGCTGCCCCATCCATGGAGCATAAGAAATCAGTTGTGACCACAGTGGTGAGGAGGTTTGGGGGCAGCACTGCCCCTGCACACGGGGACACACAAACGTGCCCACGCACAAACACTCACGAGGCTCTTCAGCAGGAACAGGGCTCCCAGCAGAAGGGAGACAAAGGCCCACTAGAAGAAATCAGGTAGAAAAAAACATAATCAAATCTACATTTCTGTTTGGAGAGACTTAAGGAGGATAGACATTTTCAGAGAGACTAGAGGGTGACTAGACACTAATGGGCTTTTGAACCAAACCTCCACTTAACTTTGCACACATGTCTTGCATTTAGATTCTGAAGCTCCTGTAAAAGTATTTTGATCAGCACAGCTGATCAAACGCAGCCATCTGCAATGGTACTGTCTAAATCTGGATTAACCACATATTCTGCCTTTACAATGAATTGACAGAAACAGCACTTCTGGGGTACCACTCACATCTTGTTAAAGCAGATCTCTAATAAGTTCAGTGAACATCCTATTAAATAAGTTTTGCCACAAGGTGCCTGTTTTCTCCAAGGTCAAAACCCAGACCCACATAATCTTGCCAACAGAGGAAAACATTTCAAATATTTGAGATTGTTCTTACACTGAAGGACACAATTAATTCAGGCAAAAATTTGAGGAAAACATTCTTAAATGAATGAAGTAAAATTTAAAACCTGTAAATTAAATCAAATGTACCTCTTTTTTATATACACTGTACTCACAAGAAATCTTGTAGATGCCTTTGGATTTTTTTTTCTATCATTTTGTGTGTGTGTGTGTGTGTGTGTGTGTATATATATATATATATATATATATATATATACACATTTACACAGGTTTGGGGGAGGGGGGGAAGGGAACTCTGTTGTGTTTTGGGGATTCTTGATAGAAAAAAGATCCACAAAATAAAACACCTAGTGTTAGTCATTAGATTTAAATATTAGACTCAAAATTACAACAGCTCATTCATTCAAATTTGTCTTTTGCAATATATCACACTCACGAAGGTCTCACCTTTTTCACCATAGAGAAAAATGTATCATCAGTGGAAGCAAGACATTTCAATAATAATTCCATTGTAAGATGGGATCTGACTTGGGTACTTTGATTCAGCTGAACTTACTAAGCAAGTATGGGTAAGAAGACAAGTCTGTGATAGAGAACATAATCTTTCTGCAAGTATTTTGTCTGGAGAAGTGCTAACCCTGTACAGTACGAGAATATTTCATCCCTGAAGAGAAGCATGGAAACTCAGAATCTCCACTTTTGCACACATTTCAAATTGTACCAGTATCTAACAACCAAGACAAGATCAGGGCTTATACCGAAAAGTGCTAGAGAATGGCAAAAACAAATTAAAACATCGAAAGGAAAATGGAGCTTCACCAATGGGGAGTTGCTCAGGGTCACTCTATCTGCAAACTATCCTCAATTCCTACTATCACATCAAATTTTAAATCAGGGCTGCTTGCTCATCATCCCCAAGGTGATAAATTTATAAGTCTTCTTTTAAAATCAAGAAGCATTTTATCCTTGCAGGGGAAGCAGCAAGGCTCTTGAGAGCATGATATTTCAATGCAAACAGGCTGTAGCTCAGGGGACATAAAAGACAGACTACTCACAGTAAGCAACAACAGGTCAGCACACTCTGCAAAGAGAGCCAAGATTATAATTTCCTACATAGACATGAAAAAACTGATACAGGTATTATTGCTTTTAATGTGATCAGGCCTTGGTCTAGGCTGTAACAGATTCTATTTGCAACTCTTGCTTAGGCTCAGTACAAGGAGGAAATTTGTTACAAGGCCTAAGACATTCTAGAATTTCTTACTCATTCCGTTTTTAAGGGTAATTTTGCCCTTTTCTAGCTGTCCCAAATCCATTTTGGAAAATGCTTACTTAAAAGGACTTGAAATTAAATAGGCAAAAAACCAAAATCTACAGCCATTACAAAACTGTACTTTATCGTAGTATCCTTCATCACTTTTTGCTTTCAAGTTGCAGGAATTGCAAGTGCAAGTTATCTGCAGTTTGCTTGCCAGCTTCCCTGCAACCACCCCAAGAGCACTAACTCAGAGCCCACTTGCTGTTAAGCTGACATTCAGCTCTCCAAAATGCATGTAAAGCTTCATAAACATGATTTCTCCTACTTCCAGTACAGAATCCTTGTTAGTCTGATAAACTACATCTTCCAGGCAGAAGGTAAAAGCAACCTGTAGTGGCCACTGCAGCCCAAACTAATAGGAAAGGGACAATGCTGTTTTCTTTACATTTCTGACATGACACATCACAAAGAAATTCCAGATCAGGGTCAAGTTACACTAAGCCTCACTGTGCTTTTTGGTCTTGTGATGTGACGTAAGCTCTCACAAAGCAATGAAAGAATTGTAATGTAAAGAAAGGCTTTTGAAAGGTCTGCTAGAAGGAATTAATTGTTAAGCATGGGAAGAAACTAAGTGGCTGGTGTTCCCCAAGAATTAAGTTCTGGCTCCAAGCTGTGCTCCAGGGTTGTGCCCTGCTGGAATGAACCAACCCACATATCCCATGTCAGCATCAGGGGCCACCCAATGCCATGGAGAGTGCCAGGGACTGGAGGGGACTCTTGCCCAGCTCTCTGGGGGTAGCTGCAGTACAGAGACCACGCAGCCCACACTGTCCTCTGCTCCCTGACCGTGGGTACTCTGTTTTGCACCCCCTTTGGGTGACTCAACACTATCCTATTCCATGCTTTCTTTAGCCAGTAGATGACAGCTAGTCATTCAGGCTGGGTTAGGCAAAGCAGGAATGCTCAGACACAGAAAAACAGGAGAGAGGCAGCAAAACTGTGATGCTACCAGCAGAGCATGATAATAAGGAATGAAATGGAGCCCTTGCATCCTTTCCCAGCCTCATCTAGCTTTCCCCTCTTTACCTTCAAAGCCAAATATCTTAAACCCTGTAAATTCTAAACACTATTACAGCTGGAGTGACTCACGAGGATTATGAGACAAGGAAATGTAAAAGAATCAGAGAAAAGGAAGGAGAAAGACAGAATGGCAGGAAACAAATAAAAGTGAGGGTAAGGAGAAAAATCACAGAACAAGAAGGGACAGGACATATCAACCCTAGTAAAGGCTTTAAAAGTAGGAATTTTATGCTAATTTCATGCACAGTAAAGGGTAAAGTGAGAACCAAATGTAACTGACACTTGTAACTTTGAGCAAACATCACTGTTATTGTGCAGCCCTGGTTTTAGAAGGGTCACTCAAGCTTCAAATGAACTCTTTCATCCGATGCAATACATAAGATGTTTTCCCTTTATTTTTTAAAGCACTCTATATAAACTTCAGCACTTATGGAAGGCACTTTTTAGAGCGGGGCTCAACATATAAAGGATGGTATGTCCCTTGTATGTCCTGCAAGAGTACTGTGTACACAGCTCTGCAGAAGGTGATGTTTATAACAGAACTGGGGCTTTAGGTGTGGAGGCAGAAATTGAAAGAGAGAAGGGCTTGGAAAAGAATCAGAAAATCAACCAGACAGAAACAGATGCAAATTATAATGGAAAGAGCAGTTAGTACAGAGCCAGTCAAGAATAACACTTATTAAACCTATTCCTTGCAGTACTCAGCATGTACTAAAGTACACTTACTCTTCTGGGATTTCAGGAAGGAAGCAATCTCAACACTCCTCATGCACACTGGGACAGTGACAGTGATTATGGCTGGAAGTGAATGGAAGAGAAAGTTTCCTTCTTCTATTTGCACCTTCCATAATCCCTACAGTGGCAAATCCATATTGGGAAGCCTGTCGGGTAAGCTTTTATTGGAGTTGTTTTATCTTTAGCAAACACTGCTCGCTTTCACAGAATAAAAAAAACCAAACCCATAGTTCCTTCTCATATTTTTAGATTTAGTTTGTTTTGCTCTTTGCATTTTAAAACAGAAGTGTTTATTTACAACTGAGCATTCAAGAGGCCGTTAGAAATACACCATGTGACAGCTCACTGCGACTCCACAGTACAAGAGACTAACACCAAACACTTCTGTTCTCCAGATTTCCCATTTCATAGATCTTTTCATTTTTCTAACTTATATCTTACAAGCTTGCTGATAGGAAATGCTGCTTTGCCATGACGCTCACATATTCATAGTTTCTTTTGAATAACTACAAGTTTTCATTAAAATTATGATGAAAATGAGAATACAATTTGAAGCTAGCCAACAAAAAAGCTATGTCATATTGCATTCACTGGGTCTTACTGTTCAAACCTCTTCCTGAACTAATTGAGATGTCTGAGATATTTGCTGAGTGTCTTTTTTCTATTTTAAGGTAGATAATATACTCAGATATATTGTAACAAAGTTTTGATGCACACTCACAAGATGTGATTCACAGGGTCTGGCGATGTCATTAGGCAGTAGGTAAAATTATTTTTAATAGTAAAATTACTTTTTTTTTTTTTTTTTTTTTTTTTGTAGCAATAGTACTTCAAGAATTTTTGCTGTTTCAATCTATCTCTCAGAACCGAATATTGACACGACAATCACAGGTTATAACCTGCAACAGGATGTACTTGAGGAATAGCTCACAAATCATACACCAAATGAAAGATGGAGCGGGAAGAGCGCGCTGCCTCTTTCGAATAACACATCTCTCATGAGTCCTGATTTATCCATAAACCCAACCCTCACATCTTCTGCGGACTACCTTCTGGGTCTTTCCAGACTAATTCGCAGCAACCGTCTGAAAAATTCCTTTTCTTATTAAAAAAAAAAAAAAAAAATTTTACACTTTTCCTCTCAAACTCTCAGGGCGTTACCGCTGGAGGAAGCACCACCTGCCCTAACTGGCTGGGTGGAGTACAGCCCGCGCTGCTGCCCTGCCCGGGCCGCGCCAGCTCCCGTGCGGGCCGCCCGGAGCAGCCCGGGCCCGCTGGGGACACTGCCCGGGATGGCTCTGGGGCTGCGGGCCCGCTGGGGACACTGCCCGGGATGGCTCTGGGGCTGCGGGCCCGCTGGGGACACTGCCCGGGATGGCTCTGGGGCTGCGGGCCCGCTGGGGACACTGCCCGGGATGGCTCAGGGGCTGCGGGCCGGTCGCCACACGCCGTCCCACCGGGTCCCCAGATGGGTGCATGGTGGCCAGCGGGGCTCCCCCGCGTTGCGCCCCTCCGCTGCCCGGCCGTGCCCCTGGGAGCCGGGCCCCGGGCGGAACCGAGGGGAAGAGCCGGGCCCCGGGCGGAACCGAGGGGGCGAGCCGGGCCCCGGGCGGAACCGAGGGGGGAGAGCCGGGCCCCGGGCGGAACCGAGGGGGCGAGCCGGGCCCCGGGCGGAACCGAGGGGCCGAGCCGGGCCCCGGGCGGAACCGAGGGGGGCGAGCCGGGCCCCGGGCGGAACCGAGGGGGGAGAGCCGGGCCCCGGGCGGAACCGAGGGGGCGAGCCGGGCCCCGGGCGGAACCGAGGGGGCGAGCCGGGCCCCGGGCGGAACCGAGGGGAAGAGCCGGGCCCCGCGCGCAGCTGAGGGCCCGCGGCCCGCTCGCCGGCGCTGCGCTCGGGCAGCTCGGGCACACGCGGCACGACCCGCACCCCGACAAGCGAGCGAGCTCCTGCCCACACAGCCAGATCAAACGGCGCTCAGGAAACAATCTGGGATCCATATTAGCACCGGGTCCCGCCGCCGGAGCGGCGGGGCGGGGAGCGCTGCTTCCAGCACATTCCGATTGACAACAGCTGGTTCGGCTCAGCTGCGAGCAGCTGCATTGCCCTGTGCTGTGGAAAGCTTTGTTTTGGCTAGGGACGAGTTTGTTGAGCTTGCTTGTGCTCGAGTCTCACACAGAGACTTTCCCTTTGCCCATGGCATGTGACCCTGCCAACTTACAGGCTCACACCCCCAATGCAGAAAAGCGACAACTTTAAAAAAAAAAAAAAAAAAAAAAAAAAAAAAAAAAAAAAAAATTAGGAGGAAAAAAAAAAAAAAAGGTTAATTAACCTCAGGTCTGTTCACAGCAAAGCAAGGCTGCCATGGATAAGTAATAAAAATAGCTTCTCAATGGTCCTTGTGTCTGTCAGAGTCTCACTCTGTGATCTTTCAGTCAAATCCATGAAAGCAGAGGGGAGGAGAGGCTGATTCGCTACTGTCCTTTTCTTGTGCGTGTGTTCCCAAGGCTGCCTGGCTCTGTCCTTCAAATCATCTCTACCAGTAAATCATTTAGCTCAACCTGTCACTCTGGGCCATTGTGAGCAGACAAAAGCTACCCATTTAACCCCAACCATGGCTGATTCTCGCGGTGGGGAAGGCAGGCTCACAAAGGGAGGCTAGCAGGGAAGGCGGCTATTGGGTTGGATTTCTTGTAGACTGGTGCTGGTTTTCCCTCTTTTTTTTTTTTTTTCTTTTTTTTTTTTTTTTCCTCCCTTCCCCTCTGTTATTTTGAATTAGCAGCACCTCTCATACTGGGATTGTTGTTTGAAGACCACATGTTTGTCAACAGAGCTGTTCTGCTTGAGTAATTTGACCTCTGCCTGGCTTCAAAGGTTTGAAAGGGCAAGAAACACACATATCAGCATACATCTATTACCCCTTTCACCTGGACAGTGTTTTGGACCATTTTTGTTTCTTAAGAGAAAAAAAACGTGGTAACAAAACAGCCAATTAGTCACAGGGTACCAGAGCTATTTCAGTCAACCTGCTATTTGGGGAAATCTGCACTGCAATTATCAGGTTCATTTCACCTGAAGTATTGCGCTAAACTCTCAGCTAAAACCTTGAATCATAACCTCTGCCCAATGTCTGCACTTCAAATGGGGATCTCTTCCCAAGAGAAGATCTCATTCTCTCAGCCAAGCAATCACTCTGCCCAGATATTTTAAAATTAAAAATTAGTCCTTTGACTTAGAAATCAACTGTTAGCACTTCTTTCCCATAATGGCCCTGGGCAAAGTTTAATCTTCATGTACCTCCCATCCGTGAGCAACAAAAACCCTGAAAAACTAAACAGGCCATCAGAGAGCAACAAATTAACGTTGTTGATAGTAAAATAAAATGCATAGAGAAACCAAGCAATGCTGCAGACTGATCCAGGTTTTATTCCTTTCCCCTGCCAAATTCCAGAATATCCCTGGTGAACACGAATCTACCATGAAGCAAACTGTAATTTATGTGTAATACATACTTGCAAATATCCACACTTTTGATTTCTAATGATACTGTTGTTAATCCAGTAATTAACTTACCAAACAAGTGTAGTGCTATGGTTTTAAGAACCAACCACCGAAGTTGACAAAGACTCACAAACACAAAATATGCCATGTCTGTGCTCCTCCAGGGATATTTCTGATTTTTGTTATTCATGTGAGATCCAAGAAATTACTATGTACTATACATTTTTGTAATCTTTTTAATATGCCTTTTAACAACAAGCAGTTCAGGATGTGGTTATTGCTCAATGTGTTAGACATGTTTATTCTCCTGTTGGGCATTTAAAATGCCTTAAGTCCTCTTTTCACTATGAATTGTGTGTCAAAATGTTGGTTCGGATATCAAATTCTCTCATAACCCTGTCATTAGGAAGAGTCTTTGTCTGCCTGAGTCGCTCTTTTGACTCCTTTGTTTCGTTTCTTGTGTTCCCCTGACAGGTCTGTCCTACACCTTTCTATAGCTAGCAGGGTAAAGCAGAGTTGGGAAAACATGTTTTGCATTACTGAGTTTGCAGTCTCACTGTAAGCTTTCTCACAGATCCTCTTCAATGGAGGGTGGAGGCGTGGGGAGAAAACATGCTTTTCCCTGAGACTGCAGAGTATGTGAATTGTCTTCTCTTTCAACCTATGGGGCAGTCTTCACAGATTTCAACACAAATGGAAGAAATATCTGATTTCCCATTCCATCTGGATTCAGTTTCTTTCTTCCTCTTTGTATAGTTTCTTAGAGACATTATGGAGCTCACTAGAGGGGCCGCTTACATATGACTATGGCAGCACTGGGCATAGTGCCAGAATTTCACTCCAGGAGGCTGCAACAGGAATCTTTAATTAACTTGAACCAAAACATTGAATGGCAAAGAACAAAGGAGTGGGGCTGGAGAAGGAGAGGAGGAAGGGACAGAGCAGAAAATAGTGTTTCCCATAGTAAAATCTCCATTTTTGGTCATGGTATGACATGATCATAATGTCGCCTTATATGTATTTACAAGAGCGTAGGTGATAATTCCCAACTCCTGTCTTATTCAGTATATTTTACCTTCCTTTCTGCTCATGTAATTAGGATCTCTGATTGACCTTTGCTCAACTGACACAATTCTCTTGACCCTTATATGAACATATAGTTTGATTACATATATCCTCTATAGTGTACAACATTCTGAATGTGGGATAACTGGATCTCTCACCTCTTGAGCATTGCAAAACTACACTGCAGTATTGCGAGAGTGCACAGGAGTTCCAGATGCTGAACAAGATCCCACTCTGCAGGGCATGGTACCAGTATGGTATGTCCCTGTTTTCAAAAGTTTACATTCTAAGCATAAGCAAGAATTAGATACAGACAGATGAATAACATAACTACTTACTGAAACAGCATTGTTCATTGTTGTGAAATGTTTTCAAAACAGAATGGATAATATTTCACACTCATTTTGCAGAAACAGGAGATGCAAAGCAGCCGAAAATCAGGCCTGAAATACCTTTCTTACTCGATCTCAAGGAAATGAGTGGTTTCTTTGCTGTCCATTTTCTGGTTAAATATATGTGTGCAGAATAATTACTCCAAATGCAAAACTAATGGTGATTTCATGCATATTCATTCAAGTGAGTTTGTGATGGAGGCTCTGGTGCTGTTCTAGCTAATGAGGCACAGTTGTTCAAATATTTGTAAAAACAAACATAGCAAGGACTTGTACATGCTCAACATGAACCTATTTATGCATTCAAAGGAATATTCGAGTGTGAATTGATTTGTCACTTGGTGGCTTGGAGTGTATTATATTTGCATCTCCTGGCTTAATGACATCCTAAAAGATTCCAGTTTGTGGTGACTGATGTGAACCAGCACATGGTAGCTGGCAACAAGCAAGGGAGTCCTTAAAAGCACAGTACTGTCCCACACACAAATGCTAATGTCAACGTACCCAAATTCCAAGGAATTATTTCTTCCTCAGGAGCATATATACATTTTCCTATCCTAAATTTTCAAAACAAATTAAACCCCAAAAAGTACCAGCCTTTAATTTCCTGTTTTAAACTGATGTTCAGTATTGCTGCCTAAACATTCATGGGAAAGAAATCACATTTCACTGTTCTGTAAAGCAATCATGTACTTATGAGGTTTGTACTAGTTTGAAAACAAGACATAGAGATGACTTCCAGAATCCCCTCAAAACAGAAGTTTCAAATGCCTGAGGTTGTGTCATCTTAGGAGCACTTGCAAAAGAATGTAAGAATCTTTAAAGTGAACAGAATATTTGATAAAACCCTGCTTGATTTTACAGAGATCAGGGGGCCTGAGATAAAAGAATCATGGAATATGCCTTAGAGAAGTCTCTGAAATATTTTTTGCAGCTACCTTCTTTACACGTCTTAGTACACCAAGAGCAGACCTGAGGAGCTACTTGTAATGTATTTAAATTTTTTTCTTATTTTCTTCATCAATTTATTTATTTATAACTGTACCTTTATTTATATCTATAACCTCTTTCTGAGTTAGTTTGACTCACCTAATTTAAAAAGAGCATTACATGAGCTGTACAAGGACTGCAATTAAACTGATAATCCAGTTTATATAACAAAATTTCTGTCTGCCAAAATACACATTCTGCTCTGACATAGCATAGCTTAACTATAGAATAGTTAATTCCAAAACATTCAATTAACGGCATAAGCAGAAGAATTTCTCTTCCAAGTTTTCTCACTCCAAATATGTTTGTATATATATTTTTGTGTGTGTGCATAGATAGATACCTATCAGATAGAGAGAGAAATAATCTGATAGGTAACCAAAACACACCCGATGAGAAGCTGCCCATGTTTATTGAAACCTGTGAAGAATAATCATGATACAAGTGTTGTTTTCCACCTAATCGTTAGTATGCTGTCTCATTCTGGATTACATATGCACTAAAATCTGTTTTAAACATTTAAAGATATTATATATGTACAATGAAGGCATCAGGAGTAATTTCTGGCCTTGCTCTGGCAGATGGATTGATCTGGCAATATATACCAATCTCTCAAGCAATACAGTCCAACTTAGAAGTTTCTGTGAAATCCCGTGTTGTTATTTACATTCCTAAAAATACCAAAATTAAGAATGGTTTCAAATCCAAAGTGACAGCAGAATAAAACCTTCTGAAATCCCTAATCAGGATTCATTCCTCATGTGATAGGTTCCACTGACAGTAGAGACAGAGCTGAGGCAAAGTCAACTCACATTATTTTCTTATGACAAACAGCCCTGATTGTTTTGTAGACTGATTTTTAATTGTGTTGAGTGTTCATGATTAGAAGAAAAATTATTGATGTGTGTATTAACTACTATATTCACTACAAAAGTGAATATGGGCTATCCTGTTCCATTTTGTTTCACATCAACTTCTGTTGGAATTTAGTAATTCCCTTTCCTAATGAAAATTAGGCCATTTTCAGTGACAAATGGCTGTTAGAAATACTGAATACATGCGGTCACAATAAAAATAGTTACCATCATTAGAAATGTAAAAGTAATAAAATGCCTCGGCTCAAAAGAGATTGCTTAATGGGAAGACTTTTTTTTACTAGCTGACATATCCCCATGCCCAGCAAGATTTCATTCCATGGGAGCTGCTCACTGCTGTGCCAGTACTGCTTTCCAGTTTGCTCAGTGACTACAATTGCCACCAGTTTCTAGGCATTTCTAAATGAGGCCCAGCTCTTCTCTACATTATGGTTCTGTCTTACATCAGACTCCAGCAATTTTCACTTAAAAAAAAAAAAATGAGAGGAAAATCTGAGAATTCTCTTAGAGCAGAATTTAAATTAAATCTCCTTATTCATGATGTATGGATTTCTTTCATTGTTTAGGAGGCCTGTGAGCAGTTGAAAGAAACAAGAAGGCTTTTAGTAATGGGCACTAACAGCACCATTGTCCTTGCATGGAAGCTCTTGGCCATTCAGTGTCACAGGGTCAAAAACAATCCAAGCTCTCACACCAAAGCAGTCTGTAGAAGGCCACACAGACCTTCACAGCACTGATTCTTTAGAGCTTGGGTGGGTTTTTGTGAGTGATGTGTTAAGTTCAGTGTTGAGAGGCAAAGAAATTAATTTTTACTAATTTTTTTACCATCATTCAGGCTTCCCAAGTTCATTTTTGATTTTCTGAGTTAGGTTGGAACCAGCTAAAGTGTGAATTAGAATTATTGTAAGACAGCCTTCTCTTCTGAAACTTTTACTTCCGGCACATTACTGCCTTGAAGATAATAGTGATAGAAATCGTGGAGGTATAGAAAGCAGGGGAGGGGCGAGAGAAAACAGGACTGGGAAAGGAATTTGTTTGACTTCATGAACCTTATGAACTGCTGCATTTAACTGCTAAGAAGATATTTGAGTCTCTTTTTATCTGGTTCTCCTCTCCTTTCCCTAGCTTTTGCAGTGTGGGACCTGGATGGATGCTTTAAGTTGCAGATGGCAGATGAGACCTCCACGAGGTCTCATGTACTTCAGAGGGAAGCAAACTGCTTATCCCTGCACAACTGCTCAATAAACTACATTCTGCAATTTGCTGAATTTTATTAGCCACAATTAATACTGAGAGTTGCAACTCCACAATATGTACAAGTGCTAAAGCATGGGATTGTTGTGCTGTCACAAATCACAGAATTACTGGTGTTTTGTTGTGGCAGTGCAAAGAATGTGCAAACCTGAGAGCCCAAGTGTTGCCAATATGCGAATATATTATAAAAACTTATTTTCTAAAAAAGCACAGTCTCACTCTCACTGTCAGAGAAACATAATAGGATGGGAGAAATAAAAATCTTCTCATGCACAAAATACACGTCAATATTCCTCCTCCAAATGCATGTAGAACACAGTACTATTTTCCTGAAATTTACCTTCTCATCATGAAGCTTTACTTCTCACCTGGCTTCACAACTCCAGCAAGACTTTCTTTTTAGTCTTTGCTATTACCCTATCATAATCTTTACCACTTGAGTTTGAGAGAAAAGTTTTGTTTCCTGGGGGCTCAGAGATATTACTCTAAACCAATTTTTTTTTTTTTCAGTCTCACACCAGAACCACACAGGAGGCATTTGGAAATAGTGGAAGCAAAGTTCATAACTGAGGACTTCTATTTTTGACTGATGTTTTAATGCAAAGAATATTTACCTCGTATTTTGAGTGAAACTAATGGCAAACCACAGCAGTTCTGGTAGTGTTTTGTAGAGTGATGCTCCTAGATGAAGTGAAATTTCTTTGTGAGGGGGCTAACAATACTGCAGGGGGCCATCTTGCTTCACTGAACTGGAACATCCAGTCTTTTGAGAGCACTCACACACTGGGTCGTAAGATTACTCTCACTATAGCAACCCCCTCCACTACAATCCTTTTTTTCCCCTTGATTTTAGTTTTTTTTCCTTTTAAAAAGATGGTGTTTTATAAATTAACTCTGGCACTACCTATTATCTTCCTTCAAAACCTTCTATCCTTTCTCTTTCTAAACCTCCTTCCTTTTGCACCCAGTTTCAGCTGGTTTTTTCAGTGTTTGGCTGCTGCACTTCAGTTTTTATAGAGTTGATGTTTTACAGAACATGGTGATGTTCTTTGTCCTGGAATATCTGTAATTTGTCAAATTAAAAAATTCAGAGCACCACTTGATCACTTTGATTCTCACTTTCTCTGAGAACTAGGCTTTGTCTCTATGACCCTCTGGTTGAGCAGTTGTGAATGAAAAGTAGACGCTTTATGAATGGTTTCAGCCTCATCTATCTGAAAAAAACTGCTGCACTATTGAAGGTGTCAGGATAAAATTAATCAGCTGGTTGGTATAAGAAAAGAGAAAACCTACATATCAGTGAACAGCTTGTCTCTCCAAGAACATCTGAAACATGACTGAAGTCTAGAGAGGAAAAAAGAAGCTAGATCTTCAAGCAGTCTTTAAATGTCCAGAGGAAGCAGTTTGAGCCTGACCAGATGCATGGAAACCTCCAGACTCGTGGATCCAGTACTCATACCCAAATTCAGCTGCCTAATGAGTGGAGGAAAGAGCCTCATCTTGCATGAAGACTTACTTGCAGTTAGTCAGATCCACAGTGGCAATGATAGGTACCTGGATATAACTGTTCCTGAATATTAGTGATCCTTCAGTCCACAGAGACTCTTCAAAGGCAGGAAATGGGACAGAGAATACAATTTGTATCCCTGTTTCTCTTTTTAGCACAGACACACAAAAAGCCTATAAGGACATATTTATAGAAAAACATTAGATATAGCCCGAGAAAAACATAGATTGGTTATTACATAAGGTGAGTATTTAACACAGTGCAGTCTATCCCAATAAAGATTTATCTTTTCTCTGACCTTTCTAGCTGACAAGTGAAATCCTGTTAAGAAACTGTGTCAAAAGAACAAGCCAGACACGTTGGGAGCATTGTTTGTTTTAACTGGAATATATGGTGCACGTCTGACCCAAGTCCAGAAAGCACAAAGTCTCGGTTATGCAATGCACCTGATCAGTCACTGCAGGAAGGGAGGGCCATTATCTTAGTGGGGAAGTCTGGGTTTGTCCCTGGAGAAATAAAAAAATGAGCTAGCCAACTAGCCAACTACATATGAGCTGGATTTAGGTGGCCGACCCTTGACTTGGTGTTGACAGAAGCTGGGAAAAGGAGGAGGAGGATTTCTTGGCTTGAATTGTATGTCCTGCCAAAGCTATTTTGAAACTAAGTTGGAAATTTCCTTACGACACCATATGTGATAACAAAAGTGACCTTATAGGCAAAATATTTGACTTGCTGCTTCAGGAACCCATACAGCTGTTCTTATAGCTCAGTATAAAGAGCAAAAGAAAGAAGGCAGTGTATCATACTCTGCAGGACTGTACAATGCTTTAAAGACTTAAAAATATTTAGACATACATCATCAATATGCATTAGATATTTTATCCACCAATATTGGATAAAATATCTGCTGTATTCTTCATTTATTTCTTCTTTTTTTCTGATCTTTTATGTGGTTGTCCATCAAAGTACTGAAGCAAAGAGAAATGGCCCTTTTAACAAGAGCAATACAGTCTAATTTGGAGCCAGTAATAGTAAACTGAAAATTTTCCCTTGCAGCAATAATTTTTAAGTTGCTCTCTAAATGCGTGTAGTATTTTCTTCACCATAGCTTCTTCTTGCTTCACATATCATTATGTCTGATCAGGATCTCACTGGTCCTCCTCCATAGGAGCAAGGCACTGAAATGAGATGGCAGGTACAGCCCAGGGCAGCAGGAGCAGGGGAAGCAAGAACAGAGGAGCTGCCATTGCCTGAGTGCAGCCCATCCCCTCTGCCAGCCCCAGCACAGCTCCATCAGTCGTGCTGCAGAGCACAGATTGTAAATCACAGTACAGCTGGCACTGCACAATGCTTTCGCTTCCATGGGAAGAACAGTTTGGTGACCTCAAACCATTTCCTAAAATAGAAGCCACACAGCACAGAGCAGCACCTAAGTGGGCATTCTAAGGGCAGGCTCTGTATGTTCATCACTGTACAGAGAGATTTATCTGTTAACCCTAGCGACAGTCCGTCACAGATGACTCTTCAACAGCTGGAAGAGCAGTGTGAGAAAGCTTGTTGCCCTGCACTAAGGCCTGTTTGGGACTGGTTCTGTGGTTGGACAGAGATACCAGTGTCAATGTTACATTCAGAGAAAGAAATGCTAACATCAATGAGGGCTGATGAGGCCAGAGTCAGGCAACTTTGGTCAAGTGCTAAACTTGGAAGTCTTTTCCCCCAAGGGCTTCCCTTTTTGTCTCTGAAACAAAGGAAAGTGAATTGAAAACAAGAAATGCCAACTATATAACAGTGCATTATGTGACTAAGCCAGCTGTTGCTCTGTCATTTTTGTAGCCCAGCATCTTTGGACTGAAGTCAAAGCTTAATTTGCCCTACCAAACCTGTTGCTTTTGATATTAGACAGGGCAATATATACATACTAGCATGATATTCTTTATCCCTGTGAACCTACACATATATAGGATGTCTGAGCTGCCAACAATATATAATGGCTGAAAAAACATTTACTGTTTACCCCTACTAGCAAAAAAGACTAGTGGGAGTAGTTTGACTAACTCTATTATTCAGCTACTCTTTCATTAGGTGCTTAGTTACTTTTAACACTTCCAAAAGTGCAGAAAGTTATTTACCAAAGATTCAAGCTTTAGCAAAGATGCCCTCCAGCCCTGAACTTACAGCTATTCCTGCACTAGTGTTTTAATGAAAGCCAGCCGAGTATCTAACAGGGCTGGGGTGAGGCAGTCGGGGGGGGGGGGAGGTTTATATTAAAATGCAATACAGCACCAAAGTCAGCGATAGAGACTAAACAAGAGGAAAGTCTTCTCTCGCTGCACTCATTTAGCAAGCACATGGAAATAATTGTTGGCCCAGAGACACATATCCATAATTCCCATTGTGCCTGGAGAGCCAGCACACCAGCCCTGCGCACCCTGGCAGAGCGCAGGGAGCATTGGAATGCAAATCCGCGCACCAACACCGGGATTTGCCGAGCGCTGTTCTCACAATGAGCGACATTATCAGTTAGAACAAGGCTGCCAGGCCAGGTCAGCAGCCATGGAGCTTGCAGGAGTTCATCAGCATGGGAAAGACTTGTAAGCCAAGCAGCTCCCCTGTCTTTAACTAATTTACTATTCATGTCTGATGAAGCCTGAGTTTAATCCAGTGTGCTAAAATAAGGGGATGCTTGTTGAAACAAGTAAGGGCTACTCATAAAATGCAATAATGTGTTGTTGACACTTTGATAGACATTAGATTTTTAAAGTTCATTGATAGTTCAAATAAAATTGTGTGTTGCTTTTGACTAGGTAATAAAATGACCAAAGTCAAGAAATTTCTTCTAAGAGCTGTGTCAAGGAACTGAAGGCTCAAAGCTGTGTGCCAGGTTAAGTTTTTTCTCTGCACATGAGCCAGACCACTTGAGGTGACAAGAGCAAGTGGGTAGGTGACAGGGCTGGGGAGGGGAGCAGTGGTGCTCGGCTCCTTCCAGGAAACATGCTGTCCAAGCTTTCCTCTTTTTCCACCACTTATGGGTGACATCCAGCAGCAGGTCTGCATCTCCACCCCCAATGGCATTGCCTCCCTGCTGCTTTCTGCCCCCACATGCTGAATGCCATGACTGCATTGGTAACTCACAGAGCAGGCTGCCACACTGCCTGACACTGGGAGAGAGGAGAAACACAAAGGTATTAGAAAATTAAGTGCCATGGATCCAGCTACATGAATCAAAACATAAAATTCCACAGGTCTTGGTCCTAGGCTCTGTTGCTCAAGGCAAGCAAGACAGACTGTTTTATCATTTAGATTCAAAATCAAACATTCAATAGACTGAGGTTAAATTTTGGGTTGGAGGCATGGAAGATTACTGCTTGGATTTGAATCAAGGTTCTGGAAAACACTCAAATTTACGTAATCAACACCAAAACACTCCACACTGTTGTTGCAGACAACAACAACTCAATTAAGGGGGTGTTAAAGTCAGCACTTTCACATTCAACAGGATGTCTCAAACTGAGACCCTTTACTTACACTGGAAAAACAGGTGGCACTTGGGAGGGCACAGTAACAATAACTAATGGAAATGGAAGATTCAGACTCTGGCCCAGACTCCTATGTGCTTATTTGAGGAAGAGATTAATTTAGGCCTTTAGCTCTGCAGTTTTTCTAGCTCTGGGATAAAACCAGAAAGATAATCCGCAAAATGGCTTTGCTAAATTCAGGTTAATGACTCAAGGCTTTCCATAAACTAGATAGACTCACAGTAGGTGCATTTGAAAGGTGGCTGTGGAAGACTGAAAAAACTGCTTTTCAGAGAAACAGAAATAATTCCTAGACTGACAGGGAAATAATCAATTTTTAACTAGAAATACACTTTCAGTGTTCCTTTTCATATCACACCATTTCAAAACAAAAATTAAAAACAGGGAGAAATCAGTTAACACCATATATATATTTATATGTAACACAATAGAATTTTGAAATTACTATACGGAACTAGCTGCATGTGGAAATATATAAAAAAATACTGATGCTTTTTATCAGAAAACAACACAGGAAATTAATAATGTAATGTTTTATCATCCATCCTGACAATAGAAGAAACAGATGCCCAATGAACTCTTCTGCTAGCTTTCTAAAATGGAGACCATTTTCAACAACTAAGAAGCAAAAGCAGGATCCAGCTGTTTGATTTCTACCACATATTTCTCCCTGCTTTTTTGTTACTACTGTTGCCTCACTCTCTAGATCATAAATTGGAGTTGTTTATGGTTTAGAGCTCATCAGTGCTGTAATTTTTCTTGGCATAGGGTTCCAAGGGATGGTTTTCCCATATCCTTCAGAGCCCTCTCTCATTGGTGTGGCATTATGACTTGAAAACAATAAAATAAAAAATTACCGTAGGAGAAATATCATTGCATTTCGACTGGATCTACAAATTGAGTCACCAGTAGGATTTAGTGGTCAAAAAGTGATCCCAGAAGCAAAAAGAAGAGCTCTGACCCTAAAGTTGTGGACAGTATGACTGCATACACTTCAGGGCACACTGGAGTGCTGAGCTGTTGGCTCAGAAGCACTGAAACTCCAGCCTCTGGTAACGTGCTAGTGCCCTTACAATGATCTATTGTGCTTTCTGCTGTTTACAAACAGCACACACAACCAGCCAGGTTTCAGCCTGTGTGGACAAACAGACTCGTAAACAATTTATCATGCTCCAGGATTTGTGGAAGAAGTTGAAAAAAGAATTAGCAGTTAAAGTTCTACTAATGATAATGCAGTTAAAAAAAACAAAACCCCAAAAGACACACCAAAACCCCAACCAGATTTTTTCTTCATTTCCTAGATAAAATATTCTGCACTAGATCCTTGAGTGGAGATTGAAAGTCTACTCTCACAACCTCCACGTGTGACAAAGGGAATGTCAGCCCTAGAAAAGCACGTTTGTCCAGGCTTTGTGCCCTGTGCCACAGGCAGGCAGCACAGCTAATCTGCAGTGGTGGACAAGCTCCAGCTGAGCTCAGTAATGCCACACCTGGCACAAGGATGTGGAACAGCTCCCCTGGAAAGCACCGAGGTGTGAGGAATTGCTGCATTCCTTCCTCACCACAATTTCCTTCCACATTTTTTCCTTTCTTTTTTTTTTTTTTTTTTTTTTTTTTTTTTTTTTTTTTTTTTTTTTTTTTTTTTTGTGCCAAAGGTGTGAATGCTAACCAGCAATTTCAGCTGTATGTTCCTGTAGCTTTCTAGGCCTCCTTGGCCACAAGTTCATTCAGAGATGAGTGTCACTGCTGTCACTGCACTTCCAAGGCGTCATTGTTTTCTCCAGGCTCAGTCTTAATGCCTGTGTAGACTGCAAGTCATACCAAAGGTATTTTGAGTCACTGTTTGTTTTACCAGCTATCAAAACCTTTTAAGGAGCAAGATGGGTTAAAAAAATAGTGTAACGAGCCATTAGCAAGTCTTTTCCTCTCCCCCACCCCTAAGCTGCAAAATAGAGACCACTGAACCACGCTGCAAATGAACTGTAATGAAAAAGGAGGTGAAGGGGGAGACAGACAAGCAAAACATTAAAAAATCCACTCTGAGCTTCAGAAAGGTCATTTCTCAAAGGACTATTGATATTGGTGAGGAAAGAAAACACATCAATGTTTTTAAGGGGTTAAATAAATATTTTCTAGATGAATATTAGGTGTCCATTAAAATCTCTCTCTGTGTAGTCCACCGTAGAACCTATCCTTTAGTTATCCTGTTACAAAAATGAGGAGGGGGAGAGAGAGAAAGAGAGAGAGAGACTTTCCTTTTCATTCGCTTTGCACTCTGATGGTTGAAGACAAGGAAAAAAACCTTTTCTGGCTCTTTTGAAAGAATGGTCAAAGGTACCTTGGCGGCTCCTTCGCAGGGTGAACTAATCTGTGACAAGTGTAGCTAATCTGCTGAGGCGGCCCAGGAGCGCTAATGTGCTAATGTGGGGATTGAGAGTGGCAGCGCTCGGGAAAAACTGCGCTTCCTAAACCGGCCTGCCTGCGAGAGCCCTGGCAACAAATGCGCATTTTAACCCCGCTCACAGGGACACAATGCGGCGCCTTTGTGTGCCGCACAGAGGCGATTCCCATGGTGGGAATTGCTGCCTCGCAGGAATCCTTTGCGATGGGATGAGGGGCTGGTGGCTGCGGGACGGGGCGAAAGGAAAGCCCTCCGCTTATTCCTGCGCTCGGCACTGGGGTATTCCCATCATGAGTCCTGGGTAGGGAGGGGAGGAGGCAGAGAGAGGTGGGAAGGAGGCAGGAATTGGTTTAAACGTGTTGGATCAGCTGGGATAACATAATCTCCTAGGTTATGTGTGGTGCTTTATCTCAAAGAGAGGTTGATACCAGTTTGTAATGTTGTGGTATGCTCTATTTTATAGATTTCCTTTAGAGAGGAATTCTTAAGTTTTCCACTGGAAAGACTAAATGACATTTTCTTGTCCCCCTGATTGTTTTACTGCACCTTCAGGAAATCTCTGGGAGAGAGGATTAGCTATTTACTTTTAGTCCAGACCGTGCAATAGGGAAGAGGACTTGGTGGACACTGACACTCAAGGGCCAGGCTGCCAGATTTCAGCACAGGTCACTCATGGCTGTGGTGCCTCTCTGGACAAACAGGGATGTGTGCCCTGCAGACTGCTCTGGAGCCTCCCAAGGTGCCTTTGTTTGCAGGTACCCACAGGTATGCCTAATGCAAAATGGATACAAGAGTGTGAAACGGTGTATGTCTGGAGAAAAGTCTTCTCATATGAGAGGGAGAGATTTTTAACAATGTTGTGTGAGTGGGGAACAGAGCAGGGCTTACCAGCCACGCTTGTGAGTGTGCCTTTGTCTGCTTTCTCCTGGTGTCAAAACAGCACTGTTACCATGAACTTGGCAAAAGCACCTGGACAGTGAAAAAGCACAAACTGAAACGCAGTAAATTCCATTTAAATTAAAAGGCAAATTTTTTTTATTTTTTTTTTTTTTCACCATGAAGATGACCAAGGTGACTAGAGCAGGTTGCTCAGAGGGGTTGTGGAGTCTCTCCTATTTGGAGACAAAACCAAAGTGGACAACGTCTTTGAAGTTGCTTAATTTGACCCTGCCTAAGCCAGGTTGGATGAGGTGATCTGCAGAGAGCTCTTCCAACCTCTGCTATTCTGTCATTCCAAGAGCTCAGCCTGTTCCCCATCTGTAAGTCACTTAAAACGTTATTTTGTTTGACTGATGACACAATGACAAAGGCAAAACAACACCAATACTAGCTCCTTTTATCTCAAAAAATATTCCTGCTTAATCACAATAAAAACCGTAAAACTCTAGGGACAGCTCAGCTTCAAATATGTCCTCAGAAAAGTGCTCATCCAGAGCAACTAAGATTCGGAGCAGTTTGGTCCAAGACACAGAACCAGCTTGTTTGAGTATTCCCATAAGGGCACAGCTCTGGTTCTAAAGCTGCAGTCTTTTTAGCCTTCTTCCATTTTAATCATATTCCCACACCAGAAATATCACAGAGAGATAGCAGAGCTGAAAAAAGTGAGATTCATCAAATACTGAGTAACATGTTTGGGACACATGTAAAACAGTATTATCCCAGCTACTCGACTTGTATGATTTTTCTCAGCTCTCTGAAATCATCGGTGAGCGAGAATAACTGTGGCACGTTTCTAAATATGTAAATGGACAAATCTTATTTATTCCTTTCCACTTTGTTGAATTCAGCGATACTATTTCATGTCTGAGTTTTGAATGCATAACAATTGACCCCTACTGAACAGTGACGACATTTCCTCTCAGAGGAAGTCCTGAGGGAAGGAAGGTCCCACATAAACAAACTTCCACTCAGTACAATAGAGTGGTCCACAAATGTGACCATTTTTCAGGGCATGGGTGAGGCTGACACTCTCTTCCTGCTCATGTAGTCCAGGGCTTATCACAGTCCTGTTTCCCTGTAATTTAAATGCTTGCATACTTCTACTTCATTTGTGTTTTTCCCCACACAGTGCAGATGTATCCCATTTTCCTGTTGCTGTGGAACACAGCCACAATTTCCAACCATGTTACATAAATGACCATCTGTGGTAAAAAAAAAAAAAAAATGCTGACGCACAAGATTGCAGTGTGAGAATTTTAGCTAGCTAGCAAAATTTAGGCTATTAATACTTCTGACACTTCCTGACAATAAAGGCCAAATGCACTATTCCCTCTGTTTTAGCATGCTGCTGTTGTATGACAGACAGCCACGGTCACTGTGTGTAGGGAAGAATCTCCAGGGAAACGTTAAATAAAACCTAGTTGGCTGTGCCTAGCTTTCCTTAAGCTTTTCAGGGTACTAAAGACAGACTAAACTAATCAAAAGCTATTATGCTGATAAAGAGAGTGGTATCTAATTACACATAACTAAAGAATACTAAGATCTCATTCGCATGTTTTTAGTATCTTTGCATTTTCTGGCTCCCAGAATCAGCAGTGCTGGAAATACTGAACTCCACGGCACAGATCTCAGCAAGGAGCACAGCAGTTGTAAATAGTAGATGGTGGCAGTAGTAAATTGCCAGTGCTTGTGTGGATAGGCATAAGAGGAAATAAAGATCCTTGGTGACTTTCACAGACACACGGTGAAGTCCCAAGTGCTGGAGGGGCACAAGGCTGGTGTGCTTGTTATCACCCCAAGACTGACACGTGGTGCCTCATCCTCTTCGAAACACTGCTGGAGCAATCTTTCCTTTTCTCTGCCTCGGACTCCTCATCCCACGGTCACTTGTCTCTCGCAGGGAGTCTCTCTTCTTTTCTAAAGTGTCACCCCACCCAGATAGCCCCGGCTATTCGCTGGCTCCAGATCAGATTTCACTTTCCCCTACCTTCCTGGTTTCTGTACATTCTCCTAGTTTGATTTAAAGTTCCCTTCAATCGACTTTGCTATTTTGAATCTTAAAAGCTACGGTGACCCAACTTAAACCTTTCCAGGATAATTGATTAAGAGTGAAACAGTGCATGTTTTCTCAGGGTTTTGTCTCTCTTCAGCAAACTGCATTATTTTGTTTGAAATTGTGGCAAAAAAATGAAAGGTCTGGCACACATACCAAATGGATAAAGTTTGTGAAAGCTGTACACCAGAATCAGGTGTGCTTGGGTAACCTTAATGACTTGTTCTGATAGGCACACACAGTAATGTACACACCCAGCCTTCTGATAGTCATGCCTGAAGTACCTGCACAAAATCAGCCTATTCATGCACCAACAAGCAAACGTGTGTACAAAGCAGAACTCTGGGTGTTGCATGTGCCTGCATGCACTCAGGTGCTGCCTTTCTCCAATGTGCACTTTGCACATACACTTATTTTTCTGCTCTTACAAAACACTTTGAAAGTGTCTGTGCTCACTCACATGTAACTTCTGAGTCCTTTCAGCTGCAGCCCTTGAGCACCCATCAAATAGTTTTCAACTCTCTGTCAGAAAAATTTTCTACATTTGATTTCTATAAGCTGCAGAATGGGATTTTGTTCATTCATAAATAGCAGCAATAGGCAGACATTCATTAATAATAATAATAACAAACAGTACATGGAGCAGAGCAAATCTGGCAATCTAGGGAAAATTAATAAAAACAAAGTTTTCTTTACCAGTAAAATTCAAATTTCATTTAGTTTGAATTTTTTTCCTTTTCTCATATATTTTTCCTGTACACAGGAAACCTTTGCTTTTTGTGGTACAAAAAAGAATGTAAATGAAAAGTGCATACTTCACATAAACAAATACAATCACGCACAAGAGACAAGTAGTATGAGTTTCTCAAAATTTTAGGCACATCTCCTCTTTGCAAATTAGACCATATTTCCTTTGAATTTTACAGAAGTGGTTACACAAGTTTCTTCAATTTTCTCAGTAGCCACTGTAAGCTGCTTGTCATAACCTTAAGAGATTCTGAGAAATCAAAGCACCTACAAAACCACTGCTTTGGTATTAATTTGAGTAAAATCAAGCTTTCTCAGTATGCAGGTCTGGAAAAACAATGAATGTAAATGCCACATTCAGCCACTCACTTTTAGTTCAGAATGCATGTTTTTCTGGCAAAGGACTGTACATGGTATATAATCCTTAGCTCCTTCAGGATTTTAATCTGCCGTGAAACATATGGTAAAAAGGTAAGTGTTCTTTAGAATCATTAACTTGCCTAAAGCAACGTGGATGTTCTTTATTTCTTTCTTGAAAGACAAAGAGCATCTGAAAGTAGTTAACAGCCCAAACCCTGTAGTTTGCTGAGGCAGCAAGAAATGAACCTGGAAATGTCCCTGCAGGGCTGAGCTTTATGTTAATTAGTCAATTCCCAGGGCAGTGCTTGTATCGACAAGAGTATGTTATTGTTCTGTTTCCTCAGTACCAAGAATGTAAGAGCACAACATACAAATACATTTATTTATCATCACCAGAAACATCAGGGGGATTGTGTTATAGCAAAGCTACAACAGGCAGTAAAATTGCAGAAACCCCAATTCTGCTTTCACTCCAGTAAGAGAACAAAATTGTCCTTTTCCTGCAATGCTGCTCATTGCCATAGCGATTCCTCACAGAATATCAAAACTCTTAGGTCAAACTTTAATTTTAAAAAGCCCATTCAATGGCATTCATGAAGAGTGAGGCTTTTAAAAGTCCTGGACTCACTCTGCTCCTGGTGCTGAGGGAAGGCAAGACAAAACCCCCAGAAAGCAGTCCAGAAGAAAAGTAGCTGAGGCTTTGCTTTCTTCTGAGGGAGTTGTGGAGCAGCTGAGCCTGGAGGACACAGCCCTGCTGCTCCTGTCCCTGCACCAGGCATCCTGTCCTGGGTGCCCTGCCCAGCTGGGTGAGCCAAGGTCTGCAAAGCAAATTCCTGGTGTGGCACCAGCCCCTTGGTGTTTCCTCATCCTGGATTAGTGTGCCAGCTCCTGGAAACCTCGCCATGGTGTGGGATTTTAGAGTCAGAGCAGAGGACAGCACAAAGTCTGTGCAGTTCTCTCCATTGCAGGATGGTTTAGCTCTGCCCATTTGCTGCTGGGATCAGCTTGCGTGCTGAACAAGGGCAGGGGAAATTGAAAGGGGAAATGAGAAACTACAACCGAGCTCCAGAGTAAACCCAACTGGAAACAAACATTTCATTGAAAAAAAAAAAGTGATTTTTGGATAAGAGTTGACAGAGGCCTCCATTCTGCTAAACCTTTGGCCCATAAATGTGTCCAGAACCATCCTCCAGCTGTGAGGATGAGTGGCATTCGAATGGTCTGGACTCATATAACCAGCCCTCCTCTCTGTACTTAAATCCAGTTGCCAACATCACTGCTACCTCTTGGGAAGGGCCTTAGCTCTGCAACAGTCACCCAAAAAATGTGTGGTCACTAACTGGAAGAAGCTGGATAACACAAGCCAAAACTGGGCCAAAAAAGTGCAAAGAAGGAAACAGATTATTTGACTGTGCTCAAAACAGCCAGTTTGCCATGATTAACAGAGCCTTGGGAGCAGCATAAAGGGATAGTTTTCAGTCCATTCCATATACTATGTCCAGAGACTGTTCTAGAAAAAGCCTAATTCAAAGCACATCAAAATTGTTTTCTGTTTTCCCTGAGGTTTTAATGGGCTTTGCAACCTAGTCTTCCACATTTGATAATAATCAGCTTTTTTTCCTAGAACATACCAGAAATCTAAATTAAAAAAGTGTTCTCATAATTTTGAAATCCTGGATCTGTTTCTGATTTTAAAAAATTAAATTCATTTTAATTTTGCTCCAATGAGTACATATATCTCTGGTTATAATAACAGAAAGCTGAAAAAGATTGTTGAGGTGATATTTCCAATGATGAGTTCCAAATTTTTTGTAGGGGGTAGCATGAAAGAATGGAGCATGAGGGTTTTTTAAACTAAAATGACAGTTAATCTAGTTTGAATTCAATTGTGCTAACTGATTTCTTTTCAGTCTAAGTCTTTCTAATATATGTTCTTTCAGGTTGTATACAATATTCAAAGATGTTTTACAAAACATCTTACACAGCACAAACCCCAGCTGTGTAGCCTAACATGTTAGTCTTTCTTTTTCTTATGCTAAACAATGAAAAGCCACTTCCCATAGAATTGTGATGTGCAATATTTCTGTAATCTTAAAATAATTTAATTTCAACCACAGACTTTGTGTGTCCTCATGCTTTTCTGGGATAAAATTTTCAGAGAAACAAAATCCTTGAAAAAGTAATTAATCATCTGGTTCTGGTTACCCAAATGGCCCAATTCTGTGACCTTCAAACCTTCCTCCCCCTCAAAGAAAGCAATAAGAATGTAAAGCAGAGAGACAGATTTTTAGAGGTATTGAGGCTCTGGCTCCTGCTGACTGCTAAATCATTCTCAAAACAGCGCAGAGTATGTGCTATGCCATGCAGCAGTGGGCTCTCACTTTCCTCATGCACTTTGATTTCCTCCAATTGATGGATGAAAGTCCTTCATAATTTAACTTTTGAGATCTTTACTAGTAATCCAAGCAAACTTTCAAGAACAGTTTGAAAGTTCACAATTATCAGATTAAAGTTTGCAGATGAGCATTTACTGAGGGAGAGTGACATGCTTTGCTTGTGAAGTGAAATTCATTGAAGAGCTCTACACTGCACTTCCCACCAAACTGACTCCTTTGCCTGGAGCCAAGGATCATGTGTGTGCAGTCTTCACCCCACACAAATCCTCAGTCCAAGAGGCTGCAAGGATCGTGTGTGTACAATCCTTGCCTGCTACACAAGTTATCAACTCAGCGGGCTCCTGGTGCACATCCCTGATGAGCTCCTGACTCTGCATGGCCTGAGCCACAGCAGGGTGCTGGGACAGAGCTGGGACAGTGCTGGGACAGTGCTGGGATAGTGCTGGGACAGAGCTGGGACAGTGACAGAGCTGGGACAGTGACAGTGCTGGGACAGTGACAGAGCTGGGATAGTGACAGTGCTGGGATAGTGACAGTGACAGTGCTGGGACAGTGACAGTGCTTGGATAGTGACAGTGACAGTGCTGGGACAGTGACAGTGACAGTGCTGGGACAGAGCTGGGACAGTGCTGGGATAGAGCTGGGACAGGGCTGGGACAGTGACAGTGCTGGGATAGTGACAGTGACAGTGACAGTGACAGTGCTGGGTCAGTGACAGTGCTGGGACAGTGACAGTGACAGTTCTGGGACAGTGACAGTGACAGTGCTGGGACAGTGCTGGGACAGTGACGGTGACAGTGCTGGGTCAGTGACAGTGACAGTGCTAGGACAGAGCTGGGACAGTGCTGGGGCAGATCTGGGGCAGTGCTGCTCTCTGGGAAGGAGGGCAGGATGGGTTCTGGGAGTGATTTACTCCCCAGGAGGGTGTGATTAACTCCCCACTCATCCTGCCAGGCCCATGCCTGGTCCAGCCAGGTGAAGCTCCCAGGGAGGGTTCAGGCTTTGCCTGCATCCATCACCAACCACAGCCTGGGGTGGGAACCAGATTTCAGTGCTGCTGAGCCAAAGGGCCTGCTTTTCAAGAGTGGCAGCAAGAAAACGTGCGCGCTTCCACCCACAAAAAATGCTGCTCACATCTAAACACTAAATATTTTGCATAAGAAGAGAGATTTTCCAGAAATCCTGCTCGCTGGGTATTTTGTTTCCAACCAGCCCTACTACAGCTATTGAAGGAGACAGGGCACTCAGTTCAATAGGTTCTCCAGGAGCCTCGGAATTTTGTGGCTTTTTATTTTTGAATGGGAAAACAAGGAATCACCATCATTGTGATGCACTGGGTTATAATTATTCCTGCTGAAATTAGGCAACAAAATATTGTGAAATAAATTGAGTTGTTGTACCTGATTTCATTTTAAGGGAATCAAATACTTTAAGAACCTGGTTTCTATAAATTCCAATCAAAATTAAGGCCTCACAGGCAATGAAAATTTCCTGACTGAAGAAATTTTAAAAGATTAAAAATGTCTACACTATAAGAACCAATCTAAGCCTTTTAGATTAGTCTAAACAAGCCTCAGACAAATCTTCTGTTTACCATTTCTTCAACAGGGAATTGAAATATAGGCAGTGTAAGTTACTTACTCAGGGATCACATGGGAATTGACTGACAGGAGCAACAGTCAAACTTTGATCGTCTGTATCTCAAATTAGACCCACAGATACAAGACCATGTTTCAAATTCCAACCAAGGGCTACAAATGAATTGATCTTTCAGAGCAGACCTATATATCCTCTCTATAACCATTCAATTAAAAAAATTACCAATGTTTATGTTATAGAGCAGTTCCCTTAAATCAGTAATTCCACAGTGCTCTCACTTGTACTTGGTCCTGAACCAAGGGGATTCATCACATGAGGGACACAGGATGCCTGAAAGCAGGATGAGACCAACAGTTTTATAATTGCATATCATAACACATTCCTTTTTATTTCTTTCTTGTTTTGTTTTTTTCTCATATATTCCCTGAGTGAACTCATGCAGAGCTAAATCACCCCTTTGGGAAAGTACATACATAAAAAATCTTCTCTCCAGATGTCCAAATCATTTCCAGTCAATCTGTAGACTCCTCTTTGGCATTTCTAGGCCTGTGCTTTCTCAGAAGTTGTAACATGCTTGAGTGTTGGTGACTGCCTTATTGTTTATGTGATTAGTCACTCTTGGACTATTTTAAGGAGGTGATGTATATTTTTTATAAATTTTAGATAAACTTCATTTATATTCTGATGATTGATGCTGAACAGTTATCTGGCTAATTGCATTTTCTAGTATATTTTCTCCAGAATTTGAAAAGGATTCAGAATGGACAAAAGCTTTTCTTATTTTTTTCTTGCTAGTCTGCTTGCTTTTACTTTCTTTTTTTTTTTTTTTTTTTTTTTTTTTTTTTTTTTTGAAGAGGGGAGCTGTTGCAATAAAGCTAACAAAACTCTAGCTGAACTACAGCTTTATAATAAAGCTTGTGACAAGTTCTGGGATCTAAGCCAAAAATCAAACCAAATGTACAGTTTACGAGGGTGAAAGGTTTTACTGGCCAGTCTGGTTCTCTTCCAAAATGCCTTCATTTCACATGTAAACGTTAATAGAAACAAACAGTGGTAGTACCATTAACTTCTATTTTTGCATCACCACCTCCGTGTCATGCAATAAGCCAAAGAAAGAAATTGCAAGTAGGAAACCAGGGCATGGGGGGAAAAAAAATCAGGAGAAAAAATAAAAAAAGAAACAAAACTCTATTAGATCCCTCTCTTTGAATTCCATCTGGCCCACTGAGACTTCCTCAAAATTATTGGCAAAATGTGTTATTATTTTGGGAGGAGAAGCGGAAGGTAAAGGAAGGAAAGGGGAGGGCTCAAGCTAACTCAAAAAGATCTATAATTACAAAAAGCTGTGCTTTTGTTTCTTCCAAGCTTGGGGTTTTTTTGTTTTGTTTTGTTTTTTTTTTCCCAACACCAAGCCAGCATAGTGGGAAGCACATTGATTCATTTGTGCATACCTGAGCGTCAGTTTGTGAAGAGCCCCAGTTTCCCCTCCATGGTTCTGTTTAAGACAAAACCCTTTCATAATTCTGTGGGAGTTGTGCCTAAATAAGAAACACGAAGCAGGAGACTCCCAGGGCCCCCTTGCTCGCTGTGGGATCATGCACACAGCATGGCCCTGGAAAAGCCTGCTTGCACTGGGCTTCCCACATCCTTCTCTGTTTCAGCTCCCTTCCATTTGTTTGCTTCCTTCTCTGATTGCATCTTGTCATTAGCCCAAGACTGATAGCTCATTAGGGCAGTGGCTTTCCATTTACTTCTTATTTACAGAATACTTCTGCCAAAAGTACATCCTTGTGTCAAGGTTATATATCAGTGCCCTAACGTGATGTATTTTTTATTTTTAATTTCAGAGCTTTTCTAAGTAATTGTAAGTAATTGTGTGATTTCCAGCAATTAGATTGTCTTGTGTTTGAACAGCTTGCATTCCCACTGACTTTCCTGTGTGCAAAACTGGTGGAGACTGTGACACCTCTCACTCTTTGGCTCATACCAATGCTCCTTCTGCTCAGCAGTCATTTTCCCCAAGGAGCAGACACCATGGAGAACTGTGTGTTCTCCTTTTGAGAAGCCATTAAAACACTTATAAGCATTACACACAATCACATTATCAAGACAGGGCCTCTCCATTTGTCCCTGTGCTGAAGTACAGAGTGTAGGAACTCTTGAATTAGCATTTGCATTTGCTTTTGTTTTAATGAAGGAATTAATTGCTTCAGATCATCTCTCTGGAGTCCTGCATTTGCAAAAAACTGAGTGTGGAGATATAAAAGATGTCAGCTCTTGTCGGATCCTGACCTCTTAATTCTGGGGATTACCATAATGCAGTATTCATATACGTTCAGTGACACACCATAAATACAGTGATAACCTTAGTTCAGAGGAGAGTTGTGCTGCCTCATCCTTGCTCTAATTGGTTTTATTTCTCCCTCTCTGGGTTAAGTTAACAGCATATCTTAGGGTATCTTTTCCTGGAAACTGAGTGGAATCTGACAAAATTATGCTTTCATCAAACTCCCAAAATACATTTTGTGGCAGGAATGAACTTTAAATCATAACAAAATGAGATCTTCTTTACTGACATGCCCTAATCTTGCCTTCCTTAATATTAAACTATTAAATACACGGCACTTTGTTTGCAGAATGTCATCTTAAAAAAACTTTGCTAAATCATTCAGCAGCTTGTTAGAGAAGCTGCAAAAATATTGGTGGTGACTTCTTGTTGAAGACACTTGCCAGCACGTTGCCCGGCAGGGACGTGCACCCAGGCATGAGTGCAGTCCCAGCCCGTGGAGCACACTGATCTGAGCCTCTGCACTTTCATAACTCACCCAGGATGGCTCACGACTGACTCACGTTGTGTCCACACAGCAAGTAGGATGTGCAACCCCTAGCAACCTCTCCAGCTCCTAACAAGATCTCTCTGGGGCTTCAGTAGGTTTAACCCGCTCTGAAAATGTGGGGTATCTCCTTCAGATGAGTTTGCTGAGTTTTAGAAACTTGAACCTGTGGGAGAGGCCTTTGTTCCTCCCAGGTGGGGGTTTGCAGAACCTAGCTAGGAACTTTTTTAACGTGTAGCTACAGCACGTACAAGAGAGAGAGCAAGCAAGGGCAGATAGGAACAATGGAACTTTCTACAATCACTGTTGCATGCAACACTTATTTTTGTTGTTGTTTTCAGTTTTTCTCGAAGGAAAAGTATTTATAAAATACAAAACTGTGCCTGGTTTTAAAGAACATAATAAATTCAGGTTTGATTTGTGTAATTTGCAGACTCCACATAAAGGGTTAAATTAAAGGAAGTGAGTTTAAATTAATGACCTATACTCGATACAGATGTGATCACTTTTCATACAGCTAACAGACATACTATGTTACAAGGATTAACTTCATTTTCACAATGTCCTCTGCTGCAATTATGACATTAAAAGCTGCTGGGAACCAGCAGCAGGCATACCTTCAGTGCCAGTCTCATTTGCCACTCCACTAGAGTGGATTAACTGAATAATAGTAAATGATCCAAGGCAGGATGAAAGCAACATGTGGGAAATTAAAACAAAAATGAAAAGAAAGTACTGTAGAAGGCCCAGCAGAAGCAGAAATTAATTTCATGATTAACACTCAGATTGCACAGCAGCAACCTGGAAAGGAATGCTGTAGTGAAATCTTATAGGACAATGCAAAAGTGAGCAAGAGAAACTGCAAGCATTGCTGCAAAAATTGTTTCTCAATAAATGTAATTTAAATCTGTCATAGATGTTAAAGTGAATTGTCACATCATCCCCCAATTAAACAGCAGCAAGACAAAGAGAGTTCGAGTTTGTGATGGTTTGCTTGGGGTTTGTTTTCCCCCCCTTCTTTGCTTAGTCATTGTTTGAAATTGGCCAAGAAGCTGAAATAATTTCAAAACTGGAGAGGGTAAGTGGTAAAGCCAGCTTCACGTCTGCTTTCAAAAAGTGCAGCTTCACACAGCTGTTTACATTCAGCTCACACTGCAGGTGAACTGGACTGAGCACAATGGATCAGACCCAAAACCTATGGTTTAGAACCAGGTTTCTCTGGGCTGCCAACACCAGCGAACTCAGGGCAGTTTAAGAGTTCAAGAGTAGGCAAAAGAGTGGCTGAACACAGCACTTGATTGTTTTTCAATTGTGATTGAAAAACAATCAGCTTGTGATTTCAGCACAATTGTTCAGATCTTGCGATCAATGTTGCAGTGACATTATTGTTGCTGGAGTTAGATCAGCTGACAGCAAGTGGACAAGCTTGATGTAATGGGACTTTTGAAAGACAGTGTGGACTCTCTCCTTAAAAACTGAGGAGTGTCCCAGCCCCAAATCTGACTTCTTGATCTAGACAATTATAGCTGGGGATATGCTTGTTACTGATTTCAACACAGCTATGTGGACTTCCAGTGGTCCAAAGCTGTATGCATGTTCCCTGCAGTTCTGAGGAGTCATTTATCCCTCTCTTTATATTATCTTGAGACTTAAGGAATCTTGCATTCCCTTTCTGTGCAATAAATTCAGTTTAACCAGAATAATTCACTTCTAACTCCCCTGTCTTTGGAGGTCAGAAGTATCTTTCAGAACTCTAAATCTCTGCCAATATCTGCCGTTCAAAAGACAGGTGGGAAAAGATCACTGCACTGCAGCTTTGGAGAGAAACCTCTGCCTTTGCAGAGATACTCAGCAGAGAGAAGTTTTCAGAAACATCCCTCTCTTCTGCTTATTTTCTAATTGGCCTGTGGTACCCAGGAGTCTCTTACTGAGGAAGGTGACTTACTACTAAATAGTGCTCACAAGTACTTTATTTTAGTGTGTAAATATGACCCTGTGAACCAAGTGCTTAAATTCCTTAAAGGATATGGACCCTACACCTCTTGTCTGGCTGCTCAAAAGGGATCTTATTTGCTTTAAATTAAAAAAAAATCTATGTCTCTATTAGCTCTCCTGGGACCTGCCTTTAGCTACTAAACTTGACTTTCTGTACAGACCTAGTTATATTTATCTATTCCTTGGTCATGAGGCATAAAATCACGTCTCTTTTTCTTTTTTAAAAAAGGGAAGTCCCAGTGTTACAGTGATGAGAGGATATTAATGAAATATTTTTCCCTGATTAGAAAAGAAGTCAGGCTCCATGCTTAAAGGGACAGAGAATCCATGGCTCTACTTGAATACAGTGGGAGTGATAGCAAAACAGTGAGTGTTCTTTTAACTCTGTAAGACATACAGGAAAAAAAAAAAAACAAAAAAACAACTGAAATATGAGGAACTTGACAAGGTGACAAAATACTAATGTCCTGTTTATTCAGTTTTTTCCTGTTACCTTCTCATCTTGGACAGCACAACTCTTCCAGCCTGTGCTGGAAGGCTTTACCCACAGTGTTGAATTCCTAAAGGGTTTGCTGTTTCTCTGTTCTCATTGCCTCAGGAGTGTTTGATGCCAACACTCCCCCAAGGGAGAAATAAAAGGTGTTGAACAGCAAGGCAACCCACAATCTTGTCTCATCAAGGAACCTGGGCAGATATAAAAGGCAAACTGATGCCAGAATCCATTTTTGCATGTTAAGAAGAGGGTGAAGGTAAACCAGAAAGGTTGAAAAGGGAGATAGAAATTAATAAGGAAATAAAAGTTCAGGTTGCCAATATTTAGCCTAAAGTATTCAGCTCCATGTTTTCTTTCAAAGTTTTGCTTACAAAAACCCCAATGCTAAGAGATAAATTTATGGGGTGGGGGCATGGAAATCCAGTTTATCAGCATTCATCTTTCTTTTTTCTGTCTCAAGGAGACACTCTTCATCTCCCCTGCACATCAGTCCACTTGGCTGGTTATTTCAGTTCTGCAGATATTCTGCTGATAGCTATAATGTCGATTCCCATGCCAGATACTCGAGTTAATTAGCTCGTGGGCTGCTAGTGTCAGACTTGTTTAGTGTAGGAAAAACAGCTGACAACAAATCATCACTGTGTGAGATCTTGATTATTGTTTGGATGCAAACAGAAACATGCTGGCATCGCCTTACAAGTGTTTTCAATCACAGAAGGATGTTATACTGCTAACACAATGAGGCTGGCTTTTCTTATGAGAAAGGAGTGGGATCATTGAAGGCCCCTGGTCTAACACACTTACTTGCTATTTACTCAAACTTAATTTAGGTAATCCTGTCTTCTCCTGAGTGGGCATAGAGTTGAGGGCCCAGATCCTTCATTTTTGAAGGGGTCCCCAGTAACTTGTTGCCAGAAAACGGGGATGGCTGCTAAGGGTGCTTGATGTCCTGTATTGTGAGTTCACAGGAACACTGATAGGATTGCAGAATATCCTGAGCTGCAAGGGACCCAAAAGGATCATCAAAGTCCAGCTCTCAGCCCTGCACAGGACAGTCCCAAGAGTCACTCCATGCTGCATACAGGCATTTCATTGCCTAGGGAGGTTAACTCATACACGAAGCTGAACACAATGCTCCTGCCTCCTTCATGTGTGACTCTCCCAATTATTACCTCTTTCCATGCTGCTTAGTTTCTTCCAAAAGTGCCACTATTCTTTTGAAGAAAATATACATTATTCCCTGTTATTATCCTTGCTTTAAACCTCCCCTCCCTAGCACAATATCCCCATGAGGTACAGCACAGATGAGATGCTCAAAGCGTGCAAAATACAGGATTGGAATGACAGTACAATGCAAGAACTTTCTGCAATTCATCCCTGCAATCTTTCCAGCTTTGGGGTTAATACTGGAAAAACACGGTGGGTTTAGATAATATCAAGATGTTTAGATTCAGTGGTGTTAAAATCAAGGAGATGTGCAAAAAGGTGTAGTTTTGCTTTTGCACTTTGATCTGAACATTCCTGCAGTTGTTTGTTGTATCACTCCAAGAGTTGAGATTCTCAGATTCCAGACATCAACCTGCCTAAATCCTAGTTAGAAAATGAAAGGGACAACTATCAACTGAAATGCTGGGTAAATGATTTTTTCAGCTTCATCATGATATCCTCTTGAAAATACTTTAATCTTTTTTTCCCCTAATATCACTACATTACTCTTGTAGTAGTGTCACGAATGAGTGTTTAAAAGCTGTTACCCAGCTTCTAATGAAGTGTCCAAGCACTAACCATCTCACTGACTGCAATAAAACCGTATGGAAAATATGCTTCTCTGACATATACTTCCCAACAGTATTTTGCAACTTCCATGGTCTAATCAGGAAAACAAAGGAAGGTCATGAGCCTGAACCAAGAATCAGAAACCTGGCTGAGTCAGGATGCAAGAAAGCTGCAACTTAAATCTCCAAGGATACTTCAGTGACCTGTATAGACCTTTGGAAAAGTTGCTTCTGAGTCATCAAACCTCAGCAGGCTGATCACTGGAGAATCATGGTAAAGATAAAGGAGGTTCTGTGCTTTGCAAACTTGCACAAGCAGCAACAAGGAACTGTGGCCATGTAATTTGCCTCTTTATATGTAATTAGTACAATATGTAATTTGGAAGTCATGGAGTTAATTATACAACGTTCATACCTGAATTTATTCTGTGGGTAGCAATTTGTGCACTGTGTTGTGTGCCTTGAGTCCGTAACCAGAAAGGTTTTGGTGATGAAGGATGTCTAGGAGTATTGAAAGAGACTGAAAAGGAGGCAGGGAATCCTTCTGCATATCTTTAGGGGAAGCAGCTAATGGCAGATTTTGAGATATGGAAATGCAGTGCAAAATGAAATGCCACTATCCACCTAGTCTTATTACATTCAATAGAAACGCTATAGAAGAAGAGCAATGAACATGATAAAAGTTTTACCTGGGACTTGTTTGAAAAGGTCCTGATACCAACTGACTCAAAACGTTCCCTGGTAATTTTTAAGCCTCCTGCATAACTCAAAATACAAGCCCAAATTTAATGTCTTCGTCCCAAGGGAAATAAGGATGCTCACTGAAAAGATTGATTATGTACCTTCAACAACTACATTCCTCCTAAAACATAACCTTTTCAGCTCAGGATTGGTGTATCTGGATTGCTAAACAATACCATGGGTAAACCCATTCCTTTAAATCACATATGGGGAAAGTAAAGAGTTGGGGAATTCAGAGGAGTTTGAATTATTCATTGCAAAAATTTACTCTATCAGTTTCATCAGATTACAAGGGTACAGCCAAACAGATGTGACCAGGCAGTCAGACAGGGGGAAAGGAGAATATTTTTTAAACACCAGCTTGTCAAATGTACTTTCTGGACTGATTTTCCATCACACAGCATGACTGTTTGTGCCAGATCATCACTGGGAATGCTCAAAAGTGTCTGAAAAGGAGCTGGTGGTTACAGAAAGGTTTTTAAGACCAGCGTTACAAAAATTTTCCAGTAAACAGTGAGAGCACAATAGCCAGGTATTCAAAGCTTGAAAGTGATCCTTGCTACTCAGGACAGTGCCAGGTACTACACTATGGTGTTAAATCTAGTGATAGGACATGTTTAGAAAGTATTTGCTCAGGACAGAATAAAACCAGCTAAAAAACCATCACATATCAGGTGCTCAGAGCAAAAAAAGGAAGATGGGGACCAGTGCCAGCTACTGTTTAGAGAATATAAAGCAGTGTAAATCACCATGAAAATTCCTATGAGACTATGAAAATTTGATAAAGTCAAAGTTTAAAAATGGAAATAAATATCACTGTACAGAATAAAACCTCTGTCTAATAGCTTTTTAAAAATAGAAAACAAAGATAGAAAACTCCTACGCTGAAATGAGAATACAATATAGTTCAACACCTACTGAAAAGAGCCATTAGGCAAAAAATCCTGTGTGGTACTTGCAGCTCTATCCATCAGAGAGTTGCAATTTAGTTAAATAGTTTCCTTTAATTAAATAAATACACCTATCAAATTCTCATGTTGCCTTTTAACATGCCAGGTCTGCTGCTTTAGGACACCCCTTACAGGAAGGACACTCTCTGTGTTTCCAGAGCATTAAAGTTTCTTTCAAATAACTCATTTGCAGTCTAGCCTGCAGTTTTTTAGAAATAAACTGGGCAGGTATATGCTCTTTAAGCTCAGTCCACAAGAAAGGCAAGCCATTTTGGTGCTTCAGACTGTGTAGGAGACCAGAGTTTACTCTGGAGAACTCTGTTCCACTTCTTCCTTGTAGAGTTTTCAGAGGAATGATAAGCAGGAAATTTATGTATGAGGTTTCCCAGTAAAGTACTGGAGAGCTGTAACTGTTTGAGCTTTATTGCTGAGGGTAAGATAACCATGTTTGGTCTGGACCGAAATTTATACCAACCTTTAATTTAAGCACAGGGATCAAGAGTGAATTACTGACACTTTGGGTCCCCTTGCACAGAAAACTCTTTGAGACTTAGCTGCAGAGCTGTTAATTATGGATCCCACTCAAAACTGTGGCTTTCCACTGCTGAAACACAGAGACAGACATACAGTCTGCTCTGAAGAGAGAGTTTGGAAATAAGTGATAACCCACAACATTTCTGAGGCAGGGTTTGTACTGTGAGAAAGAAACCTTTTAGGCCAGGTGTTATAGTCAAAGGAAAACTTTCAGGCCCACAAATGTGTTTTTAATGTGTGGCAGAGATTTGTAGCTTTTTCTCACCTATATGAAAAACCTCTTACTTCCTAGACTAATGGTAACTGATGCATCTGAGTCCAGAGAGAATTGTCAAACGCTTTAGCTACTCAACTTTAATCCTTCTCTGATAAGTGAGCAGTGTGTGTATCTACTTTTCTGTACATCACAGAATTGGAGGCCTGAGCAGTCAGCAAGTTAAGCATTATCTTTTGTTCTGATAAACATCAGAACTTTATATGAATCGTTGCCATAGCTACTTCCCCATGCTAGGCATTTCCTCCTCACCACAGAAGTTCACAAGTCAGGTAGATAATCACATAGCATACTGAGTGAATCATGCACATGAGCAGAAGGGTTTGAAATAAAATTCTGGTATAACACAGCTGTAATTAGGGATAACCTCCCACTCACCTCATGAAACTGTCTCTCCTCCCTGCGATTGCTGACAGAGGCTTTCCAAATACACGCTGGGGGAAGAGGGCTACACAGCATAACAGAGTGCTAAATGCAGAATTCCTGTAACTCAGGATGGTGTCAAACAAGACCTCTGACTAAATGGCTGAGTGGGCCGCCATCACACCTTTCATTCCGAAACAACCACCCTCCTCAGGTTTCTTTTCCTTTACAGGCTAAGTTGCAATAGCCGTGACTGGAAATGAGCGACTGCTGCCGAACTTTTTGATGCAACTACGTTACAATGATTCAAAGACCTTTTGGAAAGGGTTTTCTGAATGACATTGTTGAGTCTGATAAGCAAAAACTCAGGAATCAAATCTGCAAGCTTTGCCTAAATCAAACATTCAGCAACCTTTAACAGCACTCATGATGACTATTTTCCTTCCCAGCAAAACGCTTCTAAGAGGACAGCTGAGAGGGAGGGGTGGGGGGAACAAAACCCACCTATTTTCCGTGACTCTTACTATTGTTTTGTTAAGCTTTAACTGTTGATGTTCCTGGCCTGTTTTTATGACTGGTGTCTGCAAACATTCACAGGGTTGAGTTTTACTGGCAAACAGGCCAGCAGGAAGCAGGACATGGGGGAGAGTGGCAGATGTGGCTTTCCAGAACCAGAGGTTTCATTTGCATCCTCTGGCCTGTGTGCCAGAGCAGCATGTGAGCACACATAGGCAGGGAGCAGCTAGACAGCACAGCTCATATTTCCAGGGCTTGGAAGTTGCTTATCAATGTGATATACTCCCCCTTCCAAATAAATTTTCTTGAAAAGATCCTGAACCTAAGCAAAATGTATCATCATAATTCACTGTGTCATTATTCACTCAGTTCAACTTCTCTGGGTGTGCTCCCATCAACATTTTGAAAGACACCTCAAAATAATGGAGCCTACCTATGCACACAGTGTGAGCCTATGATTCATGAAACATAGTTTTGAATTCAGAAACAAGTGTGGTTTTAAAACTGCTTTCAAGCCTTAATCTGAAGCAGATTAATATAAAATACCTCTATCTACCTACCCAACAAAGAGTTTTTAGATTTGACAGACTTTAAAAATGAGCTTTACTGTTGGCTCCTGCCCAAGGCAGCAGCAGGACTCTACAACCAGTACAGTTCAATCAAAATTTCAGCTTCATATATGCACATATAATGGATCTCTTAAGTATGAAGTTCTTGCTGGTTTCAATCCAGAAAGGTTTCAGTTACAGATCCCTGACAGTAAAATTATGGTTTCCAAGGAATTTCACAGAATCATAGCATAAGCTGAGTTGAAAGGGACCCTCAAAGATTATAGCGTTTGATTCCTGGCTGTGCACTGCACCATGCCCATGTGCATTGTCCAAATGCTTGAGCTCTGCCAGGCTGGCTGCTGTGACCACTGCCCTGGGGAGGCTCTTCCAGAGCCCAACCACCTTCTGGGGAAAGAACCTTTTTCTGACATCCAACCCAAACATCCCCCGACACAACTTCAGGCATTCTCTTGGTCCTGTCACTGGGCACCACAGAGAGATCAGTGCCTGCCCCTCCTCTCCAGTGAGATCCCCCTCAGTCACCTCCCAGCTGAACAGACACCAGCCATTTCTCATAGGGCTTCCCCTCAAGGCCCTTCATCATCCTCTTTGCCCTCCTTTGGCCACTCTCAATAGTTTCCTATCTTTCTTACACAGTGGCACCCAGACCTGCCCCAGCACTGTGAGGAATATCATCCCAGCCCAGAGCAGAGCAGGACCATCCCCTGCCTTGCCCAGCTGCCATGCAGTGCCTGGTGCCCCCCAGGACAGGGCTGCCCCTCCTGGGCTGCCAGGGCTCTGCTGGCTCATGCTCAGCTTGTCCTTGACCAGGACCCCCAGGTCCCTTTCCATGGAGCTGCCTTCCAGCCTCTCATTCCCCACTCTGCATACCCAGGGCTGTCCCATCCCAGGTGCAGAATCTGACACTTTCCCTTGTTGAACTTCACATGGTCTGTGTTTGCCCAGTCCCCTAATTTGTTGCTGTCTCTCTGCAGGGCCTCCCTGCTTTTGAGGGAGTCAGCAGCTCCTCATCCTTGGATTTCTATTCCCAGGTGAGGACCATGCACCATCAGAGCACCCCCTGATGCTCAGAATGAATTTAGCCTGTGACAAGTGCCATGGACTATCCCGAGTACTGAAAGTTTGTCATCAGACCAGAGAGTTTAGCATTGGTCATCACAGCATGCATCTGCCTCTGGCCTGATTTGAAAGGGCCAAAAGCAAACCCCAGTAAGACAACAGTGTCTCAAGGCTAGAAACAGTGGAAACGTTGTAGGAAAGCTCCACCCGAAGAGATTCCTTCTCAGTTTTCAAAGTGAAAGAACATGCCAATAAACCTGCCAAACCAAAACCAGTGCATACACTTCTTTGTGTAAATACCTTTATCACCACTCTGGTAGATCTTGTTGACCTGAGTCAAATATGAAGAAATGAAATCGAGATGGCAGATGGTTTAGCTCCTACAACAAATCACATTGAATCAGGGGAAGTCTGATACATCATTAAAAATCCCAAAGCCAGTACTCATCTCCAAGGCACAGCAAATAGAGTCCCCACAACCTACAAAAAGAACGTTTTCTCTGTCCCTTCCTTCTAAGTTATTTGATTCCCATGGAGCTCACTGGATAGCATATAACAGATAGTACAAAAAGGGCATTTATTATGGAAACATTTGATGAGAGGAAATAAGATGATATCTCTATGCAACTTAAGGATCTTAGACATATAGTATTACAAGTAAGAAGCATGGATGGCAGGCAAAACTCTACACATCCTTCTCAAGAATATTAAAATCCAGCTTCTTCCCTGATAGCCATCAATGATCAAAAGGCATAAACAATCAGGCTTTCTATGCTAATGATTGCACTGAAATACTTTCTTAAGTAGTTTAACCAATTAGAAGGAGCACCAGCCATTAAAAAGAATCTTAATGATGGATTAGTTATTCAGAATCCTTTAAAAGAAAACTATGTAGGTTTTTATCTCATGTGTCCCTCATTTTCTCTTGATTTTGGCTGTTTTCCATTTTTTTAAATAATAAACCCACCCCCCAAACCTTTACAAACTCTTAAGAAAGTACAAAGCTACAAGCCTCCCTGCCTTTATTTTTATCAGCTTAATTTGTGAATCATTGAAAGTTTATATATTTGTGGTTCACACACAAAAAAGACTTGAAAATTTAAGTAATCCAAGTCTCTCCTATTTGGACTCTAAAGCAAAGAATTTCTAATTGCTATGAACTGTCTAGGAGAGAAAAACCTATTAAAATGAAATCACATTTCTTTAATTACATTTCATGTGGAAGGAATATCAGGGTTAAAGCTGTCTGAAGAAACACAAAAATCTTTCAATGAAAAGTTCCTGTGTGTTATTCAGATGGGAGTGGAGAAGCAGTGGTAGTTTATTGCTCAGGAACACATTGCCTGTAACATATTTCATAGAAAAAGTATTCTTAGCTGAACATGTCCTACAGTACTGATTAGATTAAGAGCTGGCAAAGTTTGGCCATTGTACATTAAGGTAACAGAAAGTCACACTTGCCTGTTAACTCAGTTCAGGCTGTGTGTTGAGCTATCAGTGCTACAGTACAGGAGCACTGAGTAACACCATGGGCAAGTCAGAATTAGGAGCATCGCATGTTATTGTTAACAGAAGCAATGCAGACTGTTTAGTGGGTGTGCAACTCCTCTGTCGGCTTCTTTAGCTCTAGAGTTATGCAAAACCACTTTAACTTCATCTTCGTTTCTCATTTATATGGTGTGATTTTCTTTTCTATGAAAAAAATTCCAACACCATAAAAACAACACCCCCCCACAAAAGAAAAAAAAAAAAAAACAAAAACAAAAACAAAAAAAAACCACACACAAAAAAAAACCCCAATGCAGACACACACAACAGATTTGGCAGGGGACACATCAGCCAGGCTGGCTGGAGAAGCTCCCATGGAGTCCTGCAGCACAGCTGAGGGCAGGGCTGTGAGGCCCAAGTCTCCCAAAGTAATGTTGCTTCCCAAGGGAATTCAGTCCTCGCTCAGCCAGGCTGCCAGGAAGGCAGGCTGGGTCAGTACAGGGAGGTCACACTCTGTGTTGGTTCCTACCAACTTCACACCTCTCGTGGCCTTCACATTAACCTGCAGAGCACTCAGCTGAAGGGCAGTGCCCTGCCAGCATGCCTATTCAAGATCTGGAGAGAGAATAGCATGGAACTTTGCATGAGCAACCTATTCTTTGGTTGGGAAGAAAATGAGGTATTTTGAAGCTGAAACTTCTGAGGGTTACATGCCACTCTCCTAATGCCAACACCCATGTAGCCACACAAGCACGAGTACTCCTGCCTTTAAAGGGGCTTGGGTTTGTCTCAGAGCAGAACAGAAGTCTGCAGGGAAACACACAAGTTGTGCAGGTCAGAAAAGTATTTCCCACACAGCTCTAGTTATGGGAGGCCTCTAATGGTATTTAATATTTCAAACAATTTTGGCTTCAATTAAAATAATAGATGGGAAAATTAAATAGAAAGGGATGGAAGGCGGGTAATATTTTCCTATCCTGCAGGAAAATTCCAATTACTTATTCTTTTGCAGAGAAATGAAACAATTGCTGCAAAAGGGAACATGAAAATGTCATCCAATCTGCTTCTAAAATGTAGTTTATGCAATGAAGCAACATTTGTGTGGATTCCACTAATTCACTCCATTTTGGAATGTCAGCCAGACAGCAGTTTCAGTGTCTCTTGAAAACTATTCTGATCTCTGGCAGTCAGGGTCCACCTCCACCCCTTTTCCAGGAGCAGCTCCATGTTTAAGGACCCAAGCCAGTGAAGTTTTAGGAATGACTCTTCCCAAGGCAGCATCAGCCTTTCAGCCCATTACCCAGAGGCACTTTAGGCACACAGGTTCCCTTGGTGCCCCAGCAGAATGCAGGAGCTGCTCTGGAAGTCTGAGCCCCAGTGTTGAAGACTCACAGCTGTGAAACCTAAGATTGCCTGGAGCACTTATTGCTAGAGATACAGGGCAGCTTTTTAAAGATTGGCATTAATCTGTACAGCCATAGGATCACAGTGTGGGTTGGAAGGGACCTTAAAGACCACCCAGATCCAATCCCCCTGCCATGGGCTGGGACACCTTCCTCCAGACCAGGTTTCTCAAAACCCCAGCCAGCCTGGCCTGGAACACTTGCAGGGATGAGGTATCCACAGCTTCTCTGGGCAACCTGTGCCAGTGCCTCACCAGCCACACAATAAAGAATTTCGTCCAGCTATTGGTTATCACAGTACAGCAGAATTTAACACCAGAGCACTGAATTACTGTTCTCCAAAGTTGTTAGGTCCTCCCAAGCCTTACAGTCAATTGGGGTCATTAGTAATATCTGAAAAACGTGGTCTAAATAAGATCTTTGACTTCCTACAGGCTCTGGCAGGTATTACTTTGGGGTTCTCTGGATGCTTTTGCAAATATTACTCAAGATCTAGTTCATTGTCCTCTGTAAAAGCCCACAGTAAAAGTATTTTCAGAGAAATGATTCACTTTCCTCTTGCTTTTAGCAAGAATTCTGCTTGTAGCTGATAGGAAAAGTGCTAGGAACTCATATGCAGCAGTCAGGATTTTTATTCCAGAATATGTGAGTACTGTTTCAAAAAGACATCAAATGAAACCAAAACAAATAAAATAAGTACTGCAGTCAACATCTTACAAACTATTGTCACCTTCATCTAGTTATTAGATGCTTGTTCTTAGATACTATTTTCTGAAAACTATAACTAATATGAAAAACTCCAAGCAGAAAAATCTTGAAACGGCCTCAAAAATCTGTGAAAAGCATCATAAGCTCGCAAGTTTCATAAAAACAATCTAGTTTTTGCCAACCCAGTATCTATATGCAAGCAAATATGTCTCCCGGACTTCAAGCACAGGCATTAATTCTGTTTGTTTCACTAGGCTGTGTCCTCTCTTCATCTGAAGCAGCACGTTTGCAGTGACAGCCCCTGTGCTACTAAAGTGACTCTCACATTTACACTGAGAGTGCCCAAGTGCTTTTCCAGTCTCCACTCTGCTTTAGCTGCTTCTGTCATAAGTTTACCTGGCAAAAAACCCACATGCAGCTGAGACAGGGGCATGTTCACGTTCAGAAGTCAGTGAAAGAAAGGGTGTGGAAGAGAAACTCTTCAACATTGCTCAAGAAAATCGTTTTTAGCCTCCAGTAGTGCCTGATTCCTGTCTGCATCAGCCCAGTTCGAGCTGCCTGTGCTTAGGGGTGGTTGGCAGTCTGCTCTGGGTTCCTTCACTGCACTGCTAATCTCCACTAATACTCTCCCATGCTTCATTTAATTTCACTCTCAGGGCTCTTTTTCAAATTCTTCCTCAAATCTTAAACCAATGCCCTCATTGTTTAGGATTCCTTTACCCTGACAAGTCTGACCTCAGATATCCTTTCCTCTTTCCTGCTCTGTAACTCAGGCAGTCCACTTACTCATTCATATGGTAACCTCACATAATGGTCTCCACATTAATTAAGTAATTTTGTTTCTTTAAGGTACTACAGAGGGGTTTTCAGTGCCTTTCAGGCCAATTGAACTATTTTTTTTTTTTTGTTGAACACACTGGAGAGTACATGGAAGAAGAGCCAAGGAGAACATGCTCGCTCTCCCTCTGGGCCATTCCTTTCATGCTGCTTCAGGGTTAGGCCAAAACAACATCAGCAAGTCTAATTTGCCCCAGCAGCGGATGGGAAATGACTAAAAACCCTGCAGATTAATTTGTGTCAGATGTATGCTTTTAAGCAAGTGAGAGCAAGAGAGAATGTGAGAGCATTTACACAAAAACATGCTCTTTCTCTGGGATTTTGAAGGGCCCTCTTGTTTCAGATCTCTTGGGAGCTGGGTGGCCCCAAGCAAATGAAAAGTACTACCTTTGCTTTATGTTCTCCTTTTGTATTTGATGCTTTTCAGTAATCAGACAATTCAGAAAAAAATGAGAGGGGTAAAAAGAGGTAAAACTATACAATACATGATTGGTTTTGCAGTATCTGCTGATTCTTCTAGCAAAGATAGTTTTGCACCATACAGGTGAGATGGTCAGAAAAAAAAGAGGCCTGGGATTTTTTTTGAGGGGTGAAGGTTATGTCCCACATCACTCCAGAAAAACAAAATGTGGTGGAAACCTCACGTCACTCTGGAAAATAGTAATGATTTGTGTTACATAATCTATAACCTAATAGGACTGAAACTGCAGATCAATATATGATCCTGAGTAGGAAGCACAGGTCCAAACCAGTTTTTCTGTTGAAACAGCAGACCTCAGGTTGCTCTCTGATGGCCAGATGTGATCAGCCAGCTGTGACCTTCTGCCAGGACAAGTCCTGGAGTGGCCATGGAAACGCAGCCACTGTAACAGTTTGATGCTACTTGGTGTGACTTAGTTTAAGTTTAAGGGAATAAATTTTTGTGTATATGACTAACACAGGAGCTGAAAAGCAGCACGACTGGCAGTGGTTGGTGTTCTTACTGGCATGCCCAGCAAGGCTGAGAGCAGTGGTGCAGTGTCCAGTCTCTCTGGTCAGTGGTCTGTGACACTGCACATGAGCCACGTGGGGGCTGTCACTGTGCAGTGACAGCTCTGGTGCTGAATTAAATAGACTTAATTTTGTACATTCTTGGGGCTCATATCCAATCTGATCTGCTCACCACATCTGAAAGGATTTGGTTACTTTCTAGGCAGCCTTGCTGTTTAGATCTCAGATGGCTGCCTCAAAAATTCTAGGGAAGCTCAAAATAAGTCTCATAAAGAAGTGCAACATTAGCATGGACTTGTTTCTGGTGAGACACAGTTATGTTTAAAAAACTTCAAGCCTTACTCTTCATTCACACTGTTCCTAATCCTTGTCTTATCATTATTATGAGAAAAAAAAATAATAACACCCAAAGTCCTACCCGAAGTCTGAATCCCAATCTGATTTGGCAGCATAAATATAACCACAGAAAAATCTTCCAAGAGAGCCAAAGAGACAAAAAGCCCCAATCTAAAAAGAAAGCAAAGAAGTTTTGTGGAATTAGACTAAATCTCAGTTTCAGAGCAGACTAGCACTTAGGAGCCTGTCACAACTTTCAACAAGATGTCAGATATAGTTAATACAACATTTAATATTGGTGCAGTTATACTGGTACTCTTAGCAGTATCACCTATTTCAATCTAGAAAGGAAATAGCAGTACAGGGAAGAAACAACATAGGATGCCTTTATATCTATAAATGTTGTTGTACTGGGATGTTTTTCAATAAAAACACATACCAGTAACCTAAATGGCTGTAATAGTGCCAGGTCTTCTATATGAGACCAAGAGTCTCAGAAGGTTTAAATGTCTGTATCACACTAGTTTCACTAGTGTTTTGGCAGGTAATAACATTTCCAGGCCCACATATAAGCACCAGATCACATCTGAGAAAAAGTCTTTAGTTACTTGACCATTTTGAAAATATTCTTTTTAGGGTTGCTGAAATGTATAAGAATTGGCAAGTTAAAAAAATAAAGCAATCCTCTTCAAAGGAACAAAATCAAACACAGCCATTCAGAAGAAACAGTAACGAAAGGAAAGAGAACTCTGTATTAGTGATAGTTATATTGGCAAGACTTCTCTGTCCATAACACATACTTGTGGAAAATGGTAACTACAGCTATCACAATTCATGTAATGCTGTCTGAGTATTTTTATCTGAGACAAAACTATGCTGTTATCTTCATGTACACAGGAAAAATAAACAAGTTCTGGAGCAGATTACTTCAATAATATCAAGACTCCTAATTCCGTAATTTAGGGCCCAGGAGAAGCTTAGAAATTTTCAGTAGAAGGAGAAAGAGGATTTTCCTTATTTTATCTGATCCACAGGAAAACCTCAAGTCCATCGAAGTAGTCTATCACTTTTAGGGTGCATAGTTCTGGAAAGAAAGAAAGAAAGAAAGGCAGCCCAAGCCTGCAGCTAACCTGTTAGAGTGACCTCACCCTGCAGCTCTAAGGTTACCCCCACACATCCCCATCAGTGCTGGCTGCAGCTCAGGAGAGCAGCTCAGGCACACAGCCAGGGGCTGCAGAGCAAGCCTTGCTTGGAGCAGCTTTGGGAGCCAGGACCCACACCCCTGCTGCCTGTCAGAGCAGAACAAGCCTGGAGGTCACAACCCTATCTACTGGCGACACTGCCAGAAACGGGCACGTGTGCACCCAGTGCTAATCAGTCTTTCTGGCACCACAGCCTCAATCATCTACCCCAGTATGGGGCTGAGTGTCCTCCTGAGACACACACAGGTCTGAGGAAATACCACCCACCCTGCCCTCACCTCACCCAAGATGCTCCCCTGTTCAGACAAGGAGTAACCATTGCCCATCTTGGGCTGGGGGAGCAGTCTCAGTGAGGACTTGGGGATATTTGATCCTCCAAGCCTAGCAGGGCTCAGGAGATCTGGATGAAAGCTCACCGAGTCTTTCATAATCTCTGCCCAATCTAAGCTCAAACTTGCAATTCCTGGACAGTATCAAAAATAAAATTGCAACATTTCTGAGAGCAGAGCTCATAGTTCTGGGCTGAAGAGCCACAAAGACTGCAGGGTCTTTGTGTATGGTAAGAAAACTGCACATGGGAAGGCAATCTGCATGACAGTTGCAGCTCTCTCAACCTTCCTCCTGCCAGGAAGCCCTTCAGCCACACCAAAAATTGGGTTTTTTAATCTGGGTTAATCTGTTGCCAAAGATTAACCATCACTGTCAAAAAGATTTCTTGTATTTTCTTGACTTAAATGTCTGAAAGGTAGTAGAATCTCAACTAATTACTTGTCATTACTATCACTATGATATCCGCATTATATTTTTAATAACACAAGAACATTGAAATGATTAAGAAGGCTACAGATAACTTGAAATCTGATATCCCTGAACCACTGCTTGTAAATATTTCCTCATATTATTCCACATTTATTTATCCTTTGAAATAATTAAGCACTTAAACACTATTGTTTGCTTACATACCAATGTACATTTCTGACATGAATAAACACAAAGTGAAAAGTAACAAATTGCTTATCAGGAAGGTACATTTGTTCTGCATTTTGAAGAACACCTGTAGAAGTCTGAAGGGCAGAAATCAGATCCCTGAAAGACAGTTTACCATGGCTAATTCTTGGAAAAAAACAACCACTCACAAGAATTTAAGAGGGCTAGGAGTCTTAATTTTTGCTGTAAGTCTCAAAGATTTCATTTTCAGTGAACTCAGCTAAAGATTCTGCATTCCTAACAATACTGAATAATCAGGTCCAATTGTCTGAAATCAATGATTGTGGAAAAATAGACCCCAAATTTTACCCAAGTGGTTTACATGAATGCCTGATACTTCTCTCTCCCTATTTTTAATTTTAGATTCAGTCCACTTTTCACATTTCTAGGCATTAGCAGACATTTGGTTGTTATTTTTCCCTTATGTTCAAACTTTTAGGTCCTAGGCCAAGCCATGGTCTCAGCTGTCTGAATCTAAACCAAGCAACTCTATTCATTTGAGTGAGTTTCCATTAGCAAAGGCGCAAGCAAGACTCTCACACCTGATGTGCCTTCCCACTCCAATAATCTCATGTTGGGATCTCAGAACAGAAATACTCAAGTGTTCATAACACTGTGCTAAATATGTGTCTAAGTCTATTCCAGCTCAGGCTTTTACTGAAGCACCATTTAAGAATGTTTTGACAAAGAAAAGGGCTAGAGTCTTTGACCCCAGGTTCTAATTTTCCCATTTGACTATATATTTTTCTTTAAATTCGCTGTGACTCAGACATGCATTCACTGAGATCTGTGTACACAGGTCTCATACGCTCAGCCATGTTTGCCTTCTGTGTAAAACAGAAGAGGTCACTGTATCTGAAACTGGCCTCAGCTTACAGCTAGACTAATGAGTAACTTGAATGCAAACAAATCATGCAATCTTGCCCTAAAGTTAACATGAACCAGTGGATTTTCCTCACCAAACCCCTGCAAACAAGCTAAGTGGAAGAAGGAAAGCCTCTGCTTTGGGGAAGACAAAGAGGAGCTTTTAGTCTGATAAATGGAATCTCATACTAGAGCCACTCTGCCTGACCAGGTGACCCCACTTCTTCCTCCCCAGGGTCCACATGCTCCAGCAAACTCTGAGTCCCATCTCCCAGCTCTTGGAAGGAGGGGAGAGGTTTGCTATAGGGAGAAAGGCTTTAAAGCTCACCAGCTGTGTGAACAAACTCAGACATATTTGGCTTCTGTGAACTTGGCTAAATCAATGAAACATCAGAGCTCAAACTTGATGCTTTATTTCCTTTAGTCTGAGGTTCTGCTTGCTATAAACGTGATCTGGAACAGCACGTGTGAGACTGTAAAGCAAAAAAAGAAATGAAAACAAAATGTGATTGTACATGAGATCAATTCCATGCTGACGTGATAATACGTTCAAAATTCTCATTTCTGTAGAAAGCTGACCACAGGCACTTCATCAATCAGTATTTCGATTTGTAATGTGTTCCGTATGGTTCTCTGTCATTACTTAATGGGGAACATCCCCCCTGAAAACATCTGACTCGAGCTCTGCTCGAGAGAGCTGCTCGTGTTTCAACCACATTTCCCAGAAACTGAACACTCAGCAACATATTCATTTTAGTGACAGCCACCACTAATGAGAAACAGCCATGGGTTCGTTGAATCTTTTACAAGCCAAAGAAATTTATATTAGCAACAACAACAACAACAAAAAAATCTCAAATTCATTTACACGACAACTGAATTCTAGAATCTCCAAAATCTCAATTTTAACACCTTAAAGCTCATACTGGGTTGGTGCTTGTATTTTCTGTTTTTTATTTTATAGTTTCTCTCCCTAAGGTTGCTTTGGGGGTTCTGTTTTGCCCTTTTATTTTTTTTTTTTAGGGTTTTTTTTTTGTAGGTTTTGTTTTTTTTTTGGGGGGGTTTTTTTGGGTTTTTTTGGGTTTTTTGGTTTTTGGTTTGTTTTTTTTTTTTACTTTCCAGTTAGGGCAATTGTTCTGACATGTTCTGCAAATCAGGAACAGGAAGCTGGGGCATGAATTAGAGGGTTTATCCCAAGCTGAGAGGTGATGGAAAAATAATAAGTTCATCAGAAGTAAAAAGCTCATACAATACTCAGTGATGGCATTAGATTAAAAGGACCTAAAGAAAGCAATTAGAAAATCTATGGTGGTGTGTTGGAGAGCTATATTATTTTCCTGGATCACTTTTCTTTGCTCATACAAGAGAATTACTAATTTCAAAAACTTCTTGGGTTTCATTGTTTTGTTTCAGGTTTGGGATCTTTTTGGGAGTTGGCTTTTTTGGGGTGGGGAGGTGTTTGTTTGGTTTTTTCATAAAGAGGAGCAGCTGTGCAAAATTTTGACTTGCCAATATTTGAAACATTTAAAAAATTACTGGACCCACAAGACATGCAAGTTGTGAGGAAACTAAAATTTCAGGCTACATGAAAACAACAACTGTTTCAGAAGACTGGAGGGAACAAGTGTCATACCTTTATTTAGAAGAGTCTACTGGTTGTTCAAGGCATTACTTAGAAATAGTCAATAAAAGCAAAACTAAAAGCAAGATAATAAAATGACTGGATGTCCAGGATGCCACTGAGTCAAATCAGTAGAGTTTCTACAGAGAAAACTGTGTCTCACTAATCTTCTAAGCCTTATTTAAATCTACCAAGACAATGGCAAAGGATAATTTACTGCCATAGTGAGCCTGACAGACCCAAAGCAGGATACCAGGCAAGACCCAGCTATGGTAAGAATCACATCAGCAACTCTCCCAGATCATGGGCCAGATTGTCCCTTACTCTCAGGGACTTTAGCAGGATTTGTTCCAAGAGTAAATGCTTAGAAATGGAAGGAAGGGTTTTACGACTGCCTAAATTTATGTTATGCTCTTCTTCAAGGCAGAGTACAAAGAATTTCTAAAAAAAAATTAAATAGTATTATAATTAATAGTATTTTGACAGCTAATCAAGTCAGAGATGAAAAGTCAACTCATATACTAAGTTCAAAGTATGATTAATTAAAACTTCTCATTTTTTGAAACGTATTTTAAAGGAACGCATTATGTTTCATCACACAAAGAAAGTTTGCATTTGCCTCTTAAATTCACTCTTTTTTAAACAATGGTCTCTCCTGAAGTTCAGTTTAGCTCCAATGGCAATATTTCCACCTTCACTATAGAAACCAATAGTGTTCTTGGTTGTTCATAAATACAGAAAGAAATTAAATCCCAACCTCACAAGTGACACCAAGGCCACCTAACTTTTTTTTGATTACTTACCAGATTCAAATGGAAGAGTCAAGAATTCCGTCTGTCAGGGTAGTAACCACCAAAATAAAGAAACTCTTAGAAAAAACATGGTGTGAGCAGCAGAGTCTCTGAAAAAGCTAAGTTAAGCAAGTACTTTTATAAAGGATCAGAATGTTTCAAGCATTTTGAAATATAAAAGAGAACAAAGTGAGAAAGTAGAAATCAAAAATCTTGCTAGCTAAGGAAAAGCATTTGAGACAAAAGATGAGGAAAATACCAAAGCTATAAATTAAAAGAAAGCAATTCATAGAAAGACATTAAACAGAGATCAAAGCATCTTGAGCATTTGCAGGTTTCCATAAAGGACATTTACTGACCTTCGAGATGTGAGCAGTATCATTTTACAGAAGAAAAAATGGTAGACAATGAAAAACAAACAAAAAAAAATGTACAAGTTTGTTGACATATTTCTGGAAGCAAAGCCAAGGAAAAGGGAACACAATGTTATAATGCATAAGCAATCATGCAGGACCCCAAGCACCAAGTCCAGGCACCAACACAGCCTCAGAAAAAAGAGCAAACTCTCAGGACACATGTGAAGTATCAGACTAATCCAGATTATCAGCTTAGAGGGGCTGAATTAAGAGTGAAATTATGTTTTCTCAAAACAAGCAGCTGATTTGACTTTTGGTGAGCGCTTCACCACCTTGCTGATCACTCAGAGTATTCTCTTGATTCTCTTGACTTTTCTGTTGCCTTCATCCCCAAAGTTCAGAAGGTCTGTTGAACTGGGTCTCTTGTTTCATTTCATCTCTTAGCTGTCCCAGAATGACTTTTCCCCCTGGTACAGAGCTGGTAGACTTCATGCATCCCTGTTCCTGTGGGATATTTCAGTGTATATCCCAAAGATGTCATCAGAGGGAAACTTCAACAACTGCACCTGTTCAGGAGTAGTTTCTACTAAGCATTCACATGTTTGCCTCTGAAAAACAGATTATGCTAGACTTGACACTGGCTAAATTTTGAACTGAAACTTTCAGAGATATTCCATTTTTTTCAATAGGTTAAAGCTGTCAGGGATGCACCCAGCACATTTCAGCTGTTTGGAACCCAAAAACTTCAGCAGTGGTAGTAAAAGATCTGCTGCTACCCATGTCCTACCTGATCTGTAGGAATTATCCCAATCCTCCAGCAGTGATAGGGAGAAAGGTAGAAGTGTTGGGCCATGCATATGCATAGTACTTGTCTGTCAGAGAGAAATGATTCAATGTTTAGTATACAAAAAGGTAAATAATTGAATTATTTTAGTCACAATAGTAAATGTTTAATGAACTTGCTCAGATATAATCCTGTTCCCATTTCTTTTGAGAAAATTAGGCTACATATGTATGTAAGTGATTCTAAATAACAGCAGCAGTAAATGGTAAGCCCTTGGTACCAGAAAATGTGCAAAACATGTTATTTTGCTTTTCTTTGTATTATTGCATTCATATTAAATGTCATAATACCATCGTCCTCATAGGAAGTGAACAAATTGAGAGACCGGTTGCTTGTGGGCACAATTTCAGAAAGCTGAACTTTGGATGCTCTATGATCCAAAACTGTCTTCCTGACTCCAGGGAAAAAGTACAGGCCAGAACTTTATTTCTTGCAGGGAAAGAGAAAATTCTGATTGGACTAGGTAGGCACACTGATCCAACCAATATGAATGGGAACAGCATCAGGCATGAATTTGAAAAAACAGTTTTCAGTTGTTTTTTCTTTAAAGGAGTTCAAGGCTTCTCACTACAGGTAGGGAAGGAGAGCTTGCAAGGACCCATTTTCAAGACACTGCTGAACTCAATGAAAGCTCACCTTGCTCCTTCTGGACATAACTGTGTTCCAGAAAAACACCTGGGCCCTTACTGACAAACAAGGGATAAAGGAGTAGAAATAAATCTTTACAATCCTCCAGCAAGTAGTTTCCCTGTGCTGTTTCAGTAGTTTCTACCTCTCACTCAAGCCTGGCCAGGGGAGGAGGCTCAGTGTGTGTCTATCACGTTTCATTTGCCAGGTACCTCCAGGCCACCAGCTTTGGGGTCCTGCTGCTGCCACAGGCTTCCCATTGCTGAAAATTAATTATTTATAACTAACAAGCACTGTCCCTCTACTTATTAGGATTATTGCTGTGACTATGCTGTTGCAGAAAGCTAAATCCCAGCTTCCAAGTTGGTTTTTCTTGACACAGAATTATTCTTAGAAGGTAAAACCTGACTTTGGCATGATTATTTGTGTCAGCATTACTCTTCCATTTCCAGAGCTGTGTGGCTACACCATTGCATCCACCACCAGAAATAAACTTACCTAGGTATTTAAGCAAGGACAGATGGGCTGCCACTCTCTTCCTTCAATCTGAGGGTAGAGAAAGTAATTTCTAATCATACTATTGTTTTGGTTTGGGTTTTGTCATTCCAGAGTGAGGGAGAGGGTGACTCACATTCTGTTTGCAGTTCAGCAGCTGCCTCCTACTGTCCCCCTGAATCATCAGTTTGGTTGCAGCATTTCTGCCTTGGTCTTTTATTATTTGCAGAAAGGGCCTGATTAACCAGCCCTTAGTTTCATAGCCTTATAAAACATTCTTGCACAATTGGGCCAGCCAGCTTTTGTTAAGAAGGGATGCAGTGAAATCTCAGAATTGGATTGAGAGGGGAATTTGCAGTGTCAAAAGGAATTTAATCACAATTATTCTTTTCACTCCTTTTGATGCTGATTTTCAGTACTTGCTTTGATATGAGGTTAGTATAGGAGAGAAGAATGGTCATTTTTAATGGGATCTTTCTGCAGCCATAGCTGAATATTTTAAATTATTGCCATCTATGACATGTCAGCCTCTTTGGTATTCTGAACATTCACTTAATGTATAATATCCTCTTAGTTCTTAAAGATCAGCATATACTTGTTGTGCTCAAGATTAATAAAAAGGTGGCAAAAAAAGTAGAAGTATAAATGATGAAAATATTGAAATAAACTTTGAAATGGAAATTGAAAACTATCAAGCAACTGATACAAAATTTCAGGTATGGCCTCCAGTTGCAGTCTTATTTTCCATGGTATCACCAAGAAGGAATCCCTGTGAACAGTTGCTGATGCCACAGATGAATCAGAACATGAGCAGTGCAGGTTTGGATCCCACAGGTGAGATTACAGAATGTCATCTTGGGCCTCTTTTCAAGTGGACAAGTGGTTGTGTCTTTCAAAACACTTTTCATTAGGTGCATTGACAAGAACCTCCTTAACACTTCTGGGTCCCATCACAAGCTAAACTTTGTGAATGTAGCTTGGAGTGCATAAAGTGATTTAGGGACTTAGTAAAGACATCCTGATTTTCAATACATCAGATGTCCACTGTGGGGATCTGAGACTTGTGCCCCATTATTAAGCCTGACCTTTGGCATGCTCTGATGTTCAGCATCCTCCAGTGACTTTGAGAGGGAATTTATGCCGTGCTGTGTGACTAACATAACAATGGGTTGATTTTCAGTTCTTGTTATGTGCCCTCTCCTTAAAAAGTGCTCTACAACAACAGCTATTAGTGCCAAAAATAATAATCACCACCCTAATTTATGTTATTAGTTACATGGAATTACAGGACATAATTTAACGTTGGCTCTGCCCATAAAAATTGTAATTGTCCCCCAAAATACAAATTAATTTTATGTCTAAGGAAGACTGCTAAGCAACAATAAAAAATGCCATATTTATTAGGATTAGCCCACTTAAAGGGAATACATGAAGCTTCATAAATCTTATATTGCTTATGCAATATGCAGACACTAATTTTGTATCAAATATGTGATTTGACAACATTTTTAGTGTGTCAAAGTAGGTGTCACTATTAAAGAGCAATTATTGAATAATTTGTCAAAATATAAGAAACAGAAAACCTTAACTTGGTAAAATACAGATAAATGTCTTCTTGGCTACCACTGTTCTACTGATTCAACACTAATTCTAATATACGTAAAAAATTATGCCATGGCATGTGAATATAATGTATCAGAATTATGCTAGTATAGTAATAGCAATTTCTTATTTAATATTTCTACAGGCAATAAAAGCAGAAAAGTGTACAGATCACTATTCCTGCTTATAGAGTTCAGCATAAGATAACCAAATTATGATGAAAAGTACCCTCATGCTCGATCAAGATGGCATATTTTAATATATAGGCAGCATGGTACCTCTGACATCTTTTAGTCATACTGTTCTCTGTTTTCAAAATATTTAGATATTTTTAAAACGTGGCATTAGGCACTTTTATCAGACTGATGCCACCTAATAAGCTTTATTGGAATTCAAAACATCACCTTTTCATATATCTTTAATCATTCCCCGGGTACAAAGCACATAGGAATCTTTTGTTACAATAAATAAGAGAAATCATTTCCCAACGTGGCGCGTATCTGCTCAGGATTCCCAGTTCCTTCCATTAATAACTGCAAGGTTATTTCTCTGGATTTGTGCTGCGGAGTTCCTGCCCCAGCTCAGCATTTCTCCCCAGCAGCAGCCCGTGGCTGGGGCTCAGCCAAAGGCACAGCTGGGGCAGCAGCTCTTTGTGTGGCTCGCAGGGAATGGCCACAGAGAGCCTGTTTGTGTGCTCCTCCGGGGGAGGGCCCCTTCACAGGCACTGAAATGTGTTTTCTACTCATGTTGTACAATCTCCTTCCAAGTTTTGAATCTCCTGGCACATTTTTATACTTCCTGGTGACCTCATCATCATCATCATATAAAACATGACTTGAAGAAAGAGAAAACAGGTGGGGATTCAATTTTAGGGCTTCCCATTCTGCCCTCACTGCTCCTTCCCACCAGGCTGCCCTCCTTTTCCTCCTCCCTCCCCACTTCAGTTACCCAACCAAAACCAACACATGAAAAACTAACCAAGGAAATGTTTCACAAGAAAAAATTCCATGGCACCCTCTCCCTGACACACACACACAAAAGGCAGCTTTAGTAATAACCACAACCACCCAGTAAATAAAAAAAAGCCAACATAATGAACATACAAAAGTGCGAACTGCTAAACTGTGACATTTAGTTAGTTCTTGGCAGAACTGTTTTAAAATAAGCAGGGCTGACACTTGATTAGAAGTAGACACTTTTTCTTTCTTTTTCTTTCTTTTTCTTTCTTTTTCTTTCTCTTTCCCCTCTTCTCCCCCTTTCTTTTTTTTTTTTTTTTTTTTTTTTTAAACTAGAAATGAATTATATTTGAAGCTCACTGGAGCATAGATAAATGCAGGCTAACATATTTTTAACTTGATTACATTCTGCAGTGATATATAGAGGCACATAGCTACAGTAAGTGATTCCATGGAGAGAGAGGGGGAGGGAGAGAGGGAGGGAGGGAGGGGAAAGCCCTCTGCGAATATGATAAGGAAAGCTGGGATGAATTGTGGTCTCTGTTCTCTGTTATCCAAGGGTGGCTAGCTGCTGCTGCACTAAAGGCCTTTATTCCCTGCCTGTGGGAAAGTGGTGGGCGAAGGCTGCATTCTCAGTTACACTGCACATGCAGATTTTAATTAGCTGGATTAAAAACAAGACCGTATCATGTCCTTTAGCAGTATTCTATCTAGAAACAAAAGATTTTCTTTCCTGGTTTCTGTAAGCAGCACAGTACAGCATTAATAAAAAAAAAGAAAGGTCATGGCAGTTCAAGATGAAAGGTCACACATGATAGAAACTCTATGTGAGGGGGACATCATGTTTATCTCTGTGATAAAGGAGCTCTGTCCAGGCAGGTCAGCATGTCGTGCCTCAGCAATAGGAAAATATAAACATATGGAGTGGAGAGATGGTGGAATGGGGAGTTTGGAAAAGTGAGTTCAGTTGTGGAAGTAGAGAAGGGGAGGGAGAGGGGGGCAGAGTGAATTGTTTGAGAGAGAATATAAGCTGAAAGGATCCAGCTTTAAAACAGGCAAAGAGGGTCAGAAAGAGCCTGAGATGCAGCCTGGGGTGATGGCTGCAGAGAACAGCTCAGAGCCTGGGCAGTCAATGAGCACTGAGCTGCAGGCAGGGACTACCAGCCCAGGCCACTGGGCTACGTCCTTGCACACCAGAGACCACCAAAGCATGGCCAGAGCCTGCACCTTTCTTCCCCAAAGAGACCATGCAATCATCCCTGGGTCGAGCTTCCAGCCCCAAAGTCCAAAGCCTCCCCAGACTGAGTGCTGGGGCTGAGATGGGGTTTTCATATTTTATTTGGACCACCACAACTATTGTGTTGGGGGGTTGTATCTTAGGTTTGTGTTGTTTTCATTTCTTTTTCTTTAGTGGGGAGCCAGGCTTTGCCCCAGTGAAGGCCAAAGGAATCTGCATGTATTTCCAAAGGAGAATTAGCAGCTCTCTAACCCACAACCTCCAGGGCTTTGCCCTGGAACGCTCTGAGCTTTTTCAACACCACTGTTATCAGAAGGAGGGAGATGCAAGACCTCCTCAGTTTCTCACAGGATCAGGCTGCAAAAATAAACACATTATGGCCTCACAACCCTTAACTGGTGCACTGGTCTCAGCAGGTCTGAGTAGAGCCACTGCCATATGCAAACATCCATGGGGGAGTGCTTGAAGATTGAGGGGCAAGGCAGAAAAGGGAAGGAAAAGGGAGGCAAAATTAGATAAGGTTAAATGTTTTTCCTCTGCTTTACCATACTTCCTGCTTTTCAAAATCCAACTCAGAGAAAAAATAGCAATTTATGAGTACATCATTCTGGGCAACAACATGATTCTTTGCTTCATAATATTTTCATTAAATAAGATTTGCACATCTTGGGCCAGGTATGACTATGCACATGCAGGGCTCCACAACCTCCTTTATGAGACTGATCCATAAATAGCTCAATTATGAAACAGACGTTTTTCCCAAAAAGGAACACTGGGGAAAAGCACACAATCAAATTCTAATAATTCAGCAAGGTGCTGTACATCAAATGACCACATTAATTAAGAGCACACTCATCCTGAAGCAAAATATGCACTGCTTTAAATGTTGTTGGAATCCGTACCTGTCAGCTTCAGAAATTCAAACATATGCCTGAGGTCTAAGAAAAGTAAGGGCTAGTTTCTGGATAAAACAATACCATTTTTTTTCATTCTGAGTGGCAATTCAGGATAGTCGTTACCTACCAAACTGATAACACAATGATTAAATTGCCCCAGTTCTGCTGCTGCTGCTGAGATCATTGGAAAATCATGGTTTAATTCAATACATGTAGGTAATTTTCTGTAATCTCAGTGATACAGCATGTCCTAATACAATAATTTTATATGATGAGCTTTGTAAAACTACTCGGCCTTCACTGCCATTTATCTTCAGAATAGAGAAAGAGATTCAGGCATGAACAGCCTGATTCTGATTTATATTGCTGCAGGCAGAAGTATAACACAGTACTGTGAAGTACAGTGTTCATGGGATAATTGGGGTGCCACTGCACAGAGGTAGCTCCAGGGACACAGAGCACGAGCTCTCCAAACTCCCTCACACTGCATGAAGGACAGAGCAGGCTTATCCAAACCCAGCCCCAGAGCTCTGACTTTGAAAAGAACCTGATATAACAACATACTCATGTCCTTTATTCAGGGTTAAAAATACATTGCTTTCCCAGACTTGTGAAATAAGTTGCCACAGAAATCAAGGGGAGTTTTATGTTCACATCAGTTCAGCATGCTTATGTGACCTCAAGCACCTGGTGTGTTTGTATCTCAACACCTCACAGCTTTTTACCCCTGTATCAAACAGGGCACTGGTCATACAAGCTCTTAGCAATTTGCTCAAAGCCATAGGAGATCCTTCATCAGGGAGGAGAGCTGAAGCTGGCTTTTCCAGAAGCTCAGCTTGTGTGAAAAATCTCTTGGTAGTTCAAAACTCCCAAGTTTTGTGCAGGCAACCACCCAATTTTATTACTCCGTGAGATTTCAAAATTTTCAGTGCTCACTTGGTAAAAAAATAAAAGGAGAAAAAGAATCCAAATATGAAGGAGGTGAATACCCTAATGATTATCCTTCTCAGCAGCTTCTGGTCGCTGAGGCCAAAGGGGTTTCCTGTCGACTCCTGGCAGTATTACTGAGGTTTCCCTCTGACACTAAATAAACTAAACCAGAGCAGCAAGGCATGGGCCTGAACCCATCCATGCTACTAAACTGCTCCTTGGCATGGTTTTGGTGCAAGCCTGCTAATGCTCTTCCAGACAATGCCAAAGCACAGCTTGGGGATTGACCCAGGTCAGGCACCATCTCCAACAGATATTTTGGATGTGGCCACCATGATTTGGAGGGCAGGAGAGTTTAGCTGTGTGGATTCAAGCTCTTTCATGCCAATTGGCCTGCAGGAAAGTTCTCTGACTAATTTTGTTTAGATGTAGTCAATGTGTCCAGGTCTTCCTTTCCTTCCAGTCGTGCAGGAGCCAGCAGTCAGTTCTTCGAAGCATTGGCAGTGTGACATGGCATTCAGCAGGGTGACAGAAGTGACATCAGTTGACCATGCAGCTCTCTGAAATGCAACAGAATTTATTAAATTTTAAAGAAAAGCACTATAATTGACAGAGTAGATCGAAACAGATCCACTAGAAGTAATAAAGAAATCAAAAATTTTATGAACAATTGAAAAATGAATGGACCACTTCATTTCAATTAATTCGGGGCTAGTCCTCCACTACTACAAAACTGTCGGCACAATAAATAAATATGTAAATAAATATATAAATAAATAAACAGACATTATTTTTTATAAACACAAACTGTGAGATTATGTAAATTCCAGGTACACTGTTAACAACAATAAAAATAGAAAGCATTGCTCTAAGTATAACACGACCTGGTAGATTCTAGAAGGAAGAAAACATTTTTACACAAAGATCTAGTTTAAAGCAATAATCATCAACATGAGGCTCATATATAGTATGTGGCAGCTGTAACAACATTCATATCTCAGTGTGCCTGGTCTTAGGCAGAGCAAGGGAAGTGCTGAAAACAGTAGCATTCCTCATGGATCTGCTCCAGATCCCACAGAAGTCAGAGAGAATCTACACCCCATGCTTGCTTTCACACTTGGGCAGCACAGCCAGTGTTGAGCAAACAGACCACAGCTATGTGGCTCTCCCAGCAAGCCAGGCACATAAGAAAAAATATCTGCTCCTTCCCTAAAGTCAGGATTTGGGTAAGGGGGAGGAAGAGAAGCACAGAAGTGGCACCACAGGTACCTGGTCCTTTCGGCAGGGTCTGTCTTGCACCCACCCTGACAACTGTAAAAGCTTAGAAGCCCCCAGGACCCATTGGGTAAATAACCAGGTTGTTTTTTGGGGGAGAGAAGAGAGTATGGTTTTATTTATTATTATCATTAATATGATGCTGCAAAACATTGTCCCTGCTAGAAATGATCATAACAAAATATCAAATCATCAAAACGAACATGAGTCTCGGGCTCAGCTGGCTTACATGTTCTGGAAAGGTCATTAGTTTAAAGTTTCTGCTGCTGGGAACTGAGAAACAATGCCATCTCTCAGGAAACAAATCCTTCTTTTTAATGCTGCCCTGCCCTCCTGATGCTCCTACCATACCAGATTGTGTTAGGGGAAGGAGAAGAGAGCTGGTCTCTTCTCGAAGAGCCTGGCCACTGCACTGGAGAAGAAGACAAGGGCTGGCTCACAGGGAAGATCATCTGAGAGCTTCCCAGTGACACTAAGGACTGAACAAAGTGAACTCTGGCAATTTAAGCAATGCACCAGAGACACATCAAAAGCACATGTGCTCTTCCACATCCTCAGCCTACATGAGCTAAAGATCCTAAAGGAGAACTCCAGCAGGCAAGGTTGCATCTACCTAACAGAGAAACACTTTATTGTGTTCAGCTTGCTCGGCTTTCCCACAGCATTTTTCTCAACATGAGTCAAGCAAAGAGCCCAGATTCTCATTGCTTGATCAGATGCATTCTCTCAGATGTTTTTTCCTGCCTACTCTACACTAGGAAGTCAATATGAGGTAAGAAGCAGCACAGGAGACCTCCTATGAGGTGCACTTTAAATTGAAGAAATGGTAGTCCATTGTGTGCAAACTTGCAATCACACTTAGGAGAGATGACAGGAGGTAAAATAATTTCCAAGTCATGCCTAAAATTACTAATTCTATCTTTTTGGTTGCTGGGCTTCTGTTTTTAAATTTAACAGCATTTTTAGATTTAATTTCGGTTTGATGGTAACTATTCCAACCAAAATAACACACAAATATGGACTTTGTAAACCTCTGACCTATATTTCTGATCTGAAACCCCAGGGTTACCTTGGTTATCGACAAATCACTGAGAAAAAAAAATAAAACAACAAAGCTCATAACCTATATTAAATGATAAAATAACACCAAAAATGAGAAACCAAAATAATTTTTGAAAAATATGTTTTGTATGGATCAAGATTTAATAAGATTTCCTTCACTGCCTCAGAACAGATACTCCTGTGGCAAGCACAATGCAAAGACTCTCTGCTCCCAAGGCCCTGACACCAGCACTGCTATTGTGTAGCACAGCTTTAGACCTGCACTGAGGCAGTGCTGTAAATCAGGACTCATTCCACCAGAGTCAATGGAGCTAAATGACCGTAAAACTGGGGTGAGAGAGAAATCAGGTTGTTAACCTCTGAGGAGAGCTTGCACTTGTCTCACAACCTGTGTTTGCTCAGGCTGTGTTTTATTCATTCAGAGCATAAAATGAGAGCATCAGACTAGGAAATAAATATTTGATTGTAGCTGAGCAGTGCTTGATATGATTTCATGATACTAAACTTCTAGCATTAACTTCTCAGCCCATATCCAATAATATTGCCTGAATTTGAATGGAGGTGTCTGATTCTAACCTCAAACAGCAACTTGCACCATCTTCTGACCACAGCCTAATGATATGAAAAACCAAAAGCAACTATAAGCTTCCTTCTTTGACCTGGAAGAGAAACCTGACGAGGTTTCTACAGAAACAAGAGAAATTACTTACCTCTAAAATAGTGGTAGTAGATTGATTCTGGTTTTTTTTTTTTTTTTCTTGGAAAAAAACTTTGTATTTTGTGTTACACTCCTATTGAAAACAGGAAACCGAGGCCAGGAACCAGAGCCTCTACTTTTTGGATATCGGCTTTACTTTCTGTTTTATTACTCAGAAGATAATTTTTGCCTAAATTTTCAATGGGCTGAGGTGCATAATATTGACTGTTGGCTGCTAGAAGGGATTTCTCCTTCAGGAGCGCTGAGGCACCATCATTGCAATGCAATTCAGCATCAACCTAGGACAGCACTGCAAGTTCAAAACACAGGTAGGAAATTTAGGTTGTCTAAACTGCCCTGCAGAGGACATAAACCCCTCTGATTGTGGCCCTATGGCTATCTGTGGGCCATAAGGATAATTCCTCCTTAAAACAGACCTTTAAACTCAGGAGAATGTCATGCCAGTGCTCACTAGGTCAGACAGCTCACAGCATTTCAAGAGTCCTGTTGAGGGGAAGAATAACAATGTCGAGGATGTTCAGAGGGAATGCTGAGCACACCTCTGAGCCCCTCGCCTCCAAAAAGGCAGAGCAGAAGGGGGAGAGCTAAAGCAGGATTATCTGACATGCAGAAGAGCTTCTCTGCATGAATAGTTTAGGTGGCAGAGGATTCCTTGGCTTGGAAAAAAAGTTACTGATGAGTAGTTGACATAAAATTATTATAAATCAAGTACACAGGAAAAAATTATTCAGCATTTCTTAGAACATAAAAGTCAGGAAGAATTACTAGGAGGACTAGGACTTGCTAGACTAGGAAGACTAAGGGACACATAGTTTTGTTTTATACAGACACTCAGTGTTGTAAAGGCCAAAACTGTAAAAACCCCAAACAAAATACAGTCAGATATACTCTGAAAACAAGGACCCATTAAGGGATACTGCTCATGTAGTTATGGATTCCTTCAGTCTTCCTTTCTTTGCATGTATTTTCATGATGGGATCATTTCACTCAACAGAGATTCTAAAGTTCATATAATTTGATTATTTTTTCTTTAATTGCTTAATATTCACCACAGTCTGAGTTATATATTATAAGATAGCAGTTGTATGTACATATTCAATGGAAAATTATTAACTAATTAACTTAATTATTAACAATTAAGAAACTGGCACATCCAGACCTGGATTTCAAGCTCTTAAATGTTCAGAGGTATCTGGAACATATTTAATGATTTGTATTATTAGCTATAGGTTGTGTAGTAATTCAATACATATCAGAGAGTACGTGCAAAAATTGTTTAGCATGGAGCTCCTCATTTCTAACTTCCAGCTACATTGTAATTTTAAGGCATTTATTCAGGCACTTTGGTTTTGGCCTTTGTGTGCTTAGTGGAAAATCATGATAAAAGAGCCATCAAAAATTTGAAGAAAATAACAAGGAAAATATACTTGGGTTTTTTTTTTTTTTCTTTTTTCCTTTACATTTTTCTTTCTTTTTTCTTCAATCAGAGATCCTAAAGGATGAAGGTAAGCCCAGTGTTTTTGCAACTCCAAACCATAAGCCTCTGTCACTGTACAGAGGGGGAAAAGATGTTGGAGAGGAAAGGGAAAAAGCCCTGGCCTGTGTCAAAGAGGTGCATTTCAAGGGTTTCACTGAGCTTGCACCACCAAGGCTCCCCTTGCACCAAATGCCCTTCCCATCCCACTTCAGTTTCTGTCTTCTTCGGATGTTAAGGAGCTTTCTGTTTTATCACTGGGTAAATCTGGGTTTGGCAGATACAATAAATTAAAAAATAAATAAATAAATGTGCATTTCATTTTCTCTGGGAAATGCAAACAGCATCCACCCAGCCAGCACTACCAGTTATTGTAACAGCAGAGGAAGCTCTCGCTGAAATCTGGATTTTGCCTCCTGAGTGGCACATACAGATGAAAAAAGTAAAATAATTACTTTGAAAAGGCTCATCCATTTATCTTGCTGGCACAAAGACCTCCTTTACTTTATTTTATGGGATCTTAAACACCTCAATTCCCCTTTATGATTATGTTAAAAAAAATAAAAAAGAAAAAAAAAAGAAAAAAAAATGCTACTATTTAAAAAAAAAAAAAGAAAAAAAAAAAAAGAAACAGCAAACTCTAAAAGCATTCAGAGAGGGAGCAGTAGCTTTAGCCTTCTGTTTGTGCAATTCCAATAGGTGTATTTAAATGTAAATGCTACCCTTTCACCCTTGAGCCACCTATTCTTGCAGCCAGCAGAAAGAGAGCATTCATGGTATAATGTCTTTATGAGGACAGATCTTATACTTAATTTCTCATGTGAATCCAACTCTTTTATAACACATTTTTGTGAGATTAAAAGAACAATATTAGTCTAGTGGCTCAGCAGCCAGATCACTGCTCTGTCACATGGGAGACGTGGGTTCAAAGGGATGGCAGGCAACTGTGCTGGGAAGTGCTTGATGGAAACTGCAGCCACGGAAAGATTCAGCGCTCCCCTCTCACAGAATTGTTTAACTTCACTTTATCTCCTCCCTCGGGCCAGACAGAGCCTCTCTCCCTGCAGCTCCTTCCTGGAAACCATCCAGCTGCTGCTCCCTTACACGGAACTGTTGGAAGGGTTTGAGACCCCAGCTCTTTAAACCATTTTCATTAGGCTGCCTTTGCACAGTAGGGAGGATTTTCCAGGAGGAGAAGGAACTTTCTGAGGAGGCATTTCCAGCCTGAGTGCCTCTGCCTGCCCTTTCAGTCAGTGCCCAGGGTGGCAGAGTGTTGGGTGCTACCCTGCACAGCTCGGGCAGGGGACAGTGACAGCACTCCTCGAGCCTGCTAGGGCAGGGCAGAGTCCACAGAGCCTAGGGAGCACTAAGGCCCCTGGGTTAGGGGATTTAGTGCTTCTTTGGGGAAAAACCCAGCCCATTTTGGCTAAAAAATAAATTATTTATGCACAGGCCAAGAAAACTGTACCTTATCCCTACTGGATCAAAATAAGGCAAATTTTTTGTTCCAAATAATATTTTTGCCTGAGTCTGGAACATAGTTGCATGTGACAGACATCAGACTTTGGCTTCATGACACCTCCATGCAAGAATAAATCCATTTTGGAGCATGGCCCTAAGGCAGCTGCAAGACGGCTGTACCGTGCGCCGGTGTACGTCCAGCCCTCCCGAGCAGGAGAATTATTATTCTTTTTTGTGATACTTCTCAGAGGACACAGTGATAAGGGGTCTTTGTGCAGAGGGACATTCAAATGCTTGACAATATGATATTTTTCTCCCTGGGCCTTACAGCCCAAGTACAAGCCATGCTATTTTCTCCCTCTTTAGCAGCTCTGTGACGCAAGACAGAGAGGTCTGTGTGTGCTGCAAGCACCAGCACCAGTGTCAGGATCCCTCTTACTTCCCTCACTTCCCCTTCCCTTGATGCAGAGCATATGTTTCATTGTGGCACCAAGCACAGGAAAACTGAGGGGAAATAGCCTATTATTTTAGGAGGTGCAGGACCAAGCACCTGGAACAGTGAAATACTTGGAAAGCACTTCTGTAAATGTTTTAGGCTGTAATATATTAAACAATTAAGGAGGTGTTGGTATTTCTCTGCTCAAGGGCATTTAAACAGGGAAGTTCCCTTTAAAGGCACCAGAGCAGAATGTGTATGGTCATGCTCTTTAAAACAAAAACTACCTGTTTTTTCCCCCTCTTTCAACAAAATGTCCAAATTTCAGCTGGCTTGCCCTTTCAGCAGAGGAAATTAAGCCAGATTATTTTAATGCTGCTTTAGATTGTTAACTCCTCAAAAAAAAAAAAAAAAAGAAAGAGGCGGGGGGGGGAGGAAAAAAATTCTGAAGAATAGAATTAGTTACCTTGAAAGCTCCATTCAGGTAATTTAGAAAATTGTTTTGCTAATAACCTTAATGCATTGCTTGTGTACCCAGGACTGTCAGCACTACAGGTTACTACAGGTTAGTCAGTAAATTGCTGATACCAGCTACAACCAACCCTTAAGAAATCCTGAATCTCTTATGTCTTTGCTTCTATTTTCCTGACAACAATACACGAGTCGCTATGCAACACCAAATCAGCATGAAAGAGTAAGAACTTCATACTGACATTTCTTAGCCAAGAACAGAGTCAAAATTAAGTGCAGTTAATGAATGCTTAGTTAATTCTTAGAAAGCTCTTCTTCATGCCCTTTATAGCACAGTGAAATGCAAGTTCTTTTAGACAGGTACACAGAGAGAGATGCTAACACACACATACATGCCCCACACATAGGTAGCCTACATAAACATATACACATTTAGATAAATTCCAAATAGAAAAGCTCTAGGAAACTTTGTAACAGAAAGAAGAAAAAAATTACCTACTGGTCTCTATAACACCAACAAGTCTCTGGAAAAACTTCAGAATTGCCTGTTCAAATATTTTCTAAGATTATGTTAGCAATCGTTTTCACCAAAATATTTTTCTGAACAAAAAAAGAAAAAGAAAAAGATGACTTGATGGAACCTAAAAATTGCTAACAGTGGAAAACGCCTGCTTTGAGATTCTTGTAAGAAAACAAATACAGGAATTGGCAACTTCTGTGCAGTGTTAGCTCCGAAGAAATTATGTCAGGCTTTTGCTTTAATCACTTATCTCAGGGCAGCCCATCAGATTAACAAGAAAAAAAAGTATTAAAACTTAGTGAGTTACTGGAATCTTCTGGAACTGAAAACTATACAGATGGTCTGCAACATATTTGTATAGAAGATGCTCAATTGTTGATGGGTTCCCAACTATTATAATGGCATGGTAAGGAGGCAGACACTGGGCAGTGAGCACTGAGCAACTGTTGTCACTGAGCCTTCCCCTCTTGGCTGCATCCCCACTTGCCCAACGAGCAGTTTTGGTCTCCCAGAGCAGAGACAAAGGTTGCTTTGGAGAAGCTGGGGAGCCTAGGAACACCATGTAGATTTAGGGCTGGATAGGAGGTATTGTGCAGAGGCCATGCCCATTACTCATCCGCTGGCAACGGGCTCTCTTCCTTTTGTCTGGAGAGACGGTAAACTTTCAATGCCATCTGAAAACAGAAGGCCTTTCACAGAGTGCAAGAACTCTGCCATCTCAATCATGTGAAAATATTGTAAACACTTTCCCAGCCCCCATTCAGCTGTCCAAAAAGCAGAGTTAGAAAACACCAAACAAAACAGGAAGGAAAGAAAAGGGTGTGCATTGCGCACTTTGGTTTAATTTATATTTTTTACTCTGAATAGGAATTTTTCTTGGAATTTTCCTTTTTTTTTCTTAATGTTAGTGAACAGGGTTAAGTAGCTATTATGGAGAAAAGGCAGTTAAAAGCCCATTCTATGTTTTATTTAGAGGAGAAAAAAGGGGTCCAGTGCCCAGCAGTTTCTCTCCAGCAGAGCAGCTCTCCTATTTCCTTACAGCCCCTGCAAGAACAGATTTCAAATGTGCTACTTTGAATGGGAATGGAATTTCTCTTTCAGTACTTAGGTTGACCCACCCCCATGAACTTTTTCCAGGAGGGTCTTCTCCCCAAACATTTAAACATCACAAATGCTGTATTACTGATATACCACAACATGTACAGAGTGGGGAGGGGTTCCCATTCACAAAGAAGAATATGTTCAGAAAATACCTGCACGTGTGTACCTATATATGCTTACATGTCTATCAAACACACAATATATGCACAAGTACATGTGTCATTTGCACAAAACTCTTAAACTACTGGTTTGCCTGATGACACCTTTTATGTACATTGTGCTCCTGCACTACACCCTTAACTCTGGACAGTTGTTTTCACAGATGTTTCCAGCACATCACCCAGTTATGTGAAAGTGATGCAGTTCCTTGCTCAGAAAAGGTTGTGTTCATTCTGCTGAAGCCGGGGACTACTTGAAATTTCGCGGCAGCTTTGAACCATGGTAACACATTAGCACCACAGTTCTTCACCATTTGAAGTATGAGGTTTTCATTTAGATTGACAGAGAGGGGCAAAGAAGAACAGCTCTGCTGGTGGGAAATACCCTTAGTTCCTTTTCGTTCAGTTTGGTCCTGGGTCAGTTCTGAGCAGAGCACAGGTAGGTAAGCCTGGATGTGTTCCTGCTCCCTCAAAGGCAAACGCTCTGCTCCTAAGCTAGCAAAGGGGCAGCTGTCATCCCTCACTGCCAGAGGGCTCTGTCACTCCTGTCCTACCCCTTATGAGTGTTGAACAAACAGTGCACACTGATGGAAATGGGTCCCAAACAGGACAGTGAGATCTGACAGCTGTAGGAGCACATCATGTACAGGGGAGGCTCTGTTACCTGATTTCCTTCACTCTCTGCAGATGTAGAGTTTGCATAAGACTTTCTTCCTTAAATAGACTGCTATGACATGTCTTACACACACACCATGAGAGCACAGGCTCATAGGTTAGAGACTTAGGAAAAGTAGTTGCCAATAACTGAAGTAGGGGTTGATAAACTGCCCAACATTCTAAATACTCAAATGCATTCCCTGGGACTGCCTTGCACATGCTATCTCAATACTCCCCTCCTCCCCTCTGCATTTTATAAAAAGAAGCTGCAATAAATTAGAATTTTATGAGACTCCAAATAAAAACCTTCACTAAAACTGAAAACAAGACATGGATGTAGAAGCATATGGAAGGTTTATGTGAGCAAAGGAAAAAAATATTATCCCAAGGCAATAAAAAACCTGTCTGACTCTTTCTTGGTCTTCACAAACCAAGAATTACTAGAGACAGATGAAGAAGTTTTGAATACAGTACTGGTACATCATCCAGCAAAGAGACATTCTAGTTTTTATTTATTCCTCTGATGCAAGGCAGCCAGGTAAGAACTACTCTAAGGCACATTTTCTGAATTTCTTTATAAAATACTTCAAAGTTATATATGGAAATGAGATACCTTCCTGCTTTGATCCTTGGTATAAGGCTAACCAAGCAGAAGTGGCTTCCTGGCCTTTCATACAGTTCTCTTGGGAACTAAACACTGCACCCCCTGAATTCTTGCACTAGCATTTTAAGTATTTTATGGAATAAAGGCAGTTTATTTTTATTATTTTGTTTAATTTATATTTTCATCTTTGTTCCAAACCTCAGAGTGAATTATTCTGGCCACTGTATACACAGTTTTACTCTTAATTGTTTTTTTTTCCCCACTACTTCTCCCATCCTCACTACTCCCTGCTTCCAGAATAGTGTGGGTATGGGATTTTGTTTAGCTAAATGATAGAGTGGCTATTAAGAATTGTTTTGCTTTATTTTTAAATACAATACTCCACATTCCAGACATTTCTACCAAACACAGCGGTTTGAAAATGAGGAATTGTGCAAGCAATGAAATTCAGGTCTGGCTCTAAATTCACAAAAAAACCCTCTAAGAACGTTTAGATTTTTCCTCTCTAAAATGACTGAAACCTGGGGTTAAGTTATAAGGATAGGGTTTAGCATCTTATGTTAGAAGCAAAATTCCTGTAGTACATTTTTTTTCTTTGAAAATAAGTGCAGGTTGTACTCAGTGCCCAAATAAAGCCTCTAATCCTCTAATTTTCATTTATACAGGATACAAATGATACTGACCCATAGCAAACACATTCTATTGGCTGAGATGTATACTGATTTTACTCTCCTGCTAAACTGAGCAGTTGTGAAATGGTTAAAAGTTGTAGCCATTAAATTATCCTTGCTTCTGATACCCAGTTAAAAATTAATTCAAAGTGTGTTCGAGTGTGTGCAAAAGTTGGCAAGGATTGCTCATCATGCCACATCCTTCAGCTGCCAAAGGCAAATAAATTCTGGAAAGAAGGTGAGAAAACAAATTTGAGGACATCCCCATATCAGAGTGGGAGGAGTGTTTGTACAGAACAGACAAGCTTGTGGTCTAGGCAGGTGGTGCTTCTGCAGAGAAACTGGAGAAGCTGCCAGGGCTCTGTGCTCACAAGGTTCACTCCATCTTGGAAACAAGAATGTACCTAAACATCAGAGAAACAAATATCTGAGGGTACTTGGGGTTTTGCCCCTTCCTTTCAATACAATTTTACTTAAACTCAGGAATCCTCTCCTCAGTCCTATGACTTAAGCAAACACCATTGAAATATTCTCTCAAAAGAACACCAAGCACAATTCATTAAGAGCCCTTTGTAAGGTACCTTTGGATGGTACCTTACAGAAGCTTCATATTATTGGGTCTTCTACATTAGAGAGGAGAGGTGATGAGAGAGGACAGACAAAATATTCAGAACTTGAATAGGATTTGCTGACTTCTATTTTATTAGTTTTGAATGTCCTTTTCTTCTATTTAAGCCCAGTCCCTGGTTTCCTGTGTGTGCAGTCCCACTAACTCATTCAAGACATTCTCTTCTGGTATCTGCAGAGATGGCAAAATATCACAATTTTCAGATATTGAACAAGATATGGATACATAATCATTCAAAGATGAGCCTATAAACTCAGCTACTGAATAAAAACAAACTATACACTTTTCTTTATGCCACAGAGGATGAACTTACACAATTCTACAAGAATTGATGTTAGGGATTTGAAAGTAATGACAAAAAGTTTGTTTCCTCTTCATTTATTACAACAGCTGTAGCAAATTCTGACTTTGTTTTCAGACCCCATTCCTAGTAATTATTCTTTTACTCTGATTATTTTGCTACACAAAATACTCATATCTAAACCGGGAAAATCAAGTGGACCTGGGGGATCTATTAAGATCTTGTGGGTGCCAGTCCCAAGCAAAGGCAGGAGCCCCTCTGCAGCTCTCACCTTTCATGATGGTGGCCAAGTGGCCACGAGTCCCTCCTGAGGCTCACAGCTCTGGGTGGGGGACAGGGACCAGCACCCATCCATCTCTGAGAGTGTCCCAAAAGGAGGGGGCCTCAAGCTCTTCTTCCTGGACCAATTCCACAGTTTCCCAAGGCGAATCTTGACTCTGTTCCCTCCCCACAGTTCACGTTGCCTGCTGCCCCAAACATCTCTATTTCCCCCACTCTGTATGAGAGCTGTAAGACAAGCCTAAACACAGCTGTCAAGCTCTAAAATCAGCATCAAAGCTCAGTAAAAGCAAGAGGGGAAAACAATATGCTCTGTTAAACAATACTGCCTCAGATCTCAAAGGGTTATACAAGGAAAGTAATACCCCCTTTGAGTTCTGTATGTGGCAAGCATTACCTAACATCCTCAGTCAGAACCCCACTGTTTATGAGGTGATGAGAAAGGAATACAGCTCCCTCTTGGCAGAAGGACATCTCCACTGCCCTGCAGGAAATTTGCTTGCTATATTTCAGATGTATTGAATCTTCTAGACATTAGAAAAGCAAAACATGCACTGTGCACTCTGGAGCCATCACCTCTCTTGGTCAGTTCATAGGTTTGTCAAGGTCACAGCAAACACTCTTCTATATCATAAGTCTCACCTTTAGGCTGTTTTACTCCTCCCCAGGAACCCAAAAGGATAAAAACAGGTTTAACAAACCAGAAATAGAAATATTTATGTTTGGAAACATTGGTATTTCTAAACATGTCTCATTTCTTCCCTTTCCCACTGATACTGATTCCCAGTCTTTGAGCTATGTGAAGTGGCTTAAAAGTTACTTCTCAGGGAAAAAAACTGTCTGCTAAATCACCCCACACACATAATTAAGGCTTTGTGTTGCACTACAGGTATTACTACTACCACTGTCTATATATAAGATATATTTATGTATTTGTGTGTTACATATTCATGTTGTCCTACACAAGTCAGCCTTCTTTTTTTTAGTTTTATAGACATCCATTTTTATGCTTAGTATGAATCCTTATGATGGTCTAATATGATCATTTAATGTAAACTACTGAATTCACCAGTTTGTTGACACCCTCATCTCAGTATATTCCACTAAACTCCAGTAAAGGTGCAGTGAGTCACCTGAACAGCTTTTATTGACAAAATCCATTTCTCCTCTCAGCTGAGCAGAGAGAGAAGCTTAGAGCTGACATCAGAGACACTCAGTGCCTGCTTTTGAGGAATCTGAGGGGGGCATGGTCCTCTTCACAGACTCCCCAGTGCTTTTCTGGGAAGGATCCTGAGCCACTGTGTTGGCCCAGAGGCGACAGGTTCAGGAAGAAAAAATAAGTATATTGAATGGCACAAGAGATTTTAAACACCCAAATGAACAGGTGAGTTGCTGTTGGTCCTAAAGGGTCTCTGAGTGGACAAATCAGCCTCAGCACTGGCCTGTGCAGCAGGATGGGTGCAGCCATGGGAGGAGTGAGAGAAATTTTAGGGCCCAGGCAGGAAGAATGTTAGGATTTTAGCTGATCTTCAATAGAACAAAAGTGGAGGAATGGGAGGAAAGGGATCACTTTTCTCTTGGTACAAAACAGCTACTGTATGGTGTCACATTTCAAAGTCTACCCTAAATGAGCATCCCAGGCCATCAGCCAAATAAATATATTATTCGTGCATCCCAGAAATACACTTTCACCAAAATGATCCTTTCCATTCATTTCATTTCCTTTTCCAGTTTCTTCACCAGAGATGGGTTGTGAAACTATGAGCTCCCTGGGACTCTTTCCCCGTCTGACATCATACAACAAAGCACCTTATCTCTGCAAAATGCCTGCAGGTCTGCAGAGGAACAAAGAAAACACACACACCACCCTCACCTCCTCCTCCAGTGCTCGGGCAGGCTTCTAGCTCTCAGCCTGGCTTTTGCTGTTATGCCCAGTTGGAGCCCAAGGAAATTCCAATGCATTCCTCTTGCTGAGGCTCCCGTTTATTTAAACAGGTGGAGACCAGGATCTCAGTGCTTCCCAAAGTGTGCTGCAGCTGAACCAGCAGCTACAGGTATCAATTAAGAAAGTGCAAGAGGACAAGAGGAACACAGCAGCTAGAGCTAGAGTGCTAGCAAAGTCAAAAATATTGCTCAGATACTCTATAACTTTCTTAACTCAGAAACCCATTAGCTGGCATTGTTGCATAAACTCAACAATCTTTTCTTTAAGGCTGTCCCACCATTCTATTATCTGTCATTAATTTTCCATATGTTTCCCTCACCACTGCTCTTAGGCTGGGTTCAGTTTACAGGGTTGGATCAGATTTCTTTACAAGCCAGGACATTTGCTGGCTTGCTTACTAGCTTGAGGCCAGTTATGTTTGAGTGAGGCCCAAGCAAAACAAGTGAGACTTGGTGACTTTCCAGTGAGTAGGCACCAAATCTACATGATCCAAGGTTGTTGTTTCATAAAAGTTTTACATTTTTAAAGTAGAAGCTCTTCCATTATTTCGGATTTTTAAAAAAATTTTTGATTTTAGGGGTTTTTTTAACAACTTCTGGCTGATACTTGCTCACATGTTGCAGCATTCCTCTTATAATAAAGCAGAACTTTATGTTCTGTTTTCTTTGCAGTTACCATAAGGCAAAAGTTTCTCAGTTATCTATACTTTCAATCACAGATGGGCAAATGCATCAGTATATTTAGAAAAGAGTAGCTGATGGGAAGAAGATGAATGAAACATTTTGTTTCTAGTCTTTCTACAGGATAATGAAGTCTAGTGTTTGCAACTCTTTCTTTCAAAAACAGTCAGAGTTCATGTGAAACCCTCTAATTCAAATCTGATTTCTAGAAACATTCCTTTCGCTGTCACAATGTAAGTCAATAAAAAAATAATTAAAAGTGAAGTGTCCTTCCATCTAAGCCTTAAAAATAAATTGAAGTACACCCATATAATCACTGATATACTAACTATATCCTGGATTATTTAATTCTTTTTTTTCTCCCTTCTTCTAGATTTATTATTCTCGGCACATCTGAAATGTATTTTAAATGCTTTGGGACAAGGACTATTGTAAACTGCCAAGAATACTTGGGGGCCCTATGGAAGTGCTGAAGTAGAATTCCAAAAGTAATTTGACACTGAAGGACCTCCAGACCTTCAAAAATCCCCAGCTTTATATTCCCCACTGCATAGGCACGGAAACTTACAGTAGCAGAAGAAGAGCACAGTTCAAATGTGAGACAAAATGAAAATGCCAGTATGATATACTGTGTTTCAGGTTGAGTCACACACAGGGTATCCTGCTAATCAGCAGCAGTTTGAAAGCATCCTGAATGCAAAGGGCTTCTTTCAAAAGTACATGTCTTGTCTGTCCCTAGCTGGTGCAAAGACATTCCCCATGGTTTTGCTCCAGAAATTCAAGCATGGTGTTATAGATGTTGTAACAGATGTTATATGACTGCTGCACATAAATGTCACAGTGTCCATATTGTTATTTTTAGCAGCACTTATCCAGGTAGCCAAGCGCAGACCCTGTAAAGCTAAGCATTTACATAAATACAGATAAATATTTAGTTCTGGACACAAGCAATGTTTAGGCCCTACATCACTGAAAACCACAGCTCCTGACCACAGCTCCTGACTTCCATGAGTGTGCTGGCATGCTGGGATCCAGAGGTTTGGGAAGCAGAGAATACAGACATCCCAAACAGAAGGCTGATCAGGAACTGCTCAAGTGAGCCATTAGGAAATGCAGAAGGAATCACAATTAGCTTGAGCCTCTCTGGAATTTGGTCACCTATCTCAAAGCAGGGATTACCATCCTCCTCCACTGCCATCCAGACCTCCTCCACCAAAACAGAAAAGTGGGTTCTGCTGCTGCCAGACTTGCTTTCAGCAATTGAGGTTCAACCAGAGCCCTCCCTCAGACTGCAGGAGTGTTGGGCTCACCTCCCTCCAGGCACCTGAATCTGTATTTTCCCCACCTGTGCTGAAAACTATCCTGCTTTAGGTTATCCTGCTCTAGAGAGTTCCTCCTTTTCCTTCTCTTTTGGCATGCTTAGGAAATGAACCCAACCAAAACTGATCACCATATCAAACCTTTTTTGGTTTATCCTTCACATTTAATATTCTTAGAGGGACACTTTATTAACTCTCTGAGGTTATTTACAAAGTAACAGCAAATACTTCTTTAAATACTATTTTCCTAAATTGCATGTGTTCCCCCACCAAGCAAATTAGGGTTTGATGAAGGAAAAGTTAAAGAATCCAACAAAGAGATGTGAGAGTAACTACCATAGTCAACCCTCCCAGGGACTGGAAGTGTTCTGCACAGCCCAGTAGCTTGTCCCACTGCACCACAGAGTCATCCCTTTTTCTTATGTTTGCTTTATGATTTTTACATGTAGAAATGTACATGTGCTACATGGGGAAGAAGGGAAGGAGACTGGATGAAAAGAACCTCAGTGATGAAAGAGAACAGATCATGTAGGAAAAGTCAAGTTTGCAAGTCCTTGGCTAAAGTTCAGGTTTTTGGTTATTATGCCATGCAATAGGTTGGACTGAGAGAATAAAGGGAGAAAAGTCCACATACTGATCTCACTGAAATCCCTGCAGAGATCAGAACTACTGTAGAACCACCAAAAAACACCATCAACCACTAAATGTGGAGCTGAATGAGAAAAGAGAAAAATAGAGGGGGTAGCTGGGAAAGAACAGTCACAGAAACCAAGAAAGGGCAAGAATTCAAGGAGCTGGTAGGGTGAACAGAGAGAGCAAGTGATAGGTAGAGAAAGATGAGGTTGCAGAATAGACCTGTGACTGGATCAGGAAAATCCCAGTGGGGGATTAACTACACACTAAGGGTTTCTGTGCTTAGGTACAAAAAGCTTTACAAGCCAGATTTTTGGCAAAACCTCATGAGTTCCACACTGGAATAATTAAAATAAAAGCTGCTCACTGAAGTTATTTTTGGTGGGCATGTTTGGATCAGAGAGTGGAGTTGTTGAGCACAGTATAATACATGCCAAAAGCCCTATTATGTGCCTGCCACTGAACCCTGCCATACTTGGAAATGTGTTCAAAAACTGTGGTAGAGAGTCCTTACTGGCTTCACACGTGAGGGACAGGCCAGTGCTCCACATTCAGCCGGAGGTCGTGGAATGGGTCCGGGACATTTCTGCTGGAGCTGGGGCCCTCCTGGGGCTCAGTCTGAGCAGGCAGACATTTGCTCTGCAGCAGACCAAGGGAGTAGTCTAAATGGGCTATTCCTTCTCAGAATGCATACATATGTATATATATTCTAGAGTGACAGGGGCAGAGAAGTTAACGGAAGGTTATATATATTCCATGTGCTGTTACACCATGGGGTGGCCCTCCTGGGGGATGGAAGGGGGTGCTCGTGCCAAACATCCCTTCACAGCTGAAACGGGCTGGCAAACCAGGTGGTAAAGCATTAAGGACCATTAGAAAAATATCACTCCATTCAGGTATAACATTTTTGTTTTCTGGCAGTGCAGTTCCTCAAAGAACCCTGCAGAGAAACTGGGCGCTCTTCTGAGTGCTCCTTCACCAAAGGCTTTTTTCCTTGAAAAACCACATAGTAATAAAGTTCCTGTAACTGGAGACCAACAGGATACAAGACAATTCCTGAGAAAACAGCCGTGAGCCAGAAATGTCAGAGGAGTTCACAGAAAGCACCTTTGGATTAAGGATGTACCTGGCCCAGAACCCAACCATTGTTTGTATGGAAAAGTTGTAGACTTTTAAGCAAATTCAAACTTCTTTAAACCCAACCACCAGGTACAGGGCTTGAAGTGGTTAAAGCAACCTGAAACATTGCAACAAACAACTGCCACTCTCAATCTACCAGGGAGCACAGCCTCCTGAGAACACTAAACCAGGGCACATACCCAATTTCCTAGTGGAACCATACCCACAGTACAGCACTGCTCTTCCCCTGCAGTTGATCCATGAACATTTTCCTCAAGAATGTCTCCTTCCTTCAGCACCCAGCTCCTGATGACTCACAACAGCAAACTGCCCTCCTTTTCTGTGAAGGATTTTTTTTTATCTCAACACAGAACAATGCAGGTTGATGATACTTAGTTTATGAAAATACAGTCTCCAGACAATAGCTTTCCAAATCAGACTTTTACTTAGAGAGAAAAAAAATACTCTGAGAAGGTTCTTAAAAAAGAAAGAACTACATAGATTTTATCTGTTCACTGGGGGGGTGGTGCATGGTAGTGGCTATAATTTACCAAATTCTTATTTAAGCAACTTAGAGTCTCCTAGCATTTGACTCAGCCATGCATGTGTTAACTAGCATGTGTGAGGCCTGAGTTCTTGGGAACTGCTCTATTTCTGTCATCTGAATGCTAAACACTGCATTACGAAAGTCCAAATGGTGGCTTCATTCTCAAAATGATAGCAGAAAGAAAAATATTTGCACTTTTCCCCCTCTAAGGAGAGGATTGGAAGGGAGAAGTTCTCCCAAGACACTCCTTTATTCCCTTGACAGCAAGAGCTGTGCTGCTGATACTGCCTCCAGTCACATGTCACTAATACACCAGCTTCTCCTGTCTGGAGCCCACGCTGCAAATATTGTTTTTCCCAGAAATTGCAATGTTCGTTGGCTTTATTTTGTGAACACCAGACTCCCTCTGCTCCATACCCCAGAAAAATCTCAGGTTACTGCTGTTCAAAGCTCAGAAGCTCAGAAGCTCAACAGCAAAATTGCCAAACCTGGGATTTGTCTGGAGATTGTGAGCCAGAGCCAAAGCCTTCCTGCAGCTGCACCATATAGCTCTGATACAACCTCTGTTGTCATGGAGGTTATTTTGTAGATCAGAAAAAACAATCATCTCAGTAACTTCCACTGATCTTTTTTTCTGTCCAACAACTGAATCTGAGACTTCTGGGGCCAATTACGTCTTCCTAAAAACGCAGTCTGGATTCAGACAAACTGTTTTCTCTGACACTGGTTCTCACTGTTTTTAAAAAGCAGAAAAACATCTATACAAATAAACTCATTGCTCTCTTTCAAAACTTACCTTGAAATACTCCTTTTCTGCAACACTCACCTGACATCTTAACTGCTGGCTTAGGCTGTGCTGATCCATAGTGTTCTGCTGGCACTCCTGCCTCTTGTCTGTGTTCATCTCCTGATTCCTTTTGCATGTTCAGACTGTGAGTCCTTTAGCACAGAGATTGCTTTTACCTTTTTTCTCAGTTTGGACAGGAACTAGCACCATCAGCCTAAGTGCTAAGCTGATATAAAGGAACAACAGGGAAGACAGTTTTCCTTTATGAATGGCTGGTTTCTTCATGACACCTTGAAGTTCATTGTGCACAGATAGGAAGAATATTATTTGTCCAATAGGCACTAAACATCAGTCTGAATTTTAATCTCCAATGTTCAAAATTAGAAATTACTGTGAATCCCTTTAACCTCTTAGTAAAATTTGGGACACCTTTAGAACAAACTCCTTGAAATGCTTTTGACATAGGGTGAGTCAAAAAAAACACTTCCAAATGGAGATTTTCAATTTCTCTCTTTTCAGCTTCTCCTGTCTTGAAAGAAGTATTGATTTTGATTTTGATAGATTCAGGGGCCCCAGACTCTGGGCCAGATTCTGTTCTCCTTGGCAGGTCTGTAAACCCTTAGCAAGGGCACTGACCAAAGCTGAGCCCAGGAGGAGAGAACAGCATTTAACACTTTGTGGGTCTCATGCTTTGCTGTATTCTCCCCTCTCTGCACAGCCTCTTTAAAGCAGAATTCCTGGCCGTGTCTGCTGTCCTGGCACTGTGCACAGCAGGTGCTGCCCTCAGTCCTTGGTCTCCCAAGGGGCTCTCAGCAGGAAGGGCACAGCAGCTCCAGCTCTGGCTGCTCTGATTTGCCAAAGGTGCCAGGGATTGATTCCCTGCTGCCTCACTTGTGCAGGAATATGAGTTACTGTGGCAAAACCTTCCCCTGAGTGGGAGACTCCCAAGCTGGTCTCAGTAGGTTTTCCTTTCTTGCTAGCAGGGCCTGGGTGCAGTTTACACAGGCTGACTGGCTGATGGGCTCCCACACTGAAACCAGCCAGCCAGTTTGCACAAGTCTCTCCTTCTAAAATATGTGCAATTTATTTGAGCTGATAGAGAGGATAAGAATCAACTGTCTGTTTCCCAGTTAATAAAAAACATACAATGAGAGCAGAACTCTGCCAGCATATCTTGTTTACCCAAAAATGTTTGGCATTAAATGTGAAATCGGAAATGAACTCATTATCTGATTATTTTCATTTTGAAGAATTAACTGCTTTGAGGGAAAGGCTTGTCTTAAACAGTCCCCTCATATGATGACTAATTGCAAATACATATCTCTGAAGAACACAGCAAATGCTCATGACTCCCAGGGCAGGATGCAGCACTATCAATTTGGCCAAGAATATTAGGAGTATCCTCTCACGTGGCTTATTTCAAAACAGAAGGAAATGCATTTAAGCTAGCAGCATCATGCCCAAGCAGGTGAGAAGAGTTTCAAAAGAGGCCATGCTCTGGAATTCTTATCCAGGAAATACAGATAAGAAGTGCTTAACAATTACTTGCAGTGGATTTGCCCTTTCCCTGCCAAAAATAAAATTATGTAGCAGTATGGATACTTTATAACTTCTGAGAGGTAAAATTATGTTGAAAACAAATTCTCTCAGTAATACAAATGAGCATACCTCAATAAAAATTGAGAAAATGGAATCAAATACCCATCATGAGCTAATAATACTTTGGGAAAACTTCCCTTTCTAAGACAAAACTCAGGTCACTATGGATTAAGAGAGAACTGAGTTCAAGGCAGTGCATTGGGCTACATCCCCTTGTTGTCTCCTGCTGTTTCTTTGATTCATTCTCATTTGTTTGATCTCAGCATTCAGTGTTTTCTGGTTAGCCCTCTCTGTGGCTGGTTCAACAGCTGCTGCTCCTTCTAGGGTTGCTGAGTGCCTCCTCTGTACTCAAAATCTGTACTTTCTTTTCTTACTGAGGACTGGAGTGAATTTTAGACAGGGTACTGTGGAGCCCTCCACTGTGTGTCAGCACAGTGCAAGTTAAACAAGCATGTGTTCCCCACTGAACATTTAGCTCTTCTTTTCTTATTCCAGCTGAAATATTCCCACCCTCACATGCCCTGTGAACCTATCTGCAGTAACACCATGTGAACATCTTAAACTTCCAATTCTTCTTAGCTACATCTGATTTTTTCTTTTTTTTTTTTCTTTTTCTTTTTTTTTTTTTTTTTCTTTATACTAGCCCAACAATCCAGAGGCAAAACTAGAGGAAAGCAGCAAAAGATGATTCTGGGCTGCCCAGCAAGCCAAGACATTCCTTCACAGGCTTCGTGCAGCCCATGGACTGTGTGCAGTGCTGGCAGGGACAGCCCTGGTGCCTTCTCTTCAGCTCAGCAAGTACAGAAAACAGATATCCAGCAGTCAGACAGTGGAATCACTGCACACTTGGTTCCTAAACCCTGGATAGGATCTCTTGACAGAGCAGATCCAGGTAGGAATGAGAAGTTTCCCTGTCTGGGCCACAAAAATGCTGCCAGTCCCATTTGTGATTCTTTCTTAGTCTATTTTCTTCATTAGTTGAAGTGGAAAGGGAGAAACTGACTCTCCAGAGCACACTCCTTTAAACTTCTAAAAGAATTTTAAAGGACAAATCCCATCAACTGCAATACTCACTCTTTGTGATCTCATGACATAGGAAAATGCACAAATATAGGAAGAATTCTAAAGGAGAAAGAATGGGTCATTGCAGATATGGAGACTATAAAACAACATTATGGAAAAGAAATTAACTCTGGAAACATTACATTCCCACCAGCAAAGAGGCACATTCCCAGCCTAATGCTGAAATGACAATTTTCATGTACTTGTGTCCCTTCTTCAGGCAGCAGTGTGCGCTCCAGGGCCTGCCTCCTTCTCTCCAGCTGGTCTAAGGCAGAAAAGGGTCACCACTGCTGTTATCTTTCAGTTCCTGGAGGCTCCCTGCTCTGGCAAAATGCCACATTTCCTGAGCAACTCTGTCTTGCCCTAGAAGCTGAAATATTCCCTAGCTGAACTGTTAAACTTTCATTTCCTACCTGATGTTGTATCAGCATGAGCAGCACTTTAAAGCCTGTTTTGGTGTTTGCTCTTTTTTTCTTTAAATCTCTGAAAGATCCTGCTTTGGATTGAAAACTAGAAATGACCATGCACATGTTGAATTCTTTGGTATAGGAAATGTAAGCTTTTGAAAAAACAAAGAATTTGAGATTTTCTTTCCATTAAACTGTAGAAGGTAATTAACAGGAAAATGTAAACAGCTAACAAATGTGAATGCAACAGAAAAGACTGTGTGACTCTCTTATTCCAAATGAAATGGCAAAGAGGAGGAGTAATAACTATCTAAAAGGAATTTGTCACATGTCATTGGCACTTATCTTTCACATCTTGTTCTTTCACAACCTATTAGATGCTGGAAGAGAAGCTGCCTTCTTCAACTTCCTGCAGTAATTCAAACCAAACCATGTCACTCAGAGCTGTATTTTTATCTCCTTAAACACTGAAGTTTTCACTGCTTTGGGTGTTTGGGAGAGAGTTTAATTGTTCTTAGAATGACTTCTAAAACAATTTCTAAAAGTTGAAAGTCATATCTTCTCCCCACATTACCAAACACACAACAGTGCTGGTTTCCTTCACTCTCGATGTTGCTGTTTCTGACACCTCTCATCACCTCTAACAGTCTAAGGACTTATCTCATTAAAGACATGCAATCAGAATATAATGACAATCACCTCATCTCCATCACCACTGCTGGATAGAAAAGCAGCCTGTTGATCAATATTCATACACAGAGAAGAGCAAACATGCCCTAAAATTTTCCTGGACACAGAATCACCAGGTTGGAAGAGACCTCCAGGATCACCAAACCCAACCCATGCCCTAACACCTCAACCAGACCATGGCCCTCCCTTCACCCATTGAGAGCGTGCAGCTGAAGACCCAGCGTGGCTTTGGTTGGGGCTGATCAGAGGCCCTTGGTAACTCCAATGCTCAGCTGATTTATTTCTAGCACACTGTACTGTGTCACGTAGGCACATGCACTGTGAGACCATTTCCTTCCCCTGCCTAGCCCTGGAGCTGAATGGGTGGGGATGTAAACAGCAGGTGGGAAGAGGCTGTGGTCTCCCTGAGGAGTAACTGCTTGATTGGCCCTGCAGCAGCTGCCACAGAAGACACTCAGATTCACAGCCAGCCTTGGGGAAGTGGGGACTCACTCACTGATGGTTTAGCTATAAAGAACAAACTTAGTTGGAAATGTTGAATGACTCAAACCCAAACTGGTCTGTCTACGGTAGGGGTGTTTTTTCATCTGTAAGTTTTGTACATCTCTGCAGGGCCTTTGGCTTGTCCTAAGTGGAAATGCCAACAATATATTCTGTTTCATACAAGCTGGAGTCATTGAAAAAAGTTGCCTTTCTGTGCTCCTTCATTGTTAAAAGTTTGGAAATACAATGTTCCTCTGTGAAAGCATTTTCCCTCTTACCAAAAAGCTGGGTCATCAGAAACACAGACACCTATATAACAAAATAAAAAAACCCATTGAAGGCAGTAGGAATCCAGCTTTTAGCACCAAAGAGCTTTGACTTTGGTGTTTAGGGCTGCATCCCAACCTCATTTTCACAGTGTTCTCCCTTCTTTTACAAGTCACAAGAGGCATGGTGCACACACATCTCCAGGTGGATGCCTGCTCAGTAACAACTGGAACTGCTGGCATCACAGCCTGAACAATACAGCAGAACTAGCAGGTCAATAAGTTGCACATCTACTGCTGCTCCTGTCTGTTTTCAAGGAGTTATGAAGAGGAGGGATAGGAATAGTCAGTCCTCTCTAAGGACTTACTAAGTTAAAGGCTGATCTATTTGTTGCTCAACAGTGTTGTTTTTCATGAAGCTTTGCTCTCAAATATTTGATTTTGCTTTCCTGATAAAAATATGGTCAAGGGAATTGTCTGCTAGCACCTGGCATGGTCAGTGGACAGATTCTAAATATCCTAGAGTGGTTTTGTTTGTCAAATTTTTGGGCTGGGAGAATTGTGTGAATCAGCTTTTCCATCAATATAATTTGCCACATCTTCTGGAACTACTCAGTGAGTGTGGGTACATGGGTTGATTTCCACACTGCTGCTATTGTTTTTCAGGTTTTCTCTGATTCTTTACTCGTAACCAAATGCCACATGCCTAGAGAACAGGGAGAAGACATTGAACCAAAGATCAGGCACACAAGCCATCTCTCACCAGATTTTTCAGATTTTTTCTGCTGATATTTTCTCTGTCAAGTTGCATGCTCAAATGTGCCATTGGGGTTTTTTGCACATAGGGTATCCTTTGGTCTTAGTTAACCAGCTCCTTAGGGAGCCAGTTTTATTCAAAATACAAAGCAGATACTACTATGTCAGCCAAATGTATTGTCTCAGAGAAGTAGCAAATAAATAGGTCCCATTTGTCTTCAGGTTAATTTGGAAGATGAGGATATGAAGCAGAAAACACATCAAGTCCTATTGCAGGCTCTTGGGAAAGTTATGTTAAATTAACCCAACTCCATCTGCAGCTCTGGAACTTGAGAGCAGCAGCAGAAATGGCCAAGTAGCTTCCAGCTGAGTAAGCACACATTTTATATAACAGCCTGTTTTAATAAAGCATTGTTCTCTCTTATATTGAGGGTCCTAGGGCTGTGATCAGCACAAAATAAAAAAAGCCTGTGGAACATTTAAGACTCAAGAAGAATAATTATATTTATTGCTGTCAGAATTTACTAACAATGTTTGCAAAAGCACTCAAAATGGAAATCTGCCTGTCTCATGCTGAAACATCACTAATGAAGCAAAATGCCAAACAACTTTTCAGTCTGACTAGGATGTCTGCTCATTCTACCTCCTAGCCCATATCTGAGGATAGCATTAAATAATGAATGAGCTGAATTTTAGTCTGCTGCTAAGGTGCAAGATTAAGGACATATGAAAAAGATTTAAGTATTATTAATAGAAAAGACCATACACATAATTTCCTTTGTATTTCCTCAAGAAATATAAATGAAAAGTTTAGAAACAACTTCAAAAATCTTCTGGAAATATCCACATGCAAGGAGGATTGAAAGCATATGAGATGTGGGCATTGCCATAAGTCAAGGGCACTTCTGAACACATGTAATTCTCATTAGCCTGGATGAGATGGAGTGCATCAGAGGTGTTCACAAAGCAAGTCCTATCAGTGGCATTTGTGTTGCACAGATGACACCTGTCATAGACAGTGCAGTTTTGTGAAAGGCTTGTTTTCTGAACCTTTAGTATGAAATGACCAAATGACAACAGGTTCCAGCCTAGGTGGCTCTGGTGACTCAGACACATTTGCAACATTGGCCTAATCTGTACATCACACGGTCATTTTTCCATCCTACACATCCTTGTGCTACAGGACAGAAGAGGATGATACCCTCAGCTCCTTCCAGTCCCATCCAGTCTGAATTTAGAGCCACAGCAGAACAATCTGCTTGGTTCCTTGATTCCAAGAGACACCATCTTCTCTTTCAGTCTGTACTTTTTTAAATAGCAAGAGGTTTTCCCCGTGGTTTGCACGGATTTTTGGACATTTGTAATTCTTATCATCTTTGAGCCTCTCGGCCCCTTTTTTTGCCCCAGGTGAACTCCTGCAATGAGTGTTGTGCAAGAAGCCAGGCTGCTGCAGGGGTTCCTGCCAGGCAGGCGCTGCCTTTGGCAGTCTCAGAATGAATGCTCCTTCTTCAGGGCTGCCTCAAAGCTCCCGGGGCAGCAGGAAAATGAACAACCAGTGCTTCTGCTGCAGGGCAGATGCAACACTAGAACTGCCTGGAGAGTGCCTTGCAGCCACCCCAGCCCAACCTGGGGCCTCCCATCAGATTCTATGAACAGAAGAGGGTTGGGTCTGGCTGATAATTTGGGAAAAAGATGAGAAGGGAAACCCCCAGCACAGCAGGAACTGATGTTAGTGAAACAATAGCTGGAACTCTGACTCATTGCTGAAGCAATGTCCAAACATGAGCATCAGAGGACATGCTGTACTGCAGAAAGAGCCAGCTTCTGCATGAGCGGCACACCAGGAGACCTAAAAAATTCTTAATTTTGAAAAAGTTAAAAATCCCTCTACACATTTTTCAAGAGTGAGATCATTATTCCCCAGGTGGTTTTAGGTTTGGTAAATACATTTTGCCAGACTCCAGCAATTTTAACTGTATTTTAGCCTGTTCTTTGCATTTCTGTTTTCTGCAGTGGTAGAACACTGCACCATAAGTAGTATTAACAAGTCTCTGTATTCATTTACCATATAGTAAATGAGTGCTTTAAAAGTATTTCCTGACTTAAGCTATATGATCATGCAGAAACTTTGAAAAGTCTGCTGAGTTCAAGAGCTCTTGGATTTGTTGAAATGCCATAAAGGAATGCTCTGTTCAGGGCAGGCAGACAATCTGATTATGTGCATAGTATGATCACAAAGCCAGGAGGAAAACAGAAAAATCTGAGCTCACCTGCCTGCCTGAGGCAAATCTTTTTGTTTCTTAATCCAGCCCTTGCCCTCACTACCTGAATGAAATCGTAGTTGGAGAAAGCTCGTCCTTCAGGTCAGAGGTGCAATCACAAGACTGCCTTTTCTCTCTTGCCATGGTTTTGCATTTCAGGAGTTGATGAAATAATTCCTGCATAAGGTAAACAGGACTCAGTTCAGCTGAATAGAACAGATTTACCCAAGATTTGAAGTGAACACTAAGAAATGCAAAGCAGTTTAGGCAACAAGCTCAGTTTCAGAGGAAGAGAGTCACTGCAGATTCTTAAGAATGAAAACACCAGCTGAGTCAAACTATTTCAAAGCCAGCATATTTTATATATGATCATCTTAATAAATGGAAAAATGTGCAAATCTGCTCCTTCTAGAGTACTATAAAATGGCATTACATAGGAGATTGATTTCCAGAGCTCCCAGGAGTATGCACTCTTTTCCTGATGCACATGTCTAAGCACCATTAACACAGTTACCAGGGGGACAATATACAAGTCAGTATAAAGTACATGATCAGAATCTTCTGAATTACAACTCCCTGATTAGTATCCCTTTGTCAATTATCCCATTCAGGATGTCAAATATTTCATGAGGATTAAATTTCAAAATACACAGTCTCTCTGATGTATAAAATCCCAAAAGGCTGCTCCAACATATATCAATGTTATTGCATCACATAGAGCAGGTGAAAGATTAAACAGTTTGCCACATAGATCTACAATTTTAACACGCTTTTGATACCATTTAATTTGGCTCTGCAGTTACATCCATATACTTTTACTTGTGGGGATGCACATTGTGCCAAACAGGAGAAAATAAAGGATTCAGGTTTTCAGTCAACATTTTCTTTTCCAAAATAGTGCCAGTATTGTAATTCAATACCCAAATTGAACCTCTCTGACCCCTCAATCCAAAAAGAAAGGGCAGAGGAGAGAAGGAGAGGAAGAAGAAAAGGGCTCTACAATGCCAGCATCTGAGAAATCTTTGCTTTGCTGCATTCTCTTGGCTGCCAGGGAAGTGTGCAGCTGGGATGTGAACACATCCAGTGAGAGGCATTTAGGCTTTCAGATTAAATCAAACTTCCTCTAAGAAATCTGGTAACACATTAATATTCAAGTTTTAAAACAAACTTGGCCTCCATCTATTAGAGGAAGTAGATCTCCAGGTAAGCAAAATAACACTGGGCTGATTCTACAGGGCAGAGGAATGCACCTGAATTAAAATCTCTCTGCAGTCCCCAAACTGAAGTGTTTCCAGAATGAAGATGAACTGTTGAATTAAGACCTGAAATATTTTACACCAAGGACGTTCTAATGCCTCAAAATTTGAAATTTTTTAAAGTTTGATGTTTGGTTTAGCTTGTTAGCTTTTCCCTGTCACTTTTCCACATATGTCTCAATCAAAAAGTGGTTACATAAAAATACTCTGGTGAGCAAATTTACTGACTGAAACCAGAACAAAGAATCTTAATTGACTATTCAAGCAAATGCATGGAAAGCAACTTTTGAGGTTATGATTGTAAATATTGTGTCAGAAACTCAGCCCTGACAATGACAGTCATCTATTTGAGACAGAAGCAAGTACCAGCAAGCCTAATCTGTTCATTGTCATTAGAGAACACAATAGACTACTCTTGGACAAGCAGCAACCCAAATATTATTTCCAGAAATAATTAAGAAAATCATTTAAAATATCAAAGGAAAGAGAATCATGTTTGGCTACGAAGAGGCAGAATATAGCAAATAATTTGTCTATGATGAAGAAATATCCAGTCCCAGTCAAGGGTTTCTTTTACTCCATTTGTGCTGTAATAGCATACTAAAAATATGCTAAGAGATTAGAATGAGCCAAATGTTGTGAAAATTTAATGTTCTAAACTATAATGTCTTTTAAGATCTCAGGCCAGACTTTAGAAGAGGAGAAATTAAAATAAATAAATAAATAAATACATTTAACCAGAATGCCTCGAAATGCCTAGAAGAGCTTTACACATCCATGAGCTACGTTTTACCATGCAATTTCAAGGATGTTCCAAAGTGCTGAGGTAAAGCTCCTGCCCTCAATGCTCTCTGTGAGCAGGCAGTCCCTTCATGCCAGCCCTGTGGGAGCTGTGAGCCACTGGAGACAAGCACTGTTATTAGACACAGGCAGAGCAGAAAGTGCAGTGTGGCTCCTCCCTGTGCTCTCATCTCAGAGCAGACCCTCAACACAATTCCAATGCAAATAATACCAACAACCCTTGGCAACAAAGTATTTTCCCATTAAAATGGATCCCTTTTCCAAATCACATTTTTGTTACATTTTCTATTTCATACCAACTCTGTTAATAAAGACAGACATCATTTCCACCCAGCATTATCCCAAATTCACCAGTTCAGCAGTGTGTAATATGCTTTCATAAGCCGGGGTCAACCTAATTTCCTCCTCCTAGTGCTCTCTCCCCACAATTTCTCCACGTGTTTCAGCTTTACTTTGAAGTGACTTCCTTGCCTGGCATGCTAAAATCCAGAAACAGAGTGCCTATCATCATGACTGCAGTTCATGCCCCGACTAGTCAGAGCAGAAGGAGAATTAGACTATAATCTCCTAAACAATGTAGAATCTGTAAATCAAAACCAACCAGCTCTTTTTGGCATGCAGATCAATGAACTCATGTGGGGGTATGAAAATCCAAGAAACTCTTCTAAGGTAAAGTCAGCCTTAGTGTATGAATTTGTTCAGCTTGAATTTTTTTTTTCTCCTCTGCCCCCTGATGCCCTCAAAAGAAGTGTTCAGAAAACAGTTTTTATTGCATCCTGGAAAACAGCAGCTTCTGCTGGATCAGAGGACAAAACAGGCACACACAAGTTTTGAATACAAGCTGTACAGAGATTCAAAACAACCTACCTTGAGTGCTACCCCACCTAGTCTTGATGGTAAGGATGTTTGCATTTCTTTGCTCTAAATATAAAAACAAACAACAGTGGCTGTTCCAATCAAAGGAGTATTAACGTGTTGCCAAGAAAATTTACAATGCATTAAAACATTTATACAAACCCTAGAGTTATTTCACTGAAGAAACACAAACTACCATAGCCATGTATAAAAAATATTTGGATAGAGTCAGAGGAATGGGCTTGGGCCTGATAGAGTAACATACAGTTTTCTGTCATGGAATAATAATTTCCACAACACAGTGCATGATGGGTTTCTACTTGCAGAAGTGAAGCCCTATCATGCTGACTGATATGTCATCATGCACAGAACTTAACTGGGATAGCCCAAGTCCCACTGACATTTTACAATGTAAGTTACTTAAAACCTCACAGGTGTACAGGGAGCTCACTTCCAGTAGCACAAGGGAGCCTAAAGATAATCTTTCAAATAAATGTCCATAAAGACCAAATTTTTCCTTATCCCTCCTAGTGAAAGGTGTTGAATCAAAGGCTTATGGAAAAGAGACTTAAAGTAAAAATGCTTCTCTGTAGTCTTCTTTGGTTTCTCAGCTTTGATGTCTGCCAGGTTCCTCAGAGTTTCTGGGTTTTTCCCGAATGGCTTCAATGCTCTGGGAAGGGAGAAGGTGACAGAGGCCGATCTGCTGACCACATGCACCCAATATATGCCTCCTAAGTCTTCCTCTTAGTGACATTTCCAAAATGGAAAATTAACAACTACCATAAACAAAAAAATCTGTAATCCTAACTCCTCTTTCCACTCAATTTTTCATGCCAATGTGGACCAGTGTGGAAAGAGAGGGCCTCCAGAGTATCAGCTTCAGTAGATGGGGACACACAGGATAGCGTGAAACAGTTGGAAGGCCAGGTTTAAACATGTAACCTGAAACACTGGAAACCAGAACTCACAGCGGGTCTTAGCAACAAATCAACAATATAGGCAGTGCATGACATGTGATCACCAAAGCAGAGGCAAGGTTGCTTAAATATAGCCTCTGTAGGTATTAGAATATTTCTGAGAAGTACACATCAAGTGCGAGACAGATGCTACTAATAAGCAGAGCTTTAGACATTTATTTTCGTATTTAAATATCCAGCTATATTTATCTGAAAGACTTAACCATACCATTCTTGACAGAAAGGTATGCAAGTTACTTACTGCTGTCTAGACAAAAAGATTTAAAACTGGAAAAGATAAAACCTTTGTAAAGGAACATGGAAAAGCGCTTTAAGAATCCATGAGAAGGGCAGTATCTCTTCACTTGAATCCCCAGAGCTCTGGTTTTAAGAGCTTTCTGTGTTGGGGAATTCAGTATATTCACTATTTCATAAACAGTTTCCTAATGCTTGTTCTTTAAACTAAATTGTTTGGGTTTAGGGGCAGAGGTTAGTAAGTTATAAAAACTCTAGAAAGCTGGGAAAATCAATCTATCTTACAGGCAGGAGTGTTGTCTGATGATCATCTGACACTTCTGAAGTTGTGGCCACAGTGTGGTGAACCACTTCAAACTAGGATATAAAGATATGAATCATCTACAGTGAGCAAGCTGTCCCACTTCCAAATTTCCTGAAAAAAAAAAATTCCAGACTACCTGGACACTCACCCTAAGTGTTTGGACAGCTTTAAATGATCCTGTGATCTCAGTGAAGAAAATGTTCTTGAAATGAGTTACGTGTTTCACCTCTATTTATAGCATAACCATAAACCAGACCTGCTAAACAGAGGTTTCCCAATCTCTGCTACACATATTTGGTATCATGTGGTACATAAAGCTGGAAGGAAGTAGCATACAAAAGGGTTACCACAGACTTCAAGGAGCAGAAAGGTATGAAGAATTTCACAAGCTTCCCTAAATATTCAGAAACCAATATTTTTTTTGGATAGTGCAAATACTTCTCCACCACTGCACCCTTTAAGCATTTAATCACCAGCCTAAACAAACAGACTGAGAGAAGTGTTCAACACTTCTGAACATCCAGTCCCTATCAAGAGAGAGAGCTCTGGACAGACACAGGAATGAAATGGGCACAGCTGGTTCCTTGATCCCCCCATCGGCATTGCACAGAAGGAATTCCCAAAGACAAAGCCCAGGTGATGAAAAGTCACTGTGCTGGCTTTCTACATCTCACATCTCCCCTTCTGCAGGGAGCAGTGCTGGAGTTCAGTGGTGGGCTCAGAGCACAGCAGAACACAGAGCTCCCTGTGGGCCACGAGAGCTGCAGGGCACACACAGGAGGGGACAGAAAGGAGCTGATTCAATCATCTCTCTTCTCCAGAAACTCTCCATGGGCAGCTGACCTTGCTGAATATTCACCCTTATTCCCTGAGTAGCTCAAATCACTTCAGAAGCTACAATTTATGCTATTGTACTCGTACTAACTTAAAATAGTGATCTTAAAATACTTCCTAGTATAAGTCAATATAAGTTTAACAAAATTCACATAGCCTGAATGCTAAGCAATAATTTCACAAAATTGAGTTCTTGCACACAAGTACTGCTCTCACTGGCCAGGAATTTTTCCTGTGATTCACTAAATCTCTACATGGAACTACGTGCAATTTGAGATAAGCAAAGGTGAAAAACTTATTCTTGTCTTGATATAAAATCATAAAAGTTGAGCTAGAAAGTACTTTAAAAAGTCTTTTTTTTTTTTTTTTTTTTTTTTTTTTTTTTTTTTTTTTGTCCTCAAGGCAGAATCAATCTTTGTGTCACTTGTTACAAATGTACATTCTCAAGGATTGTGACTTCATCACCTCTCCAGGCTTGGTTATGTTTATGTTTACAGAGGTTTTCCTAATAATTATTCTGACTCTCCCCTGGTGTAATTTCACTTGTTCTTTCTTATTATGTCTGCCATGAACAAAAAGAACATATTACTCCTTTCCTCTTTACAGCAGTATGGTTCTTTTACATCTTAATTATTGACCTGACCCTTCCATCTTCTTTTTTGAGTGCTTAATAACTACAATTTTTCAAGTTCTCCTTGGCTACAGTGCTCCAGAGTCCTTACCAGTATAAATTCTTAGAAGATTACTTTTTCAGGCTGCATTCTGGTTTTCATATACATACTAGCTGGTCACTTAGCTTTTTAATAATTCATCAACTCATGTTTAATTTGATTCACATTCCCAGATCTTTTCCAGGGAACTGCTGTCTATTGTATTACCCCATCCTGTATCTGTGCAGATTATTTCTGCCTAACACTTTCCATTTGTTCCTATTGAAGTTAATCCTATTTTTTTCAGATGATGTCTCCAATTTGTTAAAATCATTTGGGATTCTAATTCTGCTTTCCACATGTTCAGAACCACCCCCATCTCCTGTCATATGCAAATTTACTGCATGGAATATTATTCCTTTATTCAGATAATTCATGAGAATATTTAACAATATTTCATTGAGAACAATCCCCTGTAGAACGTCCCCAGTATATTTCAATTAAACAATATTATCAGGTCACTGTTATCTAGTTTCACTTTTAATCCAGCTTTGCATTTACTCACGAGATTTCATTTCCTTAGCTTCCTGGTGAGAGAATAATTTGAAAGAGTCCCAGAAATTTAAGTAACATAGGAGCTGGAGTCTTAGTCTTTCCTTTGGACCTTTTACCTCATCAGAGCAGGAAGTTAGTTTACTTTGTCAGAATTTAACAAGTTATTCGATAGTGCCCCTGTCCATGTTGTGTTGTATTTTCTTAGGAATGTTTAGAACATTTTGAATTTTTTTCAGAGGGATTTTGGTGATTTTCTCCTTGACTATGAACCAACAATCAAATATTGGCATGAAATATCATTCAAATTAATTTTATGCAAAAAATCAAAAGCACTTTTGAATTCCTTGTCAGCAAAACATACCCTTCAGATATTCACAATTATGGGGGCAGCATCTGCAAGAGCTTTTGAGTAGGCATAGAACCATGCATCTCATATAAATGCTGCATCCCATTGATCAGCACAGTAGAAACATCCCTGAGTGCTGATTTATGTCTCAATGCCTCAATGTGGGATAAAGGCCCCCACGAAGTGCATGGATACCATGTGCTAGGGAATCAGTTATGCTCACTCGGCTCACACTCAAAGCACTTATGTCATATTGTTGACTCTTCAGCCACCTGCTCGTGACAAGCAGGTCTGGCACACAGCCTTTGGAGCATACTTGATTTGCTCCAGTCATGCCCTGTTCTGACTATAAAATAAATTGTCATCATTTTCATATTAATATCTTCTGAATAACCAGCCCTCTCTGTACTTATGCATAAACGAGATGGAAAAGGTGCAGAGGACACATGGTTTCTTGGGAGGAGTGAGTTTTGTGCATCGGTCAGATGGTACAGGGCATCTAAATACACATCTGTCAAGGGAAAATTGAGTTAAAAATGAAGTGGCACAACATCCCTGATCAGATTTACTGCTAAGAGAGATGATGTACTTTTCATCTGATGACAAGTCGTGTGGAATACCAAGAGGCATTCAGATGTAAGAATCTGACAGAATTACTCTTGAAAATAAAGAGATTGAATTATTAGATTTTATGCAAAATAAAATATAAATGCACAATATACATAAACAACTCCTGCTTCAACTCTACACATAACAATTAAAATCCTCACTAATATATATATATATATATATATATATATAAACCTTACTAATATAGTAACAATGGTTACTATAACAATTCTATGTCTGGGAGGGGGGAGTTCTGCATTAAAAGGAGGGGAAAAAATATAAAAATAAATTCTTTAAATGAGTCACATGAGAATATAAATCAAATTGTAGGTCAGTATTTACAGGATCTATTGTATTTGGTCAAGATTATTACTGAAGTTTTCCATTTGCAGATGATTTTTTGCAAACTGTGTTGCTAGAAGAGCATCTTCACTTTTGAAACAATGTTTAAAAACAGTTGGAAAATATAATTTCACAAGTTGTTTAGGGAAAGAGTTTCTTTTGAGTAATCTAATTTAAAATTGAGATATTCCAGAGTTATAACAAATAGCTCAAGTGACAAAAAAATATTTGGTTTCAAACATAATGCATGAGGCCCTTATTGGCCATTCACTTCTGGTGCCATTTATGATGTCTCTGCAAAGAATTAGATATTTATGGTGTTCTCTACTTGCAAATTTATCCAGAGTTTCAACTGCTAGATTTCTATCACCCAATAATCTCATTCATTCAGGATTAAAAATACTTCCTTTAAAAGTATAACATATTCTTTATGAACTTGCAGTAACAGGGGAAAATAAAAAAAAAACCCAGAAGAGTAATTGTACTTGAGACTGGAATTGGAACCAAACACATTCATCTGCAGGACTGCTTTGTTGAACATGTATGAATTTCGAAATTCAATAAATATGGACCTGGAGACAGAAACATCTCAAACCACAATTCAAAACTACTGAAGTCTTTAAGAAATATCCATGTCAGACATGGCCTACAGGATTATCAGTTGCTTCATTCAAGACCAGGAGGAGCTGTCCTGTCAGGAGCAGTGACAGCACAAAAGGAAAATAATCTCAGTACAATTACCAGTCCTGGGGATTAAAGACAAATATCTTTCCATGTAGCTATGATTAATCAATATTAATACAGCTAGTATTCCAGCCTTGGTTAATAAAATCTAGCAACCAGCAAAACTAGAAAATTGTAACAAGATCATTTATTACTATCCCTTCCCTCTTTTTTACCCTATTATTGTCTACCTGTAAAAGGTTAAGATGCAGTGATCTGTGTGAACTTCTTGAAGATGACATCCTACTGAACAATAAATGGAAAAGAACTGACAGATAAAAAAAATCACATACATGCTTCTTAGTAGCTGTCTAGAGCTACAGTGGAACAGGGCAACTGCATTTTTCCCTCCCGTCCACGCCCCAAAGACAAACCAAGCCTTAAGGCAATTTCCTGAAATGGCACTTTTGGCTAATGGGAAAGCATATTATAGGATGCAGAGAGAAGCTATAAATGGTAACAAGGCTAAATTCCTCAGCTCTGGACCCCCATAACCTGTTGCTAATCTAGACAACTGAGGAAATGGTGGTATGATCATAATTACTTTTCTGTTCCCCCAAAGGAAGTGCTGCATGGTATACTTTAAATAGAAGGAAAGAATATTGTCTTTTTAGTATTTTTATCATGCATTGTTAAGCCACTGCATTCCTGGGGTGCATCCCACAGTGATGAAGCCAAGGGCACTGTCTGTCTGATCAATCTTAAGTGGGCAGCAATCTACAGTACATGGGACTGATGAAATTCATTTCAGAGGAGGTACCACTGGTTCCTGCTCTATTCCAAATACTTGCAACAAGAAAAAAAAAAGACCTCTCAGAAAAATATCAGAACTGCAAAAAATTTTCCAAGAGACTGGCTTTCCATTGATTTCAGCAGGCAATGGGAAATGATCTAGGTGATGTTATTAAACAGCAAAATTTCACTTATGTGTACTTCTGGGGAAAAATCCCTCATCAACAGCTGAAAATCCCAGAGGTTCACCAAGACCAGAAAAGGAAGACTCACTTAAAATAGATTTAGAAAGGACTTCTGGTCATGATACATGCTGTGTGAAAAGACATTGAAACTCACTGCTTGCAGACCCCTCGTGTTGCTTGTTCTCTCAACGTGATTTGAAAAAAATAACATGTATTTTTAGTGTACTTCTACTGAAAGCTTTCAGCCACACAAAATTCTAATCATCCTTCTTTTAAAATGAAATAAAGTATTAAATATATAGACAAAGGGACTGTTAATGTAGGTCAGAATAGGCCTGCATTAACTAGGATGCAGATTCCAAATACGACCAGCAGTCGACCAGAGATGCACTAAACTCAAGTCTTGTGTGGTTTATAATTATGTTTGTCCACTATAGAAAGTGTTCATGCTGTGAGAAGGTCACACAAGGCTTGAGCAGCACCAAGTCACAGTGCCACAAGGAGGCTGCTGTGCTTTGGTTCTGCCTTGAGCTGCTCAAATCTGCCTGCAGTGAGTGCCTGGCAGGGTGGAGAAGCTTTACTTCAGGGAGCAGGGGAAGATTTTATTACTGCAGTGCATATGTGGTTTGTGAGCACAAATGTCTTTGCCCACTTTTCTATGAAGACACCTGCAAACAGTGAGGTGAAAACAATACCAGGATCCTCAGGTGATGAAGGGCACAGATGCCTGCTCTCCACTGATCTGCCTTCTAGCAGGGTGACCCAAGTCCTCTCCAAGATGAGTCTTGAGCCATGTCTAGAACCTTTTCTTCATTTTGGAAGATCATCCCTTACCCTTAGCCAAACTTCTACAAGCATCTTTGATTCAGAGGGTGAACTGCAAGTCCTGGAAGATCAGTTACTCTTAAGATTTGAGTAGCTTGTTTCTTCCTGTGAATCAAAATACTGGGAAGTAGTTCATTCCTCTTTTTGCTCCTGTAAATTTGCTTCTTCCCATGGAGACAGATGAGGTGGCTGCAGACAGAATTAGACAGTCAAATGTTTTGAATGTGATTTGTGCAGCCAGCTCTGCTCTCAGGAATCCAGGGCAGCTAATCTTGAGAGGAAAATGAGCACATCCTTCAGAATCAAATACCTGTCACGAGTTGTGCAGTTTAAGCTATCTGCCTTTAGTTCCAGCCTTAATAAACTAATCTAGAAAACAGCTTGCTTTCCCAAACTTGCTGCTTCTCTCAGTCTTTTTGGTTGAACAGCTGTAGCACATAGTGAGGACATAATTGTGGATTCATCATGGATTTAGGAGATGGGAATTCCTAAAACCAAAATTTTATTCATGGTAATTGACGCTTTATGTATTTTTCTACGAAGTATTGTCTCAATATGTTTTACAGTTTTACAAATACCACATACACTATTAAAAATAACACAGAGAGGCTGTGCTTAAGAGGTTGCCTGCAGGTAGCTATCATGGGATAGCCAATAGACACGTTATTGAAGCAATTCCTTTTTGCACATTTATGTCAGAACAAGAACCATTAGAATATTTAGATTCTTTTGTTGGCTAAAAACCTCTGAGGTATCCAGCTCCCCAGTTGCTGGCCTTTAGTGAAGACGAGTTACTGTCTTCTAAAATTTTTATGGTCTACAAGCTGTCTCTCAGGACAAACAGTTCCTTTTGCAGCTCAGAATCAAAACCTGTTGCACTAAATTTTACTTGCTGTTGCCATGCCAACATGCTCTCTTTGCTCACACTTCATTTTGCACTCTGAATGGCATGCCTAATAAAAAATCAAACTTTCCATTTTAGCCATCTCAAATGTACATCTGGACTCCATCCCAGACTGTAGGTTCCTTTAGGAAATATTCTAACTCCAGTTAAAAATACAGTTCTTAACTATTTAAAGGTGGCTAGGCATAATCTCACAGCAGGACTGAATTTTAACACAAAACACTTTGATAGGAAACTAATATTTATATTTGCTGTCATTGCGGAGTTTGGTAAATCACTAGGGCAGAACATGAAGTTGTTTTCCATCATGAATGTTGCCTATAAAAACTTTAGGCAAATTGTGGGGGAAATAAAAGAAAGAATCCTGCATCTAGCAAAGAATCTAAAGAAAAAGATGAGCTATGCAGAGAGCAGGGGTGCACTGGAGAGCAATAAAATTACTTCCATGTGAAAAAGTCTGAAGTCTGCCGCGGTTGATGGTGTTAAACCTTATCCAGCTGATTTCACCCTGGGCAGCCTGTGCTGGTGTCTTACTGCAGCCAGGCTGGGCTCTCCTCTCCCAGCTCGTGCTCGGGCAGGGAGCAGGGCTGAGGCACAGGAATTCCAGAGCATTCCATGGGCAGGGAGGCACTTTGCTTTGTCCCTTACCAAGCTTTACCCCAACCAAAGAAAACAAAGAGCAGGTTTAGAAGACACTGTAAACTTTGCCCTCACAGCTGGAGGCAGAGTGAAGCAGTGGCACCAATAAGGGACAGGCGAGAAGAAAACAAAAAGTGATGGAGAGAGACAGCCGCAGCACAAAGGGTTCATTCTTGGCTTCTATTAAGAAGTCTGAAAGTCCCCTACTGGGGAAAAGAAACCATTAAAATGTTCATTAGAAGGAATATTACCTTGGGCATTTATTATTTATTGCAAGTCTTTCTAAGCCGTTACTCTTGGGATGCATTCTGGTAAGTCCCCATGTACTCCCTGTCCTGCTCCAGTCTGTCAGCAGAGCAAACATCCCACAGCAAGTGCCAGTGATGCTCTGTGGCAGTGGGATGCTCAGTTTACAAGGTTTCTTTTACATACACAGCTATTTGAGCTTTTGTAGCTGAATCCACAGAGTATTTAATTTTAGATTATCTAAAGGAAAAAGTTACAACGACCAAAAAGAAAAGTGAATGTACTCCCCACAATTTGTTCAGCAGAAGCAATGGTTTTAAGAATAAAATAACATTGGAAATGCTGGTCATGTACACAGTACCTAACCCACAGCTCCACCTATGTCTGCAGTAGCTTCTCAGCCCTATAATATGAAATCTTCTACCTGGTTCACCTTTAGTGTTTGCTTGTCTTGTCTTTATCTTCTCCAGAATTTACCTGTTCTTCATTCACCATTTGTAATAGAGTAGGTTGAAAACATACAGAATACATATAAAGGTTATATATTTCTACCTGCACAGCATGAAAGGCAAACACCAAAGAACACCATAAGCCTTGACCTGTACCCCTACTTTCTCATCTCTTACTGGGAGTCAATACCAACTGGCAGCACACAAAGTTTCCTTTTGTATATTGGTTTGTGCATTTCTTAAGCCAGCTGCACCACCAAACACTCTCCCATGTGCTCTCAGATGTACTGCAGGGAGCATGGCCTGCTGGAGCATGACTTTTCCACAGGTTCTTTGGCCTCAGGATATAACCACAGCTCTGCCACACTGTACAGCTGAGTCTGCCATTAGCTGATGAAGACTCCCTCATACAGCCAATTCTACCAGAGTACCCCTCTGAAATGAAACAGGAACAGCTTTAGAAATGTCTCAGCCCTATTTATTATGTCACTCTGCAATTACAGAAATATTCCTACCAGCTGGAGCTCATTTGGATGAAGACTTAGAGTCAAGATAACTCAGAGGTGAAAAATAACTTTATATCTCTAAAGGAGAGAACCTTCCAAAGGCTTTTCAATTGGTCATACTATTACTTGTGACCTGCACATTTTCAGGAAGTTGGGTTTAACCACATACTAGACCCTACAAATAGACTAACTCAACTCTAAAGATATTCAAAGGGCAGCAAACTGCTCAGAAAAATTAAATCCACAGAGCACCTGAATCTAAGGCACTTGTTACAAAATCCCTATGCATTTGATATCCTGATATTCCTAAATTAAGAAGTTTGAAGACATCCAATATAAGAAAGAAAATAGCTCACATAAATCAAATATCCTCTACTGATCTAACTCTGCTGCTTTCCCAGAAGTATTCCTGCACTGAGGAATTCTGTAATTATGAGAATGGGAAGTAGGCTCAAACACATCATGTAGCCTTGATGATATATAACAAACAAGCAAGGAACAAATTGTTAAATTCCACTTTCATTGTGGGCCAGCCAACAGAGCATTAAACCCAGCAGTGATTCTTTTACCAAGGCATTGTTCAACACAGCTAACAGCAAGTCAATACTGATCTAGTGAGGTTATTTCTGTGTGTTCAGTCACTTATGAATAGAGGGAATAAAGAAAAGATGTGCTAAAGTATGGTGTGATGAGACACACCTTAGTAAGTCGTAGGTATGTTTTTCCTTTACTCATATGCTACAGGGTAGATTCTGAGGAAACTTTTTCTCAAGGTACTTTGGGAAAAAATTAAGTGGTTTACAACCACTCCATTTTATTCAGTTTGTCTTGTACCTAGGCCCACTTAGTCATAACTGTTGATTTGACAAAATTCATTATTTTCTTTGAAATAAGAACTACTTTCAATATTGCAAAATAGATTTTTTACTGGATTTTCCTTCACAGCACTGAGCCGGAACACAATGTCCTAGGCACACAAACAAAAAGGATTGCAATTACCTTATTGCAATTGCAATTACCTGGAAATATGGACAAAGACAAAGGAGTAACATTTATTTTCACTTTAATTATAGAATTGTGTCGTTACAGTTTAGCTTGTGGAGTTGGGGAGAACAAGTTGGTCCTTTTCCACTCTCTGTCATAGAAGGAAGTACTCTAAACATGATTTTCTAGCTTCCTTCTTAAAGAATGTGTACCTTATAAGAGACAGAAATTCTCCTTGTTTTTGTTCAAAATTTATGAAAATTTAGTCTAGGTTAAGATTTATGAAAAATCAAACTCAGCAGACTGGAGAGAAAGAGAATTCTTTCCATTATTTCATCATGAGACAGGACACAATTCCTAAATTCTGGCGCTCTGTTCTCCCATCCATGTGTGTGCTGTCAGTCAGCCAAGTGCAGTTGGACTGTAAGAACTTCCCTTGACATATGTTAATTGATCTCTGTGCCTAAGCACCTAAGGATATGATAAGGACATGATACATGCTTCTGGAACATAGAAACCAGAGTCAATGTAATATAATACAGTAATGAGAAAAGAAAGAAAGAATTTCTGTCCAGTGTGTGATTCTGTAATGTGTGTATATCTGTTTGTATTTGCAGCTTACCCACTGTTAAAATCTGACCTTCCCATGTTTTTTAAAAAGAGGAGTGACTGCACAAAGGTCTCTCACTCTCTGCAGTAATCCCACAGTATTCACAGGCTTAATCAGTTGTAAAATATTAGATATATGGTAGATATCTATCACTTCTGTGTGCCATAGGAATCCTTGGCTAGAGACAGGTACCTACTCTGTGTGTTTTCAATAGATTTCCTCTATTACACCTCCTGAAGTTACTTGAAAGAATTTAATATTCTCACTTCCTCCTAGGTAAATCAATCCTGTGTTTTTCCTCCAGGAGTTTATTGTCTTTTTCTGGATTCTGTTTAGATTGAGGTCAATGGTTCTGGTCTCTGTTTCCTCCCCAGCTACCCCAGCCCACTGCCCCTTTTCCAGGCAGGAAAACCCCAAGAGAGGGTCAGGGGCAGAGTGAAGGTCAGAGATTGTCCTGGCTGTCCTTCCACACCTCCCTGCAGCAGCCTGAGTCAGCAGTCAGCTCCTCACAGATCAGACCTGCCTGCTCTCCTGAGAACACACACAAAAAATAAAACTTCATGCCTGGTGACTCCTTCATGAGGAATCCAGTCATTTTTAACTCAGTCCTTCAGCCTAGCAGGATTCTTTTCTTCACAAAGTGTTAAATTATTTTCTCTTTAATCTGGTGCATGCCCTATCCCAGGTAAAATAGGATGTGAACCAGCTGAAGTAGGTCTGAACAGAAATTTATATCCATTTCACTTCAGTTAAATTCCTATTTGGATAGCAAACAAGTAGAATTTTGTGCACTTTTAACAGTTGGTCTTTTTCTTCAATCTTTAGCACATCCTTAAAAATTCTGAGTCAATCCACATTTCACAACAGTTTCTGTTGTTCTTAAACATAATTTTTAGTTAAGATTTCTTCCACATAAAATATTTTTCTGGAAGTGGGAAGATTTGTTTTGGAACTAAATCTAGACTTTCAAAACTGAGTATTGATTCTCCTTTCCGATTATCTAACACAAGTCAGTTTACAGCCTTCAAAAAGTGTGTCTTCAGAATTCTCTGCTATCCAGTGGAGTTGCTGGTGACAACAGGATATAAGCTTTGACCAATAGAGCAGTCTTAGTCCAAAGCCTGTCTTGAAGCTGTTATTTGATGGTTACCTAGTAATAATTAAGAGATGCAAATATAGCTCAATTATAATGGGAGGGCTGGCTGACAAAACAAGTAAAATGCAGAGTCTTGCTGAGAGGTGATTCTTATGCAAGGTCAATAGATGGAGAACGTGAAGGTCTCTGCATCATTTTTCTGGAATTTCCTTGTTTGCTAGCACAAGTTCAACTGAGACAGAAAAAAACATCATCACTTCAAAGCACCATGTTTCATTTACAGCGACATGATGTACCCTGGAGCGTACACCCTCATGGTTCAGGCATGCTGAGGACACCAGACACCTGCCCTCCATTTCCCTGGTCCATGCTGCCTGTGTTTCAGTGATGTTTGTGGTGATGTTCTGCTCACTTGTGCTGCCAGGGCAGGCTCAGCCCAGGTGGCACCTCCTGTGTGATCGCACAGGCACAATGGAGATGGGATTCCCAGCAGCCAGGGGCTGCCTCAGCTGGGCAAGCTGCTGAAGGAAACACTAAATGGAGGAGTGTGTCAGGAAATCATTGTTTTCCTCAGCCACAGATCTTCTTCAAACTCACTGCTCACCACAGGAAATACGTATTAACCCCTTCTATGTTCAGGGCCTTCACACATCCCTTTGGGTGGGGATGTTTAGGTCACTCTCACTTCTTTGTTCCAAGAAACCAGTGTTGATATCACCATTCAGCTTATGCTTTAGCACAGAGGACAGAAGACTTCCGAAGGAAACAGGCAATCAGAACCTTACACCCACAGTGCCCTTAGGATCCCAAATCCACATGCACCTCTCTCAGCAGAAAACCCCAGGGTACTTCCAGGTAAGCCCCAGTTGTTCTTACCTGAGGTGAAGGATACAGCTCTGAACGTTTGGGTAGCAGCTCTGACTCACAGCTCAGTGCTGCACCACCAGCACTATCCCCACTCCTAACTGGAAGCAGCCACAGCTGCATACTTCAGTGCTCAAACCACCTCTGTCACCATGAAGAGAGCTACCAAACCCAAACCTTCAGGAGATGTCTAATCAGGGAAGCCAAGTTTGTGACTTCTGATGGTGCTTTCACCATGCCAGGACATTCAGTCTTGTCAAATGGTATTACTTCTGAGTATTTAAGTACTTTAAACACTACTTTAAAAAATTATTTACAAAATTGTATCTCTGGGCTTTCAGAAGCCATGATGACTACAGATAGCCTTGCAAATTTTCAACCTGAACTGAAATTTAGGCATCTGTGTCTCACTTATAAGGCTTGAATCCTCCCTTTACCCAGTACAGATGAGCCTGTTTATGGCTAAGAACTGTACCTAGCCTTGTAGATTAAGCAACGTCAGCTTCTTTCCTATCAAAGTGGTGGAGCAGCCCTGACACAGATGTAGTGTGGGTCAGCTAGCATTTTGGGAGAGTGCTAGGTTTCATATAATTTCTAGACACAGCTCAGAAGTTACTTAACATAGGCCAGAGACTGCTTCCAAAAGTCAGTTTGGGAGTTTTGAGAGTAGAGGGGTTCAATGGTATGGACACAGGTCCTGCCAGTTGCAAATATATTTAGAGCTAAACCCTCTAATATGGCAGTGAGGGCCAGACAGAAATCCTTTTGTGTCTCAGCAACTATGTTCCACAGCTCAAGCCAGCAAAACAAAGAGAAAAACGTATACGTGTATCTATTACACAAAGAAGGTTTGTCCTATGCTGGCAACTTTCTGTTCTTGGAGACAAAAAAAAAATTAATTCTGCTAACAACAGGACATACCATATTCTTAAGTTATAGAGTTGCACTTGTGAAATGGAAACATGGGCTCACAGCTGATAAATAGCCAGAGAGAGCATTCACCAAGCTGATTATAAATACGTGCTCAGATAGCTCAGGGCCCTGAGGATTGAAATCATGAGATACTCTACATGGCAACACGGTTATTTAAATACCTCCTCTTCCACAGGGAGTGCAACCATTATTCAAAGAGAGGAAGCATATTCACTCCTGAGTGCTCCAGACATGGGACAGTTATGAAAAGCTTTCTGAACAAATGAAGCAATTGTGGTATCCCACAGGGAGGCTGAACAGCAGCTTCTGTCCCCAAAACTGACTGTACCTGAATGAACAGAGGCTGGGAGGTAACGGGTTCATGGACAGCAGCATTTACTGGGGCCTGTCACCCCCTCTCAAGGGTTACTTAGAAGGTTAACAACTTTATACAATGGCAATAAATACAGCTGACAGCAAGAAAACAATTAGATTAACATATAAACAGTTGAGGCTATAATGCTATTAAAAGGGACGTTCAAGGAAACTGCAACCATTTCTACAGCTGTTTTGGAAAGTCTCTCTTTGGCAAAACATGCTAGATTGTCATTCTAAATGTCTGTGTTTCCCATGCTGGTTTCCTGAGGAAGGGTTTGTGGACGGACTTGTTTATTTATGACATTTTTTTTACCCCTCTTAGCTGTAGCTGTGGATTCCCCAGCCTTGTGAAAGTAGTCATTAGTTGCCTTTTTTGGCTAGGAGAAATCAGTAAAGAAACTGGCTCTTGTCCAGAGGGTTCCTGGAATTTTCTACCAACCTTGTGTAAGAACTTAATAAAGTCAAATTCAATTTTATGTAAGATTTGTTCCAAGGCCATAGGTGTTTTTGAGAATAAAGAGCAAAAGGACTGAAATTATATTTGCTGTTCTGAAGTAAATCATACCAAATGAAATTCACATGGAACTCGCTAAGGTGATCATCCTCCAACTGGAGCAAGACCACAGGTATCAGACCCTGGATCTCATTTTAAATGAGAACCAAAAGAAATCAGCATCACCTACATACACATACCCTGAGTCTATTTTGCAGGCAAGTTCCTTGGCTGTGCCAGCCTAAAGCAGCAATAAACTCCACAAAAACAATGGACAATCACAGCATTTATGACCTTCTGTCCCTCTAGTGTTGGCCTTTTTCTCTCTGGGAAACAGAAAGCAACCTTTTCTTTTATGTTTTAAAAACAAACACTTCATCACAAATGCCTCCCCCTCTGGAGGAAGGCATACAGAGCAAACACCCAATGTGTTTTAGTCACGTTATTTAATATGCTACTAGAAGAAGAACAGATGCTACAGCAAAAAGTGCATTCTGAACCCTGCATAACAGCATAAAATATAGTAAAATATTACGTCTTCAGAAGGCATTTATGCACTTGGCACTGAACACATGAAGCTTAACAAAATACTGCCTTACGTAGAGCACAAGTCCTATTTATAGTAGCTATAGACCCTGACAAAAGTATCCATCATTTTCTGAAGTCTGCAGTTCTGCAGTGATTTTCAGCCCCATCCTCAGTGTCAACAGCTGGTCACCCACACAGTGCTGTGCACAGCACAACCCTGAGTGCTGTTGTTCTGATCCCTGATTATGGAGTTTGGCCTCTGTTATTACACACTGACTGGGTGAGAGCCACACGAAGTGCTTATTTCCCATTTCAGCAGGCTGGAAGGACTTGCCCATTCCTGACAATCGTCTGCTCTGACTAAATTACAACCCCTCCTCACGCTTCAGGATATCACAAGCTGTGTGAAGGGTGCCCATCTCCTCAAGGAACCAGAACAGCAAGCTGACGTCAGCCCAGTGCTCCTTGCTGTGGTATGTTCACATGCTGCCTGAGACCAGAGTCAATTTAAGATCTTGCTCTTCAGCTCAAGGACTGGCCCTCGTATATCTCATGCACTACCTTGCTTGACAGCTTACCATGACCTAGCATGACAGCTGTGGTCATCGGGAATCTCTGCCAAAAGGGAGGATCAGAGGAGTGGGTGGAAAGGAAATCAGACATTCCTGGCAGCTGGCCTGCAGCTCTGAAGCTTCCTTTCACCAAACATCAGACTGAAAACAGATCTCCGCTGGCTGAAGAGAAAAGTGTGGGCTTCCACTTTTCAAACACTTTTCCTTAGTGCAACAGAAAAATGGTTTCCTTTCTCTGGAAAGGAGAAGAGAGGAAAGGCAAAGGGGGAAAAAATGCATGTGTTCACCCAGCAGAGGGAAAACAAAGGGCCAGAGAAGGTTGCTCCTGCCTGGTTTGTTACTGTCGTTTTTGTTAGCAACAGTAGATTAGGCAGGCAGGGAGTGATGGCCCTTGGAAAGCAAAACAGAGAAGTGTTTATCATATAAACAGCGAATTAGAGTTACACAACACAGAAAAGTTTTAACTTGTTTTTTGATGAGCATATTACACAGAAAATGATCTATTACAGCAGAACTTAATAGCTAATTTTACTGTTAAATTTTCACAGATTCAGTAAATACCTACAATGAGGTTTCTCTCAAGGGCTCAACAGAATTGCCTCTGCCTCCAAGGAAAAAAAAAAAAAACAGTTTTTTCTCATAAATAACTTATCTGAACCCAAGGAAATTCTATGGTATTTAGTCCCATAAACACTTCTCTTAGAAATGTGGAAGAGATTTTGCTTGCTTGGCTAAAATGTCATCTTTTTTTAGAGCAGATGGAAGAGAAAGTAGGAAAAAGGAACAACAAGAGACGGCAATTGTGAAATCACACGGTCTACAAACCCATTGATTTGAAAACAAATAAGTAAGATTTAGTGGCTATGTCCACCATGGTAAAACCCCAAAATTCAAGAATCTCCCCAGCTTCTGGGCCTGCCAATAATTTCAGAACAGTATTGTGAAATCCCACTATTTGTTCCAGCTGATCCCGCTTAATTGGAATTCCTCAGCATTTAGACATATTTCCTTAACAGCATATGATACAAATAATCACTTCAGGAGACAGTTGAATATATAACATGGGCTCTTTTTAAAAAAATTATTGTTATTATCAAAGACAATAAGCAAGAGAGTTCCACAACAGATTTTTGTCAAACCAAATGTGATCAAAACCATCCCAAAGTTTTTGAGGTTGTATGCACCGAGGGATTAAAAGCCTTTCTCTAACCCCATCACCACAGCTCTTTCAAGTGAACAAACATGCAAAGACATTTCCAGCACTATGGCAATGTTGACTCGGAGCATTGTTAACTCCTACCAAAAGGCTGTGGGAAGCAGAGAAAAATGATAGAAGGGTTCGTTTATTAATCTGTGATGAAAACCAGGCTTCTGTTGATGAAGGGGGCAGGGGAAGGCTAAAGATAGGCTCGTCTGTTTAATGCTTGGCCCACATATAGGTGATTTTTTTACAAAAGCAAGCAGCTGAGCACATTGCTCCTGGCTGTGTCTTTCTGTAGGTTGCTGGTTGCCAGCACTCACAAAGCACAAGTTATGTAATGAGCTCCTATCGGGAATCTGAGTTCAAAAACATTTCATGAACTCCCATGCTGTTCCTGCTGGAGCAATTGTTTCTGATCATGAAAAGTCTGCATTACCCTGATTCAGCTGTCTTGGCCCTCTCCAATGGCAGCATGTTGTGTTTTCCCCCAGCCTCTTCTCCCTCCCTCCCTCCCTCCCTCCCAACGATCTCTACTTTATTCTTAAGGGGATTGATCCTTCCCTAAGCCCCTTCACTGGCTTTTGCTAAAGGAAAAATAAAATAGAGGAGGAAACATAGATTTGCCCCTCCCATACCTCTGAAACAAGCTGTTTTTCCTTGCTTATCATTTGGAAAAGCCTCATATCTTTGGCAAGTGCAAAAAAAATGCTGGGTTTACAATCAAAATATATTCATCACAATGCAGTACTGATAGAACAGCTTTTCTGACTTAATTCTGAGAGTAAAGACCTAAATTTCAGAGCAATCTTTCTCCCAGAATTGTATTTATTTCTGATGGACTCATTTGGAGTGCTTTTCAGGAAAATTCTGCAGTTTTCACAGAAATAATTATTGTGTGACTTCCTGAGTGAGGAATTTCGTTTGCAGCCACTCTGCCACTTTTATATCATTAAAATCAATCAGGACATGGATAAGAGCATGTAAGTATTTAAGGGATCCAAATTAGAATGCATAAAGAGGAAATAATGTAGGACAGCTCTTTCAGTCTGGACGCATTGGGAGTTTTATGCCAGTACATGAATATATAAATATTAGTCAATATATTTCATCAGGTAAAGAACAAAAATCTACTTCCTTGGTTAAATTTAAATAGAAGAAATAAATTTAAATAAAATTGGTTTAGAGTTAGAATTAGTGTAAAATGTCTGCACCAAATATCTCCTGAAAATGGAGGCTAGATCTCAAAACACCATGAAATTGTGCTTCCTTATGATTCAATTTCCAGTGTAGTTGCTAACATAGTTAACAAACATCTCATTCTTTAAGAAAGAATGAAAAATTATTCATATCATTGTGTCTAAATAAATACAAAATTTAGGCCAAAGTACCTTTGGGAGGTTTGATCCATGACTGTCAGTGAAAAGATTCCAATGTCTTTCAGCAGGCTTCAACACAATAGGCAAACTATTTAATTTTAAAGGAAGGATTTGTAAGGCACTGGAAAAGTGTACTGATAGGAACCTTCAAAGCACAATTAGATTGACTGATAAAATATCCATAAGTAAATTTCAAAGCATTTCATCACATCTTGAAATAAAGGAGATAAAAATTGAAGAATATAAAAGTTATTTCTAAAACAGCAACAGAAAGTTCTATTATTCTATCAGACAGTTAATTTTCAAATAACTATCTTACATTTTCAAGTACTTTTTTCATTGTTTTACCTTAAATTTCAGGGATTTTGTTTATTTGTCAATTCTAGTTTCCTTGAGTTGAAATGATGAATCCTAAAACAAAGGGAATAAAAGTTATCAGGCACAGTTTGTTTTTAAAAATTCAGTCTTCAGTTCTGTTAGCCAAAGATCACAAGTACTTCTGCTCCATGAATTTGTGGTCCAACAAGTCTCAAGCTGTACATGTGGAGGAGGATTACACTTTGTTTCAGTCAAAAGAACATTTAAAGTTACTAATATTAAACACAGAGGGATAAATGATAACCTAGGTTCTTTCCACTTTAGTAGCTCCAAACATTAGTTAATTCTTGCAGTGATGCTAACATCAATTAATTTACCCCACTTTGAGGCACAGAAACTTTGACCATCTTCCCAAGTCAATGAGAGAATCAGCAGCAGCAGTCAAGTGCTGTGGGTTTAAGATCTTGTTATAAGAGTACCTTAGAAATTAAACAAAACTCAAGAACTGCCTATCATGACTCAAATCCCATCAGCACCTCAAAAACCTCAGGAGTCCTGTTTCCATGAGTTCCCAGTGAAAACAGGCAACACTGTTTACTGACTGTAGGTCACAAGGCTGTACAAGACCTGCTTCAGGTTTATCTAAAATAGGGCTGACAGTACCAACTTCTCTGAAAAATACTTTGCATTTTTTCAGATCAAAACACCACGGAGCTCTACTGATTTTGGACCTGTGCCTACAGAAATCATGTGTAGCTCACAGATTCAAATGTTGTTCATAGGCTATGTCATTCCAGTCTAGAGCTCTGAGAAAACTGAACTGAAAACGTGGCAAGAGGCAGCTCGCTGCTTCATGAAAAAGCATTGTGAATGAAACATGTAAAAGCAGCAGCTGTCTAAGCAAAGAATGGGAATCCTGGTTTATAAATTACAGTCACTGAACATCTCACCATAAGCAAAACAAAATATTTATTGTTCCAAGGTCTTAGAAAATTTGATTTCTTTTCTCCCTCTAGTGTATTAAACTTTGAAGTATTAATTACTCACATGCTTTGCAAAATAATGCCAATTTATCTACATAAAACTACAATTTGCTTAAGATTTTGCTGTCTTTGTAAAGCAAAAGAAAACGCAAAAACACAGTTATTGCATATGACCAACAAATTTTTCAAGTCCGGATACAAGTTCCGTAGTAAATTTAGGAAAAATATGTTGACTAGCTGCAAGAGTTATAATATAATGTTAGCTAATACTTGAATTCTTGCCTAGTGGGCTTAAATTTGCCTGAATTTGAACAAGGCCTACGATGGTGCTAATGGCATTGGCACTATTACCAAACAGAAATCATATCAGCATTGCTCTGAGGGGAGAAGAGAATGACATCATTTGTGCTTTTAAAATACTCCTATGGAAAACGGAAATGAACCAACTTAAATATTCACATGGGTAAGAAAGCAAGTTATGACCTTATAAACCAGAGTGGAAGAAAAAAAAAAAAGTTCTGAAATAAAACCTTTGCAAGAAACTGCTTTCTGGCTGGTACCATTGACTTCAGCAGCAGCCACAGAGAAACAGGAACCTGGACACTCATAAAATTGCTATTTAAGGAAGATCATTTATTTCAGTAAATTTCACCTAATCATCAAAACATGATTAGAACATCTTCATAAGGTCTGACTTCAACTGCAGAAAACATTGCCCTACATACAAACAGGAGAATGTATTTCAGAAAGCTGGGTGATTGGGGGAAAGCACTGTCCTGAGAATAGTTACTTTCACCAGTGTTCTTCACTCGGTTTTTCAGCACCATCCTGCAAGGATTTTCATCAGGACAGATGCACAGGACAGCAACCTCCCATTCCCTGGTGAAGTCTCAGTCTTGTTTCCTAAAACGGAAATTTTCCCTAAAATGTCTTCTAAACTGAAGCTGCTGCACATTCTGGAAGGAGCAATACCAGAACTATCACTGTGGCCCTGCAGTATTCTATATTCCAAGCCAATCACAGTAATTTTGTGCAACTAGTCAATGAGTTATAAGGCACAGTGTGTTTGTACTTTCGTTGAATTGAGAAGACTTATTTTGCATTCAGAGCCATATCTTTAATTAAATCTTTCTGAATTTCTCAGAAATATGTGCTGGAAAGCACGTCAGTGGTATATGTCAGTTCATTCCTCTTTACATCTCACTCCATGTCAGAGCAGTAGAAGGTATTTGAGTAGCAGAGTTGATATTTGTCTGAAGGTTACAGCTGTCTTTGTTGGCAGATTCATCCCATCTGCCTTTACCTGCACAAAACTGGGTATAGCCTCTAAATCTCATCTAGGATTCCTGCACCCTATTCATCAGAAAAAAATCAGGGGCTACCAGAGATGAATTATTCTATCCTAATTTAGGTAGTTTACATAGTTCAGATGAATCACTCCCTGGACACAGGTTTTTTCTATTATGAAAAAAGAAAGCTAAAAAAGAAAATTACTCATGGGCTTCTAAAGTCAAATTTATACCATTAAGTGTAGGTGAAATACAGTTTACATTTACTTCTTAGAACTCCACTTAGGATTGGGCTATCTTAGACTTACACCATGAACCTTTCTAGGCCATGGTAAGAAAACCCACACTAAATCTCCACCCATTAGTGAGAAAAAAACTTATGAACACCGGTGACTTCTCTTAAAAACTATACTGCTCCCCATGACATAGTGATTCATGATATTGCATTGTTTATAGCATCCAAAATAAAGGAAAATCTGTATTCTCCAAAATAGACACTGCAGAAGTGCAATATTAGAGAAGTTTATAAAATTCCAAGTAGTTAATAATAAACGGGACAAAAAAAACATGTCTGTATGCTGGCAGAACACCACCTCGTGAATCATGCACCTACTGTGAACAAATATTTGTTGGACAGCCTCAGTGTGTTTTTTTGATGTGTCATAGGATGCATTCATGGGATGACATCTGAGAAGAGGGGATGAGCAATGAAAGAATACATGTTTTGGGTTATAGTAATGGCCATTTTTAAACCTTTGGCGAGATCCTCTCCGAGGCCTTCCCTGAGTACTCCTAGTGCTCCAGTGCACTACTCTGCCCACAGCACTCCCAGATACACAGAGTATCTAGTCCCAGCCACACAGATCCCAAAAATAAGAGAATTACCTTAAAGCAGAATAATCATGCATCCCAATGAACTGGCAATTTAAACTAATTATGTAGGCATTGGCAGATGTGCAGTAATCTCAACATGTGGCAGAAAATTTTGTGGCTAGTGTCTGCCTCATTAATTGTCTTCCTAGATAATCCAATGATCTTGTGATCAGCACAGGAGAGGCACAAGCATTGTCAGATGAAAGACTCGAGGCAACTTTCTGACTGTTGGCCAAAATCTCCTCCTCCCCTTTTCGTCCCCGTAGCATTCAAAGGATTCTAACTCCCTGCAGTGAGGGTATGTGATCTCAAAGAGACCTGACAGAAATGAAAAAGCCATCTCAGAAGATGGACACACCAGATCTCCTAAACACTTCTTTTGCCCCTCCATTCCATATTATTATTGGCAACGAAATACTACAGAAGACACGTAAATTTTTAATTAAAATAAAATAAAATTTTAAATACAATATACGTTTAAGTATTTAAGGAAAACAATAAAACATAAAACCAACTTTTAACACAATGATGCTGTAAATATTATCTCAACACGGTCTGAAAAGGTTGGAAATGTTATAACAAAATCAGTAGCAAAAGAAATCTTTCACTTAACACGCTGTCTGAAACAGATATTTTGGTTATGACAATGGCAATTGGGGAAGAAAAGACTACTACAGAAGACTGCACACCCAACACTAGGAAAGGATCTTTCTCTCAGGATTCTTTCTGGCCCTTCCTCACCATGTTCCTCTCCAAGTACAGCATTTGCTGCCTGCAGAGCCAGTGAACAGGCAGGATATTGCAGGGAAACGGGCAGGACAGCACAAAGCCCAATCAGAGCACATCCTGAGTAGGAATTGCTTTATCTTCAAGATGGAGAAAGGAAATAGCTACTCCAGTGGCTGAGAAAATCATGACTGCAGCAGAAGGAGCTCCAGCTAAGACAAAGGCTGTGAAGTCCCTCCTGGTGTTGTGGACTCTGTGCCTCCCAGGATGTGCCTGCATCCAGGCTCCCAGTTCTGGAAAGGCACCTTGAGCAGCAGGATCTGAATCCTTTACTAGATATTCTGCTAAACCCTCATAGAAAGTACAGAGAGAAGGAAAGCCAAATTTGTTCTGTGTTACAGTTCTTCCTAAAGGGAGTGGGGAAGTGGAAACACTCTTTCCACAGACACCACTGAACAAAAAAGAGGCAGAGCTGCCAGAAGACTGCACAAAGGTTGGCTCCATCTGGAAGGATGTCCTCATGTATGTCCACAATCAGATGGAAACTCAAGGAATGAAGAACAAAGGACACCTAGGAGGGATTGCAGACAGGCAATAAACAACAGCTTGCAACACAGCTGCAAAGATCAATACAACTCTGTGTTGAATGCACATCTGCATCTGGAGATAGTGCAGACTGGACATTTTAACAGTTAATACAGTTCCCATATGATCCTACATGGAATACTACAGGCAGCTGAGCATCAGATTACCAGAGCCATATGATGAAAATTAGTGCAGTTTCTGAGGCAGGCAATGCTTTGTAATAGATTGTGATTTAATTTTCTGTATAAACATATTTATAGCACATTTAAGAGGTCTCAGAGAAAGGACTGTAAACAGCAGCTTGGTAGTATTTGCAATGTAAACGTAAGAATGAAGGGAGCAAATTACAACTCTAGGCAGAGAAAAGTAATGCATCTATAAAGAAAAAAACTATTGAACAAAAAGTATCAGGCTTTGGGAAAATGTTTTAAAAATATGAGGGAATTTTCATTGCATGAAAAGTAGCAGAAGAGAAGACCAGATGACTTAATAAGTCATTTCAAAAATAAGCTTTTCAGATTCTACCCTGTACTAGTTTTCTAGCTATTCATTGGAATGACACGAAACCTAAAGAAATTAAGGATGCTCACAAACACATCCAAGAGAGTAATGAGGAACATGTCTGCAATTTTCTGTGTGGACTCCTTTGAGGGTCTGCTTGCCAGAGGAGTGCAGAGACACTGAACTCATGGCAAGACATGTGGGGCTAACTCAAGGGCTCCAAAACAAAGCCTCATTAAAAAGTTATTCTGCAGTTTCTTCAGGCAATAACAGCACTTCCTAGCTTTAGAATTTAATTTTTTTTGAGTTTTGAATTAAAATTTTTCATTGTTTTCCATCTTGTGGGTAAGAATTTCTCCAAGGTCTGTTTCTTTTCCTATCTTAGGTGAATGCAGCCTAAGAAACAGAGTCCCACAGAGACATCAAAAGCAGGGGGCAAAACTCAGTCACGCAGTCCTTGCCTTCAACACATCAGTTGACTGACTGTGCCTGAAGAGCTGATTTACCCAGCACAGAGATTTATAGATTCTGTGTCAAAATTTAACTGTTGGCACAGCAAAATATGTGGCATTATTCAATTCATCCTCTGCAAAAACACATTTCTGCAAAGGCAAAGGGATGCATTTACCTCTCGTCCATCTTCAGGACTCTACTGTTTGCAGCAATTGCTGCTTGCTTGCAGACTTCTCTAATCACTGAGCAAAGAAAAGAATTCTCCTAATTGCTGAGAGCTTTTGGTTTCCCAAAATAGTTGACCTTCTTCCTTTTTGAAGAAAAAACTTTCCTCTGCCTTTCTGCCTGCCTCCCCACCCCCTTCCTGCTGGCAGGCATGAGAAGAGAACTGTGTTTGTTTTCACGGCAAATGGGAGGCCGGAGCAGTGACAAGGCTGATCTCACAGTTTCCAGCTGTAATATTTGATTTCTTTACAACTGCACATATGCAGAACTCAGGAACTAAACTAGTCCAGTAAGAGCAAAATGCATAAAAGCCTCTCAGCCCAATAAGGAAAAAAAAAAAAAAAAGAAAAAAAAAAAAAAAAAAAAAAAAAAAGCCCTGAAAGGTTTGAGTGGCAGCCACACGGTTCTCGGTTCTTGACATGAAAGCAAATACTCCAGCTAAGACACAAGGATTATTCAGGCCAAAACTGCTGGACTGCAGCTGAGCCTCTACTTCCACAAGCAGGGATATGTCACCTTGTCAAGTGTTGAAGATCCCAGCTTTCACAGTAAGACTAGCCAAAATTTGGCTTAGATCACCTTAATCTGTCCTGGTAGGGCTCAGAGAAATAATGTCAAGTTCCACTTAGAAAGAGGAGGAAAAAAAATTACTATTATTATAAATTTACCTTATCTCCCACTGACAGATACAACCGTGTATCAGTCAGCATGACAATGCTGGTCTGCTGCTTTTAAGTTCGTGTAACTTTAATTCCAGAATTCTTGTCTTTATCATTTTTGATATTAAGGATTTACATCAGTCACTTTCAGACATTGAAAGGGTTTTTCTACTTAATTTTCCTTTTCATTGGACAACAAGAAGAATGACAGAAAAATATCTGAACAGAAATTCAAACCAGATAAACAGGGTTTTCAAAATAAAGAGTTAATTTTTTTTAAGTAATATTTTTATGAACCCTAAAACAGGTCTTGTCTTTGGCTGGAAAAACTCAACATTTCTCCAAATGTGTAAAAACTGAAGTCTGAGGAGGAAAGGCATTAAATAAATTAAATATCATCACTTGAGTGTTTTTGACAGGATTGTTCAGAATGTTCAGACAATGAGCATCCAAAGGCGAAAATCTGACACTACTCCTTCCACTGGCATTAACTTCATCATCTTTCCAGTTTTATTAACACTAAATTCAAGGCTGAAGAATTAATTTTTTATTTTATTTTATTTTAATGAAAATGCCTCTCTCATGCACAGACTTTCAAATTGAGATTCACCAAGCAACACACTCTTCTGGAAGCCTGAAATCCTTTCTTCAGCCCAGTGGCTGGGAGCCCAACTGCCCTGTGGCCCCAGGAAGTGAAGACCAAGCCTGCAGACTCACCAGCAGAGACCTGGAAGCTCTGAGACCTCCTGGCTCCAAGGGAGGCTCCCAAGTTCTTAACTGCAGCAGTTCCCAAGCAGACTGGCATGGGGAAAGCTGTGTTGCAGACCATCAGAAAGGTTTCCTTAAAAAGAGACCCATTTCCTCAGCAAGCCTTTTCCACCTCTATTGGCAGATTAAAGCTGACCCTTTGTTTCATTTCTTTTTGTTCAGCTTCATAACAGAAGATGTTTCTTTGGGAAACTCTAGCTGTCCATGTATTCCCTACCTTTGAAAGTACTTTTGGTTTTCTTGCAAGACCAGTGACATGGAAAAGACTTCTTGCACACAGCATTGTAAGCAGTGTGATGAGCCTGCTGTCACTCTGCAAGTTACCAGGCAAACCTGACCTTTGTTCTTATTCTCTAGAGCCCACCTAGACAGAGTTGGGGTGTGATCCAAAACCAGTGGTGAGAAGGTTCAAACAGCAGATATTAAGAGCTAGGACAGTTCTGCAGACCTGGGCATTCCCAGCCTTGCCACTGCCTTCTCTGGAGCATTTTTCACCAAGCACTTCCAAGTGGGAGCTACTCTCATCCCTCTTTGGTGCAGATGCTTGCAAATGAAATGATGATAGGAAACACTCACACTTCTTTCAAATCACAGAAACCTTATTTCAAATTTGAGTTTTGGTCAAAACTTGAGAGTACTAATTACTCCAGCTGGTTCATTCCAGGACAGAAAGGGAAGGGAAGGTTTGGGAAGGGGAAGGTTTGGGAAGGTTTGGGAGGTTTGGGAAGGGAAGGTTTGGGAAGGTTTGGGAAGGTTTGGAAGGTTTGGGAAGGTTTGGGAAGGGAAGGTTTGGGAAGGGAAGGTTTGGGAAGGGAAGGTTTGGAAGGGAAGGGGGAAGGTTTGGGAAGGGAAGGTTTGGAAGGGAAGGTTTGGGAAGGGAAGGTTTGGGAAGGGAAGGTTTGGGAAGGTTTGGGAAGGTTTGGGAAGTTTGGGAAGGTTTGGGAAGGGAAGGTTTGGGAAGGGAAGGTTTGGGAAGGGAAGGTTTGGGAAGGGAAGGGAAGGTTTGGGAAGGTTTGGAAGGTTTGGGAAGGGAAGGGAAGGTTTGGGAAGGTTTGGGAAGGTTTGGGAAGGGAAGGTTTGGGAAGGTTTGGGAAGGTTTGGGAAGGTTTGGGAAGGTTTGGGAGAAGGTTTGGGAAGGGAAGGTAGGGAAGGTTAGGGAAGGTTAGGGAAGGTTAGGGAAGGTTAGGGAAGGTTAGGGAAGGGAAGGGAAGGGAAGGGAAGGGAAGGGAAGGGAAGGGAAGGGAAGGGAAGGGAAGGGAAGGGAAGGGAAGGGAAGGGAAGGGAAGGGAAGGGAAGGGAAGGGAAGGGAAGGGAAGGGAAGGGAAGGGAAGGGAAGGAGGAAGGGAGGGAAGGGAGGGAAGGGAAGGGAAGGGAAGGGAAGGGGAAGGGAAGGGAGGGAAGGGAAGGGAAGGGAGGGAGGGAAGGGAAGGGAAGGGAAGGGAGGGGGAAGGGAAGGGAAGGGAAGGGGAAGGGAAGGGAAGGGAAGGGAAGGGAAGGGAAGGGAAGGGGAAGGGAAGGGAAGGGAAGGGAAGGGAAGGGAAGGGAAGGGAAGGGAAGGGAAGGGAAGGGAAGGGAAGGGAAGGGAAGGGAAGGGAAGGGAAGGGAAGGGAAGGGAAGGGAAGGGAAGGGAAGGGAAGGGAAGGGAAGGGAAGGGAAGGGAAGGGAAGGGAAGGAAGGGAAGGGAAGGGAAGGGAAGGGAAGGGAAGGGAAGGGAAGGGAGGGAAGGGAAGGGAAGGGAAGGGAAGGAAGGGAAGGGAAGGGAAGGGAAGGGAAGGAAGGGAAGGGAAGGAGGAAGGAAGAGAAGAGAAGAGAAGAAGAGAAGAGAAGAGAAGAGAAGAGAAGAGAAGAGAGAAAGAGAAGAGAAGAGAAGAGAAGAGAAGAGAAGAGAAGAGAAGAGAAGAGAAGAGAAGAGAAGAGAAGAGAAGAGAAGAGAAGAGAAGAGAAGAAGAGAAGAGAAGAGAAAGAGAAGAGAGAAGAGAGAGAAGAGAAGAGAAGAACAAGGCTCTCCAGCTCTTGTTGCCCAAGAGCAGAGCAGACCCAAAGCAGAAGCAAAGACAAGCAGAGGTAGGAGGTAAACTCCTTGGACATGCCTTTGCCAGACATTCCAGCACACTTCTCACTCTCTCTCAACCATCCCTGTGCTGACACCACAAAGCAGAGCAGCTCGAGCTGACCCTGGACCAGGCCAGTCGCAGGCAGCTTCTCCACAGGTGCACCCAGCTGGGAGCTGTTCTTACACAGCCACCTTCCCTCTGCCCTCTCCAAGGCAAAGCATCAGGAGGCCACTGCCAAAGGTGCCCCTTCCTCCACTCCCTGCCAGCACCACTGGCTTTGGGTCAACACAGCTCTCAGTTAACTCCTTGCACATCCAGAGAGGCAACGTGGAGACAGTCTAGGATGAACTGTGTGCCTCAAGTGCTGACCAAACACGTTATTAATTTTCATTAATGTGTGCTTACTCTGTAAAAATGTTTCTCCTGCACAATATGTGTATCAAATTACTTCTGCACTAAGCTTCTACGTTATAGACTTTCTAGTGTGATTCAGTAAATTATTTACTCAGCCCCAAAACACTGCTATCTTTCTAAGTATGCATTTGGCTATCTTTTGGGATGTTTACAGTTTGTAATCTTTAAATAATATTATTGAACTGCAGAGTTCATTACAGCAGAGTTATTTTGCAGCATGTTATTCCATACATGGGATTTCGAGGAGATGATAAAAAGGAAAATAATCAGTTTATTTTGCTTACACTCCATCCATCCCATTTTGTTCATATCTAAAAGTACTAAGATTTTCTAGACTAAGAGATTTCATAGCCAACCTTTTCCTTATCCCTCTTTGGCCCCAGTTCCCTATCAAAACACAATCTCCCACACTGACAGAAAGAGTCCTTATGAATACAAATGCCTGTGGACAACGTTTTATCTGGCAGCTGTATAGAATTATGGACTTATTATCCACGAAAGAGTTTTGCTTTCCTCAAACAGGAATTAAAGTGCATTAGAAAACCAAGAAAAATGTTGTTATTGCACACCACACAGGGTCAGGCAGTTTTAGAAAATCCCCAGAAGGAAAGGAGAAAACCATTTGCTTTTTTCCTGTACCATCAGTATCATCTGACCGACTGCTAATTGTACTGCTGAGGTTTTAAAGACCTCTATTCAGGTAAGTGCTGGCCAAAAAAAAAAAAAAAAAATCCTTCTCATTCATCAAAGCACAAGTACTTTCAAGAGTAGCCTAGTAACACAGAAAAGACTTGAAAATCCTCAAAGTCCAGCCACCTATGGAGTGATCATGTGAAAAAATGTCAAAGAATCACTTTTGTAAACGCTCAAGACAACTGCTACTGAGTGGTAAATACAAAATACTGTTTAATTGCAATTTTCAAAAATTCTTCCTGCTTTCAGTCATTATATGTCTGTCCCTCTGATAGAAATGGGAATTCTTTCAGTTTTCAAGCCTGTGCTCTCCTTTCATTGCAATGAGGACCTAATTCAGAGCTTTAAACTGTGTTCTGCAATGCATAATTAATCTGGCTTCATAGAGACCTGGACAAAAGACCCTATTCAATCTTCAGCTCCTTCCCCTGAGATATTGTTATTTCTAAAAACTCCTGCCAGCTGGGCTGGAGGGAAATCTCAGCACTGTGGGAGAATGAACAAACTACAGGCCTCCAAGGGATTTGAAGTAACTATCTGACTAAATTGGATTAGAAAGTAAGGAAGGGGAGGGGAAGGAGGGCTTATTCTGAAGTCTACAAAAGCTCATAAAAAATTCTTAGAAGATTTTCATATGGTGAAGGGGAGAGAAATATGCAAGTTTTTATAACAAAACTGAGAAAGAATTTTAGAACATGCGTGAGCCAATACACTTGGGGATATTTGAAGGGATTACTGCTGGTATTATTTCAGGAAAACTGTTGTGTCTGCCTTGGAGCTTTGAAATTGCATTTCTATGCAAAATCTGGGCTGCCCTGCAATCCAAAATAGTCATACTTTCCTTCCAGGTATTTGATACATATCCTGTTTGAACCTATAATGTAACTTAACCATAAGTTGCTTTAAGTTTCCTCCAAAGCACATCTCAATTAAAAGCCTCTGCCTAGAAGGATTTCAAAGGGCTATGGAAAAACAAATTCAGTCTTGTTTACAGTGCCAGCACCCTGCTTTCATTCCCCCCAAGCTCATTCTCCAAAGTGTGTCAGTGATGATGCCCAGATCACCTGGCCATCCCTCACACTTTTCACAATATTTTTAGCAGGCACATACTCAGGAATATTGCCCCTTTTGGAAGACAAGATGGAAAAAGCTCACAGCCCTGCTGGGAGAGTGGGTGCCTGGAGGAAGAACTGCTGTGAGCTGCCTGTCTCCCCTGGCTGGCTCTGCTGTGCCCCTGACAGGGACCCAGCTGACCTTGCAGGCTCTCTGCCCCTGCTGCATTAATGCTGTGAAGTTATGTGGGTTTAGCCAGGACAAAACTTGGCTCACTACCTTCAGAAATATTTTCAGAAGTCAGATCTTTTAGCCACCCTAACCAGCACTCCCCATATTAAAAAGGACAGCCCTTAGTTATAACAACAGTGACTTCTCCACAGTCAAAATGAGCAAAAATATTCCCTAAAAGTTGATCTACTTAGAACTCACATGTTGTTATAGAGTAAAAGCTGTGGTACTTTTCAGAGGTCTGGCACGTACTGAAGAGATTAGCATGCACAATGAAAAATGCATCCTGCTGGATGATGCATCTGTGTAAAGATGGGTGCACCAAAATTACATCAGAGCAATCCTAATCAGTCCTAACAAAAACCAAACGTTTGTGTTTTTTTCATTATCATCATTTGCTATTTCTAGACTTATTGTCACAGCAAAATTTTCTATGATCTCCTTTGCCCTGGGGAGGAAGTGCAGGGAGGGAAGAGGAGAGCAGGATTAAATAAATTTTTTGAAAAGGAGAAAACAAGATTCAGCAAAATCTTTCAAAACAGTGGAGGCTTTTTTTTTTGTAAGGGTGTCACTTCATAAAGAAACACTTGTATGTAACTTAGCAACAGCAACAACAAAAGTACTGGTAGCTCATATTCCAGACAAACAGAGAAATGTTTAAAACATTAAGTTTTATATAAAATCCATACAGCCCCTTTCCAGTTTCTTTAATTCCTGGGGTGCAGGAAAAGGAAGACAACATCACCACTCTTTCTTTCCCAGCCAACACAATGAGCCACTTTGGATTGTGTGCAACTGTTATCACAAGTTGTTGGATGCTGTCAAATCCATATCGAGGCATCACATCAAAAATCCTTACTCACAACATTAGTCTAACAACTCTGAATAACACTGTGGCATTTCTTGAAAGGGACAATGAAAGGTTTCACATCTGTGAAAGAGAAAGCCTGGTGGAGTTAAAAAAAAAATAATTAAAAAAAGGCGTCATTCAGCTAAACACATCCTGAGTAGTGCTAACACAAAAGTAAAAGGTCTACCTAAATTAGACCTAACTTTTCTCAACTGACAAAAAATCTCAAGGTCTCAAAACTGGCAGTGAAGACTGTAAGGAGCAAAGGACAGACAGGCCAAACCAGGGCAGAAGAGTCAGTGTCAAACCCCATCCCCACACTCTGGACCGTGCATTGCACTGCTCTGAGGGTCTGATGGCAGGTTCTCCACAGGGAGAACTTTTCCACCCTGCTCAGGACCTTTCCTGGCAGTGCACAAGCAACCCACCTCCCTGCCACACTGACCATCCTCCCCAGGCCACCCATGGAGCTGACAGAAATTCTGAAGTGCACCCAGGACAGGAGCAGAGCCAGAGCAACCATTATGGGTGTGCAGGCAAACCCCAAATCTGCTGCTTCAGTAAAAAAAAACCCCACTTGTTCTCTCTGCAAGGATGACAGAAGTTTGGCAGCAACACTGGGCAGGTGATGGAGGGAGAAAGAGGGGAGGCTGGCAAAGCTGCAGATTTCTGCAAAGGGTCTGAGGCTTGCTCCTCCTGCAAGAAAGGGAAAAGGCTGTGGCTGGAAAGGAAAGCAGAAGAGGCTGGGATTTGCCGTTCCTACTCCTGTGTTGAAGGTGGGGAGGGCATAGAGCAGAGCGTGTCTGCCTCCTGAGGAAGAAGGTGCTTGCCCCCAGCCACACCACTTCACAGAGAAGGAGGGGGGCATGGCTCAAGGCTTTCATTCATGCACCTGCAAGGGTGTTTCTGCCACAGAGAAGAAAGCCAAGGCATGACAAGGAGCAGGATTTCAGAATCCTGCATCTTACAGAAGGGGCCCAAGAGGAACCTGAAAATTATGGACAAAACCTCTTCATCCCCATGCATGTGTGCAATCCTAGGAAGCTAAAGAGACATCCTGAGCTCACCCTGCTCCCACACTTAGGGGATGCTCAGCCCAGCCCCTGCATCTGCCAGCTGACCCACTCTGCAGTTGCTCCCTAACTTGCTCCCTCACACACACATCTGAGGAGCGGGCTCTCCTCAGCCCCCACTGCGTTTTCATCCTCCAAAAACACCAGGGTTTGTTAACTCGGAAATCCCACCAAAAAAACCTCCTAAAATGGGATAAGTTAATATCAAAAGAGGAAGCAGGGCTCTTCAACCATAGCTGTGTCTGCTCTGGGGCACTTCAGCTCCACTCCTCAAAATCTGTCTGCCTCATCCCACAAAAATAGGTCATTAGCTTCCTTTCTCTTAGCACTTAGTCCATGTTTTAAAAGTGTATTCAAATAACTCAGTGATAATGCAGTGCCTTCTTTCTCTCCACCCCTCTTCTTCCAAACCTTGGGCTTTAATTGACAGTAATCTCCAGTACAAAATAAGAGCACAACTCAAAAGGGTCTGAGACTAAGAAAAATTGAGGAATGAAAGACCAAATTTTCCCATCACTTACTCTGGTTTCACCTTGGGTTTAAAGAAAAAAAAAAAAAATTAAGAAATTTGACTGTTGCATCCTCAAATGGAGGATGCCTTCTCTATGTATTCCAGATCTAAACAGCCCAAGGAATTTCCATAGAGGCACTGCCACAGGAGGATGAACAGGCACAGAAATACTCCAGAGCACACCTGGTTACAGTCCCATGTCCACCCTTGGGAGCACAGACCTGAACATGCCCTCTGTGTAACCCCTCCTGTTTGCAGCTGCCTGCTTCATAATTTACAAAGTCCAGTGACCCACCTATACCACCTTACCCTAATCTCCCTGTTGAAATGTAATCCTTCAAAAGTTTAAGTCTAGTAAATGCAGTTACTTAATGTCATCCAAGGGGTTTAAACTGGGCATCAAAACTTCAAAATGGTGCTTAAACAGAATACAAAAATGAAAAAAGTTTCTCACTCAGCTATAACGATTAGTTGTGCATAGGAAATAACTCAGGATAGAAATTCCTAACTTTAAAGTACAACAGATCCTGCTGAAATATGCAATATGTAGAGACATGCATTTTAAGCATAAAAAGATAAAAGTTCATTAGAAAACAAACCAAGAAGACAGTGGTGTAAATGTAACACTGGAACCCTGGCTCAAACTTTGGGCAAAAGCATTCTTATAATTTGTCCATTTTACAAGTGTCCAGTATTATAGGAAGAGCAATTAAATCCAGAAGAAATATTTTAGCTTGTCTAATAAGAGGGACATTGCAGAGACTCTCAGGAGAGCAGATCCAAGCCCAGTCTCAAACACACCATACTTAGGTCAGAAGATTTCCATTTGCTTGGCTCTATTAGCCTAGGAAGAACAATCTGTTGTATCACCACTTTGTGCCCAGTCCAGGATGTCCCCTGGAACTCTTGCTGCACCAAATCCAAAGTGAAATAAAAACTCTATTACCAGAAATGTGGGTAAGAAACCCTTTAAAAACTTCATAGGCAGCATTTTAAATGAAAGAAGGAGAAGAGGTGGGTCTAAAAGCTAACTAATCTTTTGATCAAACATTGCAAAATATTATCAACATCCAAATTCCTTTTTATCCCAGGACATGTTCTTCAGATTGCATAAAGGCATTACAAGTCTCTATATTTCAGCATGGGTTATTGATGGTTCACAGCCCTGAAATGCAGCATAGACCTCTTCTGCTTATGCTGTAAAAATACTCTGTGGTCTTGCTTAATGACAGTTGTGGAGAGCACAGAAATAGTCGGGGGAAGGAGCTGGGAGCAGGATGCACTGTCTGCTGGCGTGGGCTCGGTACACATTCACCAGACTGCAGCTCGGGTGGCCAATGGGCCGTGACACAAACACACGTGTGCTGCCCTCCCACCCAGGTGGTATTTTTATTTCTAACCTCCCTTTCCCTGTGTTGCAGGGAAGTCTGACAGAGCCAGCGAGTCAAATGGGATGTCACATGGGATGCTTGGCAGCTGGCAGGCTCTGGCCTGAATTTTACCCACTGACCACAAAGTACAAAGCTGTTTAAAGCTTAGGTTGAAGATTTTGCTAACAGATGTCATTAGAGATGGGGGACATGACACTGGGAGCATGTGATGAAGCCAAGCCTTGACATGACAAACCCAAGTCTTCCTCCGCAAGAGGAAGGTGTGAGGGAGCCAGGTGTGCCCAGATCCCAGGGCTTTGGCCAGCAACACATCCCTGCCCTACTGCCACCAGCACCCTGCAGTCACTCCCACAGTCCTAGTGACCCGTTGGTTCAAAGACCACCCCAGTTAAAGCAGCCTTGTGTGGGCTGCTCAGTGCCCCAAAGCTCTGTGTGAGCCCGTGCTTTGATGAGGGCAGCTCTGCAGGCATCAACCCTTACCCAGGCAACTCATGGCACCTACAACATCCAAAACATAGAAAGAAAAGCTGTAATATATGTTGTGTCATTGTGTATTATTCCAGAGACATAGAAATTGATTAAATGACAACTTTAAAAATGCCTTTTTCTAGTAGATATTTGTTTCATCAAATTTTATATGGTGTTTTATTTGAAAACTAAATAGTGGGTTTTATTTGAAAAATGAGTGCTAAAGGCATACATGTTCCCCATTCCTTCAACAAATTGGAGAAGAAGCACTAGCAACACAGGACACACCACCAAAACAGAACCTATTTTGTCCTCTGGAACTATGAAGCCACAGCATTAGACTCCTCCCATGTATACCATGACCAGCTTCATGGGTACCATACTCCTATAACTCACACTGAAAAAGAACTGAAGGAAAAAACCTACTAGTGGAACTCTTAGATGTTCTAAGGGAAAAAAAAAATAAATGTGGGGGGAAATGGGAGGGGGAGAACAAAACAGCCCCTCCTGTGCTCAGGTTTCTGAAGGTTACTGCGATCAGAAAGTTGGATAATGAATGGCACTTTAAAATGAAAAGCCGTCTACCTTATATTTTGTGTGCCCTGGAAGATTTAATTCCCTTTTCAAGCACCCTTAAAAAGTGAATTAGGAAATGGAGGTTAGATCAAAGTTGGCATGGGAAGAAACAAGAAAACAAAACAAAATCAACTACTCATCTACTATTGAAAAATTTAATCTAAACCTTCTTCTGGTTTAAAAATAGAAACTATTTATAAGACATGCTTTAATCAGAATGCAAGAAACAAGCCAATAATTAGAAGTTCAAAATAAAGGTTTAAACTCAAACATAGTTTTGCAACTACAGCTACAGCCAGATTACAAAATTCCTTTCGCACAATGCACATAGCACCCTTTGAGACTTAATGACATTCTGCAGCTGGGGTAGTATGAATCTGAGTTCTTTCTGTTCTGACTTATTTACTTCTGCAAGAAAATTCCCCATGGCAACTGGCCAAAGGGGCTTGTCTCCTCTGTGTGTGAAATGTGAGCAGATACAAACTTGACACCATATTTCATCCCCTCGCCTTCCCTCGTGTCTGCATTCCTAACTGTAAATTAGGGGGTGGCACTGACTGTTCTGGGTAGCAGGAAGCAGCTTATTCAGAAAGATAGGAAGTGACAAAGGAGGAAAAAAGAAAACCACATTGCAATGCTTCAAGGCAGTTTCTGAAACTATAGTGAGATTCTTCTCATCCATAATCAGGACAAGCTGAAACTGTGCAACAGCTGATTCCCTTCTAAAAATGTGACAGTTTTTCCTTTTATTGACCTCGTAGCCATGCATTTATCTCTGCATCTAAACAGAAATCAGTAGAAATTTGTCAATACTTGATAATGCACATCTGTACTTGCTGTAGCACCCCTCTCAATTACAGTCTCTTTTCAGGAATGCAAGTTGGGGTTTTCCTGCTTGGAGGGTCCACTAAAATACAGGATACTTCTGCAGTCTGCCAAAGCTGATTATGAAAGAGGCAATTTGGAACATGGAGCCTCAAGCTGGACTTTAAAAAACAAGAGGCACCTGGGAAATGATATGCAACTCTCAGAGACTAAATACACTCTGGCAAAACCAAAATTCCCCTAAGGACCTCAGTCAGCCAAGGGTGAAACCGTGACCTTGGACACATGTTTACCCTTCTTGGAGCTGATATGCATAATACATCTGCTAGTTCAGCTAAGGAATACCATCATCCTGGTTTTCCCTCCAATTCCTGACTGTACAGCTATGTTTAGTTGTGACACCAGTAAAACTTACTTAATAGACATTTAGTTAACAAGAGACATTTTCTGAGACAGCCTGAAAGAGTATCAAGAAACTGCTATCAACTTCTAAACACACACGCTAAAATGTTACCAGAGATATGGGTCTGTGTCGAGCTATTGTGTCCTACACACTGAAGATTTCAGGCTGCAGGATGCCCTGGAGAGAATCATGTGAATCCTTCTGGCACATGGAAAAACCCTTCCAATTCTATTCGTAGACCTAAAAAATGTCAGCGCTATGGGTGTGACAATATTTTAATTTAATTCACTTGAAATGAGGATGTCTTACTAGAAGTTTCAAGGAACAAGACAAAACCAAAATTCTGACAGTCCAACCGTGTTTTGTTTGTTTCTATTTTAAATTTAGAAACAAACAAGATCGAAAGCTTTTATTCAGTCCTGTTGCTCTCTGTGGACTGCAAGGTCCCAGCCATTGGTGTCAAGAGCAGCTCCCAGTAGCTGTGCTCACACCTCAGCTCCCCACAGGGGCTGGGATCTTGTTCAGACTGGCTAGAGGGAAGAGGCATTCCAGGGCAGGGAAGCTGAGCCAGGTGAGTACAATCTGCATCCACTTATCCCAACCCAGCACTCTCCCTGCTAGCCCAAGCAAGTGAGAACAGATTAACCTGTGCAAAAATTATGCCAAAAACACTATCGGTGTAATTAAGTCTACTCAAAATGTTTGCAAAGTTTAGTAATTTAATTCTCATTTAAAGAAATGGAAAACGAGGTTGGAAGTTTTGAAGAAAAACCCAGGAAGCTGTTACCAACAGAAGGAATCAACAGCCCAAATTCTGAAGATTTTCCTCTGCCTGTGCTAAGGCCTGCTGCAGAACGTCTCCCATTAACATCTGTGTAACAGCTCCTGGATCTGTGAAATGTAGCAATCAAACATGAATGTGACTAAAGCCTGGTTGGCCAGGCTTTATAACAGAAACAGAAATGCAAATGTCAAATGGTGAATGGCAAATTACAGCTCCCAGATTATTTTTATTGTTTCAGTAGTTCTCTGCAAAACACAAAAAACAGTGATGTAAGCATTTTAAGAGGCTCAAACTGTAAATTCTTTTGGGACTGCCAGAGAATTGTTAGATACAGTCCCTTATGTTTCTAGGAGAATAGTCCTGAAGCAACTGCTCACTATTGAGAAGAAAAGCTAACTATTGGCTAACAAATGAAAGGAAGAGGGAGAAAAGCCAGTTCAGAAAAGCAAAACTTTTGGCGCAGTTCATTCCTGAGGGAATGGAGGTAGGTGAAGGAGAGGGGTTTTACAGCACCATCTAAAATAGGTGACAAGGAGGAAGGGAAAAATGATTTTATCTTTTCTCTAGGGAGTAGAACAGCAATGCCAAGAGTTGAGATCCTAGGAACAAAGTGTAAGAGGACATGTAGTCTAGGGGTTTTGTAGTTCTACCTTGCCATGCATAGCAGCATGGCAAAAACTGTCACATACTGTTTTGGAGTTGCCATCACTGCTGAAAGGGCATGACACAAGATTTGTTATTCTGAGGGGGGAGAAAGGACTGCTGCATTACTTCTTCAGCTGTTTAAGCTCCTGCCATGAAAGAACTTGTGCATCTTCAGAACTGCACACCAGCTGAAAGCTAGCAGAAAACTATATAAAAACTATATAACTGCTGTTGTCTCTGCTGTTGTCTCTGAAACATTTCCAAACCAGACCCTCCTGCTTCCTTGGCTGTGAGGAGAGAGAGAGATTGTATTACTTACTCTACTACTTTACACCTAAAGAGGTCTTAACTTGCTAACTGTGACCCATTTCTGCTCCTTTATAACAGCAAAAGGGTCAGAAGAGAGTAAAAAATATTGGCTGGGAGGCAGGGGGAGAGCAGCAGAGGGATAAATGCTCAGAGAAGTCCTGCATCAGTGTCAAAGCAACATCTCTTGAAGGACCAGCACAGCACATCTGTTCAGAAAAGCAGAAGCTTATAGGAATTTACATGTTTTCATAAGCTGCAATAATAAAAGAACATTTTGAAAGAAATCATTTTAAAAAAGAGGGAATTAGGGACAGACAAATTGTTCATCAGCTCTAAAACAAGAATTTGGCAATACTAAGTCAGCTGTTTCATATCATTTCAAAATAGATGGGGTTGGGTTACTTTCCTCTTTTCAAAGGCTTTTTTCCCCCTCCACAGCACCATTACTCAAGTTCACGTAAGAGGTCAAAACAACTAACAAATGGAAAAAAAATGACAAATATTAGCTGGGGTTCAAAAGGCAATTACTCCATTAGAACATGATTTTGACTTCTCTTAAAGGGATCTGCTTTACACAAATCCTAATCACAGGCTGACACTGCAACATTTCTGTCAGGAGAGTCACTTTGAGTCACAGAACCCGAAGATCTGCTCCAGCTACTCCTAAGTTCAGGCTCTGTGGGGCTCGAGCCTGTAGAGCTGGGATGAGCCAGATATTTTTAGATGCTTTTGAGAAAACAGATCGGTTGTCAACTTTTTCAAAACAGCTTTTGTATTTTAAAGAGTTATCTGTTTGGCGACGTGGGCTGTTGTTTTTTTTTGTTTTTTCAGGTTTTTTTAATAAAGAAATTTTTCTAAAGGAGTTAGCACTCTGAGAGTAGGTGACATGGACTGCCAGAAAAGCAATCCCTCTAGATGCAGAGTATGAAGGAAGTATCAAGCACCATACCATATATTCTCAAATTTACTTAAAACACAATTTAATTTTTTTTATACTACTAAGGTCTTTGAATATACTTTGCAGCAACTAGGATTCCACAAAGTACTTAAACTACCCAACTCAATGTACTAAATGCATGCTAGTTGTCCCAGGAATTTATACCCCAGCCTCCCTAATTTCACAACAGTATCTTTTAACAGCCTGTGCACCATCCTGGCAGAGCAGCTTTCTCTCCCACCCATTGATGCTTGTTCCTAAAGGTCACTGTTTCACACTCACTCCAGTAGCACAGGATGATGCAGGACAAAGCTGATAATGATCTCCAGAACAGGGAAACCCCTGTCTCTTCCCAAGCAAGACAGGAAAGTGCTGTTCCAGAGTGGTGAAGATCCAAATTTTAAGCCAACTTTGACAATTCTACAACAGCAGTTGTAGGTTTCTCTAAACTGGTGAAAACCAGCCTGTAGGGAATTACTGTTCCTTGCATTACCTTTTCAAAGTGGGTGAGACACTGAAGCCTCCACAGCTGTTCACTGAGCCCAGCCCCTCAGAGGTGTCCCCATCTTTTGATAACTCCACTCAAGCTCGCCGTGATTCTGCCCTTTAGACCCCACTGCAGCATGAGTTAAGCCCGTCTAGACAAACAGGTTCATTGAAGTTCCTGTGACCCCATGCCTAAAGTTCAGCAAGGATAAAAAGCTGAAAGTCCTTTGAGGAGCTTTCACTTCCATTCATTAAACACAAGGATCATACTGAGTAAGGAATCTTGCCTGCATTAGAGTTTGTTTTTAAATTATAAGACAAAGGACAAATCTCAGATCTTTTGCTCCTGAGGAAAAGAAGGTGGAATCAATTTTGTGTAATTTCCACTCTTGATGATATTTTCAGCTGGCATTTATAGCACTGAGGCCCATATTGTCATCCCTGAGCTTGGCACCTCAGCAGCCCATCACAGCAGTTAAACCAGAGCTGGGGCTCTTGTCCAGCAGCCTCCCACCAGAGCTCTCCGATGGCACAAATTTACCAAGGCAGAAGAGTGAGATCAATGGCACTCTCCCAGACTGTTCTTGAGAAATGCACTGGAGTTTAGGCATTTCCCCCATCTTGCTGTCCTCTGCTGGACTTTTTTCAAATCAGTCTGTCACATCTTTCCCTAAGAAGGGCACTGTTATTGACAGGAGATCCCAAATAACCTCAAGTCGCTGAGAAATCAGTAGAGCTGTCTGCCTGAAGAGTGAGAACATCCTTTCTCACTCGTGGTGTTATAATCTAAAGCTGCACTCAGCTGTAGTAGGATTTCAGAGTATTTCAGTTTCCATTCCAACAGGCAGCACAAGTGCCTATGGAGCCAAAAGAATTTGGGCCAAACCACTGAGAGTTTTCATCTTTACCAACATGCACTTGACCACACACTGCTGGGCAAGGCATGTAGTCAGCATGGCTTATATCAGCTTACTGTAAAGACCACAGACTTGTAAATGGTGAAGTTTAGTCTCACACAGAATTGGGAAGGAAAGGAACTTCTGCTGATGCTGTGCTGAGTAGCAATTTTTTTTTTCTTCCCAAAAAGGAAGTGTCCTCATAATAGTAACATTGTTGGATGTATTTACTATCAAGCTCACCAAGGCACTTGCTTTTCCTTTTTATGTTATTGGTATCTTTCACCACAATCATATCAGCAGCTGAGCAAACATCTTTCCAGCTTTGAGGGAGCAGGTTTAAAATACTGTCTCCTGCTCACAAAAATGTTCTGCTCATTTGGAACAAGACTGTTCTACAGCTCTTCAGCACTTCACACCCACCCATCTCAAAGGACTTCTCTCAGAGCAAGAGCATATGAAACTTCACAACTTCCCTTCCCTTCTGAATAGATAACCAGTTTTGGAAGTGAGGAAATATGTTCCAATTATTTTTAAAACTGGTATCCTGGAGTTAGACTTCTAGTCTCGTTGTTTGCTTTTCCAGAGATAGAAAATTTCCACTTTGCATTTTCAAAAATGAATATTCAGTATCTCTCAATTTCAGCCCTTTCTTAGGTATTAGGTTTATTTTTAAAATATTGACATTCATATCTTTTTCAGAGAGTCATCCAGCTAAATTAAAAGATAATTTTTGGTACAAGTTATTTATTTAGGTATAAACATTAACTAAGTATCTATTCATGTCTGCAAATACAGATGTAGTGATTTGCACTGATAGTAGGGAGACTAATGACTCTCTACAAATGAATCTTAAATCTATACAAACAAAGGTTCCCCAAAAGAACCAAGATGATCCACAGACACAAACACACACTTGTGTACACACATTTTTAGGGGAGAGACCAAGGACAACCTTGCCTCCATTACTACCCTTTCCATCCAATTCCAAAGATTGCTCTCCCTACCAAAGCCCTTTAATGAAGCTAGTAAATTGCAAAGACTTAAAAAAAATACAAAACAATGACCATTCTGGGTATGTTCTTATTCTGGATAATAGAAATTTCATCTAAATAAAACCTGGCTTAAAATTCCCTTACCAGAGAAGATTTCAAATGAATTATCAAAATTCTGCTTCAGGTATCAGAGTAGTAACAGCACTGTTGCAATCCCAATCCCGCATATTATAAATATCATCTTAATCTATAAACCCAACCTTTAATTTTATTTTTCCAATACAGCTTGATTCAGTTTGGCTGCTTCCTGAGCTTCCAGACTTGGAAGAAGTAAAGAGTGAAAAGCCATCCTGAGCATATGCAGTGCTCTTCCTTTTACCTCATAAACACCGTGCTCCCAGACCCCAGTGGAATTGCATGGGAATGCAATCCTCTGGGGCAAGGCAAAGGCAGTGAAACGTTCCCATATGTAACAATCATTCCCAAGACCCCAACAATATCTAATTCAGGTTTTGATACCAGCCACTATCCACAGCAAATAGAACAAATTCATATTTTTTCACATAATAAAGACCAGAAATTGCTGTCTTCATAGAAGCACTCATTGCTTCTTGGAAGACCAGCAAGTGCCAAATCTTGGGAAAAAGCTCAGCCCTCCATCATGATCCTCCAAAAAATACAGATCTATACTTGCCACCTGCAAGGAGCCCACGTATAAACGAATCAGTCCACTGGACTTTTGTGAGCACAATGAACAGTTTTCCATTGTCTGCTTGCTTATTTAAATTCTAGATTATAAAAATAAAAAAAAAACTAAGAAGAATTCAAGATTTACACTTGTTTTCTCCTCACAAAGGAAAAATTCTTAAATAAATTGCAATCTTAATTAGCACACAGGAGTAAAGTACAAGGAAATAAAAATTCCAGCATAACAAAAGCAGGATGTGTGGAAAATATAAACAACTTGATTCAGTAAGCATGCAAGGGATTGAGGCCTGTTTGTCACCAGATCTGCCCAAGCTTCCCCCTGGAGTGAAACTCAAGAAGCATACATGGACAAAAGCATGTCAGGGCTTGGTGGGGAAGCCAATACAAGAATAGCTGCAGTAGTAACAGTGTTCCACATTCACCAAGAGCTTGGGTTACCAAGATAAATTCAGCTACAAGCCTCGCCTTGTGCATTCTTAACCCTTTCACTGCAGGATGCGCTGGGGGAGTGCAGAGAGTGAGTTCCAGGGAACCTCAGGAAGGGCTCTTCCTTCTGCCTGACAGTGAGACATCTGCTAGCACTCAGATTTAATCCTTCTAGAAATTAAAAGTCTTACTTAAGAGGTAATGGATATTGCTGTGGTTATAAAGTACATTGCCATTAAACCATACTGATGTGATTAAGTCAGTTATTTATCTTACTGAGGCATAAGGCCTGCTTATCCCAGTCTCCACAGATGAAAAATTAAAATAATAATTTTTAAAATGTTTGTTTATACTTCTTCCTGGCCATTTTTTTGAAAGATTTCACTTCCTTCAACTAATAAAGGACATCATTTGAGGTAATGGCTTTCTTTTCCAATTCCAGATGGCCTGCTAGCTGTAGTGTTAACAGGCAACAGCTACAATTTTCTTATCTTTCTGAATTATAATATTACCAAACAATTATTTCAAATTTTTGGGGTTTATGCTGGCTGGAATCTCTAATCTTTGCTTTCAACAGTACATTAGTGAAGACTACAGAGGAAAAAACATTCCATCACCAAGACATCCCATTACACTTCTTATTTTAAAAAGATATGAAATAAGACCTCAACAAATGCTTTATTTTGTGCTTGACTGTGGGTTTAAAAAAACCCTCTTGTTTGTATTTCTTGTACAAGAAGGAGATATAGTGTAATATTTGGGAAGAAGTTTGGGTTTTTTGCAACAAAGCCTACTGATACAATAGTCAGGCTCAAAACCTATCAATGGGTCGAATTTCAGGTATGTTTCTATCAACAGAGGCTTGCTGCATTCTTGCTCTTCCAGAATTTTATTTTGTGACCACTCTGTCAGCGTCAATGCCTCACGTGTAACACAGGGACCCATAAATAGTTCCCTCCATGACGAGAGAACTGTGGGAATTGAGCCATGAATTTTGGGATAAGTGAAAACAAGCGCTGAAAGACGACCTGCAATTATCAAGACAGAAAAACTCACAGTAAGTATCAAGACTTGTGGTCCACTGAGAAGAATACCGAATTAAAAGTCATGTTTATGTCAGATAAATTGCAAGAGTAGGGAACACTGAAAGCTCCTTGTGGCTTCTTAGCAAAAGGGTGGGTGTTGATGGATCTTTCTCCTTCCAAAGAGCTTTTCTAAGGCTGCAGTGGAAAATGCCCTGCTGGAAGGCTGAAATCAGCACCAGTAGAAGAGCTGGGGAGGCCAGCTCAAGCCCAGCAGCAGCCAGTCCTTCCTCACTCAGCTCCAGGCAGTCAGGTTGAATCCCACCCTGAACTCTTCACCTCCTCTCCAGCACGCTTCCCCTCTAAATATAAACTGTACTGCTGACATGATTGCAGCTGGCACTAATCTTTTCAGATGTTTTCCATGTTGTCCTTGGTTTTGTTTGCTATGTTAAATCAGGCAAAATTCTGGTTTAAGTAACAAAGAAGTAGCATAAAAGTATGTAGAGGAAACAAAAAATATAGATAAAAAACCATAGGAACCAGCAGATGGGTGCAGGAAGGGAGGAAAAGAGATTCATAGAAAGCAAGTGTTTTGAATGGCCTGAGTTAAGTTGAGCTAATAATATTCAGCTGAAACATTAAGTATCTTGCAAGTGTTAGAATCTCTTTCATTCATAATTCTAATAGAAACAAAGCTGTACACTGCAAACAAACATGTTTGCATCAGAGATATTTGAACTTATTACTCATTAACAAGCTAGTCAGAGCTGAGATTCCCCTGGTACTCGAGCAGCTAGAAGGAAAACCTACAGAAGAAAAATTACAGACAGAAATTGCCTGCCGCTTGTGTCATTCAGTGGAAGTACATGAACTTCAGCTAAATTCTGTGTACACAGCTGTGGGAGTACATAAAAATTTAAAAATTACAAGACTTTCTAAGAATTCACAGCAAAATGCAAACTAGGATGAATAAAAGCAGGAAAGCATGATGTACCCTAACAGAGGAACTTTCTCATGCTATAAGATCTCTGGCTTCTTCATGAAAACACACCTAAAGTGAAAGCAATGAGAGGCTGCTTCTTTCTCTGTTGCAGAGTGAATGCTGCCATGGTATGCAGACAATCCAGGGGTGGTTCAGCATTCACCCAGAATTGCTCTGTGTCACTCCTGATTTTTCCACTGCCATAAAAATAGTGGAGGTGTGAGTTTTGGAGGTGAGGCAGTGGGAACAAGCTTCAGAGCTCTGAGCCAAAAAAGGGAATTGGGAAAGACCTGCTAAAAAGCTATACCAACCCAAAACACACACGTGGAAAGATGCCAATGTTAGCTGAGCAACAAAAGGACCAAAGAGAGCTGAAAAATGCCAGAGCCCTGCTTTCCCAATATAACCAGCTGTCACTAACTGCAGCCTTCCAAAGAGAACAGGGCTCTCCAGTGGAGGGGAGTGCAGGAGCCAAGGTGCCTGCAGTGGCACCCACTGCATGGAGCAGATCCTCCCATGCAGCCCTGCAGGGCCAGGCTGGAGGGCAAGTGGTTAAAAGGCATAATCAATTTTCATTAAACAGCTGAAGTCCAGGTATCTACGTGCTCTAGATGTATTTAGTTGTTGTACTGTTGGCTGGTGTGCTTTATATCATGACTACCAATAAACAAGCTTTTCCATTAATATTTTACACAATTTTCTTACATTTCCCTCTTCTTTTAACATTGCATGCCACTTGATTCACCCAAACACTTGCACAAACATACAGGGAGAGGAGGGAAGGCGGCTGCTGCTGTTTGAACTAGTGCAATGTTCCTCAAAAAATGTTTGGGCAGAAGCTAGTCTACAAAATCATATAATCATATCAAGCTGTAATAAGCACAAATTTATGTGTTTGAATGCTTTTACACGTTTTTTGCATGCTCAAAAGGAACTTCAAACTTGTAGCTTTATCACTGTGATACCTTCTGTTTCTCTTTCTTCAGATGGACATTTATCTCAAAGACTGACCCTGTGCACATCAAAGGTCATTCAGCTGTAAAGACAAGAGGGATGAGGTAACAAAATAATACTAGCATACCAGGGATTGGTTGTTTGGAAAACAATAATAATGTCCCTACATTTGTAAAGGACCATGAGCTTTGTTTTGCCCCCAGTCCAGCCTCTCTCTGCCTCCAGGAGCACAAGGAGAACCAACAAAACCCCTGCAGAGGGTTACTGTGCACATGCTTGAATAAATGAGAACTCTTTAATGTATTTAAGAGTTAGTAACATTATATACATTATAAATTAAAAGAATAGGACAGTTTTGCACCTAAAAAAAGTCTCTAAATACTATGTTTCAGGACACAAACAGATTCCCTTCAGCAGTCAGTCTAATTTAAATCCTCTATACCACGTTATGCAATGACCAGTTGCTCATAAAGAGCTTTCTTGCTGGAAAGCACTAAATACTCATTGCCACTTGGGTTCTAGGACACAAATTGCTGGATTTGGAAAACCACAGCTCCTGTCTTTCTGTGATATGTCCTTAGCTAGCAAAGGATAAAATAATTCAGAGACTGATGCCCTATTAACTGTCCTGTCAGATGACTAGTACTATACCAGCAATTTCAGTTAACTCTTTTTACAGGGTCCAGAAAGAAACCCCAGCCTCCCAGCATATCCCCCTGCACAAGGTTGCTCCCTTACCACAGCAAGATCCGTAAAAGGAAACTCTCCCATTTCCTTGCAAATGCCAGTGTTTGGCTGCCAATGTACCACTTCCACTGGAAATTTAATCAAACAGATCTGACAGTGTCTGGAAATCACTGAGGGCACACACTGCTTTCCTCAAGCACTGCTGAAAGGGGAAGGCATAAGGCAAGAACAGTCACAGCTTCTGCAGCTTCAGGACTCTGCAAACTTTTCTGTTCTCAGTTCAAAGCTGTGACATCTGGGGGTGCAAACTAGCACCAACAAGAATTTCTAATTTGTCTCTAATCACACACAGACGAAGGTATCTCAGCTCAATAAATCAAGATTACTGACTCATGCCTTAGCTTAGAAGTATTCCTTTTTGTGCTTATGAGGGGAGGGAAGGAGGAAAGGAGGGAGGGAAGAGGGGGGAAAGGTGCAAGATTTCCTGTAGGCTGTTAATATGCATAAGCAATTAATTTTTCCTAACTGGCTGAAAAATGAACCGAAACGGAGCAGAAAACCAAAATCTATTAAAAAAACAAAACAAAACAAAAAAAGCACAACCTAGACCTTGCATGTTATGTAGGTGGTAGAGCTGGGGGGTTTTAGGTGTAACTGCTGCTAATTGCTGCTGATGGCAGAGCTCCTGCTCCCAGGGCAGGGAAAGCTCCCAGTGCCATCAGGGGGTGGAAGGGCTCTGTGTAATCACACTGCTTGCCAGCCTGCAAAAACAACAGCCATCCCCCTCTCCAGCCCAAATATAAAATCTGGCAGAGGGGGTCGAGACATTCACATGAATCTGCCAGCCTTCTGTTTCAAATGGCACCTGCTTGTAAACAAACAAACAAAAGTACATTTGGGGTTTCAGACTACGGCAAGGAGAAAAGGGAGAGGTTTTTTTTAAAATGCATGGGCTAAAATCCTAATATGCAAACCATCAGTCAAACTCTAATTGCCCAAATTACTGAAAATGCCTTGCAAAATTATGGCAAACACTCTACTTAATGGTGAACGTGAAGATATTAAACTGCAAATTAGTGGCAGCTCTGCTATGACATTAGCAAAGGAGACTTGAGAAAAATGAAAAATTTGACCATTCTTGAGAGGAGACAGGAAAATGCACAGCCTTCATGCACTGCCTACATGATTGCAATGAAAACCACACAAAATTTGCCTGAGTTCAGATTTCATTGCAATCATGAAACTTAGCTCAAGGGAAAATTTGCTAATGTTTGCATAACTATTCAGTCACCTGGGGCCCAGCCTCAAGCAAAGCTTTATGATCTAAAGAACTATAAGAAATGTACAGTTTCACATCAAAACTAGGTGAAATGGGGGGAAAAAAAAGACAGTTTCATTTTGAATTATGATGACATTTTAAATAAAACTTCAGAGGCAAATCTAATAACAACACAGACTGCACGAGCACAAGTGATGACTGAGGATGATGTGCTGTCTGAAATAATCATTGCAATTTTTAAAAGTTTAACCTTCCTCTAACAAGGCCTGTCAGAATAAAAGCTGTTCTCACTCTCACAATGCACCTTGAGGGACAGGGCAGGGGCACTCCCAGTTGCATGTTATAGGTAAGAAATTGAGGCACAATGGTTACACGTGAGCAATAAAGCTTGACTGTGAACTTAATTTCCCACCTAAACATCCTTCCTCTCACTCAGCTTTGCTTCTGCATGCAAAGCCAATCACATACACACACACACACACCCTGCTTCAAGCAGCCCATTAACTCCTGAGCCAAGTGGAGTCTCCCCAGTCTCACTTTGCACATCCTCTGAGCGTGTCACTCAGGTAGGCTCCACCTGCAGTTGGTTAATCTTTGGACATGCTCACATTTTCCTAGCAGCATCTGGTGCCATCTATTTTCATGCAGTACTTTCTAAAGCAGTCTGCTTCCATGTTTCTGCTTCTGCCTTATTGAGTCATTTTGGGCTTTGACATCACTGCAGTTGAACTCAGCCTGCCAGGGATATTCGCTGATGGAAACTCTAATGTGCAATCAGACTGGCCTACAAAATAGTGGGCAACCCTATAGCTGCCCCAAAAAATTGTACTGAGTGTGTTCCTTTGTACAGAGACACTGAAACACCCTCCCACACACTGCACAACCAGAGGCTCCCCTTAAGTGAAGAGAAAAATAACAGTAAAATGTATGCTTTGTATGTCAAAGTAGGATTTTTACATTGAGATAAGTAACAGAAGAAGCATGGCTTATTTTTATCTCAGTATGCATAATTACAGTCAGACGTATAAACTGTCAACACACTACTGGGGAGAAGGGGAAAAGCAGAAGGGGATTTTTCTTGGCAGAAGGAAAGGAATGATTTTATGGTTTGCTTTGGTTTTACAGTCAGCTAGTTATCTCAAGATCCATATTCATATGTCAGAAAAAGAAAAAAAAAAAAAAAAAAAAAAAAAAAGAAATACCCCATTTTATGGTGAAAACATAGCTTTTAACCTCCACCACGTGAAGGTAATGATGGAAACATTAACAGTCACTCTCCTTTGAGAGTAACTTATTCCTGGAATAGAGTAGGCTCTGCCAGCAAGACTACATTCAAAAGTGAACAATATTAGAAAATCCCAAAGACAAGAACCATTTAGTAAATTACACAGCTAAGAAGAATTTTCTGACTAATTTTGGTCCCCAAGTTAAAAAATGTTAAAAGATTGAATTCCCCAAATGGAAAGATCACTTGGCCCAGATTATAAAATACACCACAGTTTCTTCTGACACTATTTAAACCAGCACAAAGGTCTAAACCACATAAGACAGGGACATTGTTATTCAGAAGCATTTTGGAAAACGAGGCAATAGCTACGTTGCAGCTCAAAAGTCTGAGGTAGCACAAGCTCAAAGTGCTCCCCACGTTCTGGTTCTGCAGTCACACCAGGAACCAGCAGAGCTGCATCTCTCCAGCTCCTTAGCAGGTCCTGGGAGATCCCCTCTAGCACCATTCAAATCCAGCAACATATTTTCCATTTCCAACCCCATCTCTGCTAACAGGAGCATTATCTCAGCCCCCCCACCCTGTCCCCTCTAGCATGGTGTGCACATGTGCTGTGCACTCAGTATAAATCAGCTCCAAAAGCAGACAGGCCCTGGAGCCACTTGGGTGTCACAGCTTCAAATGATGCCTAAATTTCATTTTAAACCTGAGCCAGGGTCCAGCCTGTCCCGAATCTCTTCTCCATTGTATCACCCACAGCAGCTGGTAGATGTGCAGAGAGCTGCCTGGCTCTTGGCACCTCCTGGAAAACTCTCTTGCCTTGTATGAGGAATTGCTTTAATTCTTCCCTTTGCTTTATGCTGTGCAGGATGTTAGGCGAGCCTCACGGTATCACCTGAACTGACCAGGACATTGTTAATACCCAAAGAACAGAAATTCTGCATCTGGAATAAAGCAGAGTGACCTACTGTAAACCCATTTATATCACACCCTGCATTGAAGGCACGTGATTCTGTCAAATGAGCTATCAAGTAAAGGGGCACTGTCAGCAGCCACTGCTTTTCTAAACTGTTTCAATAAATCTGCAGTGTTTCCTTAAACATCTAAGCCTATCAAAACCCCTGTGCAATTTTCTTTTTCCACATGCATGGCATGTCATAGAGACAATCAAAAGTAAATAACTTTCTTGAGCTGATGGGTGCTTGGCAAGGACAACTAGAGTTTCTCAAGGCAAATTCAAGAGCAGACAGGCTAAACAGACTGTTTGAGAGTCATAAGCTAGACACAAATGTAAAATGGGCTAAGGGAGCCAAAACCCTGACACAGGGAGTGCATCCAAATTTTAATGAACTAGTTCAATCAACAAATCCTGGAAATTCAGAATTCACCCAATGAACTCAGACTTTGTCCCCCAGATGTCCATTAACTGATGAGACATTTTTAGAAGCTTTTTTTTTTTTTTTTTTTTTTTTTTTTTTTTTTTTTTTTTTGTAGGGAATGAGTAAGTCCAAAGCACTATAGGCCCACCAGAGATACATTTATTTTATGTACATAAATGATCATATGAAACAAAACACAGGGGATGATTTTGTATTATTGTAATTACAGTTGATGGACTCCAGAAGACCAGGCTGTGTGACACATCAAAAGGAAGATGAATATGGAAGCTTAAACTATGCACTTGGTGTGAGCTTCATAATTATGCACTCTGAGTCTCTCAGAGCTACAGGCCATCAGCCAAGAGCTACATAACTCATTTGGCAGCAAACAGGTACCAAAAAAAGCTCATCAAAATCCATCATCAGCTTTTTTTTGCTTTTTTTTCAAGGAATGGCTTCAAGGTCCTTTGGAAATGTCTTTGTGTCCCCTAGCTGCCAAAGCTGAGTCACTTGGCAGCCCTGACCACTGTTGCTATAACAAGAAGCATCTAGAATGAATCTTTGCTGCCATGTTGAACTGGCAAGTTCCTGACTTTACCTCATAAAAAGTCTTTTCTTCCCCCCCTGCCCCATTCTTCACCACAGTACCAAGTAATTCTATTTTTATCACAGAAGGAAGTGTCAAGAGAGACTGTCAAGGGTGGTGAACCACAGAGCTGACCCACCACAGTTTTACATACATTTAATAAAACAATTATCTTCAAAGCTCTTTGTTTTCTCAAAATAGAAGGCTTCAACCAGGAAGCACACTGAATAAAGGGGGAAAATGCAGTTTTTGGTGAGAAAGTAGACAGTAGGTTTGCTGCTGCCAGGATGGGGAAAACATAAATGCTGAAAAACATTTCAGCAAAAATAGGGTTTTCTTTTTGCTATTATTTATATAAATATTAAGTGAGAAATTCTTGTTCACAATTTTTTTAACAGACCATGGCATCATTTCAAAGTGTCTGGTAAATGTTTCAAAACCCATTTGAATAAAGTAATGCAAATTTAAATTTAGCCTTCTGTTGTTTCGATCCTGTCAACCTTTTTTGTGACAAATGTTTCTCTAGCATCACTCAGGTCTGAATCTGTGGCCCTACTCATTTATCTAGCTTTGACAAAAAAATCCACTTTTGGAAGATGGACTATCAAAAATTTGGAGTTCTGATCTTGTAAAGAATCACATAGACACAAACATTTTCAGTATTACATTGATTATGTCAAGGAGTTAAATGAAGAGGGGCAGACTGTGACCTCACAGTCAAGAACAGAATTAAAGAAAAAGTACAAGAAAGGTCTTGCCAAAACAAGCCCTCTCCACGCCACCATAACAGGGAAAGGGCCTGTGTTGTAGAAAGCCTCATAACCTTGCTCAGCTGTAATCCCTAGTGTCAAAATTCCCAGCAGAAAGCTCGAGTGGGCTGGACCCTTGGCATGCAGAGAAGTCAGTCACCTGTCATTAACAGAGTCCTGTAGGCATCTTGAGGATATCAGGTTCAAAAGAGGGTGTTTCACAAACATCATTAATACCCTGATCTTTTGCAGCTTTCTTAAAGATTTACAAATTACAATTTACAAATACTCCGGAGAGAATTTTCATGTCTATAACCCACAGATTATACATATCAGAAACATATAAAAAGCAAAGGACATTTCTGCTTTGCAGAAAAATGCACAAAAAAGCATTTTGCCAGAGACACGTGAGGGAAATGTATCCCAAGATCCCTCTCTTCTGGTCTCCAGTACTCCTTGTTCTCCTCTCAATATGCCAAAAGCTTTCCTGCTCCTAATTTTCCACTGCACTGTCAGTGTTACAAGTATTGGGAAGAAGAAATCAGATGCAGAACTTGCTTTCAATTTCTGCTGCAGGGTTGAGATTTGAGAGAGGTGTACAACACCCACCTGACCATACTTTGTATAATGTAAGAGCAGATGCAGCCCATGCCAGCAGGGCACTGGGCAGTGGGCAGCTGCCCCCACACCCATGGCACAGCCACACTCCCCACCTCCAGGACAAGAGGCTGATAGAAACCCAGCGAGCCACCACCTGCACAGGGAGGTAATTACAGAGGAGGAAGGGACTTACCAAGATTATCTTAACAGTGTGATGTTAACAACATGCACCACAGCATGGCATGCTTTCCCCAACAAGAAAATGACTGAGTGCCATCATTGTCACATGTCAGGATCTTTCTAAAAAAGAAATGGTTGGCTTTGCTCCCCAGCAAGGCATTTGAATTAAGCAGCTGTGCAGTTTCTTAGTCTTTAGTCTGACTTTGGGCAACATTTGAAAGTGAAAGGATCAGAACAATAAATCTGGATGTCACAACAAAGGGTTCGTCTGTAAACAGCAACCTGACAAATCTAACAGACTTGTCTGGTAACTATGACAAAATAAGAAATGAAATCTCCATGTAGATCATTTGCAGAACTGGCTGCATGAAACTTGTCTCAATGGTCTCTTTATATGCTTACATGTGCATGCATACATGAATAAAATCACTTAACAAGTTTTTAAACTTTATTTTCAGCCACAAAAATTCAGTAAGTGGTATCATTTTAGAAAAACCACCAGTAGTGCAGAGAAAAATAACTTAAGTTTAAATAAAGCAAAAATTTTCCTCAGACTTTTCTTTATGCTTCTCCAAATTTGGAGATAAGTACTACCAGCAAGAGAAGGATTTATTTCTTGCACTCTCCTTTTAATAAATAGAAAAGCCTAGATGACAGATTGCATAGAATTATCATTATATGTACTCAAATATCTTTTTTGCAACCTCAGAACTGCTCCAGCTTGCCAAATTCCAAGATGCAAGTTGCAACAGTGGTGCAATGAAGCTGTGCTGACCTATAGTACCTTGATAGCAGGGACAACTCTTGTACTGTTTGTTTCCTGTGTCAAACCACAGCAACATCCACTCATGACTATTGCTGGTGATAAAAGCCTGAATAACATCACTCACCATTGCAGATGCACCCCCATAGGTGCTCCAAGCTTCTACATTTAATCTAAAAAGCCATTTTAAAAGCTAATGTTGGCAAATTTCTTGGCTTCAGATGCTGCCTCAGCCCTTCTGATTCTCCAGTAACAATGATAATAGCTTTCCAACTGAACAAACTGGTGACCACTGGACCAAAAATGCAGCACACAAATAATCCCATGGAGATCAATGGACTACCCAAATGCAGGAAATTTAGCAGGAATGGTACCAGATGAATATTCATTTGTCTTCACATTGATCAACATTCACATTGAGAATTCTCACAAGGACACATTTCCTTTTCACAGAAAATACCTCTAATTCTTTGCTTTTCAGGGGGCTAAGGATAAAAGAAAGATAATCTGTATGCAAGGAGATGTTTTTAATTTTGTCCCACTAAACTTGTGGGACCCACAGTGGGAGGTTAAAATGCATCCATGACTTGGATTTGGTTGTTTACAAATAGTTATTAGTTGTGCCTAACTGCTGGCATCTAAAAATTTTAATAATAATATAACAAAATAATAACAAAACCATGCTCGATTAATGAGGCCTTACATACAAGTCCAGTTCCTCAATTTGCCAAAAAGTACAGAGGAAACAAAACTCCCTAACTAATCTGCAGCTGAGAAACATCTTTTAAAATCCACAATTTGTGTAAGTTATTCATGATATGGTCAGGTACATCTCAAATCTGATTTCCATTTAGATGTCAAGAGTACTTTGCACCCACTAAACAAGTGACAAAACTGTTTTTCTCTTTTCCAGCTCAATACTTGGTGCACAGATCAGCTATGCTCTGCTGCATGGGTATCATTAGAAGTGTGTCCCCAGTCTCTGTCCCCATTTCACAGCAGGGTACACAAACTTGCATTGGTTTCTGCTGCATCTGCCAAAAGACTCAGAACGACACAGATCTTTAGATCAGAAAACGTGCTGTGCATTTAAAACCTTGCTCAGCTCTCTTTGTTATTGCTCGATTAATAAATAACAACACCCCAATTGTGTGTTTCATTATGAAAGATAATGTGCTCACACAGACCTAATCATGCAGCCCATCGAGTAAGCAAGATTCTGAGGAAGACAGTAAGAGCTGATATTAGAGTACAGCAGTAGCATAAGAACCACAGGGGATTTCCCCCTGAATTTCAAACCTTCTTTAACTGAAGGTGGAAATGAACTGAATCACAAACCTCTGAAGAACAGATTTGCAAACCCCTGCCCAGGCTCAACAGCCATGAGATCTTCCATTCATTACAGGACTGTCTAAATAACACCATCAAAAAACACTTCTCTGTTTGAAGACAAGTTCCACAGAGATTCTATCCACAGGCATGAGAAGATAAAAGAAGATTTCTTCTATGATGAAGGCAGTAAGCAGAGGAAGAGCAGAACTGCTGGAGAGATCCATGGCTCAAGGGCAGTTGAAAAGGCTGCTCACTAAGACTTCAGCAAATCCTGCAGTGTCCAAGCAGAACAAGCAGGAGCTCAGGGTAGAGCCAGCACCTTCCTGAGGCAGAAGCTGCAGAACAACCTCAGTACCTGGCTTTGGGAGACCCAGCCACCACTTCCCAGCTGTGCTACAACTTCAGGACACCTGAGCACACTCTGTAGTGACTTTGGACCCTGGTGTCACCCACTTTTCAAATGCTGCTGGCTCCCTAATGATGGTACAGGTCTTGTGTCTTTCCTCATATAAAAATACACTATTCACAGGGTCAGACAGGTGGGTCACCACTGAGGCAGAGCCTGTTACAGTTCTGCATGGAATTTGTGTTCAACAGCAAATTTTATGATATCTAATTATGATGAAAGAAAAAAAAAAAAAAAAAGCTGTATTACAAGACCTGATCCTTCTTCTGTTTAAAGCTTCTCAGTTGCTTATGATGTTAAAGGATCCAATCCTTTAACACATTTGGCTGTTGCTGACCTCTCTAGAAGAGAGTCATCAGCTCTCCTGGCTTTGCTGTGGGTGAAACTGCAGTGCTACTTTATGGCTTTGGACAAAGACCATTTCTCCTCCCCAGCACCAGTATCAACACCATATATATATACATATATATCACATATACATAACCTTGGCTCAGGGCAGGAGAGAGCACATGGCTTCAGAGTGCCTGAGCACACTGACTGTGCTCACAACCATAATTCCCTCCTAGGACAATTTCTGTTCACCAACTTGCAGCAGACAGGAGCAAACAGACTCCAACTCAGGGGTCACAAGACTATCTGAAGAGATGAGGAAAGACTCACTACAGTTTCCTGCAGCTGTCATTGCAAGCATAAAGACACACCTCATAAAGTCATCATGGTAGCTATCATTTTCTTTGAGGTCTAGTGATAGCAGCTTTCTCATGTAATGTTTTCAGACTCTTACAGCAGCAATTACAGACATTTTTGCTATTTCAACAGCATCAGCCCAATTTCCTAAGTAGGAACTCTGCCAGCTAAGAAAGATGTATTTGTTTACTGATTCAGACTCATTAAACTAGCTAAATGTTGGCATTTCCTTAGAAAATAACCTATGATTATTAGGCAGCCACCAGAAAAATAAGCATCAATTTTCCACAAATCTACTTGTACTCTGAAACTCTCATGGTTTCTAGCGCAAGGCTGAGGGGAACAGTGGTATACAGCTTGCAAGCTCAGGATACAGATACAAAGCTATTTAATGAGCCTATACAATTCTGTCTTTCCTCTTAAATGTAGACACCTTTTAGTTTCCCTAAAAGCATTTTGTGAGAGTTCATGAATGAGGAACTGTGTTCCAGAAAACTGTCTCCCACAGCACGTGCAGCACCACAAACACCAGATTTAAGTGCAAACCCTCTTCCTTCCAGCACCTGATGCCTTCATGAGCCAGAACACCACAGGCAGCTGTACTCGTGGTTTGGTACAGCAACTCTGTCCTGAAAACAAAACTTTGCAGAAAAAAGTGACAGAATTTTGCTGCAGGCACTATAACTAGACAATTTTGCTCTGCGTAGATGGAAAATGTGGGGAATATGGTAGAAGCTCAAGAGACATAGTTGGGTTTGTGAAAGATTCAGGTGCTTTATTTGGAGCTCATTCCCAAATTTTTATGATATTTTGTGCCTCTTCATTTCAAGAGAAAACCAGGACATATGCACAAATTTTTATCATGTCTAGCCATTTCATCATCCCCCACATTTTCCTGGAAACAATACCACAGAGAACACCAGCCTTGGCATCAGTAAAACTCCAGGTCCAACAACAAATACTGTATGTCATCTTGCATCCCATTTTTATTCAAATCATCACCAGGTCTTCACGCAAAGGTAATCATAGATAGCTCCCACAAATACATGCTTAACAAAGGCATAATGTAATATACAACAAAAGAACAATGATCAAACAATCCTACAAATTAAATTTGTTTGGCCCATGTCAGAAATCACATATTTGTGACAATTCTCAGTCTAACACCTTTTCTCTCAAATTTAAACAGGATTACAGTTGGCTTGTCATCTTATTAGCTTTATAGAGGCAAAACATAAATGACAAAGTAAACAGGTATTTATGGATACAGATATTTTTTTTCAAGCTGATATCCAAAGCCAAATTATGTTTTTATTAGCAATTTAAGTAACAAACTAATTTTTTGCCCATTTGGCCTTGAAAGAAAGCATTGTACTAATATTGTTTGCCTCTCCCTCTATGTAATGTCATTGATTTTTCTCAACTGAAAACATGGTGCCAGTGGGACCAGTGACCAACTGGTCCCAAAACAACAGTGCCATGGCCAGTGACCCTGTATACTTGGGAGGCATCAGCTGTAACTTGTGAAGGGTAGTAGATCATGTCTAGAGCAAAATGCAAATGAAGAAATACTTTTTCTAGAGTTTGATCATGTTACACTATGGCCCACAAAGGATGGGCAACTGGTTATAGGTGAATAGAAAAGGTAGCCTCCAAAACTCTTCAAAAGGTCATTGAGATTATTCCAACTTCCTGTTGTCCTAAGGCAAGACAAACTCTACCTATGACTTTCCAGCCTGATGGTTGCCTAATCTACTGGAATTTTTATTACTAGAGGTCTTTAGAGCTTCCCCAGACAATTTTTATCAGTTCTTTGCCATCTATCTGTCTTTACCAGAAGAACTGACCTAAGCCTTTCTTGTGCTAGTTTGTGCCCATTAACTTCCTGTCCTGTCTGCCAGGGCCATGGTTACCAAATTGACTTCTTTCCAGCTGCTTGCATACTTTGAATCTATGATTTCCTTTCTCATGTAGGTCAAAAAAAACTGATTTCAATATTCCATGCAGATGATCCTTCAATCCATTAAACTTCTATTTTATTTCTTCTACCCAATTGATTATACCTGCAACAAAAATTTAAACCCAGGAGAGCAATGTGAGATCAGAAGGTTCATTTTATACAGCTTGAAAAGCTGTTGTCTTTTAGAACCTTTGAAGGCACCTGCCTTCATCCTCCTTGCAATCACACAACCCTCTTGATATGTGTTCATCTGTTTAGCCATGACTGAACCAAACTCTTTTCTATTAAACATCTGCCTTCACTGTTCTCTGTCCTGCATCTGTCCTGCTGCCTATTCACAGCATCCTCCTCTGCACTCACTCCTACAGAAACACATCCTCTTTCTTCAGAATGTTTCTTCAATTTCTCTTCAAATTTTAGATGTTCCTAAATTTGGGTGCTGCCTACAAACTTGAAATGTGTCATCATCCAGATTGTGTCAATTTTCAACAAAGCCAAGGTCCACAGAAACCTCCCCAGAGCCCTGCTCAGGAGCACACTATTATAACAAAGAATCATTGAGAACATCCTTCTTTCAATGAGTTTGTCACTGCCTGCAAGAATCTCATCTTCTGTTTCCCTCACTTCTTTATGAAGGTGTCATATAAACCAGAGCCATAACTCCAGCAAACTCAAGACATAAAGAATTTTTAAGTTATGTAATGTCTTTTAACTGTTTTTAGCCTTCCCTCCCACAGTCACCATCCAAGGAGAAACCAGAGACTCTGAAAGTGAGCTTGTTATCAGAAGCAGCAAGAACTTGAGCTTGTGGCTACACTTGCAGCAACAATCCTGCACAAGTAATCTTAATCCATCTCTGCTCTCAGATGCTCATTCACACCTTTGTACTGCTTAGAACCAACTGTGTGCACCACACTTCTGTGTGGCAAACAGAATCTGAAAACCAAACAACCCAACTGCCTGTGCTAGGACAGGAAAGAGGCAATGCTATGGTTAGTGCTGAAAAAGAAAAGTTTCCTAAACTACACCAGTATTTTATTAAGAATGTGAAAGTCAAACCTAAGCTTCTGAGACTTAATTTCTCATTAACAAGCTGCACATTTCAAAGAGAAATCCAGAGGTGCTTAAGCTGTATAAAGATATTAATTTTGGCAAGAACAGGCAAGATAAAAGTGGAAGCATCTTGTGGTACTCATCAGCATCTACATGCTAGCAGTCACTAACCTGACTCAGAAGAGCAGAGGTGCAAGGAAATTCAGAGTTTCTTTCCATGTGCCAGTGAAGAGCTCTGCACACTGCGAGCTGCAGCCAGTGGGCCATGCTGCAGCATTAGGGACCTGTCCTTCAGTCAACATGGTTAAATCCCACACTGGAAAAAGTCAACCTTTTCATAGTTTTTGTGATTCTCATGAATTTGACCTCATACCAAGATAGAAAATTCATAAATTGCTTCAATTTTAAGGAAAGCTGGAATCCAAAATTAATAACATATAAACAATTCCTCCCTACATTAATGTATATTTCTGAAAAGTGCAATAAGTTTGCATACATGCTTCAGAACACAGTGCATCCTTCCACATATCTTATTACTCATATAGCCTGTATATAGGACCCAATCCAGAATGCCATCTTCACAAACAGTCAATGCAAGCACCTCCCTTTCAACCCATGGGACAATTTCACAACTGAAGTTAAAGTCAATGCCAGAAAAAGGATGACAGTACTTGTTTGTTTGGGTTTTTTTAATGTGACTGTCCTCCCTGTCATTGGATTAAATGGTAGATCTTTAAACATGCTGTCACGTCAAACAGCAGAGACAGAAACATTAATTTGCCTTCTGCTATTTTGGACATGACAGCAACTTTTTTTTAATTAAGTTTCCATTCATAATCAGGTTTCCAACAAGTGAGTTCAATGTTCTCTATTTGATTATTTTAATGGTCCCTTATAGAAGCCAGCCAAGGCTATTATTACTTTTATTTCTGTGTGTGAAAAGGCAAAGAATCATGAAATAGCTTACATTCCTAAAGCCCATTGCCATTGGGCAGGAGTGCTCTGGATCATCACCACTGGCAATAGGCAGTGCTGTAAAAATAGCCTGTACACATGCAGCACAACAGAGCAGCTGGCCATCTTAGGACAAGGGAAATGCAGCTCTTATGACCTCAGCAATAGTTGCCTGTGCCAGTTTAAATCTCCAACAGAGGAATTTAACTGAATGTTGATAACTGCCCAAATACACTCTACCTTCAGTAATGAGATTAATTCTTGTTGTTATTGCCAGTTCTGTCTATAATAAAGATGGAAGGACTTTTCAGTAACATATGGAAAATCATTATAGCCACAGTCCAAGAGCAATTGTTCATGGGCAGTGTGCTGTTGACTCCCTTCAGTTTGTTGCTTCATCACTTCACCCATGACCTGGAGGAATAATTTCTCCTTTGCCAACATGGCACCAGCTTGGTTTCCATACTCGTTAATGTCTGGTGTCTCTCACAATTATAGTTCTCAGCAAATCCAAAGGTCACAGAGCATGTTAATGTCTATGAAATTCTGTGTCCATCATGACCATGTGGTACTGAATTCTTGATTTATGTTAGATTTACTAAATTAAATAATCCACCAGATTTGGCTTTTGAATACAAATTTGGAAGATGGAATATTCCAGATTCCATGAAAGAGCCCAAAGAGAAAAATAATGCTGTACTGGCAGAGAAAGATATGGACAGTGTGATTAGAGAGAGCACAATATGTACAATCCAAATTCAAACTTCTCAAAGACAATCATGATTACACCCTCCATGAATGGGAGCCAGCTGCAAAGCTTACAGCCCTTATGAAGTAGAAACAGAGAAGATCTGAAGTTACGGGGTCAATTCAAAGCCATAATTAGAAGTATTATATCTTTCACTCTTCCAGCTCTCAAGGTTTTACGGGTGTCACTCAGCCATGGAATGGGGCTCAGCCAGGAGCATCACCAGAGTGGCTGCACCCCAGCCAGCCTGGAACTGGCTGGGCATTTTCAACTTCAGACACTGGATATAAATCTCAAAGTTTTGTTAAAATCTGTGGCTAAGAGATTTCATTTAGTTCTCTCTACTTGTGTAAAAACAGGCAGAAAGCAGCAGCAGCAAGCAGCACTTGACATGGGGGCAGCCAACGCACGCACCCATCTGAATTAGCTTGGCACAGCAGTGCCTTGCTCAGCTGGGCTAACAGGAGTACCTAGGGGGGAGAGAAGAACCAAAGGTGGTGGAAGGTTACAGAGAGCAAATATTGGCTCTCCTAACTCTATTTCTCATTAACCACATTTGTTTGCAAGTTTATAATTTAAAAATATTAAAATAAGAACTCAAACTGCCTCAAAATGCTGTGAATTGAATGAAACATAACAAATCAAAGTAACTTATTTTTATTTTTAATAAAGGAAATCTCTACTTAAAATCAAGACTGGACTATTTTTGCCTTTATTGTTTTTGAAAGATTTCCTCTAGTCCCAAATAGAAATAATTCAAGGAAGTCTTACATAAGAGATCTGATTAGGTGATCCCAACAGTCCTCTCTGTCTTCAAAACTATGAATCTGTTTTCAGACACAGCATAAAAATCAAGAAACTGAGTCTCATAAAAAAATATCTTCAAGATTCTTATCAAAGGAAAACTGGTGTGTGTATTTCTAAGTCAAAGCACATACATAAAAACAAAATGTAAATACGAAACAACTGACAGACTTCAATTTAAAAACCCAATATTAAAAGAGTGGAGATAAATTCCTATTCTGAGAGGATAGATGTAGAGGCTTCCAAATTTTGCCAATAATCCTCTTGGTTGTCCTTACTTCAAACCAGGCTAGGACTCCCTTAAGCCAACAGCCCCCACACCTGTACCTGTCCCTGCAGAGAACTTCATGCCAATGTCCCCCCTCAGCCTGACCCAAGAGGGGCTGCTGTGACCTGTGTGTCAGTGTTCACACCCATCTGCTCTTTCACAGGAGGAATAAATCCTTTCTTTCCATAAGGACTCTGAATTCTGACCAGAACACTGTGACAGCAGCCTCCAGCTCTGAGGTGTCAGGTGGGGGAGAGTGTGACCTCCATCCCTCTCCTGATGGTGCTGCCACAGCTCCATGGACCCACCCTGCTGCTGCACAGGGAGGGGAAACTCCCTGCCCCCGAGTGGGGATGTCAGCAATGCCTGGAAAAACAGGAGACAGCAGAACCTTGTCCTGGATATGTCTGCTTGAGGAAAAGACTACTGCAAATCGAGTCCTGAAGACACCATTACAGTAAAAACACTAGGAATTTTTCTTGACAGTTATTTCCTATACCCTTAATATTGATGCAAGGGTACACGCCTCCATTTTTTTTTTTTCCTTATTTTCATAAAATTCTTCCTGTCAAGCCATCTGACCTGCTTAGAACAGGGGAAAAAAAAGACAAAATAGAGCAAGATATTTTTAGCATTCCTGAAGGACCTTCTTCCAAATGTCATTCATTATAGAGCTACGTGAAATCATCTCTCTGGACACTCACTCCAGAATCTAGGACAAAGTGAACAACTTCAGCCACAGCCCACCCCAGAGAAATGCTGGATTCCCTGTTCCAGCTAATGCATTCAATTCAAATTGGTTTGTTCCTCAGCCAAGGGACACAGTAACATAATTTACTATTTCCCTTTTGACTATCCAATGCAGAATAAATCTGATCTGCTGGGGAAGTGTTTTGACAGTCTAGCCTGAAAGCACATCATCTGCTTCCTAGAGCTTCCTTCCAAAGCTTTAGCAGCTAATTTTACACCCTTGCACCCATGAGGTCTTAGGCAAAGGCAGGTGGAAGGGAATTAAATCCTTTACGAAGAGTGAACAACAGCAAAAGGTTCTAAAAAGTGAGTCAAGTTTATGCCCATTACCCTTTTGTTGCAAAGCACCTGCAATTTTGCACCTCAAAAGTAACATGGTTAGCTTGCAAATATCATTCTAATAAATATTTCCTTCTATAACATCCCACCCTAATCCCTCACAGCACTTTTATGTTTTGAACCAAATCTCCACTTGCTAGTGCAAGGAAAAACAAACCAAATGATATTGCCTAGCAATAGCATGACTCATCTTTCTCTACAATCCTGTTTCTTTCAGGGTGGCAGTTTTCTGCCTACCCACTATTCCACAGGCACTGCTACATGATGAATGGCACACAAGAAAAGGCAACATTTGGATTCCAGTTGCCTACCTGAGGTCTTTCTCAACTCCTCCCTGCCAGCTGCACATGAATTACATATATTGGCACCACATCACAGCCTCTCATGATTATTCAGCTGTAGAATGATGCCAGTTCAGCATTAACTGATGCTGCTGCTTCAGCCTCAGTGAAATTTATGTAAGAAGTTGGATGTGTGGTATCTTTTAGGATCTGCTTTTTGTCTACATGTCATTTTCTCTACTATGAATTTTAGGTGGTTTAAAGAAAAGGGCCAATTTTCAACACAATCAAGTGGGCAGATGTAGAGAGGAATAGTTGTGCAAAGAAAAAGTCTTGTACAGGCAACAAAAGCAGCTGTGATAGGACATGCTAACAATGCAGGTCAAAAGTACTTCCCTTATATTCCCTAGGACTCAGCTGCCCACGTCTGACACACAGCACAGAGAGATCACATTGCTAAAATTTGGACAGGAAAAAAAGAACAAAAGCAATATTTTATTCACAGTCACACTAAAACACTTTTACTGCTTTTTTCTTGTGAGGTGAGGGAGGAGAAAGCTGAGAGAAATAATACTGAACTAGCATGCAATTCTGGAGGAAGATGCAGTACTCAATGAATAATTTTGTTCCCTGTGAAGGATGTATAAAATATGGACCTTTCTCCACCATCAGTTTTTTTCAACCTTTAATATTATTTCACTTCCATTGTAATTATATTCTTCTTTTCCTGCCATCTTCTATTTTTTCCCTCCTGACCCATTTGGACACACTTTAAAAAGTTTCTCACTTCTTATGTTTTCACTACATACCAATGTATTTGATGATAAGTGGAAGAACAAGGAAGCCTGCTGACAACATTAGTCCACCTCAAGGTGCAATAAAAGTCAAGGAACTGATTTTTTTCCTTTTTCTCCTTTAAAATGCTCCAGCTTTCAGTTGAATACCTAAAGTGGAGGGAAATCTGTTACATTGCCCCTTTATGTCCATACAACACTGCTTGAGGAAGGAGTGCCAAAGGGACTTTTCAGCCACCATCTCTGAATCTAAACTTACCCAGAACACTTCCTGGATTATTTTTCTTTTTTCTTTTTATTGTTGTTTTTGTTACTTTTTTAAAGCTCCAGCCAGTGCTGGCAAAGCTTGAGAACGTGGACAAGGCCTCAGTAAAACTTTGGGAGAAGATACTGTCAAGAAAATAAACTCAGTCTAGCCCAAAGTGATTATTTGGTAAATAAATAGATTGTTTTATCATCCCGTAGTTGGGAAAGATTTTTTTTTTTTTTTCCTTTTTTGAGTAGCCATGAGGATTTGCCAGTTTAAGCACAAACATAGCAGGAAGAAATTTTAGTTCAATAGCTGTATAGTTTTCAAGGCTGCCTGACTCAAAAGAAAGTGAGGTCATTCTCAGCCTTGCACTTCAATATTGACTGGTGTCTAGCGAAATCCAAAATCCTTAATTAGGTCCCAATGCCCACTGTAGCACATCAGAATAAATTAGTGTCAAAGATGGCAATTGAGACAAAAAGTGAGGCAAGAAACCATCCGAGTTAGTCAAGAGGAACTGCTGAAAAAGAAGAGATGGTGAACAAGGTGATCACCTGTAAAGGGGAATCAGAGTCCTGAAACACCTCCAGCCAGTAGGAAATTACACCTGCTCTCTATCACAACTACAACTGATCCCACTATTTCTATAGCCCAACAAAGATGAAGCTTTCCTCCTCCTACCACAAAGGGTTAACAGTGAAAACAAGCTTAAAACATTTATGATACTTAAGGGAAGAAGAAATATCAGCTACAGCACCTTAAAACTATTTAGACAAGATTAATTATAGTCAGCAGGGAATGATGGAGTTTTATTGAGAAAGTTTCAGCAATTTCAAACACCTTCGAAAGAGAACAAAGAGTACAAAGCCTCCAGGTGAGAAAAGGAATCCAGGAAGAAGAAATATAAAGCATTGAATGACATGAGGAACTATGGCCTGTTAGGATCTGTGTCATGAAACAATTTGTAAGCAGATATACAACAGTCATATCTCAAGTCTTGAACTAAAAAGACCATCAGGAATCCTCAAATGCTATAACCACACATATCAGACCGTTTCCAAATGTTATCTTATCACTGGCTCAGGTAGGAGTCCAGCTGTGGACCACTTGGAAACTCTTGCTCAAAACACCAGCAGGTACCACAACCCAAAAATGTGCAGTGGGATATGAAATATTGGCACACATTTGCCAAGAAGAAACAAAGAAATGTTAATCTAAATTCTTCTGCTGACAAACAGGATATATCCCTTAGAAAATTATAGCATGTGCACTTTCTGTACCCACACACAAACGCTGGGTTTTGTGAGATCTTACTTGAGCTTGCTAATATCCTCCTGAAGAGATTGGGGAAATAATTATGAGACAGACACAAAACTGGCTGGGAATAAAAAAAAAGCCACTGCTACTAAAAATGAGAACCAGGCCAAGAGAGAAGCTGCTCAGCTGAAGCCCTAACACCTGCTTATCAAGGAACCTGGACTAATCCAGCAGGAGCAGCTGTCCTCTCCTAGCTTGTACTGCCATGTCTTTGTACAGAATTTTATCTCTGTGATAGCTCCAAGCTGAATAGAAAGGTTGTGAGATTCTACATTTGGGTATTTGCAAGGAGCTCAAAGGACAAGCATTCCAAGTCCTGCCCAAATTCTCTATGCTGACTCTTTGGTCATTAACTCCTCCTGTCTCAGGGGCAGATTCATCCAGCTCAGCTACAATTTCTCCTAGGTGGTTTTGTTGATTTTTGGGTTTTTTTTTTGGGGGGGGGGGGTTAAGTCTCGTTAAATATTTATTGGATTCAGAACTATACCAGATGTGCTCATAAATGTCTGAGGCATTGTTTGTAATCAAATCAAAGCTTTGTTTTAAGAACAGATATTCAGGTGATGATCCTGAAGCAGCTTCTGTAACAACTTAGGGTGAACCAGATTTCAGGAGATTATCCTGCAATCAGGTACTCCTTCTTACTTTATTTCAAAGAACTACAGAAACCTTACACACTTCTCTCCAAATTAAAAATTTAGACATGCTTTGCTGTTCCATATACTCATTGTAAGTATGAAATTAAGCAGAATAAAAAGTTTTGTGCCTTGCATTCTATTTAAACTCTAGATATCTTAATAAAGCTACAGATCTTACTTGATTGCTGTGCATTACTATATATATTATGGCAACTCATTAGTTATGGATGCAACATTGGTATCCATCAGCTGTCAGAGCTTCTGCAGATCCTGCTGAAAATCCAGGAGTTCCTCCAGTTCCCTGAGCTTTGCAGAGGAGAGAACAAGCATCTGGCGCTGTGTGCACTGCACAGACGAGGTTCATGGCCAAGCCCAGCAGTTTTTAAACAGGAAATTCCTAGGGGCCAAATCCCAAAGCTGTTATTAAGCTCTATGTTGTGCCAAGAGTCTTTTCAATTCCAGCACAAGCCTACAAACCAAAACAAGAGTCGTCTCTCACGAAATTCAGGGTCTAGCTCAATGACTTAATGTTACTGATTTTCCTTAGGTGAGGGCCACTCCTGGATTTGATCTCGACTGCAAAGACAAAGAGGTTTAGCCTTTGTCTATGGAGACTAACATAGTCAACAAGAATGAAAGTTACTCACAATCTTTGTCTTTCCATATTTCACCATAAGGTCCCAAGCAATTTGGTGTGGCACAGCTTTGAGCACAGAGCAAAGCAGAGCAATGTTCCAGGTGCACACATATCAAGGACAAACTGGGGACATCTCAGGGAAAAATTTCTGAACCCTGCTATACCACACAGCTGACAATCAACCTAACTCAAATTAACACATTGCAAGCAACTCTGGTGTTGACCATGACTTAAACCTCCTCTGTTATAGTTACCCTTTTTCTATAACAATTGTACAGATTACTCACCAGTCTGGAGGGGTGAGAGTAGTGGCTTTCAAAATAGACTTATGCCATGCTGATAGCAGAACAAAATTTGTACTGAAGAGGCATGAAACATGATTGGTGGTTGTTTGAAAACAAAGGTTTCCTCAGCAAATGTTTTACAAACTTCAAAACATAAGGGAGCCAATGCTACGACTGCATTAAACTCTAACCTCTTAACTGCAAAAAAGAAATTTTGAATAAATCTTGGATATTATTCTTGTCTCGAGGAAAAAAGATATAAAATGAAAAATACTCATTATTATTTTATTTATTATGCTTAGAAAACGGGAGATAGTGTCATTTCTCATGTAAGTACTTACAAAGGAGCTCCTAGACAGTAAAATTATGGAGCAAATCTCTCTTCCAATATACACTTTTATACAACCCCCTGCAGATACATACATCTGCATGGGGTATAGTATGGCAAAGACATGAGAAGCTACCTTAAATCCAGGATGACTTGTAAACAAAGTAATATTCAAATATTGTTCATAGATCCTACAAAGAAATTATTTTTAAGATATTATTACTGACTGGAGAATTAGCAATTTTCAGTCCTTCTGCCTTCCAAGCTAGATACTATGTAGAATTTAGAGAATATTTATTGTTATATTACATTGTTATTATTTATAAGCATGAGCAGTTTTGTGTTTAGCCACTAATCTCTGAAGGCCTCCAGCAAAGATTTGGGAAACTGAATACTAGCAATTGCATTTAAAGCAGTTCACCTTATCACTACTCCATTCACACACCTGGAGTGACCCCCAGGTTAAACATGCTCAGAGAACAGGGGGGCAGGATGAGAAACAACCTGCTCTACATTCCATGCCACCAGCAAAAACAAATAAAATTGGGAATTTCAGTAACAATGACACACAGAGGGAAATTCTGTCATTCTGAGCTTTGAAAAACTGCAATGACCACTGGGGTCTGTCCCAGCTGCATGCTGCATGCACAGGCTCACACAGCCCTTAGCAGCTACTTCCATTTGCAGGTAGCAGGAGGCCAAATTCCCTCGGTGTGAAGATAGCACAGAAACTGGGCTGGTGGACAAAGGGCCCTGACATCCATCACTCAGGAAAGAGAGAAAAGCAAGAATACCTACGCAGCTTTTGTTTCTCTGCAGTCTGTCTACACTGAGTATTGCAAAGGCTTTGCACTCCAGTTTCAGGGTCTTTCTTATCTGCCTGTCTTCTGCTCTACCCCTCCTTTATTCTGCTCCATTCCCACCACCATTGTGATTCTGAGTAAAAGGCAAACAATTCCTATTCTTCTTGTTTTCTTGTCCTGCATTCCTCTAGAACGGTGTATTCACCTTCTCAATTCTTGATGGAGCTCTGATTAATTGGAGCAGAACCTGATCTTTATTGCTTGTATTAAACAGAAAAGAATAAGGACTGCACTCCTAATGACAAAGTTCAAAGAATCCATTTTTGCCTCTAATCTTCAAATTTTATGCCTCAGGCTTCATGATACATATTTAATTGTACTTCAATGCAGTTATTTCTCCTATATCTTTCAAAATCCCTTTCAAATATCCCCATACAAATAAATCAGTAAAATCAGTTCTCTCTAAAGGATTCATTACAGTAACTTTGATTAGACTTTAGGCACCAGCTTCATTTTGGTGGCCATTTAAATTGGAACACTTTTAAACTTCATACTGAAGATACCTTCCAGCTCAGAGAGGAGTTCAAACAGATGTTGCCTCGCCTGTCACACAGCTATTGCCTAAGAGAGCACAGCAAAGTTCACTGGATTTCTGACAGGAAAGGTTTCTTGTAGAGGAACAGAAGGGTACAAAGACTCATAAAAGCATCAAGTCTAGTGTTTTGCTATCAAGTCCTCTAAACTGTGCCACAACATCACTTTTGCAGTGGAATTGTTTTTCCTTATCTATTACATTGTAGCTGATGGTTTAATAAAATCATAATGCATTCCTATGGGGAAGTAGTTCATTTCAAGTGTAATGAAAGATTTTAATCACAGCTTTAAATGCAGCTTTTGGACTTTTTGACACAAGTTAAGGGAGATGCTTGGAAGCTCTAAGCAAGATTGCAAATTGTTGCTAGTCAGATTAGAAATAGCAAGGACATTTTCTTACCATTTTTGCAGAAAGAATAAGAGCACATCAGACTTAGGAGCTTTCGGTATACATGTATTGTAGCAAAGTATTTTATTGTAACATCAGATTAGATCTGCAGTTTGATTGCAGAGACACCTAATTCATCTCAGTCTGAATTGAAACAGCCTTCTGCCTATTCAAGGAACTAACAGCCCAGTGAATCTACATAGAGAAGAAAAAAAAAAAAAAATCAACAGACCCTGACAATCAAAAGAGATATGACCTAAAAGCTGGGAGTCTTAGCCCCTAATATGTCTACAAGAAAACTTGAACCAGATCGCCGAAAATGTAACGCTGCTCAAAGAATGTACCCTGCCTAACCACAGTAAAAGAAGTGATTTAGTCTCCTGTGCTCTGGAGAAAGGCCAGAGGACCCAAAACACACACATCAAATTATGACTTACTCTGGGGAAGTTTTTCTTTTGTGACCCCATAGAAGACAAGTGAAATCCCCAAAGCATGGCATTATTAACCAAGCATAGTTTTCTCTTTTTTTCTTCTTTAATAAGCACCAGCAGGAGACATCTTTGCACTGGACGTGGTAGGATGTTGAGGTTCAAAGTTAGCCCACTCAGGAATAGATGTCTCCTGGTGGAAAGCTATGCACGAGGATTGAGATTCTCAAAAGGAGCCAAATAATCATCAGGTGCCCTTCCATGATAAACTGTAACACTGTAATCATTAGTAATGCTACAAACCCAGAATCCTAATTGTCCAAACTTGAGTTAAAGCTGTCTTTGTTCCTTAAGTCTGAACTGCACCATTACAAAAGGCCTCATGAAGCTCTGAAGAGGGTGACTTCCCAGGTGGAAAGCACCCCGCCAACGCGTTCCAGTCTGATAAGCAACGATGTCCTTTCTTCTAAAAATGTTTCTTCAAACACAGCCTGCCCCTGAGTTCTTAAATGAATTTAAACCATGGTAAAATATGATTTTAACTGCTATTCTGTTTTGGAGACCCTGTGCTCTCAAAAAAGTAGTGCACAGTGGTGACATTTCTGATTTGGAATTGTTCAGTAAACGTCCTAATTTATAAAAAGGTTATTTCTAGACTGTCAAATTCATCCCCTATTCAAAGAGCGGATACAACATTTTGGAGCAAAATTTTATAAATACAAGTTGAATTCCTACATTAAGTACAAAACTGAAATCAACGTTGACCACTGACCTGAGATCAGCTCTCAGAAGCACAACAGCTGCAGACTGTGGTTATCATCATGTCCTCTAGAGCATTTTTGCAGATGCGTCTTTGCAACAAACTGGAAAATTTGATTTTTTGTTAATTGTACTTTCAATTTTAGAGAATGTTATGGAGACAAAATAATTTCTTACTATAATTTAACAATAACAAAATAGCAATTCAAAAACTGGCACTTCCTGCATGTCAAACATCAGTAATTACTTGGAAAAGTCATAATAGCCAGACATGCAGATCTTCAGCGTTTTTCCTTTGCACAACTTAATTAGCGCAACAGACACTTAAATCTGTCCTAAAGCTGACAATGCCTCGAGCATTTCCTTCAGAGAGGGCAGTGTGAGTTCAGCTGTGTCAGCCCACACCAGCTGCCTGGCACACCAGTCTGGGCACGGAGCGAAATAAAGGAAAAACCCAGTGACCCCCACCCTTCCCCAGGAGGGAGTCTGAGCTGCACTCGGGCCAGGAAAACCCTGCAGCTCCTGTGGCTGAGTGGAGTGGAAAGAGGAGAGAAAGGCAGGGAAACAGGCAACACCACTGAGACACTGCACAACACCCAGCCAAACACCTTTCCTCTGGGCAGGGTGGTCCTGTGACTGTGCACTCTGCATTAGTCCAACAAGCTTTAAATTTCTACCAAACACACCCTATAACTTTAACGGGAAAAGCAACTTTTCTTTTGTTCCCTCACATAGACACACAACCCTACTAGAGCAAAGAAACATCACAAGCAGCAGACTAGATGCTCTATGGTCCTTTGTTATATGGAAGGCTGGTCAGAAACCAGAATTAGTTTCATAAGCAGAGAAACAAAAGACTTCCCAAGTATAGGCTAGAATTTCAAACTTTCTAGAAAAATCTGAATAAAGTTGACTTATAGCCATAAAAATAGATTACACTGCTAAATGCATGTACTGTTCATCAAAACAGTAAGGCATTTAAAATATTCTCTAGTATTTTAAGGTCTAAATTAAGACATCTCAAAGGATGGAAAGGAGTACATTTTCCCTGGTGAAAAGAAAGCCTAAATGCTTATGACCTTTATGTTCCTGTGAAACACAGGAAATTCAACAAAATCACATTTCAGGAAAAAAGGGAATACTTGAAATGAATAATTTCATATTACTAACTCAAATAATCCATTACAATTATAGATGATTATGAAGCTCCAGATGCGGGTTCTCTGCACAGATCACTGTGCAGCAAAATAAAAGTGCTGGTGCTGAAAATACACTCACAGATTTCCATGAGTATTTTTCAAAATTCTCTGCCAACCTCACATCTTGAACACACAACAATTAGAGTGCTTTGACCATAACCACTTCTGAGGTGAGAGCTCTCTCCATTTCCTTGGCCTGATCTTGGCCAAACCAGGTGAGGCTGTGGCACTAAAGTGGGATTTTCCATTGCCCCACTCGCCCAGGGTCTTTTCTGAGACAAGCAGCGCGAATGCGCCGAACATTCGGCTGTTTGCAGCAATAAAACTGTTCTGTCCTTCTGCTGTACTTTGGCACAAGTTATTCTTCAACTCCTGCAGCTGTAACAGGAATTAATTATCTTCAGTTCTGTGTTCATTTGATCAGAGGCTTTAGTGCACCCATTCATAGTACTTAAAGCACAGAGAGTCTCAGCTAACAGCTAAGGGCTCTGAAGGACAAGGCGAGAACCAAGCGTTACGTACAGAGAGCCTCGTTTGTCTTCAGCATCTGAACTAATCTGTTACTGGATTTGTTTCACTTTTTTGTTTTCAGTTGCTGTATGCCTTTGGAAAAGCAAGGCTCTCCGAGTCATTCAGCAGTGTTACATCAACCAACACATCAGTGCAGTGGATGTCAACACCACCACACTCCTGGAGCACAGCCAGCACTGGACAAAGCATCCAAAAAGTAATGGGGACCACTTTCCTCCTTGGAAGGTTTTATTTTAATACCCTTTAAGGATGCTGATAGCTAAGAGATCACCACAGAAACAAAGAAATTCATCATCAAATGCAAGTTTGTAAAACAGATGGATCCAAGTCCTATAGATTAAATAGTGACTTGTACAAACTTGTACAAAATTGGGGAGACAGATTCTATTTCATATTTTAATTTTCTCATTACTAATCAAGGGGCCTAAGCAAATTTCCAGCAGGCAGAGAGGAAATAATTCCAATGTCATCTATTAATTCCCATCTCAGTTTGAAACTGTCTTACTGATTCCACTGAAATCATACCTGAGCAAGATCTGGACCAGCTGAGAATCAGACTCTGGCATTTTGCTTTGAAACATTTTGGATCTAGAGCTGAAACCCAAGAGTTCTGTTTGTATCTGCACTGGTTCCATGTCACTTTGGTGACTTTTTAAAGCTGTAAGAAAGGACTCTAATATGTAACATAAGCAAACTAGTCTCAAGACAGACATATTATAGCGCTCTTGCCCTTTGTTTATAGCAGTTTTAACTCATCTCTAAATTCCAGTCATCTGTTTCTAATTCAAGTACATTTCAATTTCCTCACTTGATAAGAGGAGCAGCAGCACTAGTGCTCACCAGAGGCCCTCACCAAGGGCAAATAAGAGTCAGGGAAAAACCCTGATGCTCTGCAAAGCACATTGGCCTGGCAGCTCTCAGCCTGGGCTTCCAGTAACACCACTTGGATCTAGCAGCTTAGTAAGTACAGGGCAAGTAGCCCATATAGGTGCTGTTCTAGTGAATACAGTTCTAGTATTTCAAGTGACTGTTCAGCACTTCAGAAGAAAGATTTACAGATTCCCCTTCTTTTTTTATGTTAGTACTCGCTAGAGAAATAATTCCAATTGATAGGCAGATGACTTCTCCATCTGCTGTTGTCTTGCTTTGCTGAATCTTTACCAGTAGAATATTAAATTGAACCCTGTAAGATATAATACCTAAATGTCTATGTATGAAATCCACCCAGGGAGATGAGCACTGGCATGGAGGTTATGGGACTGATGGGGGAGGATAAATTGGGAGCACAGCTGTGTGGCTACCAATCTACGCTATTGCTCAATAGCTCATATTCCACAAGACTGTTCTTTTTCTCAGGATGATGAGAGAAAATGACCTCCAAAGGGGTTGTGTTATTTTCTCCTTAGCGGGAAAAAAAAAAAAAAAAAAAAAAAAAAAAAAAAAAAAAGTCTCTATTCCTATGGTTTATTTGCAAGATGAAGCTGTTCCTAACAGTATTTCCCATTTCAAGGGTGTGTTACTTTGGATAGGATTTTGAACTTTCTTCAAGAATTAGTTCACAAGTAGAAAACATGATGCAGATAAGGGAAAACAAATGTTTCTCAGACTTACTCTACTGACTATAGAGCTGAAAAAAGGATGTCCCACATGTGAGCCTGGGATGGGCTTTCTTGATAGGATATGTACCTGCAAGAACAAAAAGTACAATGTCCTCATCACAGTGGGAAACTGAACAATATGGGGAGAAGAAAAACTGCTAAGCTATTCCAAATAATATTCTTTATTGCAGCAATGATGTTATTACTTATTATTTTGCATTCACATGTAAATTAAGAAGAAATAATTAACTGCATTGGGACTTTTCTGAGTTGGGGTCCCCCTAAGATTTTTTCAATGGAAGTTTTTAGTCAAAACAGTTAATAATAGAAACAACATCTGCAGCAAAAAGGGCAGAAAGGCAGAGTTTTTGCATACTTTGGCAGTTCTGTGATTTCCAGATAACCCGTGTGAACTAAGCATGAATCTGTCAATGAAAATTTGAATTTAAAAAAGAAGCCAAATTTTAATAAAACAGATTTCTAACAAGAAAACTTCAACAAAATTAGCCAAGTCCAGCACCCACAGCTATGAATAACACATACCTTATCTAGCCATTTTTTCAATCAACTGCAAACAGCTAAATCTAGAGCATTATTCTTAACCATGCTTCTCACAGAGGTATTTAAATCCTAAATTGAAATCCTACAAATTTTTTTTGGTAGATTAGCACAACCTCTATGGCACATACCTAAAATCAACTTCACACCAAATCAGAACCATGTGCAAAACCTGCCAAGCCCTGAATGAAGAGGGATACACTCAGCTTCCCTGAGTAGTAGCAGATGTGAAGCCCTGGAAATACAGCCTCCAGTCAAAAGATTAAAAGGGGTCTTAACTCACATTTGCTGGCAGATTGAGGTGAATGGGGCTGCAGAACCCCCTCCAGTTGACTGCTACCTCTCATCTGCCCCCACGACAGCTTCCCTGCTGGCAGCTGAGTAGGATACACACACACACTAAATCACTCTGTGCTCCAGGCACAGCTATGTGGAGAGAAATTGGTGGGTGCACTGTTAGAGTGGCTGGTTGGACACTGTGTGTGCAGTTACCAGCATTCCAGTAATGTCCCCATTCAGAAAGGGCTGGGAAGCCCCCATGGCTGGCCTGAGCTCCCACTGCAGGAAACCTCTAGAGAACGAGGCACACCTTTTCCAAGGGCTGGACAATGACCATTCACTTAGATTTGAGAGAGTACAGGTAATATTGCCATCTAGTGACTCCTGTCATAGCTATATTGGCAAGATTTTTATTGGGCTGTACAAGATCCTCAGCAGCTGTATGGTTGTCAGCAACCTGAAGGTCCACAGCATGTTAAGTTTGCAACCTTTTTCATATCACAGCCTGTTATAACAATCAAATCCTTTTGGGTCTGTCTTTGACTCTAGCTTCTAGAAAAGCCCTGCTTCAGCCTGCACATGATCAAGCTGATGACCCTCAGAAGCCTACAGCTCAACAGATTCATTCCATAAATTCAGTGATTTTCCTGGCACTCGGCTCTTACCTTGCGTCACCTACTGGGACTTCAACAAAAAAATGATGGGATTTTTTGTTAAACTCATCTTGCAAGGTGCAAATAAATTGAAAGAACATTCCTGCAGCATGCAAGCAAAGATATTGTGCCGCTGTGCTACATGTCCAGCACATTAACCAAACTTTGACAGAGACATGCCAAAACCATTCTTCTCAGAATGACACAAGCTCTGTCTGTCATCTAACTCATTGCAGATACAGCAAGTCAGGACTGTGACCATCTTTCTGCAATTGTGATGGAGCTGTGATCCAGTCTGAAGCATTTAGCAATCAGCAACTTTTTCTATACACTATAAAATACACTTTCTGCTCGCAGGGAGTTTGCTGCAGATCTGAGGGAGATGCCAACCCAAGAGATTTGGGTTGTTTAGTGTGGTTTTTCTCCATTTGTTCTTTTTAAACTGGAAGAATGGTAGCAGTTTCCCTTCTACAGGCCATACTAGAGGCTTCGGGGTGGGGAGGAGAAGGGGTGGAGGAGGGGAGAGGACAATATCAGGAAACAATTTAGTAGGCAATCATGACCACCAGATACAGGAATAGGTAAAGTGCTACAAATAGAAGCACGAAGGGTGGCTGTGAAAGAGGCGGCTGGGCTTGATTACAAAGTGAGGGGAGAGCAGAAACAGGAGTGAATGAAGTTTGAGAGAGCTTTAACAAAGAAAAACTAGTAATACAGGGAAGGCATTAAAGAGAAAGAATGTGCACTCTTGGACAACAAGAAGAAAAATGCAGCACTGAGTAGCCAGGAGACAAGCAAGGCAATAGTCCAAGTTAAAAAAGGGTCAGACCAGATAAACACCTTTGACACTTATGGAATTTGCTAATGTCCCACTATGATGATGGTGCTTCATTCTGTGTCCCTCACACTGACAGCCAGCACTCACAGGTCTGTTTCTTGGATTAGACAATAGTGCATGCACTGCAGACACAGCTTGTGCTAGGCATGACTTTAACATAAAATAGTTTGGAACAGCCCCAGTGCTTTGCTTTCATACCATTCTTGCACTTGAATTACTTTAGGAACAGCAGCTGCATAACTCAGAAAATTGAGAAACCCTGACAACGCCTCCATTGCAGTTGGACTAGCTAAAACAATTCAATGTCTTGGGAAATTGGTCTGGCCCTTTGTGTCACCCCGTGCTGCCACTGGCCTCCAGCTCCATTAGCTTTTCTCATGCATTCCAAGATTTACTCTGTTATTCTCTGTGAAGTTTGTTCCGCAGTTTGTGAGCACACCAGTGCTCTCACTCATATGCACACAGGCCTGGAAAGGTCAGAACTCACAGATGTTTTGTAAAAAACATAGAACCCATGACTTGCATGAGATCTGTGTCTTACTCAGAGAGAAGGATATATATCCTGCATATGGAAAGCATCACATTTAACTAATTTAAAACATGAATCACATTTCTCATTATTGCACAGCTCATCCCAGCTATATAATGGCTGCTATCACACTGTTAACATCCAGCTTTAAAAAAATAAAAAACTTATCACTGCAAAGTACAATTCCCCATAGATGAAACCTTGAAGGCATGACCAATGAAGAATGTACCATTTCAGAACAGAAAAAGAATGAACAATGCAGAACACTCATCTAACACTTGTATCACACATATATAGCAGTGTGCCTAGATCTCATTTATGGGCTGCCACCCATATTGATGTTTATGTAGTGCAGAGTCAAACAAAGAATTGCTGCCTCAGAAGACTTACAGCTCAATTCTCCTACCAATCCTTAGGTCAACTCAGCCACAGCAAATAACAATGACACATTCTGAAAGTAGAAATGGGCTCCTTTAAAGATATGAGAATATTTTAAAATGCACTGAACCCAACATCAGGAAGAATTAAGAATGTCTTATGAAAGCTCTAATTTAGCTGTTAATTTTGTAGTTTTTCATTCCCTGCCCTTTGCAGCTATACCTTAGGAGCACAGAGAAATCATATCCTGTTGCATCTTAGGTACACTGTCAGTACAAAGGGAATACCTACACATCTGATTATGCCATCTTTGGCAGTGTTTTTTTTTATAAAGGACTAGTAGCACAAAAGGTCTCTCTGCACACAAGCGAAGCTTTAGGCTTACTTGTAAGCCAAAATTTTCTTAGTTGGAATTGGAATTTCAGAGTTTGTTTCAACAATGAAGCCTGAAGCTCTACAAGAAGTAGTGTGGTTTGAGCTCTTTTTGTTGTTGTTGTTGTTGTTGAACACAAAGAGCATAGTCTGTACTAAGAAACATACCGGTTCCTTACGTGGAATTAAAAATCACATTTGTTGCCCAAAAATCCAACTACTCTGAGGAAGTCTGACACACTCACCTTTTGCAAGAGTAGTTTCCTATCCATGGATTGCCCACACTGACATCTAAATAGGCAATAGTCTAGGACAACAACAGTTTGCAGAAACAACACACACCATAACAGGTCTTAGTAACATTTTGATTTGGGTTTTCTTCTCCCTCCTTGGAGGGGATTTACATGGAATAGCACAAACTGTATAGAGACATATGGAAACAGCCCTGAAACAAAAAAAAAAAAAAAAAAAATGGACAAAGAGGAAGATAAAATCTTGGGGACAAACCACAAATGATAGAAAAGTAAAGGAAGGAGAATATGAAAAAAGCAGCTCAGATCAGATGAGGTTCAGTCAGATCCACACAAAAGCCTGCAGCAGTTTACTTGCTGCAGGACACTGCTTTAAAACAACAAAAAAATTTGTTTTGGCTTGCCCAAGGTGTCCCTCTAGGCACCAGTGTCCCTTGCTGAGGCAGGGAGGGTGTGACCCTCCTGCTCCCCACCTGAGCACTGTGCCTGACTGGGCAGATCACAGGAGCAGTTCAATTGCAGCTGCAGCCTCTTCCTTCTGGTACCACACAGCTTACCCAGATGGTCCAGGAGCCCCTAGGCACAGCAAGAGCTATGAACCTGAGCTGTAGGAAATACTGCAGCAGAAAAGCAGAGGAAATGTGGGGTTTGAAGCTGACTTTGTCCATCCAATACCAGCAAAAAGCACACAGGGTGACACACATCTTCAGCCTGTGTGAGGCTCACCCTGCAGGTGCTTCTCCATGCAGCAGGCCTGCTGCTGCCCTTGCAGCCACACTGGAACTTGATTTTGTGGGGGAAAAGAAGCTGGGTGTGAGCACAGGGCACCACTGAAGTGGGGTGCACAGGAGAGGTGAGAAGTCATTCAGGTTAGCTCAAATACAGGACAGTGGAGGCAAGGAAGAAAGAAGACATGGTAATCTTACAGATAGCCACTGGGAGATGGTCAGAGGCAGATGCTGCAAGACTTTAAATGCCATTTCTGTCTGAAGTCTATGAAGAGCTGGTACTTCCTTTAATATGAGGGAGAGGGGCACAGCCATATCTGCAAGAAACCAGGCTACAAAATTTGTTCTACATATATAATTAACCTAAGCTCAGTCAAACATCAGTATCTTGCAAGGGAGAGCTCTAAGACTGATAGAGAAACTCTAGAATTTCCCTCTTGATTATGAGGGAACTCTGATGAGGTATTTGGGGTTTTGAGTAGCTGTAGCAGGCATGCAAACTCACTGTAATACATCAGAGTGACTAGGTAGGAAACTTCAGCTACCAAATATAAAGGTTAAAATTAATTAGGATACAGAAATAAGTAATATTTTACTGGAAAAAAAGAAAATAAACCAGCCCAAACTCTGTAGAAAAATAGCAAGGTCTCCATTAGAGCAAAACCAAGTTAAAAATGCAGTCTTGCAAACATGTGTGCAGAATTTGTGCAGGGGGAAGGGCTTTTACAGTGGTGCTAGGAACAACAAATCACACTAAAGAGCAGAAAAAAACCCATGTACTGGGTAATAGGGAAAGTTCTTGTTAGATCTTTGCCTACAGGATAGTCTAAGATAAGTGTGCTGAAACACGGCTAAACAAGAGAGGCAAAACCCTCTAAAAATTCATGCCTAAGTGTTCGCATTTTTAAGTCTTCCACTTGTGAATGTGAGTGCAAAAGGAAGGATTTTCACTAAAGCAAGAAAAAACTGCTTTTTTTCGCCACCCCTTCTGCTCAGCGACCAAGATAAGAGGTCAGGAAATGCAGATGCCCATGCATGTGTCTTGCAGGGACCCACATACCAGACCCACCACCCTAATCAACACGCCTACTGCTTAAGCCTTTTTTCTTTTTCCCCTCATTGCAGTTCCTGTAAATTTGATAGGTCTCATTTGGGGTTTGTTGAGGTTTGGGTTTTTTTTTTATTTTGAAAGAAAAGCTCAAGTAAGCTGTGCATGTTTTATAGTCAATACATCCATAAACCAAACACACCAAATGCTAGAACAGTTTGCTAAGAGTCATTCAGGCGAGCCCTAATTAAAAAGAAAAGAAACCCTTGCAAACAGCATGTCTCCAAGAGGTGAAAGGTCCTCATGCTGCTCGGTGAGGAAACACCAGGGCCACCTTTAAACTTTAGAGTTTTATTAGTGCCTTTGTCAGCAGCATGTGTCTGTGTGTTGTGTTTTAATCGAGGCTCTGAATTTGTCTGTGACAGACTCAAAACAGGAAATTAACACCCTGCGGTGTGGCGGCAAAGCCTCAGAGGAAGCAGCAGTGGGGTACACGAGGCCGAGGATGAACAAAGACCCATAAACATAACGTCACCCATAAAAGTCACACTTTAAGGCACAGGAAGGATACTAAACAACACTTGGCTGCATTACACACTTGCAGTAAAATGAAAGCCTCAGGTCGAGAGGCTGAACATTTACAAGGCACTCGCTTTCCGAAATATTTGCCCCAGATTTTGTTCTGAGCAGAGCAGCTCAAAGCCAGGCGTAGGAAATACCCAAAGAGCTCCCAAACGCTGCATTTCCACTCGACACGTGGCTCGGGGCTCAGATATTGCTTTTTATCTCTCTCCCTGTTTATTTGGGTTGTTTCCTCTTCGTAAGGGGTTCAACTTTTCTGCAGGCAGCTGGATGGATTTCCACTGTTACCATGGCATTGCTGACCTTTAACATGGGGCTGTTAACATGACCTTTGCTTCTTTCCATTCTTACAAGGATGTTTCAGGGTAAATAATGTGGAAGCCAAAGAGCACCGGGAGATTCCTCCTCTGGGAGATGGGAATGCAGCTTGCTCAGCTAGGAGAGGAGCAGGGCAAGAGCTGCAAGCTGATAGCTGACAGCTAAAAACAACATAAAACTGAAGGACGGGCTGGAACAGAACTCTTCTGCCCCTGAGAGACGCCTGGCAACTAGTTTTACAATACGGAACAGTACCTGTGAACTGCCCTATCTTGAAAGCAAAAGACAGGGCAGCCCAAAGGCAGTTGCAGGCTCTGCAGGGCAGAACAGCCCTGTCGAGTGGGGTAACAGAACCCTTGGATGAAGAAATATTGGCAATATTGCTTAAGATAGCTATTGTAACTCCTAGGATTTTTAAAGCCTGAAACACAAACAGAGTTTTGTGGAAGTTCACCTTTTAAGAAAAATATACATTTTAGAGAATTTCAATTAAATTTAGAGAATTTCAATTAAAACAACACCAGAAACCACCTAAGTCGCTATTATAATATATATATATATATATATATATAAAAAAAAAGAGGAAAACCCTCTGTTGTAGCCTTTATCTAATATATTCTTTGCCCCAAGCAACTCTTAATATAGTTATATACATTCTATTAACTTAAATGAAAGGAAAATCCAAAGTTTCATGGGGCAGTGGAAATTGCTGCTGCAAATTAGACCAGTCTGCAGCCTACTGTACTGAGAGGAACTTTAAAAGATTTCTGCCAGACTCCTGAGGCATGAAGTGATATTTTGAACATTGCAACAGAGGCTAGAAGCTTCAGGAAAAGGTGTGTATTATTGGGGAAAAGTTTTGTTCACAGTGGGAGTTTCCTCTAATCCTGCACAGATTTAGAATTAATTTTTTCAAGAGAGACCAAATAATACCCTAAATTCCACTAAAATTCGATAGGATTTATGTGCCTAACATCCTAAATCCTAAGCTTTTATGTTGGGTTTATGCAGTAGAGCATGAGAGGGAGATATTCCATTTATATAACTCCAACAGTTCAGATTATACTGAAGTAATCCAAACCACCTGTGGATCGTCCCAGTCAAAAATTTGTGGAGGGAGGGTGTTTTCCCCCTTTTCTGATTTTTAAAGCAGGATTTCCAGTACCTCTGGGATTGGAGCAGGCTCTGAAAAGCACAGCTCAAGTGTCAGAGGAGCCCCAGAGCTGTCCTGGTGCTCAGGCTGGGGCTGGTGCTGGGAGCAGCTGCAGTGCTGTGCTGATGCAGAAAGCAGCTATGCAGAGGCAGCACCAGCTGCAGATCTCCCTGTGCTGGGGAATCCCCAGCCAGGAAAAGCAGTCAACTTCAAGTTCTTTGAGCTGTTGGAGCAACACTCAGTTGCTAGATCAGTATCCTAGGATTTCCACCCAGTACTAAGACAAAATATGTTACAGAGTTAGAAAAACTACGCTGACTGTGTACAGATTGTCTAGAAGATGATAAAAAAGGATAAAATCTAATTACTAATATAAATCAGTAGCATTTTAAGGGGGTACTTCTTGTGGATTCCTATTGACTCTCTTTTTTAACACGCAGGATTAAAGATAAGTTCACTTGAAATGTCATCTGTACTCTGGCTGCTTGAACATGTGGCTTCTCACATAGAGGTTTCAGACAAAACTCTGCTCTGTGGGATACTGATGCAAAAATCTGCGAGAGGAAAGTACCAAAATAAATGTAAAAGCCTGCCACTGGCAAACAGGAAGCCAGAGTAGCACCAAGAAGTTATGCTGCTCACTGAGGATCCGTTCAAATCAGATGTTGTTGAAGAGATTCAACCCAAATGAAGATGCTGTGAAGACAAGTTGAAATACATGTCACAGATTCAAGTGGAACCTAAAATTAGTACAGAGTGTTTTGTCTCTTCATGCTATATTGCTGTCCTATGTAATGAGATCATATTGTTGTTAGAGCCAAATGCTCTCTCTCACTGCTGTTGCTATAAGAGGCTGACAGAAGCTGCCAAGACCTCTCATGAGGCATTTTAAATTAAAATCTATATAAAATTTTTAACTGTCTTTTTGTCATCAATGTCTTACAGAGTTAAGATTCTGATATGGCAATTATTTACCTTGCAAAACCAGTTAAGTTATGCCTGATTTCAAAACATATAGGTGATAAGTGGGTACATATAACATTAGAAATATTTTGTTGAGCAGTAAACAGAAGATGGGAGTTGGTTGTTATGGGCTTTTGAGGCACTTATATAAAAATTACAATTGGAACAGACTCAAAGGCCTCATTTGTCTCTCGTTTTTACAAGTGACAATCCAAATGCCAAATTAGCAGTCCCAGAATAAAATTTAGTGTGACAGGAGGTCCATTAGGCCACCTTAAAAAGTTAATTTTTTTCATAGGACTAGGAACTTCAGAAAAAGCCATTTTCAGCAAAATAAGTTTATTGCAATAATGTGTTGTTTGAAAACCGAGTATCATTCATCCTAGGAGTAATGTGCTGTAAATATACTCCCAGAACTGACAAAAAAAAGTTGTTGAGAATATATTGAGAAAATGGCATTTTTAACCAACTGGCACTTCTCAATAGGCAGCTCTACAGTCAAATCTCAGGCAGTCCTATTTCCCAGGTATACACAGAGATCAGAGTACAGCCCATCCAAGCTGTGACACAATCCTCATGAGTACATGGAACTCTAATGTTCCTTTAGTTTCTCAGCCTGATCTTTCCACAACTAAATTACTCAGACAATCCAGAGCTGCAGTGTGATCTGGTGGTGCTGGCCAAGCTGCATCTGCCATTCTTCTCCAGTAAGGAGGCAGATTCAAGGAAACTAGGAAGAGACCATAGAAGGAAGCCTAGGAGGGATCAAGGGTGCAATGAAAAAGAACTGGATGATTTTTGGGTCAGATTATTGTTGCCAGTCAATACAGTGATTAAAGCTTCCAATCTTATCCCGGCTAGCTGGACCAGCAGCTTCCACTGGAAACTGCTATTGGGGACTTACAGGAGAGAGAGAGAGAGAGGGAGAGAGAGGGAGAGCTCTGATTTGGTGTCAAGGGACAGAACTTTAATGAGGGAAAATAACAGAACGATGTGAGCAGTAACAGGGGCAAGCCAAAAAAGAGCAGGGTCCAGGGTGTGAGAGGAATATTTATACACTTGGGGTAGAAGAGGAGTTAGGGCAGGAAAACAAGGGGATGTCCAATGGGGAAAAGTGATCAGGAATACAGTAATTTCTGTGACAAAAAGCAACAAATGGGAACAGGTGTTACTGTGATGCAGATAGAAACACACAGTAACGCACACAACAGCAGGGGTTCAGGTAGAGAAGACAAGAACTCTCCAGTTTATTGTTGATCTCGTATCTCTCAGTTTCTGGACAGTGACCAGAGATTGGACAGAGAAGTTCCCCCCTCTCCATCTCCACTGGGCACTTGAGAATTCCATCAGGTGAGATCTTTTACAAAGGAATGCAAACATGATCCTTGTTTATCTTACAATTCATGAGAACTGACTCCACTATATTAAAACAAATCAGAAGGCTGATTTTCAAAAACAACAAACAGGGAGAACGGGGAACCTTCTGGTAACCACTTGCATCAGCTAACTGAAGGATGCTCAGAATAGCTTGGAGCCTACCCTGACCAGAGAGGGTTTTCCCACAGCTTTGAGCTGGGGCTTTCTTCTTCCTCAGCCTCTCCAACCCCAACATCTTCACCTTTTTGTTTCTCTAAACTGAAATGTAAACTGCTTTTTCCAACATGAAAAGTTTTAAACATGACTTTAAACATGCAAAAAGAAACAATTACTACCAGTATAAGTCCAAAATAGGATCAACAGTCCAGTTTTAATCACTGAGAGTGCGTAGGACAACAATTTCCAGCCTTGGACTAGATTCTTGATCCAATTACTTCCCTGTTCAATTTGTAACTTCCCAACTCCCTCCTTTAGAAGGCTTATGCTGCGAAAGATGGATTCACTTAGGGCAATCGATGCAGCATTGGTTTGTTTAATAAGCCAGGACCCAATTCCATCTAATTGTCTCAGGGCTTTAGCCACAGCTACCCATGGCAATAAAGAGGACATTACTGTCTCAGTGGTTTTAGTCCAATAAGTAATTTTGTCATTACAATGTTCTTCAAATTGGTGAATTGCTCTTTTCATGTGTGACAATTTATCTGCCATGGTGATGTTTGGTGCCAGCATAGTAAGATGTCTCAAACTGCACAACCACCCTTAATTTTTGATGGTATCACTGGCCAAGGCCTATCTCTGCCAATGAAGAGCACACCAGGTGGGAGTTGGATTGGGTACATTCTGGACCAGGTAGGGGAGGCAGTGCAATTGCACCACAGAGTATGATTTTGGTATAATATGTTGTTTGGTGAAATATCTTTGAGGGAACTCATGCCCCAAAATTCAATACAATAATCCATTTTTACTGACCCCAGTATCTCCAGCTCTTGGGGTTCAGTTGGTGCATGCAGCAGTTTCCTCATCCAGTGACCCCAGTCGTCTACAGGGTTAAATTTTATTGTTTGAACTTGTCCCTGGACTCACAGAGTACGGATGGTATCCACAGGTAATGGCCACACATCCATGGGTAATCCCACTAGACAGGTGGAAAAGGGATTACTAGGGCTGGCAACTGAAAGGTTCATTGTTTCCTGCTTAGTCATGTTGGCTAATGTTATCCAAATATTCTGTTTTGGCTGTGAGACTACCCAAGCACTGCCTAGAAGGAGAAAGTTACAACAAATGAACAGGGACATCCAGGCTGCCAAGGTTCTGTCGAGTCTCCTGCTGGTGGTTCTTCTCTCAGACATTCTGCTGCTGTCATCTCAGGCTCTGGTAGAGGCTGTATGTGTGGCTTGATGTTTTTTGCAGGGATCCACCTGGGTCCTGCATCTGTGGACACACAAGTGTACCCCCTGCCCCATGTGATCCATTGGAATGGGACAGAAATTTGTGAACTCTGTGGATCTTTTATTGATACTGGAGTCTCTCTTTTAATTTGGCTTGAATGGAGTTATTAAAGTGCCTAAAAATTTGAGGTAGAGGTTCCATGAAAGAATTATTGAGAAAATTAAAAACATATACAGGTTTAGACAACCTTTCAACAGTGGACACGGTTTCCATTCCCCCTTTTTGTTTTTCTAAAGGATCCTTTAATGTTCTATGTGTTCTTTCAATTATTGATTGGCCTCTGGAATACCTGAGATGTGGAGTACCTTTGATGTGTTTCACTTCCCATAAATTAAGAAATTCCCATACCTTTTCTGAAACATATCCATGCCCATCATCTGTTTAGATCTTTTGGGAGACTCCTAAAGATGAAAAAGTGTGCAAAAAATGTTTAATGATATCCCTGGCCTTTCCTCCAGAGTGTGCAGTAGCAAATATAACTCCTAAAAAAGTATCAATATCTATATACTTGAATGGGCCAAAGGATGGGTCATGTGTTACATCTGATTGTCATATTTCTATTTCATATTTCAGTGTTACATCTGATTACCATATTTCCAAGCTGTTCAGTCCTCTTGGGTTAATCCCATTCCCCACCAAAGGGATTGATTTGCTCTGGCAATCAGGGCAGGAGCTAATAATCATTTGGGCTTGGTCCTTAGTCAAATTAAATGATCTTATTAAAGCTTGGGCGTTTTGATGAAAGAAGGAATGACTTAGATGGGCCTGATTAAAAAGATTTGGGAGGGTGGCTTGAATGTCGTAGTGGCCAACTTATTACAAGCTCCTACCATCTGTGGAATGGTGGTTCCAGCTCTGAGGGCAAGGCACATAAGACCTTTGTACACTCAGGGTTTTGCACTCGGAATTGCTCGGAGCCTACCCGGACCAGAGAGGGTTTTCCCACAGCTTTGAGCTGGGGCTTTCTTCTTCCTCAGCCAGCCTGACCCCAACAAGTGACCCTGCTCCTGATATTTTGAGCTCTTTCTCAGTTCACTCAGTATTAAATTCAGAGAGCAGACAGGATATGACATATCTGTTGTATCTATACCCAGATTAACTGTGGAAATCTCAAGACAACTCTCCTTCTTCGGAGGAAAGTTGTAGCAATGCAACGGGCAATCTCCAGGCTTCATTTCAGCTTCACTCTTCTTTTGCTGATACATGAAAAAAGTGAGAGGGGATAGAAGACAGAAAGAAAACATTAGACAAATGAAGGCCAGATAGATTAAAAGAGATTTAGCTCATTTTCACATAGTTTACATATTTTTCTTAAAACTGTTTCATTCCTTAGGTATATTTACGTTAATCTTAGGAACAAGGCTGATGTATACAACTCATTTAGAAGACAGGAAAGGGGTAAGAATTGAAATTTATCACCCAAGATCAGAAATGATCACTATCACTGCTGCAACTAGAACTCAGGTTTACACTATCTTGGTTTTGCAGTTGCATTTCTGGGACACACTGTGCCCAAATAAGCGTTCTTTACTTTACATTTACTATCACAATAGACTTCTTCCATCTACAAGACAATCTGATTACCCTACATCATAAAGAAAAATAAGGATCACATTTGCTGAAATCAGAGGGACATCCATTGGTAGCAAGTTAGTAGAAGCAGGTTTAGTATTGTTTTTTTTCTCTTGAGCAGTCATTCTTCAAAAAAACAGACAATCTTCTAAAGTTTACACCTGAGCATTATTTTTGATCTGTTAGAGATAAAACTTAGTTGGACTAATTTAGAACAAAAGGGGATGTGGGGGGAATTGTTCTAGACTGCCTACTGAAATATAGTACCTGGGTTCAACAGCTCACAAATAATTCAAGCAGTCATACTTGTGTAGCATGAGGTTTCAGAAGATTTTAAACAAAGTTCCTCCAAGATCTAGAGAAGACAGCCAAGGAAACACTGCTTCTGAATGATTCTGAATGGATTACATAACACGTTATAAACCTTTTTCCTAACTAGCCCCTTTGCCAAATAACACCTCATTGTACTTCTTCAACCTTACAAGAAAAATACAAAGAACCCATCTGGCCACTAACAGCTCACGTGAGGGGAACTTCCATCTAGTTATATATAAGCATCCTCTAAGAGGTTTAAACCACAAACTTTTACTGCAATATAAAAAAGGGACTGTGCAGGACTTTGCAAAAACATTTCTGTAAAGTATGAATAGCTGCCTTGGGGAAACTCCCCTGTGTTAATAGAAGTAGCTGTTATTACCCACGCTGAGCAATGGCTCAGAGGGAATCTTTACAAATATTCTTGTAAATTATTCCATTTGAATGCAGTAGTTTTTCGGAAGACATCTCAATAAGCAGGGAAGTCAGAAAACGAGCTGATAAAAGAAAAAGCAGCAGAGTTTCCCAGTACAAACATTGGCAGCAAGGGCTGCCTTCCACCAACACAGGAGTTTCTGCCCCAGGGGTTACCAGCATTCTACCCTCTGCTCTGTGAGATCAAATCACCCCCTTCCTAGATTTGTCATTGAAGCAAGACCATTTCTCACTTTTGTGGACTGTGCTTGAATTAGCAAAATATAAACCCAGACCTTAAGGATTTCTGAAAAGTTTAGATCTAAGAAAAAGGGTGGGGAAATGCAGACACCAATGTAAACCTGGATTCTGACATTAACACATGGCATTTCTGAACTGTCATCAGGGCAGAGACAGCAAGAGGAGCCTTGTGCTCCCTGCAGGCATCAGCTGTGGTACCTTCCCTTGTACCCTTGTCCCCAGGGTCCTCAGCTATTATGCATTTTATTTTCCTATTAGTTGCTCAAAAATAAGAGTCCCAAATGACTGGCAGCCAACCCATCTTTATAATATGCCTCCAAAGAACCAGGTGTAAGAATGACCACTTAAAAGTGAGAATATTTAAACTTGCTGTCATTTATGTTTATAGAAAATTACAGTTATTACTAAATTTTCTTCAGTGTTTCATGGACTCGCCTTTTCAACTTTCTAGAAATTTGACAAAGGTTATCAACACCAACAAACAAAGCAACATGAGAAAATCTGAAACAGCAGATATTATGAAATACATATTTTTTTAAAAATTTCTGAGAGACCCATTTACAATAAAACTTAATGCTGAGCTAGGACTGTATGCAATTAAATCTCTTAAGAGTAGAACCCTGACACTTTTCAGGACTTCTCACATGCAATATGGGCTGCTTGGGGAAGAGAAATCCAATTTATTCTGACATTTCATTTGCTTCTTACTGATGTATCTAGTTAAATCTTGAACAGCAGAAAAAAAAATCCTAATAAAAGAACAACATTCTGTTGCACGGATCACAAAAAATTCAGGGACCTGTCACAAACTTTCCACTTTTTTAATCAGACATTTTCCAGAGAAACAGCCTTTAAAGGTATTAGTGGTGCACTGGGTGCCCAACCTAAGGTTAGGGACTCATGGAGTTCAGCTTTTAATTATGTTAAAAAATAAATCAAGGAACTTCAATGTGACTCTCAGGATGCACGATACAGATTGTAAAGTATAAATCTAGAATTTTCAAATTGTTTTGGGGGAAAAAAAAGCTAGATTTAAAAGATGATTACTTTTAAGAGCTCATGGTTCAAATTGTTCATCTATGTATGAACAATATGTATATTTATGTATATAAACATACTTAAATGTACCTCTGTCCATTCAATCAGCAACAAAAAGCAGAAGCTGGATGGCAGAGTTTTCGTTCTTTGATTTTCTTCCTCTTTCTACTTCTACTTAGATTGGAAAACCAGAAAAGATATTTACATCAGTGGAGAACATAGGCCTGCCTTTAATTACATCCAGAGATTTCTCTGTATAATGAATTGAAAACAAATTTCTAATTTTACAAGACTAACAAGGCTGAAGTCTTTCCATGTCGTGTGTTTGACTAAACCAAATTTGGAGGGGGAAGAAGGGAAGAGAAGTTGTTCAATTAACAGCTTAGCTGTTCCTAAGAGCAAGGGGTGTCAAAAGTAAATTGCCTTTCCAAAGCTCAAATTCTTTACTTTTTGCATCCCTAACACTGCTAGACTTTAGAGTAGGAGCATAACATTTTACAAAAATATCCTTTGCATTGAGAATGGGCCTTTGTTATTCCTGAGCACTTGGATTACCTCCAGTCCGCCACACTAAGTTTTGAAAAATAATTAAAAAATTGAAAAATAAATTGTCTTCACTTGTACCTGGAGATATTTTAGCAGCTAACCTTTCCTAGTCCCTCTTCATTCAGCAAGCTATGATGTCTTGTCATTTCAAGCCATGTTTACTATTCAAACAAGAAAATTTTAACATGCTCCACACTTTCACAACTTTTGCCTACAACAGCCACAGGATATCTGAATTCATTCCAGCTTGAGAAGAAGCAGATAATTCTGGATTTATTTTTTTTTTCATTTCTTAATTTAATACCTCTTCCTGTTTTCTTTGCTTGGAAAGCTGATGGCAGGGACCTGGTGTCTGTTCTTGGTAACCCAGTGAATCCCTGAAGGGCTTCAATATGTCTAAAAACATTCATTTAAACTGGAAACAAGGGATTGCTTGAGGGAAGAGAGGGGAACATAACCAAAGTACAATGGTTTGGTCTGGAGAAATGGGATCTTGGGCATCCACATTTTCCCTGCTTCCATATCCATCAATACTGGCGGATCTCACTTGCAAGGTTTGGGTTTCATTCTACACTTGTACTTGTCTACACAGAACAGCAGTATGACTACTGTTTGCCCCAAGCTGGCTCCAAAGTCCTGCTGGTGAGCCATTCAAATTTTCTGCAGTAAAAGGATGTGAGCATTACACAAATAACAGCTAAGAAATGCAGGGAAGTCTCTATCCACTATAGATCTGATGTGTGGAATAGAGATGGCCCTCCCCTCTCAGTTCATGGTGATAACAGAGATCAGTGGCTGCACAGCAACAGCAAACAACAGAGAACAGCCCTGCAGAGAAACCCTCCATCAGCCTGCCTCTAGAGCAGGGACTGAATATTGTACATAAAATAATGATCATTTTCGTTTCAAGAACCAGCTCCCAATGGGTTTGAATGCATGTAATTCATCCTTTGTGGATTCTCTCATTTACCAGGCACTGAATACTTCTCTTAACAAACTTGATTGCCCCTAATTTTACTCAATTATTTGGCAGCAAGTTTATACATATGATTTCTGAATACATATAATCTCCCATTTTCCATGCCTGAAAGTCAGTGGCAGTTACACAAGAAGCAGAAACAAAGAAACCTGTGACCATTTGGGCTACTGTCCGGCAAAAACTACAAAATTTACCCAGCAAGTCCAAAACATCTGGCAAAGCCAAGCTTATTTTTCAGCAAGCTGTCCAGTGGGGAGGTCAAGAGTTCAACTGATGGCAAATCTCCTACACCATTATAGAAGTTGCTTTTAAACTAAAATTTTTAATTACAATCTTGCACTCATTATTTTTTTATAAATTCATTCAAGTTGTTTTTTTCCATACTGAAGTTCACCAAAACTAATGAATATAAAACCAGAGATGGTAAAAACCAGTGTAGGTGAATGTACCATGCATTATTTTAAATATTTCATATTCTATTAACAGTTCCTACAGGGCAGTTTATATACGACCCAACAGACCTCTGATGAGCCCACTGACCTGGCCCAATTCTACTTCTAACTACTTGAAAAATGTAAATTACACAGTAAGTTTTTGGATTTGGTTTTTGTTTGATTAGTTTTTTTAAGATACTTTCTGTTTGTTGCAATTATTTCTTGGATGTCACAATTAAGACTTTATTAAAATCAAAATGAAATTTACAGTATCATAGCAGGACAATAAATTGTATGCCTTAAATATTCTTTAGAAATAGAATTTCATTAGAAATATTGAATAGAAATTGAAAAATAAAATAGTCTCCTTTTGTACCTGAAGATATTTTAGCAGCTAACATTTCCTAGTCCCTCTTCATTCAGCAAGCTATGATGCCTTGTCATTTCAAGCCATGCATATTACTCAAACAAGAAAATTTTAACATGCTTCACTCATTCACAAATATTCATTAGAAATATAAAAAGCCAAATCTACATCCTTTTACTCAAGCAAAACTACTACTTGAGGCCAGTCAGTTTGGCTCAGAAGAGCTTGAGGCTGGCCTACAGGCTTCAAGGGATTTAGGCTGCCGTAGTGACAGTGGTACCCAGCACCTCACTTCTCTGCTGCCAGCTGAATGGAGAAAGCCACCACAGAGACGTGCCACGCAAAAGGAACAAAAACAGAGGTCTGTTTACACTCTCAGCTCGAGTCAGAAAACAGCAGAAAAACAGGAAGGCACGTGGAGAAGGCAGTCCCCATTTGGTGGTTTCCGTGCGCGGTTCCGCGCTGGTGAGGTCACGGCAGCGCTCACGCACAGCCAAGGAGCTGTGCTCGCTCTGGGCAGGCAGAACACAGCCCCTGGGCAGCCCCCAGCACTGCAGCCACCAAAACCAGACCTCAGCCAGCTGGTGGCAACCCCGTGGTACGAATGATAGAATGGAGGAAAGATAAAAGCGTTGTATAAATGCTCATGCGCAGGCGGGGATGGAAAGTGGTGGAAATTAAAATAAATATATAAACTCATTGACTTGGTGAGAAGCTAGAAGCATGTTAAATGCTCTACCTTAGCAGTGAAACTGTAGTTCATCCAATGTTACATTGGATTTTTTTTTTTAATTAAATGTATCCATACAGTTCCCTTTAAATCTTTAAATCTTGAAAAGAAAAAAAGAAAACTGGACAGGGAGAGGAGAGCTTAGGGGTGCCTACACCCCTCAACTTATCTAATTCTCAAATGACAGTGCTGAAATTATGAGCTGCCTGAGGTACAATCCTGCTTTCATTATTTACTTTTACAGCAAGCAACACAACAAAATCTCACCCACCTGGGGAATTCTAGAAGTACATGATAATAGATTCAGAACATATAATTAAAAGAAGCATATAATTAAGACAAATATATTCCATTAAGCAAATCAATTTTTCCATTAGCTTCAGTAGAAACAGGTCTATTAGATGTAAACAGATTAAAGATGACACCAGGGTACACGGGCTCAGTTTTGACTTCCTGTTCCCATTTCACTTCACTGAGCTGTTGAGACATCCTCATTTTGTCCGAGAATGACAGATCATGAATTTGCAGCTGAGTGTTTACAGATTGCAAAGCCTCTACCAGTAGGTTTAGCTATTGCACCATCATGTAAAGGTGGATGACAACAGCAGGGGGATGTACCCAAAGATCTGCCTGGACAGGGACTGGGAGGCCACCAAGATAACAATTCTTTTGGTTATCATTTTACAGTGTCCCAGTTCAGAAAGGGGAAAAAACACCTGACAATTTTATGCAGTCAGCACAGTACATAACCATACACTGAAAAGCAGAGCTCTTACTCCAAAGAAAAAAATTTAAGCAGTCACATTCACACATCTTCCTTTTTCATGGTGGAGGTGGGGTAAATCCACTGAATTCAAAGACATTATCTATAAAATTAAGGATTCAAAAGCCCTTTTCAAAGCCCAGTATGTTTCTTCACATCTTTCCAGTTAGTGCTTTAGATGAGCAATTTGGATAAAAATTAGTCTTCTAGCATTTTATGAAGTTTTCTGTCAAATCTTGGGAATTATTTTCCTCAGATTAACCCCTGGGTAAATTTTCTCTATCTCCACAAATAGAGAAAATACAAGACCTTTCTTATACACCAATAATTATGATGAAAGAACACACAAGAAAAGCATGCAGTCAAGGGAGCAGGCAAATTTGCAGAGCCAACATGCTTTTTCAGAGGGAAACAAAAGCCAAATGGGAGACTAAACAGCTGGGGGAAAAACAGATTGCACAGTTTGAGGAAAACTTTTAATATTTCCTCCTTGAAGAATGTCCAGACTTCCTGGACTCTCTAGCTCTTCAGGACTGCCAGCCAAGGTGCTCTGTCAACCAGTCTCCCAAACAGGCCAAACTCTGTCCTCTGTCCAGAGACAGTTCTGCTGGACCCTCTGCTTACTTTTCCAAGAATTGTCATTGCTATGACCAAGTCAGCCTCCAGCCACCACAGCACTCACAAGTCCTTCTCTGTTCACAAAGAGGTCCAGCAGGGCACCTTCCCTGGCTGGCTCATTCACCAGTGTGTCAAGCAGTTATCCTCCAGATTCTCCAAGAACATCCTACACTGCTTCCCTTCTGCTGTATTGTATTTCTAGTAGACATTTAGTAAGTTGAGGTGTCCCATGAGAACAAGGGCTAGTGATATAGGCATATAGATGAAAACTAGAAAGAGAGGACATTTTTTACTTGCAGTTATGCATGCCAGAAGAACTTCTATTTTTCTACACATTAAGCCAGTCATTATAAGAAATTACTGAAGGTCTTCACCTTTGTCTCCTAAATAGTTGCTGAAGCCTAGGCATTTTCTTTGTTGTTTAGAACATCAATAGAAGCTTTTTATGCATTTCCCCTTCAAACACAATACCTATAAATTTATACACTAGAAGTATCTCAGCATCATTTTTCTACCCAAATCCATACACAGAGACCAAACTGTCCCTCTCATGCAGCCAAAGGAACTCTTTGAAACAGTGTGGGTTAAAACCCACGCACATATTTGTCCTCTGACACAGACTTCTATAGAAAAGCTTTAGCATCCTTGCCTAAGCCTGACTGACATTTTTATTACCTAAATCACAATGTAGAATTATATTTTCCAGTGTACTGCTTCTGCTGGATCTGGACTTTTAGGCAATACACCAATTACCCATCAGGAACTGAAAAAGAAGGAGCACAGGTTATTTATGAATGTTAGGATTCCTGTCATGAGTACAAGCAGTGATTTTATAGATATCAAGGGATCACAAACCACCACAAAATATTCAAACATGCCACATAACCAAACATATGTAACCCCTACATTGGTCAGACCCTGCAGTAAATTGTTCTGTTCCAAAATGATTCTCTTAGTGCAAGTATGACTGAAAATACTTCTAGAGATATTACAGTAACAACATTTAAACATCCTGCTGACTAATTTCATTTCTAATTATTCCAGAACAGAGCATTCTAACTAAAATATTGCCTTAGTAGGAAGAGAAAAAGCAAACTGTATTCAACATAACGCTGTCATTACAGAGATGTGTCAAGGCCCTGGAAGAGATTAGAGGCAACCTCTGGAATTACTTCTCCCATTTTAACTTTCCATCAGTGATATGAAGTGGCAACTTGCAAGATTTGGAGAAAGAGTAGATATATTCAGGCTTTCACTATTTCACAACACAAGAGAAAGTATTTAGATTTCTGCAGCTTTAGTCTTAATAAGTGACAGCTAAGGATAGAAAACTCAGCTCAAAGAACTATAGCATACTTAAACATCATCATTAAATTTATTCCAGTTCTTAAAGCTATCACTGTGACTAAGTCATTGCATCATCTCAGTCTCAGCTCAGAGTCCTGAAGCAGGACATTAATGCCCAGCCCATAGCTTTCCCCACTCTTCCTTTCAACCTGCCAATATGTGTCATATGTATTGTCCCAGCTGCATCATCTTCTGCTCCTCTCTGTGTCACCTGCTACCAGCACACTCAGCTTCTATTGCTGGCTGTCTCGGCCCCTCTTCACAAATAATCCCTCCATGTTTTTCAAGGGTGGGAGGCAATACTAGCAGAATGACTTCTTGCTTTCAAAGGCTCCTTTTTCCTTCCATCTACCCTAGTCTTTCTTGCAAAGTCCCTTGTCAGAACCCAGGCTGTTTGTGCCAGTCCTGGATGATCCCAGCTCCAGCCAGGGGCTCCACAGCCCTGGCAGGGGGGTCACAGACCCTGGCAGGCAGCCAGGGGCTCCTGGGGCTTTGAGTTTGACCCATGGAACAAATTACCACCTGTGAATGAAGAACTAAAGGGCACAAAATTTTAGATAGCATGATAGTAGTAGTTATAGAGTGAAAAGGGAAATTTTGGGGATTTTACCATAGGGGCTTAGGGGCAAGAGGGAGGGACTTGGGTGTTGTCGTCTCCTCCTTCCTTCTTCTTCCTAACCCCATCTCCTTGGTGATGGTGGCACTTGGGGATTGGATTGGAGTAGAATGGAACTGTCTAACACAGGTGATAGACATTGGATCATCACTGTCAATAACTAACACGTAGTTTGTAGTATAAAGTCAGTGCCTGCCCCTGGGGCAGAGAGTGTGCCTGGGGCTGCCCTGCTGAACAGACCTGGGCAGCCCAGACAGAAAATATCTGAGATAAGAAACAATAAAGCAACCTTGAGAGCATCAGCTGAAGACTTCTGACTCATTCTTTCAGCAGCAGGGTTTGGAGACAGCGGATTTTTATATATCTTGGGGTCATCCTGACCAAAGCAGCCCCCAAGAGTCCCTTTACCTTTTACCCCCTCAAGGTCTCTGTTCTTCAGTTCTCCTCTGCTAATAAAAACACGAGGGACACCATGGCTAGGGCACTGGCTCAGCAAGAAGAGGCTGAGAAGCCCAAAGTTGCTCAGTAGGGAGAGGAGTTGGATTTGAGGAGCTCATCAACGCCTGTGGCAAGGTTGCTGAGGGGATGGAACACAGTCCTGTACAGTGATATGTGTTGGAATGATGAGACATTGGGCAAAAAATGAAAAAAGAGAAGTTCCCAGCAGGTGTTTGGAGGAACTATCCTCCCCATGGGGAGAGTGAAGTGCCTTGGCCAAAGTGTCTGTGCAGTCTCTGTACAGAGGATTTTATAATTTGTCTGGATAAAGCCCTGAACAACCTGGTGTGACTTCCTGGACATCCCTCCTCACCGAAGCCAAAAGGTACCAATCTGTGAAGTCTATACCTGTACTTGCTTGACAAAACTCAAACAGTGCAACAAATGTCTAACCTCTTTAACCCAGGCCCTCAAGAAGCAGCATATTCATCAGTGGGAAAAATTATTTATATTTTATTAGGAACTAACATCAGTCACTGATGGAGGAGATGGAGTTTAGACTTGTTTCTTCATTCCAAGTTTCTGACAGCTATCAAAAAGCAAAGCTGTCACCTGGTTAGACTTTGCAGGCCAAAGTCTTGCAACAAAGTCTTTTCAGACTGCCAGACCCATGTCATCAAAGACAGCTCACGTCCCTAAATCTTAGGCCAAGCCAGGTGCCCATGGTGATAAAACACTCTCCCAAAGGCAGCCTGACCTTGGCAGCTGCACAGGTGCAGTTATCAATCACAGCTCAGGAACACAAAGCCAGCCCACATGGACAGACAGAAGGACACCCTGCTGTTGCACTGGCAGGTGCCCGTGGCTTCACCCCCTAGAACCCACTGCTGGGAAACACAGAGCTGGAATTCTGGAGTGACAGAGGAACCCGTGCACAAAAATAGGTGCCTAAACTACTAGTTGCTAAAGGACTGGCAAGGTGACAGATTGTTCAGCTGGAGGAAGGTCTAGAGAAGAGAAGCAGCTCAGGTTGCAATTAGACTTTAAATGGTGTAGCTAGTAAGCCATGTCATCCATTAGGCATCTGTCATCCATTAAGCATCTGAATTTCTCCTTTAGACAAAGAAATTGGATTCCTGAATATTACCCAAAAAATTATACAGAAACTTCAACATGTGTTGTCTCTGTGGCCCAGGAAGAGGAAAAAGTTCAAAGATCTAGCAGTTCTGTATTGACCTCATCTGTTTTAAGGCACGTTTCCCATGGCCTAAAGTGGCCTAGGGGATTCCAAAGTTTTATTTAAGGTGGGCAGTTAAGTAGAACAAAGACACAAAGAATAAACTATCCCATCTTTTTTTTTTTTTTTTTTCTTGAGGCCGTTAATCAGGAGTAATATTTTCTTACTTAGCAGTAGTATTTTCTTGCATACAAGGAACTTTTCCTGAAGGAAACAGGGACACTTCCTGATAGACATTTAAACAAAAATGGAACAATGAGCTCATACATTGTAGAACACCCAGGAATCTGCACCAAAAGGAAAGAGAAAGTTTAGGGACACACAGTGCACAAAAACTTTCCAATCTATATTAAGACAAAACCATCAGGCTTCACTCATCCTAGCACTCCTAGGATTTAATGATTGAACATAATCCCACTTCATGAAACTAGCAGAGCCATGGTAGATCACTGACCCTAAAACCAAAACAGAGGATCTAAAGCATTTAGAGTAAAAACATGTCCCTGTAATTAATTGGAATAAAGAATAAGAGGAGCTTCAGTCCAGTGGTGGTTTTGGAAAAGATGACTTACTTTGTTTTGGTGGAATGCTAAGACTACATTAAGAAAGCCAAGCAAAAAAAGAGTGAAGTTTTGATAAAGAGTTCTAAAAACATTTCAAGAGTGATTAACCAAAAAAAAAAATACAAATCTGCCTTTCGATACTGTCGAATCTGCTTTTGTTACTGGAAAGCTGCCAAAGTGACTTTTTTTTTATGATCCTGAAGCATTTCTTTAAAGTATTTTCTATCTTTGGACATGTGTTTCAAGGCCTCAAAGTCAGTTTGAACAGCATATTTAAGACAAGTCCAAATTTTTCCTTGCCAGTTTAACTTACTCAAATACAACCGAAAAGTTACCCTGGTCTCCTGTTTCACTGATAGATTTCATGTGCCTCAGTTTTCCTAAGTGGATTTCCCAGATTTGCAGGCAGAAAGTTTCAAAGAATAGGAACAGGAGTTAACTCTCCTGGTTTCCTGTTCAGTGACTTAATGAAGGGGCCATCCTGTTGATCTTGCACGTGTACATTGTATAACTCCTCTGGGGACCCAGGGGAGAGGACATGTGCATGTAGACACACATACATTCACATGAGCTACTCTGGGTGATAACGCTGCCCATTTCTCTATAGGGCTCCTGCCAAAAATGGACAACTAGCAGAAAATGTACATTAAAATGTGTTCACCCAGAGAGTCACACTAAACACTTTTGCAGCCATTGGATTCAGGGGCAGTGAGAACACCAAGAGTAAAATCATAGAATTTACAGAGCAAATCTTCAGTCATATGCAAATGCTCCATTTAATAGCTCACCTGTCTGTATAATGATCAAGTATACTAAAACAAAAAATAATTTACAAACGAAAGTCAGGACATATATATTGTTGTCACAAAGCTTTCATTGCAGATCGATCATCTCACTCTCACTACAACCAGACTTTGCTGAGATAACCTGTTCAGTAAAATACTTGCAAAATTTGTGCATGCTTAAAAGCCAGACAGAAACCTAAATGGTCTACCAATAGAGGTTAGTCACTCAATGAAATGTTTAAGTGCATCACTCCATACTAAAATCCTGAACAAATCCACTTTTTTGTTTGTCTGTGGACAGAATTGTAAGAGGAGGTTAATCAAACATCTCTAAATCACATGGGTGCTGTGAAAAGTTATTCATTATAGCAAGTGCTTTGAGCATGCACTGTAAAGCTGCTATTCAAGTTGTATGCATTCAGCAGGTCTAGTTTTGCTTAGAAATTCTTGAACTCTCGAGGAACCTGATCTGAGTTTCGACTGTAAGAAAACTTGACACCGGTTGAGATTTGTGTGGCCTCAGGTTTCATTGAGTATTTAGCATAACTGATAATAAGCCTCTCATACACATTCCATTTCCTAGAGCCTCTTGTTTTACTGTCCCAACTAAGCAGTATAAACGTGTGGCCCTACCAAGTTACTCTAGATATCCTAGAGATTCCTGTGTTTCTTGCATTGCAGGCCCAGCTAGTCCAGACATTTTTGATACTAAAACTGTAGCTTCATTAGGAGCATCCTGTTGTATGGCCACTCTGTTGAGCAAAAAGCCATGCATAAATATACACCTTGTTGTCTAAAAGAGTAATAAAAGTGAATAGAGTTCAGTTGTGCTATAAGTACAGGGCTTTTAATATCCTCATTTCATCTGTCTTCCATAAAGATCCCTTAAGAGCCTGGTGGAGTGGGGGGAAGTTTTACAGAGTTCACAGAAATGAACCTAGCACCTGAGATCCAAAGCCAGCAGCAGATTCCCCCTGAGTCACTGCTTCAGACTTCATCACTCAGCTGACTCCAAACTACATACCCACAGCATTACAGATGAATTTCTGACTGCCCTGTTACAGACAGGATGCACATTTTGTGGCTCTGTCTGCCCCCATCTAAATCTAGTTCTGCTTGGAGGAGACATCCAGTTGAGTGCTCAGAGTATCTCAGTAAGCACAGAAGCACAGAATGGTTGGTACCTTGTACCTTCACCACAACCATCTGAAACTCACACAGAGAATAAGCTAGTGCACCAAGTGCAGCAATGCTCACACATTAATTACTGAAAAGTTCAGTTAGTTACATGTCTCTCTAAATCATCCTTGTGCACCACAGCTGGGAGAGGGGAAAAAAAAAAGAAAAAAAAAAAAAAGGTCAGAGGCAAAAACATGCCTTTTTCTTTAGCAGTAATAACATCCAGCCTAATGCTAGAAACCTTGGCATGTCCAATATGCCAGAGAAGTCCAGAAAAAACAGTTAAGATCCCTTTTTCCATATCCATTTAACTAATTTTACATCTCTGCTTCTCAGGTTTGTCGCAGCAGGTCACAGCCAGTATTTTATAAAACGTGTGCATGAGTGGCTTAACACCCAAATAAAACCTAAATATCAGATCATGTAATTTTGAAAAAATAGCAAATAAAAATGTCAAGTACAAATACATGACAAGCTTTTTCTTCTGTAAACCAAATAACTTTGCTAGCATTTTCCTACCAGTTCCATACGAAGATATGATGCAAAAAAAAGATAGAATATTCTGCACCATAATTAAGAATGAGCAAACCTCCATAAAAAAATATGTTCAATGAATTACACAGGTATCTTTGACACCTTCTTTCTCTACAGGGTGCCCTTCCTCAAGCCATGCTCCCTTGACCAAGCCTACTCCTGCTAGGAAAAGCCATCTTCCAGAAGCCATAAGACCTCAACCTCACAGCACACTCTAAATCAAACCCTCCTCTCTTCCTACAAGGCCTAATTCCTACCATCATTTTTGTAGCAAGTAGTCCTTTATTTCTTCCTTTTTAAGGTCAGTTTTCCTTACAAGTCTGCATACAATAGAACCTTCCTGAAAACTTCACCACATGATGATAAATTCTTCTCCTCCTTATATGACCTTCCCCTGAGTGTTTTAATTCCCTACAGATGTGCTCGTGCCTGCACCCTCCTGTGTTCTTTCTACCCTTGCTCTGCCTTGTGTGCTCTTTTTGAACCTCATCCAATCAGAACAATTTTCTGTACACAGAATTTATGTTTTTTCCTTATTCCTTATTACTCTTCTCATCTCCAAAGTTACCAAACTTCCCTGGACACATTAAAAAGTTCAGTTGAAAAAGTTAATAGAAGCAACCCAATTTGTACTTCTGATAGAACAAAGTTGATGTAAAATGGTTGTTTGCCATCTGCCATCAAATAGAGGGAAATCTCATCTGATCTGGAGCAACTGAACATAATGAGGAAATTTTAAAAATTATTAACTAAACGAAGCTGTGAACTGCTGTAGCTCAGCTGTGGTTTTGCTGTGCATTAGCCTTTCCTACAACACTGGCAGACACTCCAAAAATTGCAAGGGAGTGATAAACATAAAGAAAAATATTGGGTTTTAATTAGGGTCTTTTGCTTCTAGTCCTCTACTAAAATCAGGGGCCTAATTTGAGACATCTGGAAGTTGCTCGATTCTCTACTAGGTTCAAACATTCACCTCTGACAAAATCACAACCATTGTTAACATGTTGGTTTGGGGCACCTGAAACAGACACAAATAAAATATGTTGGTCACTTTAAAATCTTTATACTATAATGGTCTGAGATGAGAAATGACTGGCTTGGATCCCTAATCCCACAGCCTCTGAAAACTGAGCTCCCTAATAACCACACCAATTGTAGTTGAGATGATTCATAGATTTTCCAATCATTAAGATAATTCAATCTGTTTGAGTAACACAACACTTTAAGTCTTACATGGTAGTTTATGCAGCACAATGGATCACAAACCACACAGTAATTTTACTATTTCTAGAACAAAAACTAGTTAAGTGACTAAAACTGAAGGAAACTAATTTGTAAGGCACACGCACATAGAATTGTCTTTAAACAGAATGTCCCTTGACAATGACTGAATCCCATCACAGGAGGTCCTGAAAGAATATTTTTAAAAGTCATCTGCCTTCAAAGTATCATCTTTTCCTAATCTCAGATGTTAGTCTGCAAACAGTCACACTGGGGCAGGACAAACAGTTGAAGTCTGTGCCCTCCCCAGCGGGTACAATGTCATGTACACGTATCTATTATGGGCACACTCCTGGTCTGGGCAAGCCCTGCCCCAGCAGAATGCAGCCAAGCAAGAGAGGAAGAATGTGGAGCTTTCAGCAGAGGGAGGTATTGACACAGCGTAGAACTCCAGGGGAGGGGAGCTGAGGCTGTTTCAGCGCTCGGCTACAGGCAGAGCCCATAAATCTCTCCTCCAGCAGTTTGTTAGGGGGTTTCGTTTGCTTTTTGTTGTTGTTTCGGAGGCCGTTATTATTTTAAAAAAGGAATAGCCCTAAAACAGCTTTTCCGAAGTTGTTTTTCTGTTTGCAGAAGCTGAGTTGCGTTCTGTTGTCGATGGAAAAGAAAAAAAGTGTAAATGCGAGGGTGAGAGTAAAGGAAATACAGACATAAATTTAAAGAGAGAAGCCTTTGGTCACCAAAAATAGCCACAACAGATAGAGTAACTAAAACCTGACTAGTGCCTACACTGTCAGCGCAGCGCACAGGGCAAAGTTACATAATATTTTCCACATTTATTTCAAGCAGGGCAGCCTGCCAGCTTGATAGATTTCTAGAAAGGGTGGGAGAGGGAGAGTGGTTTGATTCACAGACTGCTGTATTTACAGCCACCCCACAGCCACTGCCTTCCCCTCTTTGGGCGTTTACCTTCACAGTTTGCCAGAGAGAGTGTGAGCATAACCCTGATATAGAAAGCAAGTCACCCTCCAGGCTGTCTAAAGCTCTGCAGCTGCACGAGTTAGCTTTAGTGTGAGGGTTTCCAGGGTGCTAACATACAGCAGCTTGCTGAAAGCTCACTCGTTGTCAAAGTCCAGAAATTAACAGTAGGAAAAGCACTGTGGCAACAAAAAAAGGAGGGAGGGAGGGAGGGAAGCCTCAGCTTGTGATCCTTCCTACCCAAACTCTGACAGGCTTCAACAGTAGAGTCTTCAGAAAGAAAAGGTTACCAAAAAAATGTAGAAATGGAAATTAAGCTATGACCAATTAAGTTTAGAACTGGGCATAAATCTCTAAAATGGACGTGAATTTTCTCAGAAGACAGGGCTGCTCTTTTCAAATGCCAGGATGAAACCAACTGCTTCGTTTCCTATGAGAAATTTACTTGAAATTGAAAAATTGAAAGATATTCATCAAGAGTCATACAAATGACTACATGAACAGTTCTGTGTTATGTGTGACAGGACAATCCATAAAACAAAGCATTGGCCTGCATATTTCCTGCATATATTCTATATTTTCTCCACATGTGGCAGGTTCTCCATTGGGACTTCTCAAATACCTCATTAAGATTTGTCTGTTGCTGGCAAGCAATAACATTGCAGCTTCCCATCAAAGATAGACAGGAAAAAATTACCAGAAAAATGACAAACAAAAAAGTCTGTTTCTTACATCCAGTTTGCATGAAGAGAAAAAGGAGGTGAAAGACAAGGAAGAACTTGAACACCATTATCACTGTAATAAACCCAGTATGTTGTCCATAAAACAGACTACAGAAAACAGACTACCCTTCTCTCTCCCATCCATAATGTATATAAAGAACAATACATGTGACTATGCAGTTTTATTTGAATGGGTATTAAATGGGAAAATTAACTGAGCCAGTTCTCACCAAACTGAAAGGTACCCAGCATAAAAGATGCTAATACATTTATGAAGAATATTAGTGATGATATCATTAAATCAAACTGTTACCCTAAAGCAAATTGCTCTGACCATGGCTTTAAACTAAGAACACAAGAAGATGCCAGCTAAATGCCAACATATTATCATTTTAACCTGCAAAGAAGAGATATTTCACAGACTAGCAAGGAGATAAAACAAGAGCACAGTTCATGAAACAATGCAGTAATGTCAAGTGAGGTGTTATATTTCCTCTTACTAGTAACATTGTGTGCTTTTGAGAGTAATGCCTTTGAGCCTGAAATCATCCTCCAAAACAAACTCTCTTTTTAGTGTCGGTCTCATCAATAGTTTACAACTGGAGCTTGCCAGTTTTGGTTCTAGTGACCTCCCCCAAAAGTGTAGGGAGTAGTACATCTTTAAAGATTAATTTTGTTTCTTATGACTGTGCTTAAAAGGAATCCCTCCATTTCTTTTCTGTCTTGGATGACATTTTATCATTTCCACATTTTTTCCAGCCCAAACTTGCTGTACACTGGCAAATTCTATAAATTTACCCAGAGAGAACTCAGTATCCTCTTTTTCCCCCTGGAAAGGAGCCTAATTTGAAGAAATTAAAAAAGAAATAGTATTGAACTTAGAGAATCAGTTGTGAGCTAACAAAAAAAAAAAAAAAAAAAAAAAAAAAAAAAAAAAAAACATCCTAGTATTTGGAAAAGGGTAACCTATTCACAAACTGATAAAAAAGAATAAATCATCTCTAACACAATAAGCAATGAGATTATGCTGCATCATCCAACTGTAACAGTTTTTTCCACAATGCTATATTGCCATTCATTGAGTTTTCTGAATATTTAAAGATTAAATACGAAGAATGGCAAGAAGGAAAAAGAGAAGTGGAGCCAGAGGTTTGCCTGGGGGTTAAAACACAAAATCAGAAAAAAAAAATGGAGAGATGGAAACTGAGATGTTTGAGGAGCGCTGAGTCAGCCTCTGGAGAGCAGGGAGTGAGTAGGACAATGGCTGGGACACGAAGATGCTGGTTCAGTTCCAGGCTCAGCCACAAGCTCCACGGCAAGCTCTATGATTTAATTGGAGCCTCTGCAAACTGGTGGTAAAGAGGACAAAAGGGGACAAGCTCTTCTGTCCCAGAGAAGGCCCAGTGGTGACCACGAGGCATGGAGTGCCTGGACGGAGGATCATCATGCAGGAACAGCCTGTTTGGCTCCAGGCTGTAGGCACAGGCTGCAGTGTCTGACAGCCCCACTCCAGTCAGTCAGCTCTCCTGAGCTGCCACCACCCTGTGAAAGGTGCCCAGGTGGAACATGCCCTGCAATGGCAATGCAGATCAGGGTCACCAGGCTGGAGCTTCCTAAGTACTCACAGTCAGCTTATCAAAACTCAGGTTTTGTACTTCTGCCACAGAACCACACTTAATCATGGTTCTCCTTTGTTACTGTGACGCAGATAGAAACACACAGCAACACACACAACAGGGGTTCAGGCAGAGAAGAAGAAAGGAAGAACTCTCCAGTTTATTGCTGACCTCGTATCTCTCAGTTTCTGGACAGTGACCAGAATTGGACAGAGAAGTTCCCACCTCTCCATCTCCACTGGGCACTTGAGAAGTCCATCAGGTGAGATCTTTTACAAAGGAATGCAAACATGATCCTTGTTTATCTTACAATTCATGAGAACTGACTCCACTATACTAAAACAAATCAGAAGGCTGATTTTCAGGGACAACACTCCTTCTGGAACTTTCTGGACCTAATATATGACTCTGTGGTATAGTCTGCTATGTAGAAGTAAAGCCACACACTCAAATGATTGGCTCAATCATTCAGTAAAAGGAATTTAAAAGTAAAATATACACAGTATTATTTCTCCAAGGGAGAAGAGTTATCAGCCCGTTCCTAAGGCATTAGTAGATATGTTGCACACTGTAAATGCACAGTTTCTTTTGCTTTTGGCTATAACTAAACAAAAATTATATAACATTTAATTTACCTTCTGCTATTTCAGTCCTTTGGAGTTCGTACTATTTAGAAAAGGAAATTCAAAATCTGTATCTAGACCAGGTAGGAGGGCAGTGCCCAGGGGAGGGCATGGGCTCCTGACAGCATCCTCGGGCAGGGCCAGCCTGAGCACAGATCTCCTCAGCCACCACAGGCTCCAAGCTGTCCCTCTCAGGAGGGAGGGGAAGCAGAGCAGTGCTCAGGTCACCAAACCCCAGCACCAGCTGAGCTGCAGCCACTGAGCTTTACCACCAGCTCTTTCCCTGACACAGTCAGAATGCTGGGACACTGGGCACAGCACTGGGCTTTGATATGGTTGGGTAATGTAATCCACATTAACTACAATTATTAATCTAGGGCTTTCTATTTCAACTATTGAAATATTCTGTTAGCCCAAAAAGCTAAATTCCAAGCTTTAATTACATTCTAAACTTGAGGAAACTACTTAAAAGTTCACAGGCAGCCTCTTTCTTTTAATTGAACTTGGGTTTTCCTGGTGGTGTGGAAAAACTCTTTTGAAGGTAATCCTTTATATTGAGGGGTTTTTTTCAATTATATATTTATTTTAATTATAAGGCAATGCTACTATATGAAGTATTATTTTTACATAGTGCTATAAAAGTATAGAGCAATTAAAAAACTATAAACCAAAGTGGCCTCAAAAGCACTTTATTGGCACAGTGTAGCCAAGTGGCAAGAGCTCTGACTCCACTGAAACTATTGTGTCATGAGAGCTCTCCTCACCTTGGAGAAAATGAAGGATAGTCACTTAAATACCCTGCTAAGGGATTAAATATTGCTATAGGAGATCATTTCATCTTGGTCTGCCTATAGCAGGTCTACAAAGCAATATGATAAGCTGTAACTCAGGAGGCAAGAGGGGTTTTTTGAGAGCTGGGGTAGTTTTGTGTCAGATGTGTCCAAGAGGTCAGTGATATTGTCATTCCATGTTTAGCTGATAGCTGCTAGCATAACTCCACCACTACCTAGAAGGATGAGGAGATCATCTCTGCAGTACAGTGAACCATAATATAGAACTCCTCAAAACTAGAATGCTTAATACCATTAGTGCACAACCACAATGAGCTCACAAAGTAGTATCTGACCAAGATCATTTTAGAGTGGTATTGTTCGGGAAGACAAGTGCTATTTATCAACACTGACACCATATAACTGCAATTTCCACCTGAATTCTGCCAAAAGAAGAAAGAAGAAAGAAGAAAAAGTATCTTTTCTGAAATCAGTGATGTTATGTGAAGACACATAACTCATAAACAAGTTACTCTTGCAGCATTATCATAAACACACACTGTATGCACTGTAAAACTGCAGCAAACTGCCTTTGGCAAGCAGCCTCTGCTCTAAGCAAATGTGCTTTCACACCTACAGCTGTGCTGAGGGTTAGGAGGTAAGGTGACAATGGTGGTTCCCAGAGAAATGTGAAATTTGCACACCTCAGGATGCTGGAGTTTGGTGTAAGCTGATTCTCCTTCCAAATGGTCCCACAGAGTGCCAGGGCAGCCAGCACTGGGCAGGGACTGAGCATGGCCTCCATGAGGTTCCGCTGGTCACTGGATCTGCAGGAATTACAGAGCTCCTCACTGCCCAGGGCCTCTCAGGCACAGGCACTGGAACTTGTCCTTCTGGGCCCAAAGGAACAGATCTCCTCCCAAGGGTGTGCTGGCCCTGGCATTGTCAGAGCCCAGGACATCCCTTTGGGAGTCCAGAGCTGCCAAGATCCTTGCCAGGGGCTCGGAGACCCTGGCACACAGCCCAGAGCACCAGTGGGTTCCATTACGAACCCTGGAGCAAATTGCCACCTTTACATGGAGAGATGAAAGCCACAGCAGTTTGAATAGTGTCATGATTAGTATATCACAGGGTGTAAATGTAGATTTTAGGATTCTTTGTATAGGGGTTTTTGGGGACAAGATGGAGGGATTTGGGCGTGTCTAGCCTTTCTTCTTCTTCTTCTGATCCTCCATCTTCTCTGATGATGTTGGCACTTTTGGATTGGTTTAGAGTAGAAGCTCACTGCCTAACATAGGTGATGGGTATTGGGGAATAATTGTAAATATGTCACACGTAGTTTTCTGTATAAAAAGATAACACCACCCTGGGGGCAGGCAGAGTGCCTCTGACTGTCCTGCTGAGCAGACCTGGGCTGGGCAGGAAGAAAATTTTATAGATAAGAAACAATAAACAAACCTGAGACCAAAGACCGAGAAGTGTTGTCTCATCCTTTGAACGCACGGGCAGAGGTAAAGACTTAAAACAACAAATCGGGGTCCCAAGCCTTGACAGGACCCCAACATGGCATCATCTCACAGAGGGCTCTGAACACCTGCAGAAAAGGTTTCACATTATATGTAGCTATTGAACACGAACAGAACATTCCAAAAGAAAGCATATAACAACCACAAAAAAAAAAATCCACTCTCTCCTTAATCAGGCACAGTCTAGTCTCAGTCTGACTTAAAATGTTACATGTTGTCTTTAGTTAGGGTTGTCTGTAGGGAATGGACTAATATTCCAAAAGAAAGCCAAAAGAGAAAAGTGCAGTACAGAAAACAGCTGAAAATAGCAGAGATGTATGAGTGAGTTAAGATATAAATCTCACTTCAGCTTTGTACCCACTGAGTATAACCAAGATACACTCATTTCTCCTGGCACAAGATGAGGGTTTTCATGCATTAGAAGTATATCATCATATTTTTTCACTTGTCATCAATTTTAATTTTCTCTTCAACAGTCACAAAATTTCACCTGGGAAAAACCCTTTAAAATCTAATTGTACATGCACCTTTTATACTTATCTATACTGTCCATCTCTATATTAATCTTAGAATATTGTCTTTATTTCTTTATTATTTGCTTGCATTCTGCAAACAATGAGTAAATCTAAATTCTTTTGGTACATAAAGATATTAAAGAAAACAAAGAACTTTCACTGAGAAGAAAAGTTCTCAACAGATATCTTAGTTATAGGAAGTCCTATGGCAGGGTATTTGGGGTTTAAATCAGATCTAATTCAGAGTCCAAAACAGGAGATTCTGAAAAAAAGTGGCTAGATGCCTTTTGTTTCAGAAAAACCAAACCTTTTTCCTCCAATGTGCCAGAAGACCAGAAAATTGCAGGGGTTTTTTCACTCAGTTGTTCACTTATACAAGTGAAAATTAAAAGGCATGTACAACCACACAAATTTAGGGAGTACAAATTAAAAAAAAATATTAGATTCTCCTATCACATACAGCTTGCAAATTCACTCAGCCTAACTAGGAAAAGAGCTGTGCACCAAACCAATGTAACCACTAAAACTGAAAGCAAATTGAAACCCACAACGTCCAGAGGAAGTTACAGCCAGCATTCGAAGACATCAGAAGAAAATAGTGAAGACAGGTCCCCTTCTCTGCAACTGCACTCTGGACTAATACAGCCTCATGCAGCTGGGGGCTTCTGACTGCACAGAACATCAACAGATTCAGTGGGCAGCAATTGCCATATGACAGAACCAGTCCTGAGTCCCTTGTTCTGCAAAATTGAAATACAAGCCTGTAGGCCACTTTTGTGGTTGTCCCATTTAGAGGTTGTCATATTATTTGGGGACATAAAAACCCCCTTGTGTTTTTCGTGAGGAAGAGAAAAAGGCGAAAACAACCAAGAAAAGAAAGACAAAAACTGCCCACGTACTTATATTGAAACAAAATAATTCAAAACCCAGATGCAGGAGTAGCTAAGCAGGACTGTTCTGGTCAAGACTCTTATCTAAATTGAGTTTTTCACCACCTAAACACCCTAAACAACCTCTGCTAGGTTTCAGTGACACGTGACCCTTTTCCAGACTTCTTCATCTATAGAAAGCTGTCAACAAAGCCTTCCACTGGATTTACAGCTACATGTGCAAAATGAGCTCTGTGATCCTCTGCCTTGGGGACACGGTGAAGACAGCCCCACACACCCTGAGGTTAAACTGTAACATCACCTGTGTTAGGACTGTTCATTCCAATTCCTCAAAGATTTATATTTTGTAGATGAAGTACCCAAAGCAAAACTGGACCTTTAGGTACAATCCTGTCATTTGCTAAATGAAATGAGTCCCATTCCTAATGTAAACACATTCCCAAGGTGATGTCCAGAGAACATCTTGTTATAAGCAACAAAATAACACAGTAGGCACATCTACAATCCCTGAGATAACACTGCTCACACCTCCTCTTTCTCCACAATGAATTATAGAAAGATCCATCCTTCTTCGAGTCTCATGTAGTACAAAACATGTTCTCTCTTTTCTGATCATGGAGGTGGTGATTTTCTAAATTGTGCAGAGAAGCTCCACAACTCGCAAAGTATTTAAACCCCCATCATTTGTAATTACTGTGGGGGGTAGGGAGTGAGATCCTGCAAAAGGCACAACTGCTGAATGCAAACAGAAAGAGAAGGATAAAAGACAAATCTGCTGGAGAATCTTCAACCAGAATATCTGAGAACTGTTTCTTGGTTCAGTAACACACGCCTCCAAAGAAACAGTGATTCATTATGGAAGATCTGAACTAAACAAAAGTACTTTGGGTTTGCACTGAGTTCAAAGTCGACAAGGAAGCCCTGACAGAGGCTGGCTCTGCAGCGTGCAGCAAGCGTGCCACACAGCCCAAACCTCAGGTGTTACTGGAACATGCTGTGCTCCTCAGCCTCTCACCACCTGCTGCTATTGGCTGACTCTAGATATCAAGTGGAAATATCACACCACAGCTCACCCAAAACTGCACCCAATCTTTCACAGCAGCACACATTTATGACTTGTACTTTGCGTCATTTATACCCCCTAATAACAAGGGCCTGCAAATCTGCCTGCGTTTGCAAAAGAACCAAACCACCTTATCTAGAGGTGTATCCTTTCTTGAGGCTCTTTAAGAAAATTTTTATTCTGGTATTGTTTTTGGGGGGGTTAAGTGTTTGATTTCACAGTTATCCTAATGTTCTTTTGAGAGACATTTTGTTCATAAAATTCTGCTTTGTTTCGACAATATTTCCTAAAATACTTGAAAAATAAAAGCCTGTAATTTCATTCCAAGTCTAGACAACTTGAGGCCTTATGCTGCGCAGGTTTTCTGTACATTTTTTTTCATAAAATTTTCCTCTTTTGCTCTCATTTGCTTTCCCAAGAGACAGCAGTTCAAAACTTTTTTTCCAACTGAGAGGAGCAGGAGTTCTTTCCTGGGACAAATTGCACTTTACAACTGTAATTTACAAATAGCAAATGTAATGTGTAAAGCCTGGCTTTATAGAAAAAAACTGAAACAAGTTGATGCCTGCTACACACACCTGCTAGAGAGGGAAGCTGTGTTCTACTTTCTGCATCGACAGGATTTCTCTTCACTGTGGCAAGGACTGGGACCTGGATCTTCTTGGTATGCAATATTAATTAAGAGGAAGTTGCCAGATGAATAAAGTGACAGAGGGAGCATACAGAAATCACCTCCAAAAATAGTTTCAGGGCCTCTTTTACATAGTATTTCACAGGGAGGATGCTTCTGAGAAGTGGAGTTATGTTCTGATACTGTGCACACCAGATTTTCACAGTTACTTAAGAAGCTACTAGTGAAAATTTTACATTTGCTATCAGAACTACTGAGATCCAGATTCCTGTAAAATCTGCCTACAATAACAAGAACTGATTACCTGAAATGCATTCCTAAATTCTTTTTGGTGCCCACACTTTCAGAGGAGATAAAGGCAGATACCTAATGGGGAAGAGATTTAAGCTTAAGTGATTAAGCTTAATCATTTTTTCCCAAACAGCTCAGGTATGTCATTCACTTGCTAACAAGCTTTTGCACAGCATCCTTCCATGTGCTCTGCACACATTAAATAAGAGTCATGCAGTATTAGACATTTTTCCTGTTCTAGAAGATAAAATATCAAAGTTGTACAGGACCAGTTACTATCAAGGATTCAATCACTGACAAACTTTATTTCCAATGAAAAGCAATATAAATTTCAAAATGTTAAATATTTCTCATATAACAGTTTTATATACAAAACAGTATTTTGAGTATGATTGATTTACTGAAATATTTTGTATATTTCACATTTCACATTAGCAATTCTTCAATTTCCCTTTTTACTGGCAAAATATGCTATCTTTCCTAATCCTATTTTGTAAGAAAACAGCCTTATTTCTCAGGCCCAGATGTTCCTCTAGGCCCTGGAATTCAATAAAGCTGTGGGGCTCAGAAAATATGGCTGCTGACAAAGGCCATGCCAAGGGTGCTATGTTGGAAAGACACTGCTGTGAGCAGTGTGCAGGCTGGGCATTCAAAGGTGTAAAATATGGAACCTTAGCACTGGGGGACAGAACTTTCCTGGGTGCAAGCTGTTCCCAGTTCCAGCAGGAAGAGCAGACAGGGAACTGGCTGGCTGGCAGGGCACCAGAGAGGCTCGTGCATGTTCTGTCCCAGAGCACCAGCAGATCCCAGGCCACCACCACCTTTGGAAAAGTTTTGAATGACCACTTGCCAGAGTCATGACTCAGCCTGGTCCTGACGTTGTTCACCATTTCTCTGCAGTGCAAGACTCAGGAGCGGGGGCAGAGTTTGGCTTTGCACAGTTGAGAGAAAGCCAGCCCTGTGGTGAGGCACTCAATCATTCCCAAACCTGGATAAACCTTTCCCTTCTCTTTGTGCAAGGATGGAAAACCAAGTCGGCCCCTTGCACCTTTGACACCTGTTCAGTGACCTCCACTGGACTGAGCAGGTCCAGCAGAGGGAAACAAAGATCATCAAGGGCTGGGACATCTCTCTGAGGAGGAAAGGCTGAGGAAAGGAGGAAGCTGAGCCTGTTCAGCTGATGTGACAGAGGGAGCCCATCAGAGTCTGCCAGGGACTGAAGGGAGGTGGCAGAGCAGGGAGCCAGCTCTGCTCAGGGCTGCCAGGAGATGGGACATGAGCCCAGGGACACAAACTGATGCACAGAAGTTCCACCTGAACGGGAGGAAGAACTTCTTTACCGTGCAGTGACCGAGCAGTGAACAGGCTGCCCCGAGGGGCTGTGGAGTCTCCCTCCCCAGAGGCATTCAGGAGCCATCTGGCCACACTCCTGTGCCCTGTGCTCTGGGATGGCCCTGCCTGAGCAGGCAGCTTGGAGCAGAGGACCCGCTGGGGCCCCTTCCAGCCCCACCCATGCTGGCATCCTGTGATTCCGTGACTGATGATCATGCTCATCAAATGCCTCTGCATTGTGTTTTGTGGAGTGAGCCGTTCATTCACAGTACAGACTAGAGCTATAAATACACAATGCCATAAAAGGCTTGTGTGTAGGCCTTTCTCCTGGAAAGAAAATATGTTTTGAAGATGATTTGGCTGATAAAAGGTTGGTAACTTTATCTGCAACTCTAAGCAAGAAGGAACGAAAAAGCCAATACAATTTTTAAAATCTTTTTTACCTAAGATATAAATGTGTATAAAAAACAGCAGTCTAAAAGTATCTAGAAGATTTGAAAGATAAGGCTGAGTTCTGCCATAGACCACATTTTGCAGCATTTTATAGTTTGCTTCTAGGCTTTCTGAAAGCTGTGTATCAGGAGGATACATTATATATCCCTAACTAACAGCTTCACATAAAAGCCTTCACATACAGCTTTCTGCAACAATTTGGTAAATTGAAGGAAAATATAAAGGTTTGGAGGGACAGCATAGATTTAATATTTTGGTACTACATCATCCTTCTTGTAAATTGATTCCTTAATTTACCTTCATGCTTTGAAATTGAACTTGGAGGATTCCTGTAAGCCTGCATGATGCTGAGTATCTCCAGTGAAACTCTTGGTATTCTGGTGGGCATGAATTGAGGAGTTCAATAATCAACACAATCCAATTTCTCCGCCTCCCTACCATGCAGGTCCATATTTAGGGTAATGGTCACTAACTACAGGGATTTGTTTCTGGCATGTACCACTTTTTTCATCTTTTTAAACACAGGTTTTTACAGCATTTGCCTTCTTCCATGCAATCTGAATGCCTGCCAGTAATTGCCTAGGAAGTCTCAGTAAGGTGCCACTTTTGTTCTCTCCCTGAACTAGAAAGGTGCGTGTGTTTGCCCTGCCTGGAGGTCTGGGAGGACATCTCCCATCCTGTATGTGCTGATAGAAAGCAGTCTGCTGGGCTTTAAAGTGGAAGCAGCCTGTCTGCACTGAGACTGGAAGTGAACTGTCACAGAGGCAGTCTCTGTGCATGTCTGGCCAGGAGCTCTGGAGAGACCTTCAGGAAAGGTCTGTCTCTCCCTCACAGAATGAGGGGTCAAACTGTAACCACTGCAGTCACCCCAGGACTTCAGACAGTCTTTCAGAAGCTGGGCTCTGGCCATTGTAGAGGATCTGCAGACAGGCACGCAGACACCCAGCTGCCTTCCTGGGATCTCTTGCCAAGCAGTGGATAAAGTAAATCTTCTGCAGCGTGGCTGAAACACTAACTTATGGGGAATTTGCCTTTCTTTCCCTTTCTCTCTTGTTGCAGCAAAGTTGCCAAATGCTCAGGATTTATATGCAAATAGTCCTGGTTGCTCTCTGGTTACAGGGGAGAACAAGAGGGGAGTAAGGGCTGCATAACTGGAGCTCATTGCCCCTTTTATCAAACACAGTTCAGGCATGCTGATGGTTAGATACACAGCAGAATTTCCAACTGTGGTTTATATAGCTGCTAAAACTCACTAAAACAGCACACACACATTTCCTTCTCTTCTCTCAAATCAGGAGTCCCTGACAAGAATCAGTGCTAATCCTGCTCTGCGAGATGGTTTTGATCCATCCCGGAGACAGTTTACACTGCAGCCCCGCTCCGGGTAAGCCCCGGGGGCTCTTATGTAATGAATCTCGGCCACAGCACGGGGGGCGTTTCGCTTGGGCTTGCAGTGTGCACCGAAAACCCCGTCGGACTGGGACCCCTAGGAGGAATTGGATCCAAAAATACAGAATATAGCTTTTCTTTAGAAAAACTGCATGCTAGACAGGAGGACTTTTGGCATTAGGGGACAAAAGACAATGCGTTCCATATTTTCATACACAGCTCTGTGATAACATTACAGTATCTACTTCTTAGAATAGAAAATATTTCTCTCTTATTTCCTATGAGCCTGGTAACTGCTGAGGACCCTCCAACACAGCTATTCCACCTTTTATCACAGCACAAAATGCAGCATAGAATCAGAGTGCAGATACAAAATCTCCCAGCATTTAGAAAGATCCATTTCTGCAGGTTTGCCCAGAGCTATCACCACAGAGAAATATCCCCTGGGCCAAATATAAATAAGTCTAAGTGTATATGAAAATCCATTTGGTGTTTTGCTGTGCTCCACCAGCATCACTTTCTTGTTCCAGAAGTCCAGAGACAGAACACATTCATCACCCAAAGGTGATTCCTGCATATTATTTTCTTTGTATTTTTGTACAGCAGTCTCAGACTTGGAGAAGAAATTCTTAGAGCAGCAGATCTCTCAGGGTGATTGTTACAGCCCATGCAAAGGTAGCAACTGCATGTTGCTAAATTGGGAGCAGCTATATTCATTTGTACCAACAGCACAGATGGGGGCAGGGAGTAGGGAGACTCTCCAGAGCAGCTGAGTTTGAACTTAGCAGAGAATACAGAGCCTTCAGTGCTGACTCACTTTTTCCATTTTTAAAATAAAAACATTTGGGAAGATATTTTTAAGTAGTTACAGTGCTTTTCTGCTGCAAGCAAAGCCTTTTCATAAGTTTTAACTATCCTCACCCCCTCAACAGTAACATACTTTAGTAATCACTCCTATTTAATAAAATCCTTTTAGCCACAAAACCCAAGATAGTTTTAAATGGAGCAGTCCTTAGTCCATAACTTTTTGGTTTCTGAGGGAAAACTATTGTCCAGAGAAAACGCAGGAGCCCGGGAGCCAGGATCCTTTGGCTCTGCCCCTCCTGTTTCTGCTGACATGCTGTATTATGGAAAAATGAACCAGTCCTGGTTGTGAAATTGCAGCCTGAGCTGTATGAGCAGATTTCTGTGCTCACTGAAGTTGACAAAAGCTCATAAGTTCAGTCACAGAGAGCAAGATTCTTCAAATACAGCAGGTTTGCTTGTGCTCTGTATCTCTAGCATCATTAGAGCAGCAGCTGTGAAAATCTTAAGTGAAATCACATTTTATACTCGCTCCAGGAGAAAGAAAAAATGCTGTGGCACTTCCAATAGAAGGACAAGCATCTGACAGGATCCCAGCCTTGGGCTGTTGAGCTGTGGAGTGCTCTCCAGGTAACTAAAAGAATTCCAGTAGCAGTTCTCAGAAACTCACAGGTCAAGGCCTCAGGAGCACAGCAAACCTGGAGATTAAGCAGCAGTGACCTGCAACTGTGAGGCACAGACTGGGACAAAGTGGAACCTCGAGAGCCCAACAGAGCTTGAGTGGCATCTTTTTTGACCTTTGGGGCATAAAGCAATTTTTCACATGCTCCACCACTCACAAGTGGTGCCCAATTAGGCAGCAGATTTTTGAAAGCATTCAGTACCCAAAAGCTTACAGTCAGACACCCAGGGCTCTGTCTTTTGTAAAAGGTACACTAAAATATTTTGAAAGCTTGTCACATATTCTAGGATAAAAGTGTGAATAAAAGTCTTTTGAAACTTGCCTTTTAGTGATGTGACTATAGGCTCAGAATTAGAATTTTTCCTTGATTTAACTGCAAGTACAAAGCAACAAATTTTAAAAGAGAACCAAAATTTTTTAAAGTCCTAATTAAGGTTAATTTAGGAAGTCCACACTTGTAAATCCTCATGGCTTTATGTTTTATCAGAACAATTTTGGTAAAATTCTCTTCCGTGTACTTTTTAAATTAATATCAAGAAGGCTCAGATATTAGAACAAGTATTCCTCCCGTAGTCTTAAAATTACCAGCACTATCCAGCTAATTTTGAGATTTCTCTTGTTCTCTTTTTCCCCCACTCCAGTTGTGTTTTTGTCTCTGTATTTTTCAGTATAATATTTTTTTGGTAATTTGAGAAACTCTCAGCTATTGTTTTAAATAACATCCATTTCACACAGGGGAAGTCTATTTTTCCTACTCCTATTCCCCTCCAATTGTGCATTCCTCTGCACAAACAGATCCTGGAGTTTGTTTCATGGCTGTCTGTCTCTCTATATTTCCCCAAAGTCCCCACAAGAATCTTGCATTCCTGTCTCCCATCCTGTCCTCTGTGGTTGCCACGTACTGTTTAACAGTTGCCACATTCCACCAAAAAGTGGAAGAATTTCTCAGAACAGTTAGCAAGTGATTTTAATTTGCTCAATATCTCCAGACTTTCCTTCCCATGCAACTGGTTTAAAAATGCATTAGATGTAGTTTTGTGGTCCTAAGGAGGATTAAGGTGCAGAAAACAGATACTTTCTGAAGTTCTCTCACCCATTCTATGGCTAACAGCTCAAGTCTCTCCTGGCTGTAATCTGGCAGAAATTCAGATAAAAACACACAAATAGGAAAAAAAAAAAAAAAAAAAAAAAAAAAAAAAAAAGCCAGATTTGGTATTAGCTTCTGTCAGGAGAGAAAAAAAATCCTGCAAAACCAAAATTGGAGTGCAAAATTTAGACTATCAGACTTCTGACAACTGCATTTTCCCAAAGGATTTGGCTCTGACCCAAAACCTATATTTCCACCTCTGAAGTAAACACAAAACAACTAGTACTAGTTTCCAGAAAACAGTGCATCCTCTCTCCAAAGCTCCCTTCTAGTCAGCGTCCTGGCTGTAAGCTCGTCTCCCCTAGTCCGAGGGTGCACAGAGCAGCACGATGCTCCTGCCAGGAGTGATCCTCAGAGCAGGGCACATCCACGGGCTTGGGAAGAGCTGTGCCATTCTCCCTGGGATCTGGGCCCGGGCATGCACAGGAGAAGAGGGTGCAATAGGCAGAGCAGGCAGAAACCACTTCATTGTGGCACAGCAGTAGATGGGTGCCCTGTAGATGGGAGGGAGGAAGGCACAGATGCCCCTCCATCTCTCTGCTTTTATAAGGCTTCCCTAGACACTCTGAGACATGATGTCTTCACAGAAAGCTCCAACTTTCATCTGCTGCAGAAGTGAGGGTCCAAATGATTTTTTTTTTCCTCTATCCATCAACAGTAATGGCCTGGCACAACACAGATATCTTACTTGGGTTCAAAGCCAGCATCTTTTCCTTTTTTTTCCAGACACACACACACACACACACAACTCACTGTGGCTTTTGATAACAGAGATGTTGACATCATCTCCTACACAGCTGTATTTCCCCTGTCTTTGAAGACACCACAGAGGTACAAATCAGATGCACTATATAAACCACTGCTGAGGGGCAGGTGAGGGTTCAGATATACCCAAGCTGCTGAACACCTTTTAGATTTTAAACTTCTTCATCCACAGTAGTCACTCTTTGGAGAATTTGCTTAGCTTACAGATTTTCATTTTTTATTCATTTTAAAACCCACATTTTCATTTTACACACTGAAAATTACAATTAATGCTACTCCTATGGAGCTCTGATGAGTCCTTGCAGAATAAAATGAATTTGTGAGACAAATTAACTGAGTCTCTGTTTTATGATTAATTGCACAAAAGCCACTTTAACTGCACAGCACTACACCTCTATATGTGAAGAAATAGCAAGAGTATTATATGTACATCATGAAGATGGATATATTTTAAGAAATTAATCCCTATTGTGTGATTGTATTTCTTTGAACTGTATTTACTAAAAACCTGCCCTTGCATCTGTTTTCTACCAAAAATCCTACCTTCTTCCTTCTCATAAAAGTGCCTCCTCAAAAAGAAATATGGGTAATTTCCCATGCTGAGATCCATGCAGCAGCAAAGTCAAAAGGGTTATTGATATGTTAGAAGCCACAAAAGCTCCTGAGAATGATCACAGTTGAATTAGGGCTTGTCCCTCCTAAAAAATGGCAAGATCAACAGCTCAGCTGAAGTGCATTTTCGCCCATGCAGAAGGAAAGCTATGACACATTTGCTACCAAAGAAACACAGTGGGAAGACCTACGCAACTGGAAAGCTCTGATGGATGGCTAAAAACTCTTCTGATAGGAAGGGTTTATCAAGGAAAAATTGACAGGGAGGCAGTGCTGTGTGTTGGGGACAGTTTGGGTTGTCTAGAGCTGAATGATGGTGGCAACAATGTTGAGTGCTTATGGGTAAAAACAGGGTGCAGGCCAACAATGTGGGTGTTGTGGTGGAGTCTGCTAGAGACCACCCAAGCAGGATAGGATGGAGGTGCAGACAGAATGTTCTAGAACATCTCACAATCACTAGGTTTTTTCCTTGTGGAGGACATCATCTTGCTAGAAGGCTGCTGGGAAGGCACTGCAGCAGAGAGGAAGCAATGTAGGAGGTTGCTAGAGTGGAAGGTAAGGATGCTGTGAGGTCATGCAGGGAGAAAATAAGGATGGCCAAATCCCAACAAGAATTTAACCTGGCTGCTGCTTTAAGACAATGGAAAAGGTTTCTATGAACATGCTAGCAACAATTAGGGAGACTAAGGCGAATCTCCATATTTTATTGGATCTGGGGGGAAACACAGTGACAAAGGATGAGGAAAAGGTTGAAGAACTTCATGCCTTCTTTGCCTCAGTCTTTAATCCAAAGTCCAGTTGTTCTCTGGGTACCCAGCTTGGGTTTAGTCCCACTTTAATCACTTTTTTTGTTTTCTTGTGGATGTTTGGGGTTTTTTTCGCTTTGATTTTGGAATGTCATTCCAGTTCTTTGAGTATGTTTCTCTCAGCTGTAGTAGTTCACCAAAGAATGCTCCTGGTCAGGTCCAACTCAGACTGTCACTGTGGAAGAAGGTAAAGTAAAAGAGACAAAACTGATGTTAATGCTCATGATGTTAATACTCTACTGCTTTGTACAGCAAAGGAGGAGTTTCCTACACAGGAAGGCAGATGTCAGCTGCTCAAAGTGCACTGCCAGCTTAGGACAGGGCAATAGCTAGCACTTTCTACTAGGGGCTTTTCTTTTTCAAACTTGAAAAACATATTGTGTGCATGGGTATGTATTAAATACAGAGATACAGGTATCAAGACAGTCACATCAATTTCTATCACAGACCACTGAGGCATGGAGAAGCAGTCACACTGTTTCTTAAAAGCCTATCACACAAAGTCTCAGCAACTGCTCTTTTCATCATCAAAATACATTTAGGCATTTCTAAGATCTGTATTGACTTGGCTGACAGTAACTGACTCTGAATTACTGTATCTATATTGAGAAATCTCTGTACACACAATTTACTGCACCACAATCACACTTAGCTATTCAAACATTGTTTCCAGAAGTGATGGCTTGCACCAACTGCTAGGATTCATCATATCAAGTCACCAATAAAACATTTAATTGTGCTTCTCACTGCCCTTAATCAGCAAGCCTTCAAACCCAAGAGACTTCTGATATTTGGAAAGAAAAAATTAATACATGTGTACACTAGATAAATCATACACAGATGATATACTTTCTACATTTCTAAACATTAAAACTTTCAACTTGTTTTATTTATTATGATACTGAAGAATAACTGTTTGCAAATAAAGTCTTTACAGGTAAAATGTGAGTCAGGAAGCAAGCAGCTTCCACCCTGTCTGTGGAGTCTGACTTACATGGAAATCTAAGAATTACAGAAAATCTTCATTTTTGTTTGGGAAGAGGACAATCATAGACTGGAGATCAGAGTGCAAGAAACAGAATTACAGCAGGCAAATAAAGTCAGCCAAGTGTTCAAAAGTCACCAAGTGCTTAGAACAAAACCAGACAGAATGAATCTTTACCTCTTATTTTAAGAACATTCGCTGGTTTTATTAATTTCTTGTCTGTCTTCAAAGATAAAAACAAAATATAAATATTAATCAATTTGTTTTCAGTTTGAAGTTTCACTGTAGGATCTTAAAAGATAAAAATAAAAGCTACTTAAAATAAATTATGTCATTAATTCTGTAGCTTGTGCAATTGAAATAAAGCCAGATTGTCTATTCCCATCATTCATGACATACTCTTTATATCTTGAGATATAAAGACTGCAGACTTCAGTTTTTGTGCATAGAGGTATAGAAATAGCATAGAGAGAAAACTGTTGGAAAAATTTTTCTACTTATTCCAAAGAACCAGTGCTGAAACCCATTTGAATGTACTTGCTCCCCAACAGTTAACACTCTTAAAGTAACTTAAATTCAAGTATTCTAAATTTCTTTATGAACTAATTTTATAAATTACACTGAAAAGCAGAGGAAGTTTGAAATAAATTTCTAGAATAGAATTTCTAGTCCACCTTAAAACTAGTTTAGGCAGGATTTTCCTGTATGCTTAATCATTTATTTGAACATTTAGCCTGCATATTTTCTGCATTCTTTTCTGGGAAATATTTTGGATAGCGTCTAGGGTTTATAGGTAAGGGGAAAGTAACAAAAATACAGAGCAAATGGATCAGGCCCAGAGGTTGGTTTTAATTAGGAATTTTTAGCTTACTGCATTCCTTTCACAGGTCATAGACGTGTTAGTGATTATAATGATTACATCCCACTAACATCCAGTCTCCAAGAAAACAACTCCTTTTTTTCCAGAGTGAGTTGGAATATCATTTCACACAGCTCAATAAAGATATGTATTTGTCACAGAGTTGAAGTTTATGCAGAAGTTTCTCAGTTGTTCACAGCAGTGAACTCTCAGGTACAAATATCAGAACAAAGGAAAAGTCAGTCAGAACAAAATTTCTCCTTCTTTCAAAAATGTTAAATACAAAACCTAAGCATTACAAAAGCAATGTACCACAGTTTAATCCTACATAATTAATACAAACTACTTGATTGTGATAGTGAATTAATATAATTCTCCAAGTTTCACCAGATTTTAATATATATATATATATCCTATTAGAAGACAGTTTACTATTTTGAGTATTGCATTAGCTCTTCCATCAGCAGTATATAACTAAGAATTCAGTGCCTCAGAGCTTTCTATTGTGGCTGAGGTGTCCACTCATGACAAACTTGCTGCAGCTCTGAAAGTTGTTTATTGAGATGCCTGTGAAAGGTTTGTGAATAATTTTCAGTTTGATCTTTTTCAGTCAACTGGGAAAATACCTAAAAATATTTGATAATATGGCATAAACTAAAATTCCACTTTCTTCAACTTGATAATGCAGCACCATTTATAGGTAGTAGTGTTACCATTAGCAACTTCACTCTGCATGCAAATTAATCAAAAATGGGGATAAATATTTGCTTTCAGTTAGACAGCCACCAAGGTGCACTATCACTGTTACAATCACAGATGATCTTCATGGTTTTCCCCCATAACAGTCCCTGCACTTCAACCTGTGATTGTGGTTTCCACAGATTTTCTGAAATTCCTGGATCGCTTTGCAATATCAGGCATTAATTAAATCACTGTTTGTGCCACTTATTGTCAACCAAATCTCAACAATTTAGAGAAGTTACTTGATTTTAAAAAAGGCCTGCTATTATTTAAATACTTTTTAAAAAAAAATAAATCAGAAAACTTAAAACTCAGGTTTGGAATTTAGCAAATGACAGTCCCACAGTATGTTTCAAAATTGACTCTTCATGGAGTTGTAAAACTACACATGGAGTTTTGAAAGTGAATACACACAAATCACTCCTGTCAAGAGTCATTCACTAAGCAATTATGTAGCATTCACCTTTAAATCTTTTTTCTCCCAGCTTGGTACCACTTGTGAAATGATTGATGTCTTTTCCTATCCAAATAGGACAGTGGAAAGAATATTTTCCTCATTTAAAGAGATTTAAGCAGACCATAGAAATGTCCTGAATATTGATTAGGAGTTAGCTTGAAATTAAAATGAAATTCAGCTGTAACTGTACAGTTCCACAGCACAACTTAAAAGAGTAAAGACGAACTGAAATGTATTAAGACTGACAAATACTTTTTTTAAAAGAAACTGGAACTAATAATAGCTGAATTGTGTATTTCTCACAAATACCCATAGGCAAAAAAAAAAGGCATTGTGTTTGCACAATGCATTACTGAGACAACATCAAATAAAGGCCAGAATACTCTTCATTACATCTCCTGTCCTTCACAGGAAATTCCAAGCTAGTGTGGAATATGGAGTACCTTCCTCAGAGCAGAGGAATGATGCCATGAGCCCTCCAACAAATCACAACCAACCAACACTGTTTAAAATTAGATTTTCCATGAGTAAGCCACATAGCAATTTTTTTTCACGTCATGGTTCTATTGAAGAGATTTTGATCTTTCTGCAGATACTTCACGTTTCACAGTCACAAGCGAGGTCCTTCGTGTTACCAATTAAAGACACAAAGAAGGGTGGCAGTAAGACCTTTTCTCAGCATGGGCCTGTCAGAGCTGTGCAGTTTCTTCCTGGCCTCCTCCTCTCTAAAAAGTCCCTTTAGACGTGTGTTTGACTGAATGCAAAAATTATCAAAGCACGAGTGACTCAAACCCTTCGGATTCAGGCTCAGCTGAAGCGGAGAGAGCGCAGGTGTGAGTCACAGGCAGGTGAGATGCTGGAGAGCCACACAGGCACAGCTCTTGATCTGGGGGACATGAACACCTTCTGCCCCCCAGCTGGGCACTTCCAGCCCTGGGCACGGGGAGATGCCGAGACCAGGCCAGAATCACAGAATCAATTCAGTTGGAAAAGACCTCTGAGCTCATCAAATCCAACACCAATGGACAATTAGACCATGGCACTAACAGCCATGTCCAGTCCTTCCCTAAACACCCCCAGGGATGGCGACTCCACCACCTCCCTGGGCAGCCCAGGCAGTGTCTAATCTCCCTTTCTGTGAAGAAATCCTTCCTGAGCCCAGCCCAAACCTCCCCTGGCACAGCTTAAGGATGCAGGCCTGTGGGTGGGCACGGGGCAGGACCATGAAGAGGAGCCTGCTACAGCATCCATGTCTGGGTGGCAACACAGGGACTTCTGGCTGCCCCCAGGGCCCTGGGATAGGAGGCCTGAGAAAAATGTCATTATTTGAGAGGTAGAATCACCTAGCCAGGCATTTAGAAACAAGCAGACAGTGTTTTTATTTCTAATTCCTGGTCTTTTGGCAACTTAACCCTTTTTTCTGACTCAGCTGACCAGTTTATAAAGTGAGAAAAACAATATCGACTTTTGAAGAAAATTGACACCCCTGATCCTCATGTTCTCAAAGTGGTAAATATTACTACATTGCAAAACTAAGAAGCCAAAAAAATTGCTTTAGTTTACTCTGGCTAGTTCTGTCTCTCATCAGAAATACATTGAACATGGAGAAAGAGGAAAAACATGCTGCTGTCCTTCCCTTCTCCCTCTCCCAAAATTAATACATTTACAGGTGCTGTTGAAATATAATTTACACCTTTTAACCTCCATCTGTGTCATTTGCAGGAGTTATGACAACACTTCAGCAATCCTCTACTCCCATCCCCATGGAAACTGCCATCAAACTGCCAAAACTGGGACAGAATGCTTTAAACTAATCACTTATCAATGGAGGAAGGCTTTTTTTTTTTTTTTTTCCTGCAGCCGTTTCCATGGGATCAAAAGCCATTGCTGTTTGCCTAATTGTTTAAAATCTTGTCAAGTGCATAGGCAAGTGCTCAGCCTCTTTAAATGTGACTTTTTGTTTTGAAGCAGGCTTCTGAAGCAGAATATGTGAGCCTTATTCTTCTCCTGCCCACCAGTCGTCAACCATCAAAAATTGAACTCAATAGAGTTTTAGCAGTTGGAAACATGGAAGAAGTTCCATCATTTAATTTTGGAAGAAAGCTTTCAGTGGAATGAATGAAAGAGGGGACATGGATCAGTTTTATTGCACAAGGTAGCTCAGCACCATTGCAAAAGAAAGCATTCCTGGGCTGGTAGTGCCAGCCAGCACAGAAAAAGACTGTGTGTCAGGAGGTGGAGATTGCAGCCCCCAAGATCCAATAGACTTCCTTTGAGAATTCCAATTCTCACCTATGCCACCTTCATATTAGTTTCCTAATATATGTATAAAAAATTTTGGAATATCAAGTTTCCTTGAGAAGAAGCGAGCAATAACACCAACAGAGAGCAATAACTGTTATTGTATAACAGCATTGTTATTATATATTATATATAATAATACTATATTATAATTGTATAATAACAGAAATAATGGCTGCTGTGAGTTCAGAAGGAATGTTTTGCTATGCAGTTCCTTGAATAAGTAATGCAAAACCAATCAAATATTTCTAGGTTTACAGCTTAGCCCTGCGTTAGGAAATCTTCTTTAGTGTAAATATGAATTTTTATATGAATATGAAACTTCTGAGTCCAGATTTTGTGTTAAAGGCAAAGAGGTAGATTTCAAACCAATCTGTTAAAATTATACAAGCATGCCCATGAGATTGAAGATGTTTCTGCTCAGGTCCGAGCATCAGGTTTTGCAATAAAACCAATCACTTAAACTGCTAAAGGCACAAATTACTGTTAATTCAGACAATGCTACTAACCCTGCAAGGGGAACAACAAAAAAAAAAAAATTCAAACTACATATCAGTGTTTTACATATAAAATATCCTATGGAAAAAATGTTATTTCTACAATAAAAAATTTTAAATACAAAGTTATTTAGAGCCTACAGTCCCATATTCAGAATTAGGACAAAGGGTAACACTCCTATTAGAACATTTGGTTACTTGTGAACAGGCCTGAATATATGCAACCAACTACATGGATTTCCCCTATCATAAGATTATCCTGTCTCTTGTTCCAAATGCAGCTTTTGAAAGTAATAAGTACGTGACTAAGTAAATATCAAGAGGGGGGAATAAAAGCAAATATATCCTCACCTCCACCACTGCTGCAGAGTTACATCCTACAGGTGCCTGGAAGGATACAGCACTTAGGGAGTGGATTTTTCAGAAGGACTAAATATCCCATAATTGTACCAGCTGCAGCCATTACCAACCTCAGCAGCTGAAGGTGATGGGATGAAGAATAAGGCCAGTATTTCTCAGGTACAGAAAAGGGCTAATCAGGTTGAGAACTCTACCTGAGGTACCTTGGGTTTAGAGGTTATTGGATGTACGAGGCTCTAAGGCAGGATACAACTTTCTCTCTGGATCTCCTGAAGCCTTGCATTGACCATAAGGTTTGCACTTAGCTCTGACACAGGACAGGTGCTAACCACACCTGGGAGCCAAAGCCACGTGAAACAGCTGATTTTGGAAACAGTTTCTTCTGAATAGTTCAGCATGTTGTTATTTATCATGTGCATTTAATTGTCAGAGCAGTAATTCAATTTTTTAAAACCCTCTAATGATTGTTTGGCAACAAAAATCAAATCAGTTTCTTTATTGACTCTTTTATAACAAGTTTTCTAAAGATTTTGATCTTCAAACAAGACCCAAATGGTTGTTGTAGAAACACAGTGGTGAAAGGTTTTCAGATAAAGGAAAAAAAAGGCAAAGAAAGCCAGCTATGCTTTCTTCAAATTGGTGTTAAATGATCAATTCCATTTTTCTGGAGCTAGATGACCACTGGCTCTACCAGGATCTTTACTCTTGTCTCAGACCTTTTCTGGCCTTTCTTTCAATAACTTCATACCCTTATTCAGCCTCCTCTCGGATTCAAAATACAATATCTCACTCTTTATAAACCACTCTTTATAAACTTTTTGTTCTGAAAAGTGCACAGGAGCTGAAATAACCTTACGTTCCTCACTTATACTTTAGTTTCTCCCTAGATATTTTTTGGCAAGCTTGTAAAATTCCACATATGCCAGTTCTGATGTAGAAACTGCACAACAAAAAGCAATGCAATCATTTTGCCTGACAACTTACCTGGAAAGGAAAAGCAGTATAGTACTAAAATCCACTAGTCAGTATTAAGGTGGGGCAAATACTAAAATATTTTCATTTCAGTTACTCTGCACTATACATATTTCTGTGATTCTAGAAAAGCTGATATAGAAGTAAATTAAAATTTTGCTCCAAGACTTAGTGCTAGAAATTTTGGTCCTTATATTTCTTGTTATTCATCTGTATCTTCCTAGCAAGAATGCTGGTATTGTTCACAGAAGTCATTTTTCTGAGTCTCATCACTATGGGTCTTGATACTGTTTTTATTAATGAGTAATCACTATATATCAGAGTCTTGCTCATTTGTTCCATCCAGGAGATAATTCCTGTCCTCAGATGCCATTTGTTTGAATAGAGACTCCTGCATACATCCAATTCTTTGTTCTTCCTGTTTGTGGGGTTTTGTTTTGTTTTAGTAATTAAAAAAAAATTTTTTTAAACACTCTGGAAAAATAAATCACATGTACGTAATGATAGACCATATACCCACCCCCCAGATGGGTTATTTTGGGTCACATTTCATTTTCACGTCAAGAAAAAACTGGATGAATAGTGAATGGGAAAGTATCATTATAATTGGAATCCTGCTGGTTTATGCAGGCCTGCACATCTGGAATAGGGTGGGAAAAGAGAAACAGAAGAGTGGGATTCTTCTCACTAGACAAACCCAGGGAGTCTGGAGAGCACATGTCGTCTGGTTTCTTAAGTCACAGCGAAAGTCAGCATTCAGAAAAGAAAATGTTCAGCTCCAAGCCCTGCCTCCCCCCAGCTCTCCCTTCAGAGTGCTCCTGTTCTCTCAGGAGGCTGCACCTCCTCTGTTGGCCCCTTCCCATGGGCATGTGGCTGTTCCCCTCCCTGCAGGGCCATGAACACTAAACTGGGGGACCAGAGTGTTCCTCTCCAGCCAGCCTCCAGTTACAGTTTAACAGAACTGCCCCCACCACACAGCAATTCAGACAGGCAAACCCGTTCATTCATGTGACTGATAAAACGTGTTTGCTCTGCGTTAAAGAACCTATAAAAGCCTTTTCTAACACGGTATTGAAAGAGTCATGAAGGTTTCATTAGTGGTAAACAACTTCAGTGCCTTATCTGGGTCACTGTGGTGTTACACACATGGGGCTGTGCCCAGGGGCCTGTACAGCTCTCTGGAAGCTTCATCTTGAACTCCAGCTGAGCCCCAGGCAGGCAGAGAGCAGGGACATGGGCTCTCCAGGGCTGGGGAACCATGCTGTCCCAAGGATGAGAGGGTGGCACATCCACCCCAAGAATGCTCCTCTGCATCCACTCCACAGTGCTGTCCCTCAAAATCAGCCTTCTGATTTGTTTTAGTATAGTGGAGTCAGTTCTCATGAATTGTAAGATAAACAAGGATCATGTTTGCATTCCTTTGTGAAAAGATCTCACCTGATGGACTTCTCAGTGACCAGTGGAGATGGAGAGGTGGGAACTTCTCTGTCCAATCTCTGGTCACTGTCCAGAAACTGAGAGATACGAGGTCAGCAATAAACTGGAGAGTTCTTCTTCTCTGCCTGAACCCCTGATGTGTGTGTTGCTGTGTGTTCCTATCTGTGTCACAGCAACACCACAGAGGGACCAGAGGGCTCCAGGGAGCTCCACAGCATGCAGCCAAGCCACTTGTACGCCAGAGTCCAGGAGAGGGACAACAAGCTGTTGGCTAAATAACTGCTACGGGAAGGAGCCACAAGATTACATTAGTCTGTCTTAAAACACAGTGACAGTGTGGTGATGTACTGTGAGGAAGTATCACATAACCCAAGAACTATTATTTTTATTACCATTATTTTGTCATCTCCATCTTATTTAGCTCTTCATGCATACTTCCCAATCCATCATACAGCATAATTACATACAATGAATGAGCTCTCAAGTTACATTACAAAAAGAAACTCATTCTTAGAAGTTTCTCAACTGAATCGTAAGCAATTAAAACCATCTCTGAGTGCTTCGTTTAATTTTCTTCAATGGAAGAAGTCTTAGAAGTAGGTAGAAGTAATTTCCTTTTCAGGAGGGCCATGAATTCATATCATGGCATATGAATAATGCATTGTTCTATTTAAAACATCTGAAGAGCCAGCATGGGTCTGCTGAAAGCTGGACCTACTGGCAACATAAAGCAGAGGATTAAAGTTCTGCAAATAAGTCAAACACAAATAATGCAGTGCTGAGGGTTGCCTCATCTGTCAGACACAGGGGGCCTAGAGAAGAGATCTTGTCTTGTTCCAAGCACAAAGTTGGCTGGAGACATGTTTTAAAAAGTAACTTAATAAGACTAGTCTACTTCATATAGGGCAAGTTATTCAGGTGTCTCAGCCACTTGACCATGAGCAAGATCCAGATATTTCCCACTGAAAATAGAAAATTGGTGAAAAAAATACTTCCCTCAGTGCTAGTGTCACTGAAGTAGCAGATCCTCCACAGTCAGCATAAACAACCCTTTTGTAATTAACTCTTTCAGATCTTAGCCAGAGAACACATCAGGTGTATTCTGCAGCTGCAATTCTGACTGCATAGTTCTACCACCCTTAATATCCCTTCATCTTTGCTGGGCTCAGTAACCCCTACTAACAGGTTCACCGTAGATATAGGGTCAAGAGATTGGAGCAATTGGTGCAGAAGTGTGTTTAGAAATGCAAATGGTTTGGGGATCTTCTCTTATTTCTGAGAAACAGCATATTTGTTAAAAAAAAATTACAGCTATAACAACAAAATCTTTGTTTCTGAATAATGTTTGCATAATCAGGACTGACACTTAGGTATTTTTCTGCTCTGGCTAATCTCAGTGCCTTCTGCAAAAAATACAAAGTGATTCTCCACGATTTCTATTGGCTGCCTGGACAAAAGCCTCTTTGTGCACTGCAGGACCAAAAGCATTACATACAGTAAATATTTGACCTGAAGGTGTGCTACTGATAGATTTGTATGCACTATCGTTATTTTATGTTATTCATGTTGTTGGCTGGCATCCCACTTTGTGGCCCAGTAAAGTAAATGACTGCTCAGAAAGCTGTTGAGCAGGAAAGAACCTGCTGCATAATACACAAATTGCAACAGATGATTGCTACTTCTGACAATAAAAAGCTTGTTATTTTTAATAGCTGTGAGAACGTATGCTTCTTGTAAATGAATGTAATGACTCACAAGACATTTTTAAATACCACAATACCATGGCAATTTACCTCAGATCCACCTAGCCAGGTCAATATATAAAAAATATGACCACTTTAAAAAAAAAACAACTTCTATCATGCTTAGAGTGGAGCTCCACTCATTTAACCTTAACTAACAAAAGATGAACAAACTTAGTCAACTAGATATTCCTATGAAAGGGTGAACAGCTTTGATAGACCTGTTATTCTGACAATTTTAGAAGACAAAGCAACTGCTTCAAATAGATGTAACTCAGGCAGCAAGAATATTAATTCATTCCTTATGGGTGTTTTTGTTTCTCTGGTAAGTACCTTACTATAGTTGAAGAAAAATATCCTTGAGAATGAGAAAAAGAGGCAGAAGATGTGTCTTTGTTAACATGGAATTTATTTCATTGTGTGGGGACAAGCAAGTTAAATTTAAGTTACTTCTGCTGCCATTATTTGCCTAAATCCTCCTTTACCAAAAGAATAGCCCTATTGAGGTGTCACTGGTGTTAGCTAAAGGGTTAGGTAAATAAAGCTGGCAGAGGTGACAGCATGACATAACACTGTTCTTTTTTCCAATACCATAGGAATGTGATTCCTATCATGTTCTTCCACTTAAGTGCCAAAAACAAGCCAGAGATCTCAAAATCTCATCCTCTATCCCATGACTAGAATAAATACCCAATCCTGTGCACAGTGAATAAAAACTGAGCCACGTGCATTTGATCATCTCAAGATCAAAACAAAAAGCATGCTTGAATCTCTACCAGGGATTTAACTCACAGAATTCCTCATAGATATCCTGGAACAATATCACACTATTTATTCTCTTCCTGTAGTTTTGGCAACTTTATTCCTGAAATACAACATTTCTAAAAATAACTTTTTAAATTGCTTATATGATAAGCAAGGTTATTTTTTTAGTATTAATCCTTATAATGAGATAACTGGAACTTCCAGATGCCAGACCAATCTATGTCTGGAAAATAATGTGCCCCATGAGGCCCATAATTAACCCATACTCCATAAGATGTGCCCCAATGACTTAGTAGAACCTCCTTTGAATGAGAACAAAAGACATTACATCTAATTTAAAGACACAAATTAATAATACTGAAAGGGAACCAAAGATTAGACCCATCAATATTGTGCACTATATTGATATTTCACCAAGCAATCAAGGGATTTTAAATTCTATTTGGAGATGTTTTCCTCAGAGAAAGGAGGAAGACAATAAAAGGGGCAGGAGGTTTTTAGTTTTACTATGAGTCTTGGAATTGAGACCTTGAGCTGTCATCTGTTTTTTAATTCAAAGCATAATTAACGAAATAATGATAACAGGATAGAATTCTTTAATCAATGCTGTAAGAGTTTCTATGAGCTGAATGATTCCACTAAAACAAAACATATTTGCTTCCTGAAGAAATGCCATGACTCAGTTCTCTAGTGCAGGAGCCAGGGGATCAGAACATCCCGGGGTGGGAAGGGAGCTCAGGATGCCTCCAGATGAAGCCTTGGCTCGAGGCAGGCTCAGGCATGTGGTCAGACCAGAACACTCAGGGCTGGGATCAAATGGGTTTTAAAAACCTCCAAGGACAGAGACCACACAGCCCCTCTGGGCACTGTCTTCACTGCCTGGCTGCCTCATGGAAAACAAGTTTCTTGCTGTGTATGGTTTGCTTCCCTCTTGGTTCAGTAAATACCTGCTGGGTCCCACCTTCCCAGCACGCCCTGCTGTCCACAGTGGCTGCGCTTTCTCAGGCACTGCAGGGTTGCTGTTGGTCTCCCTTTGAAGCTGCCTCCACCCCAGGCTGAATATCCATTATTTATCTGCAGCAAGTCCACAATATGTAACACAAATCATCATAAATCCTCCTGCACTCGGGCAAACTTCAGCTGACATCACCCCTAGGAGCGTCAATCACAGAAAATGCTGACAAGAGACATGGGAGCTCCAATCTGCCTCCCTTAGAGGGACTGCAGGAACCAAAAATTTACTCCAATTCCTAATTTCACTTTCTTTCATTGCAGCCTCCAGCAGCACCTCAGGTAGCCCACATGAACCAATGAATTTTTTGTGCTGGATTAAAACATGCTGCAACTCTTGGCACTATTATGGCCATAAGAATAGTGAGTTGATTGTACAACACAAACTGTTGACTGCATTACAGCTTCCCAATGCCATGAACATGCACCTAGTGAGGGAAAAAGTAACGCACAAAGTCTGCTACAGATCCAGCAGGTACATTATCCATGCAGAAATTACTTTTACTATGAGTGTAGTCTGATGTGTAATTTCATACCTTTCTACCCACCTCCAGAGAGGCATCAAAGGTCTAAAAACTCAAAGATTTTGGGGAGGATATGAAGAATACAATAATGAGTTATCTAATGAGTACATTCTTTGTCTAGCCCATTGTATAACATCCTATTACATATTATAATGGAAATGATCTCTGTGTGTGCTTTTTGGCTTGCTCCACCATAACACCAGCCAGCCACCCTTAGGTAATCATGTCCCTGCTAAACCAGCCACAGATGGCTTCTGCATGGAGGCAGATGAGGAACTTCCTTGCATCCCCTTCCACCACCTGGCTCAGAAATGTGAAAACAAGCAGCCAGGGATACAGTCACATCTGATATTGCCACAGCCACTTTTTCTACCATGAATATTTATGACTGAAGTGTAACCAAAACATGGATACACTTACGCATATGAGAAGCAGAAAGCAACATTGAAACAAAAGGAGTTCACATCCTGCCTCTAAGACACTGGGCTGAAATTTCAGTTTAACGAGACATGTCAAATTTTTTAGCATGATCCTATATGAACCATTCAGTCTCTCTTACCTACAAAAAACAATTGAAAAATACCCTTTTGGAAGCCCACCCTTTGTTAGGGGTTGTTGTTTTGTGCTGTCAGCCCTTCAGGGAAAATACATCACTTTCTCCTTGCAAGAGCTACACAATATGGAAGATCAAATCTGTCTCTAGTAGATATTAACTTGGAAAGGCCTTAGATCCTAAAGGTGAGCAGGATAAGTGCATTTCACTCAGCAGAAATCGACAGCCTGAGATTCCCCGGTGCTGTTTGGACAGGGGTTTAGGTCTCTACTCAAGCACCAGAGCTCAGAGCATTCTCCCTGGCACCCAGCTTTGCTCCCATGAGCTGCATTCAGTTTAATTGGTGTTGTAAGCAATAATGTTACAGCAGGTCAAAGAACAACTTACACCTGGAGCTATATAGAAACCTGAAGATGAATGTGGAAACATAGGATAAAAACAGTGTGGCAATGGAATAAATGATCTAGCAAGATTAACTCTGCATTTATAACCTTTCAGCATTCCTCTTGACAAGGTAGGACAATTTAGGAATGCTGCTGGCATTCACAAAGCCATTTGTAGTTCTGGACACAGTTTTTATAGGATCTAAGAAATAAAGTTGCTCTGCAGCAATTCTTCAAGAGAACATAAAGGACAAATAGGGTGGCAGGAGTGAGAGGTTTTGGTGAAATACAGCATTAAACACTCTTTTGATAGTGCAAGCACTCATAAAGAAAACAGAACTTAGCCAAGAAAGCAATTAAAGTTTCAAGCCAAACCCTCTGAGGGCATAAATCAGATGCACTATTTTATACAAGGTGAAGAACTGGTCCTGAAATGAATTCCCCCTGCTGCAGTGTTATCAAAGAGCTGCTATTCACCCCTCTTGCTCACCAGTGCTTGAAAGGAAGCATCCCATGAAGTATATGCCAGAACCCACACGATATATCTCGCTGCATTTCCTCATCCTATCCCCTCTGCTGATGACCTCTGGACCCTTTCTTTCAAATCCTCTGTGTTCTGATACCCCTGCAGCACAAACATGGTTACCTATTTCCTACAGAAATAAACTTTGTTCAGTAACCATGGACATAGCTTATCCAGTCAAGAAAACACAAAAACAACTGTCCATTGTGAAAAAAATGAGAACGCTCCTGTTCCCATTCAGTGACCCCATCCCCACTGACACCAGAGCAGCAATTTTTCTTATCTGAGGAAACATGACCACATGGGAGAAGATTACACGCTGGAATATTGCAGTCACATTGAGCAATACCTTTCTTTTTCCTCTTCTGTAATCACAGTACAGAAGGATAGATCTGACAGGATTTTATTGACACAGACTTTTTATAGATCCAGTTAAAAGGTCCCCAGACACTCATTCAGCTTCCTGTACATATAGTACAAAAGCATGGCAGAATCACTGGAAATGAAAATACATTTTACTGTGAATAAGCAGGGCAGGAGGGAGGGGAATTCCAAAAGACCTTAACAGACACCACCTCAGTGTGGCACATTACCAAGCAGGCTTGCCATAACCAAGCAGGAATACTTTCTCTTATCATTAAGGGGATTGTAAGACATGGCCTCAGTCCTTAGCCCTCATCTATCTGATTGAACTTTGGCATATGTCTCCTTCACCTCATTTCCCTATCTCTACAATAAAGACTAGTTCCTTCACTTCATCTGTCTTGTCAAATTAGACATGTACATGAACCCTTTCACCCTATGTAATGTGGTTGGAATAATGTAAGAGTGCCCTAAAAGCCTTGTATCCAGACACAAAAAGATCCCTGCAGTGAAACACAGAAGCCACTAAGCTACTTACAGAAGCAACACACATCACATTACAGTCTGATCTCAGCTGAGCTTCCAGAAATACATACATTAATTATGACTTTAATTTTACGTACTTTGAGATGCTTAGCTGAAGAATTCAGCCAACTATCACAGTAAGAGCATCAACACTAGTTAAAATTGGAAAATATTGGTTGCTTCCTCAGCCTCTTGGTTCCACACATTTATCCACTTTTGACACTGATTTTTTCTATGCTTTAAGGTAAAAACAAAACACAACATCAGTGCATCTTGCTAAAATGGCAGAAAATTCCCAACGGCTTTTGTGCTGTGGAACAGTGGGAAAGAAATTCTCACACACACACGCACACTTTTCCCATTGTAATGAAGCTCTAACCATACTTGTTTTTGAATCGAACAACAGCAAAAACAGCTGAAGTTTGAAATGTGACACTCAGCACACACATTGTCCTTAATAAGTACATGGTGTGCTGTGTTTGAGGAAGACAAGGGTTTTGCTTTTTTCCCTCAGTACTAATTGACTGAAAACAAAAAATCCCTTCCAATGTTAACAGAGCCTAATAAACCTGTGCCTTTCTGACATCACAACAGTTACCTTTACCCAGATTGACAAGCTTATGGGCTGCTGAAAAGATTTGTGTGAGGGAAATGTTCATAGATAGATAACACCATAATATCTGATTCAAAAAGTGATAGAAACCTGAGTAAAATGACCCAGAAGTGGCCACTGATCCAAAACAGACCAAAGATTGGCTCTGGCAGCTCAGACTTAACTAATTCTAAATCACAGATGGAGTCAGAACACCCATTCCTTCTGGAACTTCACTATGCCCTGAACTGCCTTTTCACTGCACTGGAGGCCTTCATTCCTGTTCTCCAGTCATGAAAGATTTGGAAATTATGGTTCTGGATGTTGCCCTTCCTTTGTAAGTAAGCTTAAGGACCCTTTCCCACTCCTGCACGTGGAGAAAGAAATGCTGTTTTACACTGGATACTGGTGCTACCACCCTTATCTACCTTCAGAGTGCAATTATCCTGCAAGTCAGATCACAACCATTTTCACAGAACTCTTCTAGTTTTACCCTATTAATGGCCATATTTATCCCTTCATCTCTGAGGTCACTATAAGGTCACACCCATAGGGTACTAAATCTGATCTGTATCAGTGTGAGAGGGGTCCCTGAGGAATCTCCTCATCCTTTGGATCAAGGATTTGAAAGAGAAAAGCATGGGCCACTTACACATAGTATGTGCCATGGGGACCATGAGGATGCTGAGCCACTATCAAACCACAGGCACTGAAGATTGCATGCAAGACAGCCTGCCAGAACAATGTCATGAGTGAAAGGGTTTGGAACCTCATCATGTGCAAGCCAGGAAGATGGACATATAAATCTCCCAATTTATGGGCACCTGAAGGGATCAAGCTGGAAGAGAGGACCACCAGTCAGGATATCCAGGCTCTGTTGTCTCTGGAGAGATCAAGTGCAACTCAAATACAAAGGCAGTCGAGCATTCATTATAATCTAGATGTGTCAGAGTAATCTGTCCAGGCAGAAGCAAGGAAGGGGATAAATATATCTACAGGATTGTGACCATGCACATCACTCTTATTTAATGTTATCTTTTAGTCATGGAAGCTACTCATTTAGAGATTGCTCCATAAAGAGCTGTAACTTCCCCACTGACCCAACGACCAGTCTAACCCTTTGCAAACTCCATTTCACCTGCCTCATGCAGCACCACAGTGAAAGCTCAGCAGTGCCTGGTCTTTCACTCATGGACCTTAGCTGGTTAAGTTTCCAGTTTAGCAGATTTAAAACATTGCTAATGCTCATAATTTAACATTGCAGCAAGCCAAAACCAGGTTCTAACCAGAAAAACAGACACCTCATGCGTGCTGCTCTAGCTTTCCAGCTCAAATAATTGTCTTATGTCTGCCAACACAGGACACATGAGTAAGACATTGGCACTGAAGTGAAAACTGCAAGATCAGTTATCAGGGTTTGCAAGCTTTTCTTAGCAACAGAAAAGGCAACCATCATTTTCTGTCTGTGCAGGATTTCAGCAGAAACAAGCCTCTTTAATTTCATGCAGGAGAGCTTTTCAGCCTTACACGAGAGGTCACGTACAGCATTCTAGCAGCGCTGCCTGGATATCATCAAATATAGAAATGCCCACTGCCTCTGTCTCTCACTCCTTTGTTTCCCATCCTCTAATCACTGACAGCTTTAGTTAATTGTAGCTACACTTTCAGCTACCTTTTAATTACCTTTGAAACTGATTCTAAGAGGGTCATGTCCAACACCATTATTTGGTCTATACCAAAATCCTAGCATCTCCTCGCAACACTCAGTCCAAAGTGTATGGCATTGCTGGGACTCTGGGATAACAGCCTAAATCCTGATCCTTATGCTGAAGCTTTCCAAATTAAGAGAAAAATATTTTTCTCACCTGTAGGTCTTCCTAAGCCTTAAAGATACTTGTGAGGCCTGCATGTAAGAAAAGGATTAGGATTTGAATCTGAGATGTGCTAGGACAACTCTAGTCTTCATATCTGCTGAAATATGGCATTATAAGGCATCCACTGTGGCAGAGCCTTTAGTCAGAATATGGGTTTAAAGGCAAGAAGTGATGCCACAGATGCTGGCAGGAAGTGCCTCAATGCTGTGCCAAAGACAGAAAAAGCAGCTTAGTGAGATCACAGAGGTGATCTTTGACATCCACCATTCTCAGTCTTCAACCAATACCAAGTTGGTGGCAACACATGACAAAAATCCTGGGGATGAAAACTGTAGCAATTACCAGCAAACTGCACACTCCACCATGACATATGTGCCATTTACATCTCTCAGTATTCTCAGTAATTGTTCCAGCCTTGAAACACAGAAGCACAGCAAAATTTTCTTTATACCTTTCCTATCCTTCTTCACTTGACATGATTAAAAATTCAGCGTATAATATATCCATACCTGTGTTGTTATCCATCATTGCAGGAAGATGGATTTTCTGTAGAAGCACACAAGTGTTACAGAAATGGTGAGAACTATATAATTCTCAGGTCTACTCCTGTTGATGATGGTTAGGACCACTGCAACAGACCAAAAGCAGGGCAGTCTCAATTCTAATGTGCTGCACAATCTGCAGAAGACTTTAGACTGTTCACTTTATGGCTTACCTCTTTTGCTGACCTTGGACACAAACAATAAGGCTGCAGAGGCAATCACTCATACCAACCCCAAACTCACAAAGCAAGAGGACATTCTTCCACCAGGCACTGCTGAAGCAATTCAGACATGTCCTGGTACCCAGCTCCTGCTGCAGTGCCAGGCCTCCTGGCTTGGGAGCCATGGAATCACCTGGGCTCTTGCAAACCAGCATGGCAGAGAGTCTTTTGCTTAGGACATACACATTTCCTCATTGCTGAAAGGGAGCATTTTGATACAGTTATAAGGGTAACTCTGGATTACGAGTTCTTAGAAAGAGATATTAAAGACTCTTTAAATGCTGGGGCTTCTTCTGGAATTTAGCAGGGGATGAGGTTGCACACTGCTTTGTAGATTTCCCCTTGCTGTACAGAAACAAAAGTGCACTCTCTAAATGGTTGTAAAACTTCATTGTGCCTTACAGAGTTTTAGAGTAGCTTTTACCAAGGGGGATTGAGGGGAAGACTGTTGGGTTTTGGCTAGAAAATTCTATTTCAGAACAATGCTAATCAAACTACTAATTACTATCCCATGAACAAGCATGGCCAGCATTGTTCTTCGCAAAATATGTACCAGCATTGCTCAGAAACACTAAATGAAGATTGTCTTGGCTAAAATTCACAGTGCAACATGTCATCATCATATCATTCTGAGGAAGAAGGCCTAATGCTTTGGATATCTACCTGAACATTACTGGTACCTCCTCACAGGAAACTAAGATATCAGCAATGCCACTTTTTGTCAGCCTTTCTTCCTTCAAAGCAAATATAGTGGACTACAAGAACGACTGTTCAGTTCCAGCTAAATGAACAGCAGGTCAGCTCTAAGCATAATGACTATAAGCTCTAAGCATAATAAGATAATAAGACATTTCTAAACATCCAAAAGGTTGTGTTTCATGAATAAGCTTCTTAAATGCTATTTAAACAAACTTATGCACCATTAATACCAATGTTGACATTGCCCTGGATTTATAATGCATTTTCAAAGGTCATTAATATTGTCATCATCAAATATTCAGCATTTCTTCTCTGAAAGAAGAGGATTTTGTTTTTCTATATTTGATCTGTTAGTATCAAAGAGAAGCATTTCAGATTTTTTTCTGCAAACACTTTAGACTCAGTTCTAATTCAAGACAAAAATAAACTACATGTACTCTGAAACCTCAAACATCCCACCAGGCAGGAGCTCAGATTCCTACGCAATCTTTATCTTCTGTAAAGACACCATTTTGAATCTTTCTAGGAAGTTTTCTAAATGCATGCTAGCTTGTGCTACCAAGACAGTTGGTGTTACAGGAAAAGAATGCCAATTACAAAACACTCAGGTGATATTCTACGTGTGCCTTATTCCTCCCTTCAAGATATGACAAATGCTTCTGCTCTCCACCCTACTGACACCAAAGGCTCCTTCAGCCCACATTATCACAGCTGAGCACCAAAGCACTGCTGGGTTTCCTTCATTTGCTCCAGCTACAGAGGAAGAAAACATTAATTCTCCTAGAGAGAGCCCATCTTAATGTCCCAATGAACAGCAGCTAAGGCACCTGGAAGGATCCCAGGAATGCTGGGGACAAAAGCACAGAAGGCCTGGAGTAGGTTGTACTGGTTGTTGTTGCAGCAGGTCTAAGTACAGATGGTTCCTCACACCAGACTAATCCTGAACACAGACCTCTTTATGAAGAAAATATTGTTTGTTTTCACACCAGTTCTCACTCCTTAATCTAATCTCTCCTCTCTAAAATGGGTGTTTTCATTTTATAGGCCACAAGGTAGCAAGGTGAACATTTTCATTTTAACGTGGAAATTCTACAAAGGGAATCACTGGACACACGTTACCACTGAGTCAGAACACCCCAGCCCAATAACCTGGCACAATTGTTCTCAGTACCATGGCTGATGCCATTCACATCTACCTCTATTCAGATCTCTACCTTGTTTGCTACAAATAATCTTACTATAGTTTGATAGAAGTGGCAATAACATCTACATAGCAAGACTGGATTAATTTACTTTAAAATTATTCTAAAATGTATTAAACATGAGATGCAAACAAAGGTCATTAAATCTGAATAGGACATCTTTAAAAGACTCTAATAACTGATGAAAAAAAAATAGTGTTCAAAAATGCCCACTTGACCACAGACCTTTGGCTCACTCAAGAGCTACTGGAAAAGGTATTACAGGACCTGCAGACTCTTGCAAAAATTCTACTTCAGAAGGCAAATACCTCAGCCTGGCACAAGTTTAGAAAAATAACTAGGCCAGTACCAAAGGATGTTTACTGTATTATATTTCCCTTTTAAATGTGGGCCTTGTTTCTTTTATTAAAGTAACAGTATGTATGTGCTTTATCTAGGCTAAGTTATCATTTCATCAACAAACAAGTGCTGCACAGCCCATCCGCCCAACTTTGGAAATAGCCCAAATACAAGAAAATAACATCTGTAAAGAAACACCTCAGCTTTATTATTTTACTTTTCTGCAGTACATCTTTTCTGTGACTCACATGCTTTGCCCATGACACCCATTTAACAGCTGGGGTGGCTACAGGAATCACTGAACCTGTCTCACACTTTATCCTCTTGGCTATCTCACAGACAAACCAGGGTTGACAAACCAAGTGTATCATGAGGGTCTAATAAGCATATTTATATCTGGTGCTGCTATTCTGGCCTCCAGCACAGCAGGTAACTCCAGTTTTGACAGTTCACAGCACAGAAATGTATCTGTTACGTGGTATGAGAAGCTGTTGTTAATGAAGAGGCACTCAGCCTTTGATACCACTAAGCTTTCTTACTTGAGAAAGGTAACACAAGGCAAGAGAACAGGAGAGTATACAGGGACACTTCTGCTAAAGCAAAAAGATGATGCAAAAGCTGAAGTTCTAATCTCTCATGCATAAGTTTATGTCTAAGGAGTATTATATACATCCTATTGTTTGCTACACCAACTGGAATTTTCTTTATTCAGAAGGCTCTTGCTTAGTTCCATGAGTATAGCCCCACATGGTATTGACTGGGGAGGATGACCCTTATGTCAGAGGATCTCCACTACAGCAGCTGAATTGTGGTGTGAGAGACACTGGGACAAGCCTTGTGCTCACATCAGCCCACCACAGGAAACCTGTGCATAAGAGCCAAGGGTATACCACATTAAAAATACATTCTGAGAAGGAAATGTGTCCTGTTTCATTTTGTAGCTACCAAAACCTCCTCCTTCTCCTTTTCCCTGTGCAAGGCATTGTTAGAAGAGCCTCTTTGTTCAGGCCAAGAAGGCTGGTGTAAGGAAAGGGAGGTGCCTGGTTCCTCAACATGAGATCCCATTAATATTACTGATAGACTATTCTTTAAAGAGATCCATCTGTTTCTTATTTGGGATATTCAGAATAGTAGCTTGTTACATTTTTACAAGAATGTGTGATCCAAGAAAAGCAAAACCTCATGTAATGAAAGAAAAAGAGAGAATACTTATTAAACAATCCCATCAATGCTGTACAATTTAAACATCCATCTCTAAATGGCTTCAGTCTGTTCCATTCACAGCTGTCAAATGTTTTTGCTACAGGGGGAAGGTTACTTATTTCCCTACAGTTTTGCAAAATATGCATAGAAGCAACTCCTAAGTACATAATAAATCCACTTCTTGTGAGTCACTGTGAAATGCTGCCCTTCATAGCTGCATTGCAAACAGGTTTCTTCACTCAAAATCCTAAATTGCCCTGCAAGAATTTAAGTTGAAGGCAGAATCTGAGGTAGGATGAAGTCAGGTTAGGACCAGTCTATCATAGGAGGTATCTTTGTTTGGATAACAAGACTGCTGAGTGGGGAAGTCTAGAAGGTGTGCTGCCAAAGGAGGGGGAAAAAATAAATAAAGTATAAAGACTAGGTCTATCTTCAAGTGTCAAGTATGTGATTTCCTAATAACAGAAAGGGCTTGTATTCAGAGCTTGTGATATATATATATATAGATAGATAGATAGATAGATAGATAGATAGATAGATAGATAGATATGTATATGTATATGTATATGTATATGTATGTATATATATAAGATTGTTCAAATCTGAATCAGTCAAGAGCATCATTTCTTAGTGAATATAGCCAATATAAAGTTATTTGCAATCAAGTGCTTCTGCTAATGGATAATTAAGCCTAACTATTCATAGTATTTATCAGCACTGCCCCTTCTTCTGGCTCGTACTTGAATCCACATTGCAAAATGTTATATGCCTTCTAGACTTATAAAGTCATTTAACTGTATTCCAAAATACAACTAAATGATCTTTAAGGTCCCTTCCAACCCAAGCCATTCTATGATTGAAGGATACTATTCCAACTTGTGGGGTGTAAGTTATCTGTTGACAATATTCTGTCAATTATTGACAATAATCATGCATAGGTGTTTATACAATATTTAATACACTACTTGAGCAAAGCAATGACAGATGAGGTTGCAACAACCAAACCAAATTCTGAACCAACAGGGACAATTCACATCTGAGGTTTTGAACAGTGAGACCTATATAAGATCAGAATAAAAGTTTGGTACTAAAACTAGGCTTATGAGAGGTTATTTGATGTTCAGAGACAGTATTATTTTCAACAAGGTTTCTATGACTTCTACCACTTATTTTATGTAGCTGTAGAGTCAGGACATGCCAGGAGTCAGCTGTAATCAGGCCAAGTAGATAATGCAGTTAAATGCCACAACCATTAGCCTCCAAATAATTGTCTTTTTTAAATTGCCATACAGCTGTGTACAAGAAGCATTCTTCTTTTTAGAGAGAAGTACTTATTCCACAGACATGCAGAGAGAGAGAGAGTAAAACTGGTGTCAGGTAACAGCTGCTGAAATTTTCCTGAGTCTGCAGGTACAAAATCACACATTGGCAAAATCAAATGATTGTCAGGATTCAGAAGCAAGAATTGCCATTGAACCAAATTTTAGTGGCAGAACCACAAGCCAATATGCTTCCTTTTCAGTTTCAAAATGAAAGTGCAGTTAATCACTTTCATGGTGGATGAGAGAAGGAAAACAAAATCTGTGCCTTCAAAGGCAGCTGCTTGTGCCTGACAGAAGAGCACAGCCCTGCCTCCTGTGAAAACTCCAAGTGCAAAGGGCAGCAAGCACCACACACCCTTGTTGGTCCCTACTTCATTGCCAAAATCTCTCCATTGATCTTTGACAAAGCCTGGTGCTCAGTCAGCCCAAAAATAACACTGGTGTTATGCTTCAAATTTGGGATCTGAAACAATGCAAAATGAACTGGTTAGCAGAAGAGTGCTACTGATTAGCCCAGACAGCAAGGGATGGAGAGCAGACTGCTCTGACAATGAAGGCCAGTACAGGAGAGGGTGTTTAATCTTGTAATATATTGGGCTAATGGGATATTCCACTGGCTGCTCTTCATGCATTGCCAGTTTGCAGTATGGCTGGAAGGAGGTCTTGGCACAGAAAATAAAAAGACCTCTGGTTCCCAAGGCTGGAAGGATCGTGGAATAGAGATTTCAAAACTATTGGACAAAGATGCATCACGAGGCATCATTCCTCTCTGAGACTACAGAGAAGTGCTGATGGTTTGCAGAGACCACTGTTAATTCCTCCAGCTCAGAAGAGTTCTCCTCATAATAAATATACCCTCCTCAGGATACACAGACACACTTCAGTGGAGACAATGTATTTCCTTTCAGCTGTCTAGCAATGAAGACATCTTGATCCCAGAGGCAATGTTAATCAGACTCCAAAAGGACCTCAGCCTACTTGTTATAATTTCCAAACATTGCTTGAAAGAAAAAAAAAAACAGAAAGAGAAAGTAAAGAGAAACCTGGGAATGCAAATATATCTACAAGTGCATCCTTGGCACTGTTGGAACTTCAGAATGGATTGTGCTGGAACTTACTGTGACTGAGTAATGCCCCAGAAACCCCACAGAAGACAGGAAATCCTACACACTGCCTTCACCACCTTTAATGGAAAACTTGTGATATAGCTGATGAGCTAAGTTTCATATCTGCTTTAGTTATTCTTAGTTCTTTCTCATCTGGGACTGAAACAATACAGTAATTTTCAAGCCTGAAAAGCTATAACCCTATATTTAAATGGGCAGTTTCCAATAGCTGCTTTCATCAGACATGTGTCTTATCCTGAGAACACAGGACAGAACATCTTCCTTGAGGAGTCACAGTCACAGAATAAGCTGGGTTAGAAGGGACCCACATGGATCATCAAATCCAACTCTCAGCCCTGCACAGGACCACCCCCAAGAGTCAGGATGTGCCTGAGAGTATTGCCCAAATGCTGTGCCCATGCCCTGGGGAGCCTGTTACAGAAATCAGTTTCTAGCACACATGTAACTTGTATTACTTGTTTACAAATTGTGAACCAAATATTGGCATGATGCACCATATATGTGGAACTGAGGAACACAAACCACAAAACTATTCCAATCTCAAGTAGATGTAGAGAAAGAATCTCAATAAATATCATACCACCCTCACTGTTGTCTTATTGCACCAGTGAATAAAGATAGTTGCCCAAAATCGATGTCTCATTATAATGCACCAGTAAAGCAACTAAAGCAACCACACCTTAGACTTCTGGAAAGTATTGGGAGCATGGGTTTAGAGTTGAGAGTGAACACAGGGTTTTCATGAGAAGAGACACAGTCACAACTGACAATTCATCAAAACTGAAATTATTCCCAGAAGAACTTCCTGTCCTCAAAAAAAAAAAAAAAAAAAAAAAAAGGAAAATCCCCAGGTTTTGAAATTCTAGAAATATGCCATTTCAACATTTTTAAAACAACAACTCTTGGGTTTGTGGTTGAAATCATCTTCTCCTGTTGAAACTTAATTTAGTTTATATTAAAAGACTAAAAAAGAAAGAAAAATAAAGGGGTCACCATTAAAATGAAATACGTTTGTTTGTTTGTTTCTTAAGTCACTCATATATTCACTGAGCCCATGCCAGGCCTAAAATTTCAAAATCAACAGAATACTTGTGGGACACGAAAACTGTTCTGTATATCCACACAGCAAAGGGAACATTAGCAGTTCAAGCTCTTCCCAGTTTCCTTGCAGTGCAGCTCAAAAATTACTTTTGAGAACAGTCCAGTTCTCCAACCTTTTATATGTGCTGAGACCTTTTTAATTTCTTTTATATTATTACATTTTTTGGAAAAAAACTACACAGCTAGTCCTTAGGGGACTAAATTGGAGGAGTTACTTCAACCAAAACAACCCCAAATTGTTCTTTTAGATTAATGAAATCAAAGCATTAAATATACACACCTACATTTTATTATGGCCATTGCATGGAAAATAGATTAGTGACTGTCGATGCTAGAATTATTATAGCAAATTAGGTTGTGGCGGGGGTTAAAGGATAATATATTTGAAAAACTTCAGATCAGTTAGAGGCCACTCCTCTTTTTCAGCATCCATTTTTTCCAATCATCTTCTGAGAAAAGCACCAAGCACAGTAACAAGAGAAAGTTATTTGAATCAGTTTGGGTTTCGATTCATGAAATGTAAGACCAGAAAAGACTGCTTGATAAAGCAATCTGAGTGCTCCTATATGACGAACTTCCTCTGGGTTCTTTCATGCTGTTCTCCCATCACTGCATGTGTCTGACAGAGGGTGTTTGGCTGCAGAGAGCCCCGAGCAGAGCCCTGACCCGAGGCCAGCTGAGGGTTCATTCAGGCACAACGTGCAGACACAGAGGAGATGGCCACCAAGAACTTCAGACACAAAGGTAACCAGCCACCAACTGCAATCTGAACCCTAAACCTAACCTCTCTGGAATTATGCATATCCGTCTGGGATACAAAACCATCGACTTTCCCTGAAAGCTACACCATGATGTTTTTCCAGTTCTAAGATTATCTAGGACACCCCAGCTATGCAGTCCTGGCTGTGCTGCCCAACCCACTCAGCACTGAAGGACCAGCTCTCCTCGTGTCCAGCTCTTCAGTCAGGCACATCTTTACCAAACTTTCAATTGACCCACTGAATTTAGGTTTCTGCAGTGCCTGTTGCCCCAAAAGTCTTGAAATCTGCAGGGGGCAAAAGAGCTGTTCTCAACTGGAGGACTACTATAGGAAAAATATCTTCTTTTAAACAGTATGCTAGACTATCCTACAAGGAGAAAATTAAAGTTTAGATTAAAAAATCATCTACTATAATGAGAAATTTCCTTCATGGGATGTCTTTTATTTCACTGGGTGAGCCTGGTTTATTGATTTTATTGACTGCAATAGATCAGATCAGGAAACAGCAGCCTGTGTGCTTAGTTGTTTATACACTCTTTCATGAACTAAAGTACATTCTGCTCTTTGGGGAAGAGGAAGGACCTCTTTAGTCCCTTAAACCAAATTTCCAATATTGTAAAACAATGCTAGTAATATGAGTTGTTGTGACAGAAACATGTAAAAACATCACAGTCTGCAATTTTTTTAATACTTTGGCATAATCAGCCCCAAATCAGGGTTGATTTTTTAATACTTTGGCATAATCAGCCCCAAATCAGAGGTGCATTCAGATTAGTGCTCTGGTTATCACTACTTCTAAGAGTTCTTTGTAAGGTATTTGTGAAATTTTAGGCTATGGCTCTTAAAGCTAGAAGGGACCACATAGGATATTTCATATCCTTCTCTGTAGCACAACAATATAATTCCACCCAGCTGTGTATCCATTGTTTGCTAAGGCATACCAACCCCTCTCAGTTTGCAGGCCACAAGAAATGGTAAGCTCACTCTTTGTGATTTGTTCCAGTGGCTGATAACTTCATTGTTAGCAACTGAGGAGTATCACTTATCTAGGTGGCAACCAAAAAATATTGGGAACATGATTACCTGTTTAAACACTGGTATTCAAAATAATTAACGTCCTTTCTGCTAGGTCTGTTCATTGTAAAAGCAACAGGGTTTCAATATTTTATTTTTTAAGCAAATTTTTGCATTTGTTTCTCATTCATTCATGTTTTTAGAAGCTTATAAAATTTGGAGGAAAATCCTCATTCTGTTTTCCATCTCCATAGGCCACAATGCCTTCAAACAATGACTGCTACTTTCTTCTGTAGCTTTCTGTGATTTTCATGCAGCTTTTTTTGGGGATAGAATGGAAGCCACCTTCTCACAATGAAATTATTCCCATACGGATTCATAGCTGAAAGTTCATGAGAGCTGCACATGCACAAAAAAGGAATAAGAAATGTGAATACTCATTGAGATGCCACAGAACACATTTCCAGATAAAATAATAGTCTGCATTTTTGCAGATCTTTCCATCTTCAAAGTCTTGGATGTGCATTCATCATTGGCTATTAAATATCATAAATGTTATTTTACTAAGGTTCAGCTTCTGTCCATTGCTGTCAGACTCAGCTGCTGCAGTTCCAGGGCTGATAAAAACTGTTGAGTATGACTGACAGACCATAGTGCACCCGACTTTGACACAGACACTGCCAGCAGCATTCTTGGAAACCTCAGTGCCTGGAAGAGGGGTAGGATATGGAAAGAGTGTGTAGCACAAAGGCTGACTGCTGCCATATATTAGGACCAGGTGGTCTTGATGGGTGGGCTACAACCCCTCCATCTGCCCTCCCTCTGCAAATCTGTACTTACTTTGAAGCTTTACTCTTACAAGTTCCGAGTCCTTTATTAGAAGCTGAGGCTCAGCAGCACAGAGGATTAGCCTTTATTGTCTCACTCATGGCCAGGCCTGTCTGAAGGTCCTTTTCTTCTGTAAGAGTTGGTTATTGACAGCAGAACTCCTGTGGAGGATCACTCCCAGAATACATGTGTACATGGCAATGAAGCTCGGTGCAGTGACTCCTGAGCAAACCTGAGAGCTGACAGGCCTGGAGCACTTGCAGAGGAGCTGCTTGGGTTCCAGAGGAGACTCAGATATGCCAGTGTGGCCCTGCACCCAATTAACCAGCCCTAGCTCTAGTTCAGAGTCACCTTGACACCTTGAGCTCTACCAGCCCAGTGCCCATCTCACCATGACTACAGCAACCCCTGGCCAGGAACTGCCCACTGCAGGGGATTATTACAGCAGCCAGCACTTCAGAGATGAAGGCACAATAAAGACACAACAAGAATGTACTTTAAAGTTTCATGTTTAGCATCTGTTGCACTGGCTGAGAGGGAAGCCTAAGTTTGACTGATTTGATCAAACTAAGCAAGTCGAGCACCTTCTCCCTAATTTTAGGCCAAAGAAAACTGTAGCAATGCAGAAGCAGATGATAAATCAAAAGAAGAAAAATAGAAATTAAAGCTCAGTTCTGGCCTTTCATCTTTATTACCCGTCTTTATGTGCATATGGTAGGTGTTCAGTTCTTTCCAAGTCTGTATGATATTCCTTGTGCTTCAGGAACTGTAGTTGTCTATAAAAAGTCAACCTAACAGTTTCCTCTGACTGAGAGTTGAATGTGTTATTTGTTACCAGCAGGTTCATGGATAGCTTGAGCCCATGTCTTGGCTTTAAGTGATCAAACTGGCTTTAAACCACTTGCTCATGGGGTGCATTCATGTATAGAGAGAATTCTGTTGCAATATTTTATTTCTGAATTATGCCATATGACTTTTTTTTCCGAAACCAATATTAAAACCAGAATCTATAATATGCCAAACACAGACTGCATTTTTTGGAAAGCTGATACCAAACGTAACAGTAAATGAACCCTTCTGAAAGGTTAAAGTTGCTTCCATATAAAACATTTTCTACCAGGAAATGGAAGTGGAATGTTGAGCTAAGCATTTAACTTGAAAGAACTGTGCACAGACTCCAATGGTCGCATTATACTTTAAAATAAAAAAAAAAAAAAAACAAAGGGTTTTTATGAGCATACATAGTTCTGGCTTCATAAAAAGAGTATTATGGTGACAAGTCAAAATGAATCCCAGTATTTTGGATGCTTCTTTTAAGCTTCTAAAACCTCCCTCCCTGTCCATTAGGTATACTAGGGTGAGCTTTCTCAATATGGTAAAATTCATCTAACAGTTCTGCTCCCTTCACTTCTCCTGCATCCTTTTTTCCCTGACATGCAGGCCCATTTCTCCCTTCCACTGTCTGGTTTTCACATGGCTCCTCGATGAATGTAATTGGATTACTAAACCAACAGAAAGCTATCCATGTTTTTATTTTGCTGAATTGGTTTCCTACCAGCTGGCAAGGTGAACCAGCTCTAGGGCTTTTACAGAAATCAGAGCTGCTGCTGAAGCAATGGGTGAAAGAGTGCTCAAGATTTTCTTGGAAGACCTCAAAACCTTAAAGCACCTACTCTAAATAATGTGATTGCCTCTTAAAAATACACTTCCTGTTTGAGATGTTGGGCCTGTTGCAGTGGATTCTGCAAAAAACTAATGGATGAAAGTAATCATACCAGATTTGCCACTTAGAGACAACAAAGATTAATGGCAAACATGCACCATGGGGTGGTTGCCCATTCTCAGGAGCAAACATTCCTGCATGAGGGCAGTGACCTCATGACACATCTTGATAGAAAACAAACAAAAAGTGTCTGTTTCCTGGGTACAATCTTTTGCTTTGGAAAGAAATTTTTTAAAAAGCCAACTTTATACACTTTCCTTGAACCTTGATTTTGATTCTCTGATCATTCAGGAAGGGAAGAAGCCTTCCAAATGAGCTTGACACACTGAGCTACTGTTGATTTGCCAAATTCCAGTGTCCTCAAGTGTGACACAACGTTATTATTCAGTGTCCTGTATTTAAAATCAGAAGTGATTTAATCTGGCTCTCTGCCATACCACTTGCTGACATGTTGACACCATGTAAATAATGCATAGCTCTGTGACCACACTATTTTCATGCCACATGCTGGGAGAAACAGACAACGCCTGCTATTATTATTAGCCACATCTTGGATACCTTGGAAATTTGAAAAATTACCAAAATTGCTTCAAATATTTGTAGTCTCCAGCTCCAGACTTCTTCATTACAACTCAAAAGGAACCTGTGCATCCACTGTGATTAGAAACAGAGGTTGCTGATTTATGTCTTACATCCTTTAAAAGTCAACCTCCTAAGATTGTTTATAAATTACTGAGTTTGTTAACTGACACAAGAACACTGGCAAGACTTTTCTCTGTTGGCTGAAAAGGCCACCATTTTAGAAGAAAGCTCAAAATATAACAAAAACCCAGTTCTAGACTGCAAAATTTGAAAGAATTGGTATCAGACACTGCTAACAATGAACAGTCTACTTCTACTCTTCTGTCATTTCCAAAGGTAAACCTACCAGTGCCATCATGGCATGCTCAACGAGCCAAACTGAAATTGTGGTTTTCACTGGGAAACACTGTAAAGCAAAAAGAGCATATTTAATATGCCAGCTGCTTCTTACATGAGTGTCTTTTATCACCTAAATATCATGCAACCTCAGTCATATTGAGGGCAGACAGCAATGTATGCTGCTTTTCACAGGACATTTAGCAAGATTAGAAGTTAACATCTGTATCACTGGTACCCAGCTACTGTTCCATACACTCTCCCCTACAGTCCTCTGGCTACCAAACAGAGAAGGGGCTGATTGTATTTTTACCTTATTGCAGTTTACAGTAATGGAAAAATTGCTCCTCTTTATTTCCCTGTGCCTATGTTGCCAGAGCAGGACTGTGATGTGCATTCTTCCTGTGCAGACACACAGGAGTAACACCCAAGCCAGGAGAGACAACAGAATACAACAATGAAAAACCAAAAGCTAGATGTTGGGTGATTACAAGAAGAAGGTTAGAAGTTGGGGTGGCTGTGTTATTGTGGAGAACTCACCTCAGCCTTCACTCTGTCGACATCACTAGTGAAATACACCTATAGATATGTGCATTTGCCTACTGACTTTAGATTCCCAAAGCCAGAAATAAAAGAATATCTGGCTCAAAACCACTGAACTGTGCAACTGGATCATAATTTCTCAGGGCAAAACAGATGTACCCATCAAAATGTCTTGCCCAAATAAATTCCTTTAGAAACTTTGGGACACAGTGAACAAAAAAGAAAGGGAGGGGTTCTTTTCTTTTTCCACTGCTATGAGACAGAGCACACAGGAATTTGATTTCTTTCTGTTCAAGGATGAATACATTGGACAACATTCTGTACTTGTACACATTGTTTAAAAAAAAGGATCAGCATTTTGAGAGTCCCAAACCAAGACCAATTCTTTCTGTTTTCTCCATTAAGAAGACCAGGAATCTTGTGGTCTCTTTTCAAAGGAATGTCTTTGTCCAGAATCTTGCCTCAGAGATTTATTTTCACTACGTTATTTAGAACAGAAAAGAACACTGGAATGACTTCCTAATTTCTTTAGTAAATCTGTTCTTAATCTACTTTACTCCAAGCATTTTACAGAAAGTTTCTTACATGATGTTCTACTCTGAAGTTCTGTAATTACACATACAGTGGTAAAACTTTCTCTTGACCAGAAGAGACTGGCAGTAATTCCAGTAACTTGAAAGGAAAAGTTTGGGGAAAAGAGTAGGATGGTTGGGAAGATAACTTAGTGTTTAAGATGAGATTTCTGTTCTAACAGCTTCTCTGGGTAATGGAGCTGCCCCCTCACAGAGTAGTGACAAAGCCTGTCTTGTGGAATTTTTCTACAGTTTTTGTTTTGCCTGGGGTTTGGATTTCACAAGGCTAACTAGATTGCCCTTGTCTAGGAAACCCCGGGGGTGAAGCCAGATGGTGTCTGTGTGCAAACTGCAAAGACTGAAAGTGGGGACAGGGTAGTGACTGAAAACCAGGGAATAAAAACCACTGATCTAGATGAGTGGGTAAAGTACAACAAGTTAACAAGAAGTTATGAAGTGGCATGACAAGGGTAATGAAGTGTGCTTTTCACAGGCAAAAATGTAAGTATTTTGAGAGGAATGTCAAATGTATTTGGGCCTTTTTTCTATAGTCCATTCAAAGCTTCCTTCAGCAAGGTAGTTTCTCTTCCTCCTCAATGAATTCTTGTGATGATTCTGTTAGCTAGAGAAAATTCCTTTAAATTCCTGTTGCTAGGTTCATACCTCTATATTCAAGAATAAATTATTCCAAACAAATCCAGTACTAGACAAGTAGCAAGTAAAAATAGCACAACTTGCACATTCTTACTAAGAGCTAGCTCAGCAGTCAGCAGCACTGCCTGAACAGTCAACTATAAAAGCTCTTGTTTTGTGATAACCTGATTTGACAATTTCCTCTACCAAAATGTCCTATTTCAGTGACTGAAAACCTACAGGTCAGTCTCACATTTCATGCAGCTGAAAGTGCATGCACACTGAACGAGCAGATTCTGGGTTACTGTGAGGTCTGGAGAGCAGCACTGAGGAAATGGTGCACTCTTCCTGTCGTCGTGGTTTCTCGATGGTGCAGGGGGAAGAAACACAGCAAATGTGACTCTGACACATTTAAAGGCAGGTTTTCTGATGGTGAGTGTTTCTAGAGTTTTACCTGGTGTCCATATTTACAAACTGTAGCACACGGGTTTCACAGAACCATTGGAAAGGGAAGGGAGAGGAGATGCTCAGCACAGGCATGAGCTGGTCCTGTGCTGGTTGGGAAGGGTGCTGCGTGCCAGGCCAGGCTGGGAGGGAGCAAGGAGAGCTGCAGCTCACAGCTGGGGGTGCCATCACAGCTGTGGCAAGGGCAGAAAATGCCAAATCAGAGCCCAGGGCAATTCATTTCCTTGCTTCTAAGTTGTGTCATTTGAAGAGAAGTTTCAAATGACACCCAAAAATAGCACTCTTTTAATATTTATTAATGATTATTATCCTATCCATACAGCATTTTGAAAATTTTCTGTGATAAGCAGTGCTAGATTTTTTAAATTTTCTACTGTCAAATTCTAGTTCACTTCTAAAAAACATGCACAATTCCACACAGGTGTAATCTCTGCTTGATTGTTTACAGTTCCAGTGTTATACCCTTACTTATCTGTTCTCTTTGGCTAATGTGGCTTGATGATTTCACTCTGTGATTTCCCTTTTCAATCATATACATCAGAGAGCAGATATACATACTTCCCTCCCCTACATCATGTGACAAATTTTCATAATGGAGTGATAACACGGCAAATTTGCTTTTGAGAACTAGCCTTGATCAACTACAGCACAGCTGAGAAATTAACACTAATTTTTACAGTATAAATTAGGGAATACAAGGTATTTATGGCATGAAAATATTGAATTCTCTGTTACATCTGTAGAAACTCAGTCTGCAGATTTATTCATTATTTAAACCTAATTCTATTTCTGCAGCAGCCTGTTTAAAACTGTATCTGCTTCATCTCTGTGCCAGGCTGGGCTCTGTGATGTGACTGATGCTTTGGAAGACATTGCCCTGAAAGGAGACTGTGCCTGCAGCAGAGCACTTGAAAGCCAGGGAGCCACCATCCATCTCCTCCTCCACGGCATGTGCTGGGATAAACAATGGGGAAATCACACTCTTACTGAGGCTGCTGGAAAGGGGGGGAATCACAGTTTCAGGGACAGCTTGCTGAGGGTGCTAGGTTACAATTTTGAAGGTGTTCAGTGTTCTGGATAAACATATACTTAGCTTAGGTATCCTAGCTCTGCTCACTTCAGCTCAAGGGAACTGCTTTCAAACTCCTCAAAAATGCAAGAGGCAATTACTTGGATGTTAAGATACCCTTAAAAATCTGAACCCCAGCTTCTGAGGAGCAGTAGGGTCAGTCTGCCAGCTCAGCTCAGTCTTGAACACTCCACTGTAGGAGTGTTGCCTGCCTACCCATTAGAAGTAGGTCATTCCCATCCATCTGAACAGTAACTCAGAAGTAATGAATGGGAAATATCCCCCTTGGCCTGTATCTGAAGTTGTGACATAGAGGTAAAAAGCTCACCATGCCTTTATAACCTTATTATCCTAACCCTCCAGTCTTACCAGCCTTCATACCTCTAATTAAGCCTGCAAAAAATAAATACCTTACTGACAGTTTTTCCTCAGGCTTGGTATGAGTAATCTGACTACATCTGGAAAATTGCTGTGAAAAAAGATGTGAAAAATTTTTTCATTCCAAGAGACCTTTTTTTTTTTATTCTAAAGTTATCAATTTTTTAAATTAAAAAAAAAAATTCTAAGCTAGAGTCAATGTATCTGAAATTAGATTAAAACCTATACCCTACAGTTACAATAAAGATATTTTTTTAAAGTTGCTGGCAATATTTTATAAAAGGCAGAAAAATTTGTGCTTTTAAGAATTTATGCCTTTTTTATACCAGTGAAAGATCTTTCAAACCAAAGTACTTTCCTTTTCCATTCCAACTAAATCATATACTATTTGGGGTAGAAATTTGGCAGGAAGCGCTCTTGTTTTATCCCTAAATTGTGCCTGGACTGATTTCTTTATCCTTTTTTGATAGATGGATGTCTAGCTGAGCCCTGAATATCTTCAGCAGTGCTGATTCCAAAGTTTCATTTGGCAGCTGGTTTCCTTGGCTAGGAGTTCTTATGTTTATAAACTTTTCCCTGATATATAATTCTAAATTTTTCCTCACAATGCTTCGAGCCACTTCTTGCTTGCTTGCTTTCTTAACTAATGAGAATAATCAAATATCATCTCTTTTTCATTTACTCTCTATTGCAGACAATAAAAGGTCAGTTTAAACTTCCTGGAAATAACATGATTGAATTAATCTCAGCATCATACTGTGGGCCTTATTTTGCAAGCCTACCATCAATTTTCTTACATAGCTCAAGATTTAGACAACTTTTTAAAACAAGTATCTAAAACCAGTTACAGTACTCCAGCACATAGCCATAAAAGACCATAAACAAGACTAAAGTTTTCCCTTCTCATTATGTATATTCCCATGGATTATGTTGTATAAATTGTTATACTAGCTGATTATGTGGACCTTTCATCAGTCTGGAAAACGTAAGAGTTTGCAGAGCTGAAAAATATCAGTGCTGCAAAGAAGAATGATGCTGATTGTTGAGACAACAGTTTGAGAGACTAACTCTACAGAGCAAAGAAACGACATACCACATCAGAATCAGTAATGCCACTGAACTGGGAGCTGGTGTCTTTGTAACCACTCCAAGATGCTTGAGTAAAGACAAGGAAGGAGAGATTTATTTCAAAGAGAATAAAGACAAATCGGAGAAAAGGACAGTTTGACAGCTATGAATTGTCATTTTTGAAAATGAGGTACTTCTAGGAGCTGATGGGGGTTAAAACTGGCTAAAATGCTTTGGGAAGCTGTTTCTACATTGGAAAACTACAGCAGACTGGTAGCCATGCAGCACCAAGCTGCATCACTCATGGCTGAGGATTTTGTGATGAAGGAGGCTGCAGCCTGAATGCAGAAAATGTTAAAGTGAGCTAAGTCCTACCTTTCCTCCAAACAATTCCTACCCACTAACAGTTTCTTCCTTGGTATTTGCAGAGTTTTGTACATTCCCTCCCAGGGTACCCAGCCATGGTCCTTGGCACAGTATAGTACATCTTTTCTGAAGAAATGCCACTGGGTGCATTAGGACACAGAAATTCTTTGGTAGACTTAGCCCTGGGTTGGATTTTCACAAAATGATCATTAAATCAAAAGTATTGAGCACCTAATGGCTTCTGCAAATTCCTCTAAACACGTTTGTCCTGTCTTTGAACAATTCACTGCAAGGGACTGATCATTGCAGCTTCATGGCTCAGAAAACAGGATGCATGAACACACAGAAAGGTGGATCAGGATAGTATGACTCTAGGAGTCTTTTCTACTAATAGGGTGAGCACTTGATTCAGACTGGGTTTGCTCAAGCTTCCAGACACACCACATTCCCATCAAACATGCTCATATGACTAGTGGGAGCTGTACCAGAATGTGTCCCATGCAGTCATTAGTCTAATTTGCCAAGGCATTCTCACACTACTAACCTGTCATGCATCTTACTAGTCACCATGTAATTGTTTACATTTTGTCAGTAGATACACAGTACCAAATGTGCCAAGACCATTCATATGTTTTTGACCAGTTCTCTAGTTCAGTTCCAACCATGAAAAGTAACTCAGCCAGTTCCAGTTATAGAAGAACTGCTTCATCTGGCCATTCATCCCTTGTAGTGCAATTAAGTAAATTATTTTAGAGTAGGAGTGTTATGACCACTGAATAGAAAACTCACAATTGCCTCAGAGCTGGCCTTTCCCAGGTAGATTTTAGCCACTGTGCCATTTCCTCTGAGCTGTGAACTCTTTAATCCCTGCATGTGCATCAGGAGCGGTGTGTTCAAGGAACACTTAGCTCTTTTCACTGTAGGACTGTCACTTTTAAGATGTGAGAAACGTGGTTGTTTTTTTAAATAAAGGAAGTGTGAGTAATTCTGTGAAGCCACGAAGACCAAACTCTGCATACACATTTGTTCCAACACCTCACATCATTTTAGGTTTTGAAGTTCTGATGTCCAAAATAACATTACTAAAATCACAGTGCTTTTATGCCATCAAGTTTGTCTAGGAGAAATGTTTTCCTGACAATGAGGATAAAGTTTCCCAAATCAGAATACTCTACTTGCAAGTTTTCTTATTGTGCCTCCATCTGTCTACTTGTTAATTTGCTGCTAAGCATTACTACTATATACAAACCACCCAGCAATATTGCCCCCGTGTTGAAGAGCCTCTAGACACCACCTGACTTTGAGAAGAGTTTGGACTTGCTGGGATTCCTGTCTTTGCATTTAGATTTGTCTCTCCCACTGGATCATAACTGGAGGATGCCACATACCTAAACATGTACCTGGAACATGTAACTGCAGGCTCTGGTAGCAGTAGGCAGCCCAGCCTTCCCTCTGATGGATCTGTGCTCTCAGGTGCAGCTGCACTGATGTGCAGTCTAGAGAAAAGGCACTTTGCAGTCACTCCTGCATGAAATATGTGCATGGCCATTAGGATAGCAGGAAACCTCGTTCTCCTGGGCTGCTGCCTGCTGTCATTCAGGTCCCATCTGCTTCAGCCAGCTCCAGAAGATTGAAGCACAGGCCACAGTAAGCTCAGTGAGAAGCTGAGCACAGTGACCTTGAGGAAGCAACTAAGGACAATCTGTATATGGCCAAAGCTCTGGCCACACAAGCTATCCCCTGATCCTTGCAAAGCAACAAGGTACATCCCACAGACCTTAGAAAGCCAGCAGGTGTATGGCATAGCCAGGATCAATCAGGAGAAGGAAATCAGCTCTCCACTGTACAGACACGTGCAGATGCTGAACCTGTCGGGCCCTGGGGCAATCTGGCAGTACCCACTGCAGAAGCAGACCTGGGGGTTTGGACACCCTGCTGTTCCTCACCTCCTGACCAGAACCCCCTGCTGGAAGGCTCAAAGAGCTCTCAGGATGGGATAATTAACCTTCAAGTCCTACTGAATCATGTACAGCCTGTAAACAGACTCCTGCTTTCATATCATGTCTAAGGGCAGTGATGCTTTTGAGGCCAGAATCTCTTATTAAACAAAGGGAACGCTGCCAATGCTTTTTGAGGTTCAGAAACTCTGGATCTTGCCACCCTTAGACCAAACCAGTTAAATATGGTGACATTTCAGGCATGAGCAGCTTTTTTATGTGTGATTTGAGGATGATAGAACATATGTCTTAGGTAGGTGAAAGGCGAAAAATCACACCAATTAATTAATTTCCCAAATACTTCTTAGTACAGCTCATGAGAACCAAGTTCTAATTTGAATGGTCAGGGAGACTAAAAGCCTTGTTAATGCAAATACCTACACAAAGTCCCTAATGTAAATGAAATTTATTCTAACCCAAGTCCGGCCACTTAAGTCTATGGTAAAACTTTCATTGACAAATATGGAAGCAGGCTGAGACCTCACAGAAGCTTCTTTTAAAGAATTTCTAAACTTTCACCTCACCTCTTTAAAGCATTTTTGCAAGCACATGCACCTCAGAGGTTTTATATAGCTGGTAAGCTAAAACAGATGAGGAAGAAATAACTTGTTCTAAGCCACAGAAGAAATCCATCCAAGCCCAAAATTGGACTCAGGAGTGATATCCTGCTCTTCTCACTGAGCTTTCAAGAGCACAGGGCTGAAACAATGCTGTCCATGAGTTAAAGCTCTTCCCCTTCTTTACGAAAAAAAGTGGCCATAATGGCACTTGTAGCTCTACAATTTTCCTTGTTACAAAATGGAAAATAATCCTTACTTTAAAGCACCCATTACAGTTTAATTAGGCTGAGTTTTAAGTGTTTAATGCACTTTAAGTAGAGGCTATAGGAACTGTAAAAAGCCTAGAGTATTTAATCAGATCCTTTCAGCTGTAATGTTCATATACTTACAAGAAAAAAAAACTATAGACATGGCAGAAGCATAGAAGTTCCCTCAAGTTTCCTTACTATTTTGTACTACAGAAATCAGAAAGATGAATTCTGCTCCTTGAAATGCTTAATAGTCTCTTTGAAAATAAAACAAAGCATGTATAACTACACAGGTGATTTTCAGCATGGGACCTCTGATAAATTTTGGTTCCTTGGGAAAATGATGAAATTGTGTATAAAATCATAATTTTAAAAAAAAAATAAAAGAAAGAAAAAAAAAGAAACCAACAAAGAGATTAAAAAAAAAAAAAAAAAAAAAAAAAAAACCAGAACAGCAGAAATAAGACTGTGAAAAAATGGCATTGAGGCAGGTTTCAGGAAATATATTTTCTTTTTCTTTTCCAGTGTTGCATTCCAAGATATTTTTAAATCACAGATATTGAAAACAGATTCCCATACAATTCTTAATAAGTTACAGTAGCCACCAGAGTTAGTGGTTCCTAACATGTGGCAAAAAATATAATACTTCTAACTCAAGCCATGTCATGCTGGTATTTTACCAGCATTCCTCATGCTATTGTACAATTCCACCAGTTTCATGCATTTAACTATGTCTGAATGTAAGAATATATTATCTCCATTTCTGATATCAACAGAGAGCAGTGCAATCATAATAACCATGGTAACATTTCATCCCACTGTCTCAAGATACACTTTGACTCTTATCTCTGATTTTGGAGATGGAGAACTTTCAACTCAGAATAACGAGGTGGCTCTCTGGAACCAGCCAACAGCAAAGCCACTGCAGGGCCTAGGATGGAAAAAACAAAAGCAGAACTTCCCAAACTTTATAAAGCCTACCTGGTCTAGCACAGAGAAGACACGATTCTCATCACCTTGCTGTGATTTGCCCACAGTGATGCTGCCCACACACATCCCCAAGGCAGCATCACCTGCTCACCTGAGCTGGGATCTCGGATCACCCCAGGGAGCACAGAGCCTTCCCTGGGAGCTGCCAGCCTGGAGGGAGCTGCAGGGCAGGGCAGGGCCCACAGAGCCAGGCAGAGGGGGCTGCCCCGGAAAGCTGTGTCCTCCCAGCTGAGCTCTGCCCTGAGAGCAAGGGGCACAGCAATGCCCAGGGAGCTGTGGGGATGCCACACAGAGCCAGAACCCTCCTGCCTGGCACCTGGCAGTCCTTACCCCTGGGACCTGCTTCAGATTCAGGTGCTGGGAATCCACGTGCAGTGGGGCAGCACATTAAGTCTTATTTTAAAAAAAGTATAAAAGGTAATATTCTGTTGTCCCTCAAAATCAGCCTTCTGATTTGTTTTAGTACAGTGGAGTCAGTTCTCATGAATTGTAAGATAAACAAGGATCATGTTTGCATTCCTTTATAAAAGATCTCACCTGATGGACTCTCCAGTGCCCAGTGGAGATGGAGAGGTGGGAACTTCTCTGTCCAATCTCTGATCACTGTGCAGAAACTGAGAGATACGAGGTCAACAATAAATTGGAGAGTTCTTTTCTTCTTCTCTGCCTGAACCCCTGTTGTGTGTGCTGCTGTGTGTTTCTATCTACATCACAGTAACATTACTCCTCTTTGATACATCCATAATTATTTAACGAAACTTACTGTTCATACAAAACACATAGAAATAAATCACATTAACAAAGCTCACTTGATTTCATGAGAAACTTACATCCAATATTTAATATTTCAAATGTCATTAAAGATGAGGTTTAAATAAATTAACTAGAACATTGAGTTAAAAACATTGAGATTGAAAGAGACTTGAACTGTTCATTGAATGGCAACAGAAAGACATTCTAAAACAGATCTTGAAAAACTTGCTGGAAAGCTAAATTGATGCTTTTATCAGGAATCATCCCTAATTAAGTATTACCAAACAGAGCAGAATTACACATAAAAGTTCAAAATCAGAAGTCCTGTCATTAACACAGGAATATTTCAGAAGCTGCCACAAACTCCTTATGAGGTGCTGTTTACAAAACTGGATGGATTTTCTGTTCAAAGTGGCAAATCACACACTTCCCAAAAATTCAGTTTGGGAATGACCAAGCATGATTATGAAACTGGATGGGAAAAAGGGGAATAGGTGAAAGACATGGAATCTGGAAAAGATGGATAATATTTCAATATCAACATCCTATTTTTACACAGACAAAAAGATTTCAAGTTGAGGTTTTAATTGAATTTCAACCTGAATTTGTTTCTTTGGCTTTTTTTAACAGTATCACTTTCCTTACATTCCGTGAGGTTAGAGAGATGACAAAACAAACGACACATGACCAAGAGTAGGGGAAGGCTCTTTCCATTGCTGGTTATCTGTCTCCTGCATAAAATACAACAGTGGCTAGCAAAGTATTTCTGACTTAGCCAATGCAAATGCTGTGGGCAAGTTAGACATTTTGGAAATACTTTCTTACTTTACAACAGTTGCACTTCAGATGAAAGTTTTATTTTTCTTAAGCAGGACAGGAGTTCCTGAAGATCGTGACATGTACCATTCGTGTGGAATGAAAGTAGTCAGTTTTATTTACATGAAAGATACAAAGATACTTTTTAATTGAAGTGTTAGATTTAGTATTCAACATTTTATTAAGATGATCTGATATTTGCCAAACTTCACCACCACCAAAGTCAAAAATACAATAACTTTACATTTCTTTTACATGTATTATCAAGGAAATTTACAGAAATGAAACTAAGCCTAAACTAAGGGTGCCTGTTGCTCTGCCAACACTGATGTCCAAGCCCAGTGTGTTTCTTTTCTTGCAAGGATGTCAGCAGTATATTTAGCACCAGGGTGGAAATAGGGGAGGTTGTACTAAATGACTCATATTACATATTGCAGGTCTCATATTTCCACTTTTGTGCCACTCCTGGATTTATTGGCCTGGTCATTTCATAGTTTCTTTTGAAGAGTTTGGACAGAAAATTGCTTATCTACCTAAAATTCAAAACCAGCTTTAGTAAGACACACTAGATGCACAGACAAAGCCTTCCCCAGAAAATTTTTTTTTTTTCCAAAAGAAAGTGGTGGGTTATTTTCTGTTTGTTTTTAAGTCATGGAAAACAGATGAAGCAGCAAATGAAATAGAAATTAGTTGTATATACAATAAATGTGAACATCTCCCGCTGCATATATTCAGCCTGATTGAATAGGGTTACTCTGTAAGAGATCAGAGAGGCCTCAGACACACACAGAGTTAAATATAGTGGTGCTGTTGAGATACTAAAAGATGAGAGATTGCTGCTGACCACAGAGAGCAAATCACAATTAAGTACACATCTTTCTGGGAAGTTTGCCAAGGAAGAGCCAGGGAGAAATGGCCATTACTGGTGTTTTGCTTAAGCTAGGGAAAAATGGAGATGTAGCTGCTCTAACTCTTACCAAATAAGCAATTACACTCAGAGTACAAAGCAAATCAGTGCTAATCAGGAAACCAGCTCCAAGAATGAGTTCAAAGCACAAAAGTAGAAATGCTTGAGCTCACTCTGTGTTATCAGCTTAGCACTGGGACAACTGCATCACTGCTGGCTGCTGCTGTGGCATGGTGTTTTTGCACAAAACCAGCTTCACAGACTTAAAGACAGAAAAGCATAAACAAAAAAGATGTGGCATTACAGTAGAAGAAATGAGGGAGATTGAAGAAGCAAAAACAAGGTTTGAGCAGCACTTCTACTTTTGGTAACAGGGATACCAAGAAGAACTGAAACCATGGCGATAGAGCGAGAACAGCAGAACAAAATCAAGGATATTCATATAGAGCTGAATTTCCTCAGCAGGCAAAGCACAAGGACAGGTAACAACTCTGGCCACAGTGACCACAATGCATAAAGGACGAAAAGCATCACAGCCTACAATTCCCCTTAATGAACTTGAGACTAATTCTACTAGAGGACCCAAACTGGCAGAATATTGCTAAAGGCAGGAAGATGTCACATCCTACACTATATCAGCACATGTTTGTTTCTTTACTGAGAAACTGCTTCAGCAAGAAACAGACTATTCTGACTTTTCAGTCAAGGTATTTTTAGAAATTTTCTACAGACCTTTGCTGGTAATACCTGGTACTAATACATCTATGCTCGAGATTCAGAGGAGTGACTGTCCCCTGCAGCCTGAGCCTGGTCTGTAGCATTAGCACATTCCTGCCATACTCTAATTGTGATGGCATCTAAGCAGAGGGGGATACTTCAGCACCAATCTCTCAGGTACCATGGCAAGCAGCTTACCTCCTCAAATGCATCCCTGACTGGGTAGTTTTGTTCTGAGTCCAATGTTAGCTCCAGTTCTCCTGTCTATCATCCCTGTTGTTACAAGATCTCTTTTCTATAATTTCTCATATTTTCAATGTGAAGCATCATTAAACAACATTAGTTAGACTATGCTCTACAAGATTCTTGAGTATATCTTTATGTCTGGATCTAATAGCTTTTAATTTTTTTTCTTTCTTTTTTTTAATGTGTGAGAAAAATCCCTTTTTGAAAAGAAAATACTGTAAGTTTCCTCTTGCATGATTTCCTGAGATCCTCAGTAAGTAAAGATCTTTTATATTCCTGTCTCTCACCATCTTTCAGCCTCTCACAGGGATGGGCATCCAAGCTGTACCCAACTATGGATAATAAAAAAAAAAAAAAATTCTCAAGGAACAAAAATAATACAAATGGAAAAGTCAATTTGAAGCCTCAGTTTCTATATAAGTTCTGCTTTGTCATTTTGCCATGATAAGTTGGACTTATGGGTCTTCTCTTGAGGGATTTCCCTTTCCAGTGTCACCAAAACAGGGAGCCAGCACTTCACAGAAGTCTCTGGTGCAAACAAAGCAACATCATAGGCACGCTACAGAAGCCAAGCTCATTCATTAGTCCAAGGTCTCCTTTTAACTCAAAACTGTTTCATAATGAATAAAAGTTTGGGACCCAAAATTTACTTTACAGCATAAACCAATATTTCCATGTGGTTTCTCAATCCAGGATCAACATTCAAGGACTTAATCACACAAAAGGCAACATCACCAACCTGTCACTCTGGATGACCTGCATTAACACTGAGTGTCAGATCACCTGCAAAAACAATACCACGGTGAAAAAATAACCAGTCTTGACCTCAGTGCACATTTGTCTGCATAATGTTATCAGAGAGTTCAGAAATTCGAAACACCTCATAAATAAAGAAGGCATTAAAATCATTTGGAAGTACAAAAGGAAGCAAGTGTTTCTGTGCTCTTTGGCAGCAACCTTTTCCATGAGTCCTTTCCCAGTCTGACCGTGCACAAGGCTGTAGGACTGGAGCAGAAACTGATTAAAATGTGCATGGGCACATGCATGTGTCCATGTTTATACAAATGCACACACATTTCTAAGCATGTGCAAAGGAAAGAATGGACATAGGGAAGATTTTAAGAAAGCTTTTCTGCAGGGCAAGCTTAAGGAAGCCAGGGACAGCCACTCTCAGTAACTGATCTGAGATTACCAAAAAAAGGAAATGGTTGCCTTTGATGGAGGAGTTTAGAATAGGTACAGCTGCATGGAGCAGGAACAGGAACTTTGTAATAAAAACACTCTGATGTGGCATTTACCCCAAGACACCAGTGAGTAAAAATAAACACGAATCCACAGAGCTTAGGCTATTCTAGTGCTGTTTTAATCACTTTAGAGCATCACAATATCTGGAATGCACTGGAAATTCACTTTCTAGTGATTATTTAGGGTCACTGTAGCCCGTTACTGGACAGTTGTGTCTTTTAGGTGGTTGCATGTACCGTGAATCAATTACAGTCTCTGTGAGCACAAAGCTCTGCAGCAGTAACTGGTTAGTTAAGGGAATTTAGTGCCCAGAGCCAGGACTCATGTCACACACATTCCTTATTGGGTTCATCTCTTTCTTATGGAGGTTGTTTGCATGGATTGCTACTGTCCTAAAGTCCCACAAACTGAAGTCCTCTTGTCTCGCTCATTTGGGCTCCTTTTTCCAGCCCAGTACAGCTGTCAGTCAGGGTGGGATCTCTTTGAGAGCAACAAATGAGCCACATGCATAATTCAACGGCCAGACACTTCAAGTCATAACAAGCTAGTGAAGCGAGCTAATTTTGCTTGCAAAAGAATTAGCCTTTATTAGCCACTAATACCACTTTTTGCCCTGCACAGCCCTTTAACCAGCTGCAGCTCCATTGACATCACATTTTGGAAAGCTTACTAGTGGCACATCTGGTTATAGAAAGCTTAAAGGGCTTCCTAGAGCAGCTACCACTTATTAGGACATGAATGAACTGAAACTATCTGATGAGGAATGAGCTTAAGTTACCACACTGTAGGCATTCATAGGGGGTAAGTCGTGTCATTCAGACCACAAATTCTGCAGGGCATTTTTGCCTGTGTCTAATTTTTATCATATGTTTATCACATGTACATTTAAGTTGTATAGTTCAAATTTATATTAGTAACTTATGAGGTAAGAACCAATGGAGCACATGTACAGAATTGCATTTATACATACATATTTATATATGCAGTTATGATATTCAGTCCTGGGTTTAGACACAGTGATGAAATTGTCAGTACTTTGTATTTTTCTATCTTCTCTGTTTATGCAGAATTGAGGGAAGTCAATAGCCCAGCTGTACCCATAGACTCACTTCAGACATGTTCTGCATTAATCACGAGGATTTACAAACCCAAATCAGGATAAATCAGGTGTGATCACTTTTTTTTTACTATGGTAGTGTTCAGTGCTACCTTACAACTTTGTGATACTACTGTAGATTAAAAATCACAAATTAACCTGCTGATCTAGAGACAAAAGATCAAATCTATTTTAATCAGCTATGACACTCCCTACACTGCAAAACAGAAGCTCCTAAGATTCCAACCAGCTAAGTAGAAACAAACTCACTTGATTTCATTTCAAAGGGTTCAAAGTCTAAGGAAGGAGGAGCAAAATTATATTTTATTCTGCAAAATGTTTAAAGAAATACAGTACAAGGAAGCTGCACAGGTTGCAATGATGAGAGAGAGAAAAAAATCTCCAAAAAATAGTGTAATAAACAAACCACTTGCCAGTTTTCATTAATTGTAGTCTAGCTTTGAAGAAGAGGAAGAACAGCAAGTATTGTAGGTTCTCAGTCAAGTTATTTAGGTGGGGAATCCAAACCAGTTGCATTTTTTAGCAAATATAACCATAAAGAAGACTCACAAAGGCAAATGATGTCTAAAAGTAGTAAAAAGGCCAACAAAAGAAAGACAGGGAGATAACTTTCAGAGTTGCCTACCTTAAAAAAATTAGGGTGTGTGTGCTGTGAGTGGCCTCAGACACTGGAAGTAATGGTCCTGCTGCTTCCCAAAGCACAGCATCACCTCATCTCCCCTCAGCAGCAATAAATCTCCCTGCAGAGAGGGAGAAGCAGCAACAAGTCTCCCTACAGACTGCAGTTTCAGCCTCATGTGATGTCTTGTATTTTAAATTTTTCTAGGCTGCTAAATAATGAGCGGGTTTCTCCTGGATTGTAACAGCAATAATGTACAAAAGTAATAACGTGTTCTCTTATAGCTAGGACACTCAACACCCTTCCAACCTAAACTGAGTAAAAAGGACAAATAAGATTGAATTATTTCCTTTAATGTAACTGATATTTTCTGTGGACTGGCAGCATGGTTAGCAACACTTCTAACACCAACTTGTCATCATTTAGAAAACTGTAAGGTAGGCTTGCTTCCCTGGGACCAACCTGGAAATTCTGATGAATGTGTTTCAGTATGGAGGAGCTGACATGTGGAATCAAACCATGATTTAGCATTCATGGTAGGATGTATGCTCACCAAAAGCATACTTGAGCAAAAAGGGGAGCCAATCCAAACAGACTTCAAGATGTGCCAACAGAAATAATATGGATATGCCCCTTGACACAGGATGAGGAGGGGTGTTCTCCCTCCTTCTGTCACAACCCAGCCTGGCTTTGATAAGAAAGCTGTGGGTTTATATCTTACCCATGGTTACACCAAAGAGAATTTGTCCCTGCCTTTCCTCCTGATGATGTTCTACAAAGTCCACCATAATGGATTCTCACCCTGGAAATCATCAATGAGTGCAGATGCATTCACCCTCTTTTGGTGATTTGGTGGACAAGTTCCTATGCAGCCTTTGAACAGGTAGGGCCTTTAACATTTCTCTTGTATGGAAAAGGAAAGAATCCAGCAGGAAAAATCCCAAACATCTCATGGAAATGCAATTCCTCTCCCATCTTAGCAACATCAATTCTCCTCATCAGTGCCATAAGTAATATCTACTTTTGCATTTTTACTTCACCTATAACCTCGGAAATATCTCATGAATGCAGGGCTGGGCTTCTAAATACCACCCAAATTAAAGCTGAAACACAGCAGAAAAGCTCATCTGCCAGCTCATCTGGCAGCTCTGCTGTCCCCAGTACTGGTGCCACCCAAAAATGCAGGAAGGTGAAGAGGAAAAGGTTGTACAGGAAAAGCTTCAAGAAAGTACCTAGTTTACCAGTCCCCCTTGCAAACAAAAAGTCTCTATCAAAGGTGAAAACTGTTTTGTACAAAACACAGAAAGAAAAGAAACACCTTTAGAAAGGATACACGCTGCAGAGCAGAAATACCCATCAAGGCTGTGTACTGGCTAAGATCAGTGGTTAAAAAGGAAAACAATCTTCTAGGAAAAGCAAAACAGCAAAAAAACCCTAACATGTTTAAAGCTAAAGTGAAGAGAAATAACGCTTCCTATCAGTGCAATGCAACTGAGAGGAGCAGCAGAGAAGGGAAGCTGCTCCGATAGCACAGCCACAGAAAATTCTGATCCTGAGAACAAACTTGCCACGTTCCACAGACATACTAAGTGTCATCTGCACCCTGTGATGCTGCCAGAGGTACTGACAGTCTCAGCAAGTTTCTGATTTGATGTATCAGGAACTGAGTTGCCACTGACTCACATGGAAACGACAAACCTGAAAGGAAGGATTAGGATTGGCATAGGCGACTTGGGTTAAATTGTACAATGCTAAAAATCAGGCTGACATTTTTGTTTATATTTCCCCTCTCCCCACCCTCCTGAGCTCTCGTTATTAAAGAGTGAAGAACAATGTCAGATCTCACACAGATCTCACAGTCAGTGCAGCAGGACACAGGAAGTGTGCGCTAAAGCGATTTTATGGATTTATGATTTCAAATGAGAGCAAAACTTCCCCACAACTGCAGACCTTCTGCTTCCAAGGTTTTCCCAAATTTTGGGGGTTACTGACATTTACCTAAGGACTTCTTTTTTAAATAACTAGAAAATTGAAGTGTTCAGGACCTGTCATAAACAGACAATCATAGTCTAACATGGGACATTGCTCTGTTGGATACCTAGGCAGCCTGGAATCTGAGAAGCCCTGCAGCTGAGGCTGGAGCAAGAGAGGGATTTTGTGTTATCTCCTATGCAGTCAGCTCCTGGCCATAGAAAACATGCAGTTGTCCTTGAATTGGGGATTTAATTTGGAGATGTTTTAGCTACACAAAATCTCTGTAGAGAGGGATCTTCCCTGCCACCTCCCACAAGAAATGAGTGTTTGGAGCTGTATGTCTCAGGTCATATTACGAAGAGCAATTTGGCTATCATTTGCAAGGATATTAAGGGGACTTATCAGATTGTAAAATACTGAAGTGTGGTGGCTGTACAGCAAGTATAGTGGCTAGTCATCTTGCCAGACAGATGTTACTGTGATGTAGATAGAAACACACAGCAACACACACAACAGGGGTTCAGGCAGAGAAGAAGAAAGGAAGGTCACTCATTTATTATTGACTTCATATCTCTCAGTTTCTGGACAGTGATCAGAGATTGCACAGAGAAGTTCCCACCTCTCCATCTCCACTGGGCACTTGAGAAGTCCATCAGGTGAGATCTTTTCACAAAGGAATGCAAACATGATCCTTGTTTATCTTACAACTCATGAGAACTGACTCCATGATACTAAAACAAATCAGAAGGCTGATTTTCAGGGACAACAGACAGAAGCTTTGAGTCACACAAGCAGAGGTTGTTGGCCAGTGAGCCTCCCTGCAGCCCATTAAAGGATCAGCCACAACACAGCTGGGCTGCAGCTCTGGTGCTCCTTCACTTTCAGTGAGGCACACCAGTCAGAAGCTGTTTATCCCTTCCCCTCTGTACAACCTGGTGCTCATGCGACTCAGGCTCTTTCATAAATTGTTCACTCAGGGGGTTTGGCAATGGCTTCATATTACAAGGTTTCTTTTTATATCTCCTGTTGCCTTTTTCAGGCCCTATCCACCCATTCCTTACAACTATTAATAAAGTATCCCTTCCTCCAGCTGTCAGACCAGGCTTTACAGTCTGTTTTTAAGCTATTGTTGCACTTCTAACAATTAAGACTTCACAGCTTATGCTGGGGTTTTTTTCCCCTTAATCCAAAGTGCATTTTTAAAGGAGCTGTATGAGCTGACATCTTGTCCTAAAAACAGGCAATTAAAAATCTAGAACCTAATGAAATGCTTCCAGGACTTTTTTTTTTTTTTTTTTTTTTTTTTTTTTTTTTTTTAGTTCAACTCAAGAATTTCTCCTAAATGCAGTTACTTCAGCCACACAAACTGTACTTCTCTGTATTAGCAGGAAAGAATTTGAGGGGAAAGTTAATTCTAAGCCAAGTATCCTGACAGCACCCATGCTCATGCTGTCCTTTCAGAAGGCATGTCCTCTTGCTACCCCTGCATTGGGTACCCACACAACAGACTGAGAAAGTGGAATACACAGGTTATTTATGCTTTATAATATATATACACTGTAGCTGTTATGCCTATTCCACATATGGAACAGTCAGCACAGGTACCACCACTATCTCACCAGAAGACCACATCCAAATCTTCAGTACAGCTCTAGGGCAATCAGGAGGTTAGGGAAGAGAAATGGAGGGGCAGGGGGAATGACACTGCTCAGCTTTTCCTTCCTTCCTTTCCAGGACAGCACTACCCAAATCTTGTCACCTCTATTCAGAAAACCAAAGATCAGACACTGAGACAGTGAAAAGTGAACAAGGATTTTGATTGCACCCATTTTTCATTCTTTTGTCTTTCCATGTCATGTTGACAAACCACACAAAAAACTGAGTTTCCCTACCTCAAAACTTCTCTGGTTTGGACACTTAAAACATGGAGGTGCTCAAAACAATCACTTTGAATATCTTGGCCTGTATCCCAGTAGGGAGTGAATTTAATCACGTACACAACAGCCTTCAAACTACACAAGTATGAAGCACCAGATCAAACTACAAAAAAGCAATATAGCAACAAAACCCACTATGACACAGCAACTAAGATCATGCAGCTTTCATTTATCTACCTAAATTGTAATTGATCCTACTTGGTTTACTAGTCCCTGCCATGAACCAAAATCCCATTAGTTTTCTCTTCCTTGAAAAGTAGCCCAAAGAACAGTTCTTATACCATCAAGTTTAAACTATGTGCAGTGAGAACAACACTCCACGTTATGTTTTACCTGTGCTGTTTCCTCTTCCTCACTGAATGCCTGAAGTGAAGGAATCCCAGATTTCTTTTATTCACTGCTGACTTTTCTTTTTCCTGCTGACCCAGCCTTTCAGAAGAGTTGTTACCTCTGCAATTCTGGTATTATTTTTATTTAATGAGAACATAAAACTGTAATAAAGGTATATACTCGATTAGTATTATTTTTTTGTCTAAGCATACTCACTCACAAAATCAAAATACGTGGCCAGAAGTAGCAGGAAGCATTAGTTCTTGAACAATAAAACCACTGAAAGAAAAAGTTTTACAAGTCAGCTCTGGTGCACAGACCACAATGTAAAAATTGGTAGATTAAACTATTTTCATTGTCTAGGATGAAAAAAGGATGAGACAAAGAAAGAATAAAATTAATCCTTGTACAACCTTATCATAATTACAGCTGAAAAAAATATGGAAGTTTAATCCTATAAAATATATTTTTGTTCAACATATTTTTTCCTACCTTGGGATGATTAAGTAAATATCAGCTGTTTTGTTTTGTTGGGGTTTTTCAAAAGAATTTTCATTAAGAAATAAAACTTCAGGGTTATTTTGGGAAGACATTCCAAATTTTAATATTCATGAATTGAAAAATACTGTTTCAATTTGCTAGGCTCTTTCTCTATTGCATTTTTCATGAGACCCAGAGGAGTCTGCATCCTTCATCCTCTTCTATGGGACAATGATGCCACAATGTACCAAGTTCCTCAAAGAAAACCAGGATTCTGCTTCTTAGTGTCAAATACCAGTTGGCAAGCAAGCTCAGATGAGCAGAGACTGGGAGCAACAGGCATGCAAAATATAAATTGACTAAAGAAATACACCAGGAAAGGGAAACACATGATTTACTCAAAACTAAGTAGTCTTACAATGGAAGGCTTCATTTTCTTTTCTGAAAGAAAAATAAGAACACAATGTTAAAAAGATTAATTTCTTTTCATAACATACTAATTTTTCAGAAGTTGTTTTAGAACATCATCCTGCTGGCAAATCCCTGCCCTGTCCAGATCTGTTCCTATTAATCCCTGGTATTTTATAGTCCCTAAAAGATAATTCTGTTATCAAAATTATCCTTGAATACCACACAAAAAGCAGGTTAGGACTGGTAAAGAAGCTTTAGCAATATTTTCTTAAAATCTATTCAAGAAATTCTCTGTGTTAGTACATAGAGCTTAGGCTTCTGAACTTTCAGGTACCACAATGCCACTGTAATTCAGGGAGGCAGGCCAGTTTGCTAATTAAAATATACAGAACTGGGCAAAACATCCCCTGACTTCTTTTCCAAGTTCTGCCTCTGACCTACTGACCAAGTTCTGCCTCTGCCTTGCTGCAGTCATTTTAACTATATTCGAAAGGTCTATTAGGATACATATTTTCTTCTACAAGATGCACAAGATGTAACTCAAGTCTCTGTAATACCAAGGAAATCCAGTCAGAAATGGACTAGAAAAGATGGAAACAAATATGAAAAATGCATAAAAACAGGGATGCTGCTCCCTGTTTGATTAAACAACATGCCCTTCACCTTGCAGTTGAATTGAGTGGTTCTTGCTTCACACTGCAGGAGTTTTATCACATTGGAATTGGTCTTCCCAGCATGACTTAACATTATTTTATTTTTAAAGCAATTTTTTTTTTTTTAATAGAAAGATAAAACAATCTAATGAGAGAAACTTTCAAAGCAAATATTCCTGTTGGGTTTTCTCAGGTGTTTTCTTCATCCAGACCAGTTTGCTGCTGTATGCTTCCACGTAACACAGGAACTGAGGAGCAGAACAAGAGAGGAAACAGTTTACACCCTCGAAATGCCCACAGCTGTCTCAGACAACCTGGAGGCCTGTCAAGGCTCAGGGCCACTGTATTTTATAGTCAGATGAAAATGCAGCTTGAAGTTGGGCAGGAAACAAGTGTCATGAGCCCAAACCACAGCTTGCATGCCTGCCTTCACCATCCAACTCCCCCAGGGTCGAAATCTGGGAGACACGATCTGGGAGAGCCCACAATGGCCCTTCCAAAGCACAAGCTGTGTAGTCCATGGGCAAAAGGAAGGCAGCATCTCTGAGTGCCAGGATACAAAAGGAGCCTGTATGCATGACAGCTCTTATCACTGGCAGGCTCTAGGACTCAAAAAGTCAGAGCAATGAAGCCCAAAATACATGTATATGCAAAACAAGCCACCAACTTTCCACCCTGATGAAAGCACAATGAGGAAAATCTTTCCGACAGATTCCCAGCTGGTTTCAATCTACAGCCTAAGCATATCTAATGGGCTGCTTTTATCAGAGAAGCTCTCAGAGGGCTCTGGCTGCTACTGAGGGCAGTTTGCCACTGTGCAGACCCCTCAAAAAAAGTCTGAGAGGACACTGTGTACTCCCTACACGAACTGAGGCATGGGGTAATAGAGACCATCTGCTCCAGATTTTGGCCCCACTTGCACCTTTATTAATCCACTCCAGGTCCTAAGATCTTACTCCAGCTAATGTAGCTGCCCATATGATGGCATCAGGAAAACACAAAATACTCCTCTCAAAAATCTTACTTCTTCTTGTAACACTCTCAGAAGCAAATTAAAGAATTCTACCCATGTGAACACAAAGCAACACCTGGTCTCAAACTCTCCTGGGTGAAACTCTGGCTTGTCTACAGACAGAAGAGTTTTCTGTTAGGAGAGGCTTAAGAGAAGCTACCACATTCAGTAAAAGCAGGACATTTACCTTCTACAAACTACTAAAAGAGAAAAAAGTTCAAAACACTGCATCTATTTATGAAAATTTGTATGCTAGGGACTTGATGAGAAGTTATTGTGGGCATGTCACGTTGTAAGTAAAAAAGTACTTCAAATATACGTTACTTTATTTTTCCCCCTGTGGTTTACAGATATGTCCTGGGACAATAGAGTTTACAGAGAAGGGGGAGATGTCTGTGATTGAGGCGGCTTTCAGCTCTTCTTCCTACAGATACCCTGTGGTTATTGCTGTATTCTCCAGAATCCAAGCTTCCACTTAAAAAACAATGAAGTTTCTAGCCCATCTGGGTTTGCGGAAGCAGAATGTAAACAGATGTACTGTTGTCTTATTTTAGAAGCTATAGCAAGCCAGACTGAAACAATAGCACTAAGAAATGTCAACTGCTCCCATTCATCTCAGTGGGGTGGGGTGTTAACTTTGAAGCCTAATTGTGACCACTTTAAAGTCAGCCTTTTAACCATTTCACTGCTATTACTACACCAGAAACTCCAAAGTAATGAACTTACCCAGCCTCTGTATTTGCATGCATTACTCCAGACCTTCCATTCACTTGAAAAGAACACTGCATTACAATCGAGCTAGTTTGAATATACTTTTACTTAAGAAGTTAGCTGAATGGTTTGCTACTGTCTTTCAAAATTAGGGTTAAAAGAAAGTCAAGGGTGAAAGGTTAGCTTCATTGTTGTTGCTCTCAAAAGTGCAACACGCGGGATTTCATGCTTTTTGCTTTGATCAGGGTGCTCGGATGGCAGTTCATTTCAATAAACACACCAACAGCTACATACAAAACTAAAAATAATGACTAAGCAAATAACACTGCACCATCGATCAGGAGTACAAGAACAAAAAAGACATCCGAATGATGTGGTGGAATATACTTGCAAGAATAAAGAAAGGGAAAAAGGAAAAGGGTCTTCACTTTCAGGTAGCTATAGCTGCCACTACCTTAAACGCAAGGTGTATTAGGCCTGGTTCTGAGTATACAGAGAAAGATATTTTACATCCCCTCTAAAGATATTTTACACCCCACTTCCAAGAAGCTGTTGCATTCTTCATCAGTGGTCACTCTGAAGTCTGCATGTGAATTTTCCTCTGGGACCAGCAGTTGAAGACTAGTAGCTCTACACACATATTTTTGTAAACATGACTTCAGATGCTCTGAGAACTCCTGCTGAAAATTATTAGGGCGAGCTACTCTGCTCCAGCTGTGTTTCTGAGCACCCAGGATGGTGGCTGGAGCCACAGGAGCCGTGGTGCTGCAGGGCATGCTGGAGGTGCCTGGAGGGTTTGGGGGCTGTTTGCCACACTCCTGCTCTCCCTGCCCAGCCTCCTGCAGGAGGGCTGCAGCACACCTCTGCTGCCTGCCCAGCTTATGGCTGACAGGACAGCAGTATGTGCACTGCATTAATACTTCTGCATTACATCTACACTGACAATCCTTTCCACCTGGCCTTTTCTCCCTAATATGACAGATATTAGGCTGAGAAGTCAACACTAACATCACCACTGCACTACTCTGGTCATCATTAGTACGTCCATGCCAGGTACCCTGATCAGGTAATCCTGACAGGTCTGAGGATGCCTTTATTGCAGCTACAGCCACCAGCTCAGGGGAAGTGAAACAGGAGGGACAGTACCTCAGCTACATGACAGAGCTGTGGGAACAGCATCACCCAGCAAAACACCTCCAGCAAGCAGCTGGGAGAGGAGAAACCTCTCTAGGTCATGGAGCAGCAACTGGAAGAAAGTAAAGTGGAAGGATCTGCATAAGCCATACTATATTTATTGAGAGATAACTTGAGCACACATTCTCACTCCTGAATAAAACTGTCTTTACTTGGGAAGGTCTTGAATTGATGAGTGCCTATGTGTGGTAAAGGAATAAGGTTATTTTGGTAAGAGGGGGAAAATTTTCCTGCCTACACAATGCCTAGGTGTTTGTGCAAACAAAGGCCTAATTCATCCACTGCAGGTTCTTTGGCCTGCTACAACAGACAATAACCTGACATTGTTATAAGTTATGAATGCACAATCCTTCCATGTGTAAATTCCACCGTTACCTGGGTGTTAGGGTGTTTGAAATTTGCCCTGACTGCTAAAATCAACAGATACACACCCTCTGTTGTAAAATATCAGTGTTTCCTAATCTTGATATTTAAACTGCAACATAGGATTTGTAAAATGCTCTTGACATAAAACTGAAAATAAACCTCTGCTTTCACTTAAAAGCCTGTGAGCACTGACTTCACACACCAAAGTCCTGCTATGGAAAGACAGACACCTTCGTTTTCTATTAACTTCAATCAGCTGCAGTGAGGTGATTGGTTCTCTGCAGAAGGTGCTGAATAAGATCATATATAAATTCACAGAAGTGTCTGAGTGCTGCTGAACATGTTTTCTGCAGATGCTTAGAGGTGCAGAACAAAGGCAGCTGAAAACAGACTTGGTAAGTTTACAGTTTTACTTTATCACTGTATTAAATTCCTACTCAACATCCATAAGGCACCACACACTTGTTATAGAAAAAACAAACAGCCCCATAAAAACTAGACTTGCCAGTCTTTGCCGTGCATCCCTCTTCTTTTCACTGCTAGCAAGTGACAGAGCCCTGCCAGCTGGGAGTGCAGCAGCCTGTGCTGGCAGTGTCCTGGTCCCCAGCAGCACTGCAGGCTGGAATGCTGACGCTGGCAGGGCTGCCCTGCGTTTACTTAACACTCATTTCTCTCAGTCTGCTTCAGACCAGAAATGCAGGCAATGAAAACCTATTCAACCTTCGAGAAGCTCGGTCGTGGTGGTTTAGCAGAGCAGGGTTTGTGCAGGTACATGAAAGAGGCATTCAGAAGACACTCCCATTCAAGGGAGGCAGAAAGAGAGCCCCCAGCTGTCTCTGGTTACCTTTTATTGGCATGAAAAAAAGGAGGCAGGAGGGGCAAGGTTTCAGGACAAATGAAAAACAAGCTTTCTAAGATTCACTGTTCAACCTCAAAACAAAAGCTCAGCGAATTTAAGCTACAGGATCTTACTTCCATTTCTTTCAGTTTAGTAATTTATTACAGAGAAGAGAATAAAAAAACTTGCTTCAAATAGTGGATTAAACATTACCCTGAAACAGAACTAGAGAGAAAAAATATACATTATAAATCACCTAATTTCTTAGGCAAAAACTATACATTATGCATTATGAATTCAGCTAGTTTCCTAGACAAATAAAGAGCAAATTGCAGACACATGAGAAAGTGTACCACGTTAGTAGGTATCCAAGGCTCCTTGGTTAAAAACATTTACATCGTGATGAAAACTGGACAAAACAGCTGTCACAGAAGCATTATTAAGTAGAGGGTATAATCTGTAAACACCGGCCACCCAAACTAAACCAAGATCCGTTGAGGTGGACAAGAAAAGCCTCATTTTGCAGCTGGCCCGATGGCTACAGACAGCCCAGTGCTGCCTGCTGGAGGAAGGGGTGGGGGCACTGGCAGGAATGTCCAGCTCCTGCCACTCCCTGAAGCCACCAGCAGCTGGGGTGGGGAATGCTGGCCAGCAAACACCCCTCAGCCTGCAGAGCCCTCCCACTGCCCCAGCCTTGCTGCAAGCCCGGACCAAAACCATTTCTGTGTCTCACATGACATGGCAGACCCTTCCCCAGGGCTGCTGCATGCTCAGGTCAGTTCCAGGTTTACTGTACTGAGCACCTGAGGAGAGAAGATGATGGGCCAAAGCTCCCTCACGGAAGCTCCCATTTAGAAAACCCAGTGCCCCCCATGTGCCCAGGTGCAGTTTGTACCAGACATCAGGGCACAGAGTAGGGACCCTGGCATGGCTGCAGGAGCCCTTCCTGCAGGCACCCTCCCTGCAAGAACCCTTCCTGCAGGCACCCTCCCTGCAGGAACCCTTCCTGCAGGAGCCCTCCCTGCAGGAGCCCTCCCTGCAGGAGCCCTCCCTGCAGGAGCCCTCCCTGCAAGAACCCTTCCTGCAGGCGCCCTCCCTGCAGGAGCCCTCCCTGCAGGAGCCCTCCCTGCAGGAGCCCTCTGTTCAGGAGCCCTTCCTTCAGGAGCCCTCTGTTCAGGAGCCCTCCCTGCAGGAGCCCTCCCTGCAGGAGCCCTCTGTTCAGGAGCCCTCCCTGCAGGAGCCCTCCCTGCAGAGCCCTCTGTTCAGGAGCCCTCCCTGCAGGAGCCCTCCCTGCAGGAGCCCTCTGTTCAGGAGCCCTCTGTTCAGGAGCCCTTCCTTCAGGAGCCCTCTGTTCAGGAGCCCTTCCTGCAGGAGCCCTCTGTTCAGGAGCCCTTCCTTCAGGAGCCCTCTGTTCAGGAGCCCTTCCTTCAGGCCACCACAGAGCCCTGAACAGCACAGGGCAGCACACTGCTCCTCAGGGGTGAGGAGAGAGCATCCAGGTCCTCCCCATTACATGGGGCCAGCACAGAGTTCCTCCTTCACAGGAAATATAAGGTCTGCAGAAGACAGAGGAGGGACCCTGGAAGGAAAGATTTAGTGACCAATAAGTATGTTCAACTGTCTCTGTGGTGAGTAACAAAACGACACAAATTCTTCTTTAGAACATGATCTGACTCTAGTTTATTCAAACAACAGACTTCTTTTTATATCTTTTTGGACAGGCCACTCTCATTGGTAGGAAGAGTGACAGAACTCTTTACTCACATTGGTCAAAGTCAAGAGACATCAGAGAAAGTCTGTCTTATAGAAAGAATCTGAAACATTAAGCTTTTGTTACAGAAACAATTATAATGTTTATGTTTAAGTTGTGAGAACAGATTTCTAAAATTAAAACATCGCGAATGAATAGAACTTAGAAACTGTAGGTCTAGGAAAACTAGACTATATTCAACAATTAAACAGATTATGTCAGTTGCAAAAAGACAAATAATTACAATAATACCTAATATTTACACACTTCTTTATACAAACCTATTGTTTTTCTGTAGAGGTGTACAAATATTACCTAACCAGTCACCTGAGGACACATGGTCAAAGCCTTGGCTTCTTGATGAACTGCAGAAGTCTTCTAAAGTGTGACCACATGCTCCAAAGTTTGTTGTATTGAATCTAGGCAACACAAGTTTAGGTACACTTGCATAAATACCGTGAGATAACTCAGAGCCCTTTATAAATTTAGGTGGCCTTCATGACCTAAACAGAGGTGGGTTTGTGAGACCTGAATGATACCTACTAGGTTGCAGACAACTTTAATAATTTTTCAAATACCAGTAATTTATTTATTTATAAGTTTTTGCTAATGTTTCAATTTCATGACATGTCTCTTAGGTGTAAGCTACCCAGAAAATAAACTATCTGTTTGAAGCAATGATCTGGATAGCATGCTAGCTATCACCTTGATGCACAATGAGAGAGAAAAACAGGAAGGATTTATCTGGAATTCATTTGGCAGTACTGTCGAATTTTCTGCAAGGGAAAATACACAGGTGTTTATGTAATTCCTTAATTCTTTGAAGAGGTGAAATGTATAATTTAGAAAAAGTTCTTAGAAACACTTAAGAAGAAAAATATTTTACTCATTACAGTAACTTTTTTTCCAGATCATTCCTTTAGTCTCTTAACATATCTTGAAACAAACATGGACTGCCAAATATTTTAATCAGAGTACTTCTGATCTGTAATCTCTTTGATACAGATCCTGCCTTCATAAATCATTTCACAGCCTTGAAGAACCCTTAGAAGCAAACTACAGCATCTGCAGTTGTAGCATAAAGTTACTTGGCATTCCTGTAGGTGATATGAGAGACTAAAAACAATGGTCAAAAATCAGTATTGATACCTGAATATTTAAATATTGGTGCATAAGGACTTGATTCCTGTAGTTTTTCAGGCCATGCTACTGGATCTGGTCTTAAAACCTGACATTAGATGTTATGAGAGAATATGATGAGCTGCATTCCTAGAGAAACCTGACTGAAGGCAACAGAAATCATCCCATCAATATGAAGAGGATTTGGCCAAAGCCTGGGGTTCAGTGTTGTTAACTGCACACTGAGGAGGGAGAAAAGGTCAGAAGCAACAGGATTTTAATCTCTTAGGCTCAAGAGCAGGATTAATTATTTTGTATCAGATCTTTCACACACAGAATACATTTTGGACACTACATTAGAGATAAATAAATCAGTATTAGTCTTATTTTGCTAAAAGGAACTTTACTGACAGCATCATTTCATCTCTTCTCAGGTTTTATGTTGGGGCAAATCTTGCAGGTGGGAGAGTAAATACTGCAGCAGACATCTGCTAAACATAATGCAGTTGTATTCTGTTATTAAAACTGTGCTGTTTCTAGTGTTTTTCATAGCATTCCTTTTCTATGTAACATTCTGCTTTACTAGTGTCCCAATACATCCCTAAGCAATTTTTCATCCGGGTCATCTTTGCCCACCTGAGTCCTCTCTTGAAGAATCCTTCTAGCACTTCACTGGGCAAGTTACACTTCCCCTTCTGTTGAACTGCAACAGGCAATTGTTGGTCCCTTGTAGAGCATGGACACTGCAACTGAGCTCCCACCCACACAGCCAACAGGGCAGGGTGTTCAGGAGATTCTTCTGGCTCACATTTCTGTGACTGTGCCAGGTTCACTTCTGTCATGTGCTGCTCAGCTCCTCCTGTTTTTCTCCTTATCCCGTGCTCTCCCCTTCCTCTCCTCAGCTGCGCCACTTTCCGAGCAGACAGAGGAGCTGCTGACGCTGCCCTGGCCAGAGCCTGCCCAGAGCCCGCTCTGAGTCTCCCCCACACTACCACAATACCCTCAGCACTAACTTGGAGTCCCACCTCTCAGGGGCTGCTTTGGTCAGGATGACCCCCAGATGTATAAAAGTCTCTGTCTCCCAACCCAGCTGTGGAAGAATGAGTCAGAAGTCTTCAGCTGATGCTCTCAAGGTTGCTTTATTGTTTTTTATCTCAGATATTTTCTGTCTGGGCTGCCCAGGTCTGTTCAGCAGGGCAGCCCCAGGCACACTCTCTGCCCCAGGGGCAGGCACTGACTTTATACTACAAACTACGTGTTAGTTATTGACAGTGATGATCCAATGCCCATCACCTGTGTTAGACAGTTCCATTCTACTCCAATCCAATCCCCAAGTGCCACCATCACCAAGGAGATGGGGTTAGGAAGAAGAAGGAAGGAGGACAAGACAACGTCCAAATCCCTCCATCTTACCCCCATGGTAAAAATCCCCAAAATTTCCCTTTTCACTCTATAACTACTACTATCATGCTATCTAGAACTTTGTGACTTTTAGTTCTTCATTCACAGGTTTAATTTGTTCCATGGGTCAAACTCAAAGCCCCAGGAGCCCCTGGCTGCCTGCCAGGGTCTGTGACCCCCCCTGCCAGGGTCTGTGACCCCCCTGCCAGGGCTGTGGAGCCCCTGGCTGGAGCTGGGATCATCCAGGGCTGTCAGACACAGCCTGGGTTCCAACACCTCCCCACTCCTGGGGAAAGCCTACTGCTCACCTAACACATGGGCTCAGCAGAGAAGCAGCAGTCTTTGAAGTGATTTAGCTGCGTTCAAAATGAAATATTTTTTCCCATTTATACATATGAACATCTGCCCCCCTGTTTTAACATCCTTGCTAGCCAAGGCAGGAGAACAAACAGAAAGCTTTCCAGGAGTGACCTTCAACAAAAGTAATAAAACTGACTTAAGAGGTTCAAAGCTACACAGGAGGACCCGTCCTTTCCAAAAACCAGAATGATGAAAATGAACAATCCTGGTGACAGTACTATTTGCTACTGAACAGATCCAAGCTCTTTATGACTTGCAACATATAACAGTAAATGCAAGAAACTGCAGCATCTTACTTGCAGGAAACACAAACCAAAAAGTTCAGTACTAAATATGATTAGAAAATACTAAAGAATTTGAAAGCTTTGCTTCAGATACCACCAACATTAATTACTGATTGCACAGGAAATTCACATGACAAGCTTGTTAGGAAGGTTCTTTAATCTGATTCCAAAAGAACTGTAATAAAATGTCGAGAAAAAGTATAAAATAATGAAATAAAGCAAGTTATCATAAGTCACACTGAGTTGCATCAGTATTTACCCACCATGAGATGGTTGGTATTTGTGGAAGTTTTGGTAATAATTTACTGACTCACTTCTTCAGGGCATTTCTGTCAGAAAGAGCCCTTGAAAAGGAGACAATAGACATATTTTAGAGGACCATGCAAAGGTAGTTGCAAGAGAGGCACAGAAATAGAGATTAATGAGAAAGATTAATGAAAACTTGGATATCATCTGTTATTTATCCAAAGTTTCCTTTGGTTTAGGTTTATGAGAACATGTACTATCTGTCAAACCAGACATAACCACCGAACTCTCTCACTCCACCTTGACTCCTTCTTCTCTTTCCCTGTATTTCAATGCTATGTTGTACATGACTAGAAAATTATTACTATGTTTTTTACAATTCTTGGGAGTAACTATGTCACAGTTTGGGGAAATCCTTTTATCTGCACACACTTACTCAGCATCACTACAATCTGCTATAAATATACTACTTACACTTTAAGCTGCTGCCAATGCCTCATAAAGCTGACTAGAATTTTGTACACAACTTTGATTCCTATAAAGAAAACATAAGTTTCACAAAAAATTCCCTTCCTTCCACTGAGAGGGAATAGCCTATGAAATTCATACAGAACAAAACAGTTTGGAGGAGGAAGCTGCAGTTACACCATAACTATTTGATGCTGCAGGGGGAAGAAGGCATAACTTAACTTGTTCAAAGCACTTGGCCTGAGCACCTTATTCTTATCACTTATCCCATGGAACAGACCTCATCCAATTGATCTTTATTTGGATAAGCAACTTTGATGACCTCTGGGCCATTAAAGTGTTTTTCCCTTCTATCTGTCATTATACAGACTGAGGATTACAAAAAAGTTTTATGAAGTCCTTGGAAAGGGGTTTTCCTCAAGCTTAAAAAAAAAAAAGTATTTCATCATTCAAAGAAGGTGCAGAGAACTTTCATAAAGATTTTGTCTACTTTCCAGAGTTGTGGCTTTTTATTTTCTGCGGGGGTAGTACAAGTAAGATCAGTTTCTGGAAGAACACCTGAAAATACTGTGAATAGAATCACAGACTAATAGAATAACTGAGTTCAAAGGAACCCATCAGGATCATTGACTCCAGTTCCTGGCCCTGCACAGGACACCCCAAGAATCCCACCAAGTCTCAGAGCATTTTCTTGAGCACTTCTTGAGCTCTGCCAGGCTTGGTGCTGTGACCACTTCCCTGGGGAGGCTGTTCCAGTGCCCAAACACCCTCTGGGTGAAAATTTTTTTTTCCTGATATTCAACCTAAACCTTCCCTGACACTCCTTGAGTTCTGTCACTGGTCACCAGAGAGCACAGGTCAGTGCCTGCCCCTCTTCTTCCCCTCACAAGGAAACTGAGCTGCTCTGAGATCTGCCCTCGGTCTCTCCAGGCTGAACAGAGTGGCCTCAGGCACTCCTCCGAGGGCTCCCCCTCAAGGGCTGTCACCACTCTCTTGTCCCTCCTTTGGACACTCCCTAATAGTTTAATACTGCAGTGACCAGAGCTGCCCCAGCACTGAGGTGAGGAATTCCATCCCAGCCCAGAGCAGAGCAGGACCATCCCCTGCCTTGCCCAGCTGCCATGCAGTGCCTGGTGCCCCCCAGGACAGGGCTGCCCCTCCTGGGCTGCCAGGGCTCTGCTGGCTCATGCTCAGGACATAGGGGAGCAAACTTGGAGGAAATCAGGAGACTGAGCTTCACTCAGGATTCTGCATCACTTTCCAGGCATTGCTGTGTTACAGCTAGCAACCAGAGATGGAGGTCTGTATGGTTTCTATTATATTGTTGTCCAAAACAACACTAGAAGATAAAAAGACACAGCTGTGAAGTACACTGGCATAGGGTTTCAGAAAAATAACTCCAGGTTCATATCTCAGTTGGGTCATGCTCACACAACAGGAATGAACATTTTGTAATTGAAACAACTGAACTGGACTTGTACAAACAAGACCTGATAAAGTTTAAGTTTTGTCTGACAGTTTCCAATGTTCTACTGCAGCTTTTTCTAAGAATTTCCTATTCCTGGAAATTATGAATTTTTCATGAGTCCTCTGATGAACTGTGAACACATGATGGGAGATTAGGTAATTGAAATTAATTCCTGTGTCCAGTTTGGAACTTAATTAGCTTGAATTCAAACTCTGAATTGTAAATGTACTGAGAGTACACTACTCCAAACACTAATTATACTATTTCTAAATTGTTCTAGGACATCTCAATGTGTTCTTATACCTTGTTTACAAACGTTTCCAGGGTTTTAAGAAGTTTAACTTAATAACCCCCATAAAGACTAAGCCTAAAGGTCACATATGTCAGTGTGATCAAAGTCTCTCTGTTTCTAAATGAATATACAATTCAGTGTGATGTAGCTAACACAATGAAATGAGTGCTGTCAATTGATACAGGCAAACAGATAACACCCTGGGAGAAGGTCTGTAGACAGAAGAGCCAACCATTCCTCTCAATGTCATTCCACACTTCTGACTAGAATTTAAAAAAAAAAAAATCTCCAATCCACATTTCACCCAAAACAAGAAAAATTAATCAGAATCACTACAGGAGGATACCATGAATGCAAGTAATCCCTATACCATTAAAACACCTACAGACTGTCTAAGCAGAACCTCACTTTTTTCCTTGTCCACAGTGGTATTTTTAATGTAAAGATTTTGGATGGATTTTCTAGGGGGAAAAACCTCCACAAACCAGAAAGCGAATGTAAAAAAAACACTATTTCTACATTTAAATTAAATTGTCTTGCTGTTTATATTAATAAAATATAATATAATAAAATATAAATTATAATCTCTCAGGTTTCCCTAGGAAAAAAATACATATTTAAATTTCTGGGGGCAGGGAAGGACTTAGGGATGAACAACTGCTGGAAAAAGATACACTGACCTAAATGTAAGAAGAGGAAAAGTGAGGATGTATCCGAAAGGCTCTTCCATTTCCTGTTGCCACTACAGGAAAGGACAAGAATTGAGAAGGTTCCTGTCTGCTGCTGGCGGGCTTTGTATATTCCCTGGTGTTTCACTGCTTCAGTCTTGGGCTCAGCAAGAATTTTCTCACCCTGGTATTTGTATCAGTTATTAGCAGTAAGACCAGAAAGAGATAACTCATCAGCAAGAAGGCAACTCTCTTCTCTCCACAGGAAAGAAGATGTGGCATAGAATGAGATACCAAAAACCCTCAAGCCACCTGTCCACACGCCCAAGAAAAATCTGTGCAAGGGGCAAGTGGATACTTTTCTGCCTAACAGAATAAGCAGATGTTCTAAATTTAAACATTTCTGACAGCATCATAGTTCATACAGCTGTGTTGAAAGAATGAGACTATGAAATGTGCCTGTGGCCATATCTGAGGGCTCTCCTGCAGTGGCCATGCCTGTGTTAGCTGCCTCCTTCAGCTGGTGTAAGTGAGGGGATGTGTGCAGCCTGACTGCTGGAGTGGCCTCTGCAATGACCAGAATTTCCTAAATGCCCACAATGCTCTAAAGGGTTGGGGCAGAGAAGACCATGGCCCAAATGGGAACACTCCCAGGCAGAGCTTAACTTATTGCTGGTCCTTACACAACAGTAATGTCTTTTTAAACTAGCATTCTATACCTTCCTTTTTCAGGAGGCAGTCACAAGCGATGAGCAATCCTATTACTAACAAAAAGTACTTCCAAGGAAATCTGGAGGTGTTCACTCTGAGTTCACACCTCTGGTTTTCCTCAGCAGTGGTGAGCTGCAGGCTTTTGGGGGATACCTAAGAAGCAGTTACACCTCAATAGCATCACAAAGACAGACACCTTAACATGGACTCCCTATATCATAATTTTTGCTTTATGGAACTTTGTGTAACAGCCCTTAAAAATCCTCAAGATCTAACACACAAGTGTGTGCACTGCAGCCTCTCACCAGCTATGTTTGCATTGTTACTCCTTAACCTGAAACCTCAGGTTTAAATAACTGTCAGTTGATATTATCAATGTTTGGTTTATGAGTCATTCAGCCAGCACAATGGGCCAGGAAGAAAACAGCACCTCTACACACATGCCCTAATTTTTCTGCTGCCATGGGAAGCTGGAGAAGCAGAGAGAGGGCACAGGAAGGATCTGTAGCCTCAATAAAAATATAGTCCCAGCCCAGAGTTCTACCTGTTAGGCACACACAAACTCATAAATCAAGTCATAAACAGAACAGCAGGAAAACAGCTCTGGGACATTAGACCAAATGTTTTGGTATAGTTTCAAGTTGCGGCAAGAAATTTTCTGCTAAATTGCTTCCTATTTCATTTTGCTCCTTTGCACAAACCACAGATTTCTATAAGATTTTTTTTTTTTTTTTTTTTCCCATCAGTGAATCTCCAGAAATTTAAAAATGCAGGAGGGGGGCAGAGAAAAATCACTGCTCTGGATTTGGTTTTATACAAAGGTCACATAAAGAAGGAAATCTCCACCCTCCTACACACACGTGCTAAGGACACTTTTGCTAAAATTAGCCACTGGTGGAAAAAGCACAGAATGGAGTTGTTCTCATGAGTCTTTCTCTTTTCAGCAGAACTCTGCACCAGCTCAGAGCTTTGCCTGGTGCAGACCTCGTCTGGCCACTGGCTCCAACAAAAGCAGGAGAGAGCAAGGCACAGTTGCCAGTCTCAGATTGCACAGATATGCCCAGACTGGAATCATCTGGGATGCATTAGACTGGGAAATCTCTCGTCTGTGCTTGCATACCTGCTTTTCATTCAGGGCAAGTGTCGTTGAAACAAGATTTATACATTAGACTGCACTGATAAAATTGTGTCAGAATCTGGATTGGTCACTCTTATCTTGATATTAAAATTAAATATTCCTATGAAAACTAGCCTTGACTTTTGTTGCACAAAGTAAATAACTATTTATTTTGTTTAAAGTGGTGAATTGCAGATATCAGAATGAAACATAAGGACAGGAGTGGAAAATTTTGCATTATGGCACTAGGTGATTCATTATGTTTTATCTGTGTTACAAAGTAATTTTCATATTCTCTGTTAATTGTTATAGCTTCTAAACCTGATCACAATTTCAACAGTAACAGACCAAAACCAGTATGCAAATACTGATTTCCCATCTTAAGCTCTTACTAGCAATTATTCAAGTACATGTATATTAGATTTATGAGTGTTTACCTTATCTGCATCCTCTCCTCAGAGGTGTGGAGCCTTACCTACGCCTTTGTGATGCCTGGTTAATGTCCAGGGCTTCAACCTCTTTCTTGTGCTTTCCAGCACTTCCTTGCTTCAGCCAAATCAAAACCAAAGGCAGCACTGCAATGCTCACACTTTTGCCAGACAAAAGCCAGCCCCAAAAGTTCACTGGCCTCCCTGTGTGGTCAGCTGGAACAGGCAGTCCCCTCCCAGGGACACTTATTTTCACCATCACCACCTCAACCTCTCCAAGTAACACACATGGGATGAATTGTCCTCTAGACATGCCTGTTTAGCCTCCTTGACTATAGACAGGGCTTAGGTGACTAAATGCACTTCTCAAAATAGGCAAGATGAATCTGTTACTGGAATCTAAGCCTCAGGGAAAAAAAAAAAAAAATTGCCTTCAATAAGAACATGGGTGACTTTTCCTTTAAAAGCCCTACTCTGTAGATCCCAGGGGATCATACACCCACCATGCATTCTATAACTGCCCTGGATCCCAGTTATTTCTGGCAAAGGTCTTGGCATTGATTTTTGACTTTTTGGAGCCCTCTTTGTGTCAGCTAACGTGGCTCACTCTCTTTCCCCAAAATGCACAGGAGAGTAAAGCAGGAAAGTGAAAGCAATAGCAGCATTCCATCAGGCAGGAAAGTTAAAGACACAAGGACAGGAAAGCTGCCTTTCTTTAGGAACTCCTACAGTTCCAGTCCCTTATTAAAAGAGGATTTATATTTCTGAAGGAAGGACCTGCATTTCCTCCCTGTGCTGCAGCCTGTGTTTCTCTGCCAGACCCTGATGGAAGGGGCCCTCCCTTGCCCAGCCCAGCCAAGCCTGACGTCATCCTGTTATTCTTTTTCACCTTGCACACATGTTGAGGCTTCTCTGTGGAAGTCTTGCTGAGACACACACATCTCTTTGTCTCTCGTTCCTCTCTGCTCAGGAGGCCTTTTTTTTTAATCCCAGATTTCTTTTGCACATAGCTCAAGCAGGAACGTTTCTGGGATTTCTGAGAAGGAGGATCCATACATGTAAATAATGCTGTTCACTAATGGCATCCAAGCACTCATTAAAGCCAGAAGGCATTTCTTTGAAGAGGGTGTTGTGCAGAGCTCTAGCTAGGAGGTCTTGCTCATCTCTTGTTTGAAAACTCAACATTGTACCTAACTACAACTGGTCCAAGCAGGGATGCCAGGAGCACGGCCCCTTTTGCACCACAGCAGGGTGTGGACAGGAACAGCATGTGGGTGGACATGGTGATCAGTCCAAGCTAAGAGCTTGCAAGAGACCCCTCTCCTTCCTGTATTTCTAGAGAAATGCTGCAAAGGCTCAGTGTCTCAGCACTTCTCCCTATTGGGAGAGCAGCAGAGGATATCCGTGAGGCTGCATTTAAAGACATGGCTAGGGATTTTCTAGATATTTTTTTACCTGCTGGTGTGCATTCTTGGCTGATCTGTGCCTGTCAAGCATACATGACTGCAAAGGAATTCCTGCGGCCACTTCCCTTTGCCTGACCAGGTCACTTCAATGCATCCCACTCAGTTCTCCCAGTAAAGAACGAGTTTTTCACAAATTGGCATCATCAGCATTTGCCAGAGGAGGTTGAGCTTATAGGCAACAAGAACATTGCCCAGCAAAGACACAGTGAGCACTGCAGACCACTCCCAAGATCCCTTCAGATACTATGCAGGTGTAGCCACAGGCTTTCCTTGTGGAAGGAGAGAAAACTGGACAGCTGTATGCTGTGTGCCTCTGAGATTTCCATAATCAAGAGAATAAAGTGAAACAAGATTAAGAGGTACATTAGGCTGTCTCTGAGATCTTTTCCACTTATTGGGAAGAGTCTCCCACAGAGCTCCTGGGAAGTTCTGAGCCCCTTAGGACTCTGTGAAGAGGCTAAAATTTGCAGCCACAAATGGCACTGTTTTTCTGGGCAAGGCTGAGCTATCAGGGAAGGTATCCGTACAGCCTGTTGCTACCGATACTGTAAGCAGAAGACTGAAACAGTGGATCTTTTGTTTATCAGCCCTCTACAGAGTACAGCCCCTTTGTGAATAATAAGCCACCTTTCTGCAACTCTCATATGATGCAATGCAAAATTTTCAAGTCAGCTCAGCTAAGCTGAACCTGCAATCATTTGGTATCAGTGAGGTAAAATAGTCCTGATAAGAAAAATGTCTGTACAAGGAAATTCTGAGAAGCACAGTGCAAGAATAAGTTAAACCAGGGAAGACATGTTCTTTCTAATAAATGCAAGTTACTTTTGGCTGGTCTTCACATCTCAGATTTACTGCTCGTACTATGGGAATCATTGTACTGCCTTATCACGGGCTCATATGAAGCTGTGCTTACTCATGCTTGCAAAGCATTTAAAGATTAGAGAGAGCAGGGTCTGTAAAACCATAAAGAATATTTTGTTATCATTATTACTTGACCAGAGCAATAGGGAAATATGCTTTTAAAATGCTTCAGTTCGTTAGTTCATATCTATCTTTTAGCTGCTAAAAGCAAAATCCAGCAAACAGCAAGGTAGCAGGTTCAGACTTCATTTGTCTCAATACAGACCTATTTGTTTGCCTCTACCACAGGTGGTGATTACTTTTAACACTGTGTTTAATAAAAAGGTAAGAAGTAGTTGTAGAGGGGAAGGTAAGAAGTAGATGTAAACTAATAGCAAATTAACCTGGGACTCATCTTGAAACATCTGTGTCCCAAAATGTTACCTCTAGCCCACATCCCAAGCTGCTATCCTGCTCCCTGCATAAGCTTTTGGGGTCTCATTAATGCACCGGGCAAGTCTACACAGCAAAGGGCTGTTAGAGATCCTGAGGCAGCTTTTAGGAAACTGGCTTGTCTACACGGTGCATTGCAATGCCGTGCACGGCTGTTAGCTGAGATCCCAGAGGCAATGGAGCCATGTCTGGAGAGCAAAGCACCCACGCTAATTAGCCCTGCCCCTGAGGATGCTGCAGGAACGGAGCTAATTAGGTATGCTGAGAGGCACCTCTGTTAATTAGCCCAGGGAGAACAGAACAACGCTAACAGAGCTTCCGATCATGGCATTAGCTCCAGGATCTCTATAGTGTACTTGGCTGTGCAGCATAGCTGAGCCCACAGCTCTCTTGAGCACCATCCGAAGAATCTAAATACCTTCATTCAATCCAGTCTCACCATCTGACCCTGCTTTTGCAAGTATTCATAGCTGTGTTTTCATTCAAGTGTTTTTCTCTTGATGGTAGGAAAATTAAGTAAATAGATTCAAAAGAATGAAGAAAAAAAGCCAGTAAAAACCACACTACAATAATCTAGCTTATTAAATTCAGCTACAGGTAGTGACATGCCTGTAGGGAAGCACTGGATATTCTTAACCCATCTTGATAAAAGGCATACTTTGGCTAGTGGTGCATGTTTTGCAAGCAGTGTATCTCTAAAGGCACTGTTAACTCAAGCCAACTCAGTCACAAACACAAACTACGATATATCGAGTTGTAGCCACGCAAGATTATCCATTACGAGGTCAGTGCTGAATGCAATCATTTAGGCACAGGTACACACCTAGGAAAGATGGGCAGGAGTTTTGCCCCCTCGCCTCTCCCCTGGCAGCCCCTGCACCACGACAGGGCTGCTCTGTTCACCCAGGAGCAGCGTCTGCTCTGCGCACAGGGCACGAGGCTAGCGCCAAGCACACACACAGAAACACCTGAAAGAACACACACACACACACAGCTACACCTGAAAGCACACACACACACAGCTACACCTGAAAGCACACACACACACACACAGCTACACCTGAAAGCAACAAACACACACAGCTACACCTTGGCAAAGCACACACACACACAGCTACACCTCAAAGCACACACACACACACAGCTACACCTGAAAGCACACACACACGCTACACCTAAAGCACACACACACAGCTACACCTCAAAGCACACACACACACACACACAAGCTACAACCTCAAAGCACACACACACACAGCTACACCTCAAAGCACACACACTCAGCTACAACCTCAAAGCACACACACACACACACACACAAGCTACACCTCAAAGCACACACACACACAGCTACACCTCAAAGCACACACACTCAGCTACACCTCAAAGCACACACACTCAGCTACACCTCAAAGCACACACACACCAGCTACACCTCAAAGCACCACACACACAGCTACACCTCAAAGCACACACACTCAGCTACAACCTCAAAGCACACACACACAGCTACAACCTCAAAGCACCCACACACACAGCTAACACACACTCACCTCAAGCACCCACACACAGCTACACCTCAAAGCACACACACACAGCTACACCTCAAAGCACACACACCAGCTACACCTCAAAGCACCCACAGCTACACCTCAAAGCACACACACACAGCTACACCTCAAAGCACCACACAGCTACACCTCAAAGCACCAAGCACACCTCAAAGCACACACACACAGCTACACCTCAAAGCACACACACAGCTACACCTCAAAGCACACACAGCCACCTTACACCTCAAAGCACACACACAGCTACACCTCAAAGCACACACACACAGCTACACCTCAAAGCACACACAGCTACACCTCAAAGCACACACACACAGCTACACCTCAGGCTCCAGGGCTGCCCACAGCAGCAGCCCAAGGTGAACACTGCTCTGTCTCCACTGCAGGCTGCACTGATAGGAGCATGGGGAGGTGACCATGGTTAAGGCAACACTTCCAAGCCTTCCCAACACCACATCCCAGGCACACATCGAAACACTGGGTTTGTGCCTTCCAGAGAGGACAAATGCCTGCTGTGTGCCATTCCAGGAGGGGGATTTATGGTTCTGATTTTTGAAAAATGGAGCACAGTGATTCCCAATTACCTTCCAGGCATGTGTGTCAAGGCATCCATTTCTTTCCCATATGTTTCAGAAGAATGTTTTTGCACATGGGTAACTTCTGAATAGGACATAAGCCCTTAAGTCCCAGTTGGAGTTCTTGATCAAAATGCAAAACTGCATGGTGAAGTTTTAAATCAGCCTCAAAACCTTATAAAGTGAAGCTGCTGGAACCATTGAGAAAGACAAAACTTTTAAGAAGTGGATATTAGAAAAACATAAATACCAGAGGTTTCTTCTGGAATTAATGTGGCTGCAGTAGAGATAATACTTAGGTTTTCTTCTAAAGATTGCAACATTTTAGGTATTTAAAAGAAAAAAAAAATCTGGCTCTTATCTTTCAAGTTCCAAATAATTTGCTATTCTGACATGAAGGTGGGGGAGGTGTATGTAATGTATCTGAAAATCAGAGTTCAGGATTTAATTTTACTTCTTATCCTTTAGAAAAAATATCTTAAAAGTACGGTTTATGTAGCTTTATGATAATTGTCAAAATAATATAGTGTTCTACAGCATTTAATAATGCAAACTGGGTTATCTCACGCAACCTTGACTTTGCAACAGGGGTTTTTGGATGTATACCAACACACAAATGGTCATTAACTTGATATGATATGAGAAAGGTGTTGAAGTGAATAACTTATATAGTAGTAATAGTGGTTCTGTCTATGGACATTTTATCTTGCTTTTGATTGGCAAAAAAGATACTTTAACTTGCCTTGTCTCCAGGCAACTTCAGAGTGACCTAGAGACTTCTCAGTTTCAGAGTTCAAGATTGTCCCCTCCCTTTATACTTGGCCAGTGCTTAGACCAAGGCTCTAATACATCACAGTGTCTCACAGAGACCTGAAAAATAGAAGAGACTGAAATCCTAGGCAGCAGCATCCTGTAACTCTATAAAAATCAATGCTGTGTCCCAAAATAGTGAAAATACCCCAACTCTGTTTCCAGCTGTATAAATAACTCAGATTTTCAGCTTTACTGCCAGAACTTGTCTAATACCCTTCGGTTTGTTTGTCCAGCTTTACATCTACCAATAACCATTTTCTCCACTTCTATCTATTCAAAACAAAACCTGAAGCACAAAGGTTATCAACTCCCAAACCTTTTGTGCACAGACAGACCCACAAGGGCTCTGTCAATGAACAACAGCTAATCATTCATTCTCATTATACTGGCACATAAATCTTCTGAATGACCAGGGAAACGAGAAGCCTGCTACCCTCGTAACATTCCTTGCGTGCCTGCTGAAGGCGTTGTGTCCATACATTGCCTGTGATTCTCAGAAACACAGAGTGGAGAATAATTTGAGAGACATAAGAAGGACCAGGAGGGCAGGATAACCTGCACCTAAACTTTGCCAGGTCCTCCAAACTAATTGCTGAAGGTGGCTATGAAAATAAAGAAAAAAGCCTGTGATGCTTATCAGTCTTATTTCTCAAAGGCTGACTGGCCATAGTATAGTTACACATCATCCAAAAAAAAAAAAAAAAAGAAATTGTGATTAGTGCTAGAGCTCATAATTTTATTCAGCTTGAGAGCCCTTAAAGACATTCTAATGGAGGTGCTACATGAACAACAGTTTTCACATTTTTTGAGGTACCCTGCTCTGACCTCTTCCAATCATCCACAGAAACTAGAGGAGCAGCTGACAACAAGCTGACATTCACAGAGCTACAAAGTCATCTGTGAGACAGAAAGGTCAACCAAGTAGCCAGAATTGTGTCTGGGGCATAAATGTGGTCCTTTGCAGAAACAGTATGGTCCAGATCAGCCTGACATGTCCATACAGGCATGGCCTGTGCCTTTTGTGCAAAAGGCATATGTGCCATTTCATGTGAAAAAGCACAAACATCTATCTGCCCTCCAAACTCCTAGAATTATAAATAGTTTGAGTGACAAATACTTCTGTCACAGTGTTCAGGATACCTTCAAAAGATATTCCCAGCACTGTATATGATTAACCAAAGCCTGGCAGAGTTCACCCTTATAAATATATCCTGGATAAGCCTGTTGGTTTGAACAAGAATTTGTGTGTCTGTATCTAAAGGAAGAAGAGAAGAAACAGGAAGGTTGGTCATGTCACTCACTTGCATAAAGTTTTCAAGCGGACTGGTAGAGTTTAATATCTATGCTTTGACAGTAATAAGAGCATTGAATTCCTCAATGTTGTGTGTTACATTGCACAACAGGTTTTATCACAGAAAAACTGAGTAGTCTTGATGAACGAAGTTTCACATAGGTTACTGTTGAAAAAAAAATTAGACATTATTTGCATAGATTGCATTAAGTTGATTGTTTCCCACCCCTCCCAAATATCTCAGTACTTTAGAAATAAATTTAGTCAGAGGGCTATTAAAATAAAATTTAAAGAAAGTCCTGAAGTAAATTTCAAACCACAAGACAAAGCAAACAGTACTGTAGTCTATTTTCAGACCTCCTCAAAGTTATTCATATTCTAGTTGTCAAACAATCATACAACTCCCAGACATCTTTTTTTTTTCTCCTGAAATCCTGCTATGGAGTCTTCCACAGACACATTAAATTATTTCCTCTTCAATATGTTAAGAAAGAAGCGTCCATCCTTAAGTCACATGTGTTTCTCTTTAAGAAAAAGGGTCTCCACAGTTCAAAAAGGCAAATAGCTCTCTGTAAATGAAGTCATGCTGAGATTTTTAAAGCACCTAGGATTAGGAAAGCGGTATTGGTAGCAATGTCATTGTCACACAAGCTAGAAATACTCCTTCTCACCCTGTTTTTTAATTCCAGCCTTCCTGGGACAGTGTTTCAACTTGTACAAACCAGATTCTTTGCTAAATTTACAACTGTGTTGAGAAAGACATCACTACAGAGAAGCACAAGGAAAGCTGTGTGAAATACTAAAAAATCATTTCAAAAATATTTTCTGTCATTCTGACCCAAGTGGAAGAAAAAGGGAAATGAAACAATTGCAATAGCCACTTGCCTCAGCTGGTAGAGCCTGAATATGGGATTTTGCCTGGTTTATTTTAAGTCTGAGCAGCTAGCAGCTGGAGTATGTCCCACATGCTAACACTTGGAATTCTCCAGGGAGAAGGTTTGTTTCAAACGTGCACGCCAGCCCTCCAAAGCTGGTTGTCTTTGTGCTTTATTAAGTTTACATACTCTGTCCTAGCCCCAAGTCTTGATGGTGTTGCACCTATTCTGAGCAAGTGAACATTCCTGACAGCTTCCTATGGACTGGTTTTGATTTAAACGCAATCTACGAACACTATCTATTGCACACGCATACACACCCCAGGCAGATACTGAACAGACGCAGCCTCTCAGACTTACACAGCAGCTGTGACAACAACTGATGTCACCTCCTTTGCAGAAATTTCCACCAGCGTCTTCCAAAGGCCAAGTTAAATGAGATAGAGCTTATCAGTTTCTTTAAAGCGCTGTGGATGAGCCGGGTCCATGTGACCCCTCCCGGCCGCGGGGTGCGGGATGTCACAGCTCCCCTATCAGCTGGCACAAGCGGCGCAGATATGAGACAGCAGAAAAGCACAGTAACAACATCGCCCAGACTGCCCAAGACAGAGCGAATGCGCTGAGTAACTGCAGTGTGCGCTCGCTCGCTTTCTGAAAACAGGTGGAGGGGTTTCAGCCCTGACTGCTGCTTGCGCATCCCACTCGGCACAGATGGGCGCTAATGCTGCCAGCTCTGCCTGGGGAAGGCTCAGGTTCGTTAGCGTCCTATTAACGCCTTCAGCAGTGAGTTGCAATTTTTTTTTTTCCTTCCCTTCCCTTCTTTTGGATATTCTGTGAATAAAAAAGAAATTACTAGCAAGTAATTCCAAAAGCAACTGTTTATAAGATAAATTCCCTGCCTCAGTCCTTGCAACAGAAAGATTTGAGAATTTCAGAAGATACCCTCAGTTTTACTGCTAAAACTACTGAATGTTTCAGGTTTCCTTCGGTGCCTTGAATTATTGTTAAATGATCAGTTGTAAAGAGTTAATTTTTAAAGCTTCTAGCAATGATTACTTTTATTAAAAATCCAACTAAGCCAATAACATATTAACAGAAACAAATATGTAATATTTGCAAGACATCTCAATACCTCATACTTGGTAGGACAAAAGGACTGCTTACTTGAAGTAATTTAAAAACATAGCCACAGTATTGAACATTGCATTCAGCAGCTTGCAGTTTTCACCCCAGGGCTCACCCAGTTTCTCTACATGGGCCTGTTAGCACAGAGGACAGCCTCAAGCTCTTACCCCAAGCTAGTTATCATATTTTGGTTAACAAATGCTGGTAATGCAACTTTTTTCTTTGTGAATGTGCCCTCTCAATTTCTGAATCCAAATTCTTGCATCAGCACAGTTACAGTCACTCTAGTTCCCTTGAAAATTATGCTATAGGTGCAAGACCAACAGTTTCCAGAATACAGCAGCACAACGTATAAATTCTGGGTCTAGCACAGCAGTGAAATATAGGTATATATAAGCACTCAAGAATTTGTGGCAACAGCACCAAGAGGAGCTGAAATTCAGTCTTATGCTCCATTCCCAAGCTCCTTCTCCTAGCCCTGCTACTGAATGTGGAATGACAAAAGTTTGGGAATTTTAAATCAGATTTTTCTGCAGTTCTGCTAGATAGATCCAATCTTACTGCAATCTCACACCTGTTAAGAATCTCCCTGACTTGTCTAGCCAGCTCACACTGGATGAAAAAAGCTAGCTTGCCTTCACCCATTTCCTCTTTCAAAGTGTCTGCAGATAGAAAAATAAGCTTTCTAGGGCACAGACAGCCTCTCCTATTTCAACTGTGGTGTACCCAGCTCAAAATTGTATCTGGGACCTGGATGTTAATGTCACCTTAAATAATAATATTTTTTCAGGTGCTGGCAAGAGTTTTAAGATAGAGTTCCAGCAACAAGCATATCGGAGCAGCCAAGACACAGCTGCTCCAAACAGCAACGTGCAGTGGTTATATATGCAATGAAAAAAGACCTCCTTCAAGGAAGATATTGAAAACAGCTGCAGATCAGTCCTCCTCAGGGTTCATTAGATTTATTCATCTTCTGTAAGCCAGCCCTGGGCATGACTTTAGAAGATGATTAAACCAAAAATTTGTGTGTCATTACACCCTCTCCAACTCCAGCTGCAACATTTTATCCATGAAAGCCCCAGGATCCAAGATCCAGGATAGAAGCCTTCCTATTTCTGTACTTCCTTGGCATGTTGGTTACAATCACTGCTCCCACCAGCACCTATGTCTGAACTGTGATTGGTTAAAGAGCCTTAATCCCTGCTGGAATTGTATAAACAGACACATGGACTGCCAGCCACCTACAACCTCTGGTGAGCCCTGGACTGTGACAGACAAAAGGCCTTTCAGTATTCTCCCCAGAAAGTCTTTCACAAAGGTTGAGTGAATTTTGTGCCCAAGTTCACTTCCTCTTTATGCTGTAGGGATGCTCTAAATGGTTCTGTTATGTGTAGGACAGATATATATTTATATGTAATCCTGACCATACAGATGGTGAGCCAGCTATGAATCAAGAGAATTTACAAAGTTTTGCCAAAGGCACTCATAACTGAGTTGCACACATGGGTGCTTTAAGTGCTAAAAAAGGCCCTACTTTCTTCACACCTGAAATATGGGTTCATAGCCCTTACACCTACAGCATTCACAAGCCAGTGCATGGTAGTCCATGCACAGTGATTTTAAATTTGAAATGCAGACACATGACCTCAGGTTCCACTCATAAAGGGCTATCTGTATTGCAATGTTTGAGATTTACAAGTGCAAACATAGCAAAGGCACTAAGGGCTTATGTGAAAAAATAATTATTCCATGTAGAAAGGAAGTTGGCTTGCTTTGAGCAGAGGTGTTAATAGACTAACCTTTTTCCCCAACACCAGCCTGCTTACCTGAAAATATGAAAACATCTACTGATGCAGCACAGTGTTTATTTGAGGTGGGTATCATATCCCACTCATGTTGAATGTCTTGCTGCATTTCAGACTAAGATAGTCATTAATGGGAATACCAGTTATAAGAGTCATTTAATGAAAAATAAGACCTGGACAACTGTGCTGCAATTTTAGTAATTTGGGGGCAGAGGCATGCAGATCACAGCACAGAAATACAGCTAAATTTAAAAGAGTAGCTTCCGAATAGACATCTTCCCCCTTTCCACTGGGTTCAGGGTAGTTAATAAGAGCTGGATCTTGAATTACAGTACCAAAACAGGGACTTGGCACAGAGAGGGCTTGCTTCAGCTGAGAGATATGCAGGAGTACAGACAGAACCATCAGCAACTGGAACGGTGAAAAGGGTGGAAAGACTACAAAGATCTATGGTAAAAAAGGTATTTAGGTCCCTCTCAAAGGCAGCATTACTTTGTTACCTGAACAAGGTTTCCTCTTCTCCCCATCTCAAATATATTTCAATTGCAGTCAATGGTAACTCCCAAACTATGGCAAAAGTGACAATACTTGCACAGACGTGGAATTAGTGAATTAAGCACAGGACCACTGGTTGCTCTAGCTGTGCCTGAGCAATGTTCCCCAGCCACTCTTGTCCTTCCATTAGCAGAAAATTAGTTTCCTCTGCCTGCATAAGTAGGTTCCTAACCCTATTAAAATTAGTCAGGCCTCGAAACTGGGAAGACAAAATCCTACAGGAAGCTTTTAAACTATGCCAGACCCTACTGAGAGGACCAAGCATTATGCAGCCACACCAACTGTAGGCTGGGTGGGATCTCAGAAACGCTGAAGGTGTGGGACAATCTCCTTACCTGCTTTCCTTCCATCTGGAACTGAAACAGACAGGAGCTAGAAATCACTTCATCACCTCAATAGCAATGCAAACGTGTCTAGGAGAGACAGGCAATGCTGATGCAACGCAGGCAACGGTGACCAAGGGCTCTTGTTCTCCCAGCAAATCCCTTGTACCTGAGGGGGATGCAGGACTAGCATGGATGGGCAAGACCTAAAACTCTGCATCTTCTTCCTTGCAGTTTAAATATGTAGATGTTTCTTCTATGTTCCGAAGTTCTTTTGGATATGCTCTGAGTATAGCTAAGAAAGGATAAGCTTTGTTGTCTCAGATTGGATACACCCTTCCTTAGATTTTTTTTTTCCAGCCTAAAGGGGTTTAGACAAGGGATAGTTTCTAAGGTCATTGAAAAGAAGACATTAACCTGCTGGGAGACTCAATGGAAGATGTGGCTTGCCAGCTGCTAATCTGTGTGGCAGGGACTCCCTGGACATCCACACCTCAGTGGAAGCCCTCCCATAACTCTTTCTCTCAGGAGTCCATTGTCACTAGTGTTAGCATCTTTGCAATAAAATTAAGATCTGACATAAGATCCAACTTAGGAAAAGTAAAATATGGGGCTTACAGCATCTACCCCTATCTACACAACTCTTACCTCTGCTTCTATTAATTGACCCATCTGCTTCCCAGAACTGTCTGCCCTACCTTGCTTTTGCTCTAGTAGTGGAAATGGATGGCATATTTGGGGGTGTTTGTGCTCATAGGGGGAGGTTTATATCCTCTAAAATCAGCAAGTTACAAGGCTTCTTTATGGAGATGCACAACCCAATTTTCCACCAAGAGCCCAAGGCAGATTATGCCAGGCCATTTCATAAGATGCTGGAGTGCTAGCACATGGCATGCACAGGCACCTTTCATATATATCACACACACCTACTTGCCTGGAAGCAAATCAATAACTCCCTACACCAAAGCTTGCATTTGTTTGCTCTTATTAGAGGTGGAATGGTGCCTGAGGGAGGGCCATAGGCATTCCATTACTTAGGATCAGTGCCTGAGCAAAATGGAAAGGCTGCTAAAAATAAGCAACATTTGCTCATTGGTATAAATAACAAAAGCGAGAGAAAAAGAAAAACAGAAAGAGAACAAGATGAAAATGAAAACTGGCCCCAGACCAGGCCTTGCAGAATGACCAGTCACCTCCTCATTGCCAATTCTCTCACCATCTCCACTATAGGCAAGATACTTTCCACTGCCAAGTGCTCTCAGCTTCTTTCCTGAGAGGACCATCACTTGCAGATTCACAGTGGGCCTGAGCATAGAAGACAGCTCCCACAGCACCTCACAAAATACCACTGTGATCCCTGCTTGGGAAGTGTTTGTTTTATCTCTATTTTGTTGATTAAGGGTATTACAGAGGGGGTGAGAAAGGGAAAAAGTTGCACTTCCATAAGGCTGTCATCATTAAAAACTTTATCCTCTCTTTATTAAAATAGAAATGACTTTTGGATTCCCATTTTTCTAACAGACTTCCTGAACAAATAATTCCCAGAGCGCACTTGGCTGCCTATTTTCAAGTACTAAGGTTGAGAAAACTAAGCCTATCTATACTTGGAGGAAAATAAGAAGACCAGGGTAATTAAAAATTCACCTTTGCCCTGTATTCCTAAAAGCACTGCACACCCCCATGGCACCAGACATTTTGGGGTGAGCTATCTTTTTACTGGAGAGTTTAAAGCAGAGTATGCTTCTGGTTACTTTTCCTTTTAATTAATAAAAAGGAGTAACAATTGAAACCAGCTCCCAAAGCAGCACCCTCGATCTTTCCTCTGCTTCTATTTAATGTATTCTATTGTAATAAAGTGTGCACACACACAAACCTATTAGCCCTGCAATTAAACAAATAATGGCATTAACAACTCCCACCCACGGCCTTAAGCAGGTTTAGCTGGGAGGGCAGAAGCAGCTGTCTCTGTCCTGTGCCTCTGCCAGAGGTCACCATCCTGCAGCAGGATCAGCTGATCCTCCTGGATAAACTCCTGAGCAAGTGTAGTGTACAGGCTGCAGCATGATCATAAGCCACCTCCAATTTCAGTTTACTCTGGCAGTAACCTCCTACAAAAATAAGGGAGGAAACCTAAGGCTGGTAACTGTTTCATCTCCTAGTATCAGATAAATCCACCTTTGATTGCATTTCAAAGACCCAAAAAACAGAACAGTCAAGGGGTTTATAATAGTGCTCTAGGTCGCCGTGAATTAATGTGAATTCTTGTACTGGGAAAGGTCACTAGCATAACCATTGAAATACACTGCTAAAGTAAGAGGTAAGAGAGGTCCACTAAAGTTTATCCAGGCATGTGTAAACTTTGAATATTTTCAAAGCTAGCTAGCTCTATGAAATTAAGCTATTTTCAAACCCAGGAGTAGAACAAGTTTGGGTATCTCCATATGGCCCCCAACAGTGTTGCAATATCCAAGCTATCATAACTACCACGTGAAATCTCAAACAGCCAAGAGACGAGAGAAGGACAAGGTTCCCACTCGAGTGAGAGGTATTTTTTTCACATCAGACCAACAGATGATTGACTCAGAAGCTATCAGTGTCTTTTTGGCATCCAAAGTGGAGACGCACATACTTACAGTGGACTTGCTTACTGGTAATTATAGAGAAAACAGCAGGTGGTTACAGTTAAGTTTCTGGTGCACAGATTTCACACTGTCAGATTCACACCAAACAGAGAAAGATGTCAGTTTTGAGTAATGGTGTGAATGAGGAGGCATATAAACAGTAGATGTACCTTGAAAGCAGGAAATAATACAAAAGGAATGCCATGGTCTCCACAGTGCAGGGAGTGTGTGCAACAGAAGACTTAAAAATGAGGGCAAGATTTATTATGCTTTGTCTAGAGTGCTAGGTAAGGCATTTGAGGCTGGGAGGTGGGAAGACTGGAACAATGAAGAACTTTCAAGAGGAGAATGATTTGTGATATCTGGAAGGCGTTTGTTTTAAAATGCTCAAACCACATTTACGTGGCTGCAGTACCACGAAGTCCTGGTATAGGTGCATCACACTGAGAAGGAGGATCTTCTCTTGTGGCTTTCACCACACTTGTCCCAGCCTCCTACACAGGGTTTGCACTGACACAGCTCCAGGTAGCCCCAAGACATCAAACCCTGACACAACCATCCTGTGCTCCCTTCTCATGCCACCCTGCCAAACACCACAGGCAAGCCCTGCTCCTCTCGGTCACATTTGTAGTTCTGTGCACTTCCCTGCAGCTCAGGCAAACTCAGAGCAGGTATATCTGTACAGAGACAAGCAGGATCTGGTGTCTGCCATGTAAATCCTGCCTAAAGTCATCCTCTAAACCTTCCATGACACATTTGCAAGACTATCTTGTTCAAATGAACACCGAGAGCATGAACATGAGAGAAGAGGATAGGGAGTGGAACAAGGCTGGCACACAACGGCAGGCATGGAGCCAGCCAGCTCCCTCAGGGCAGGGGAGGCAGCCCTGCTTGCAGTGTGCTGGAAGCCACTCTGCCAGCTATTCGTGTCACAGGCCCCTCCTGAAGCCACTGTCCCAGCTATTCCTGTCACAGGCCACTCTGCAGAGCCCCTGCCAGCCTCTGGAGGAGGGCACAGGCACATGATAAGGATAAGCAGGAGCTGAAACGAGATGGCACCGAATTAATTTCCCTCTGTATGACCTATGCAATAGATTTTCTGGCATCTCAATAAGCACAAAGAGAAACTCACTGGAGTAAGCAGAGCCCTGCGTCAGCAAAACAGCATCTCTCACATGAAACACTCTGGCTGGCAGAGCTGGGAAGGTGAGGATTACTCACTGTTTCCAACACTGTACCACATGTTTAAGAGATAATTATGAAGGAACAGGGAGAGTATTCAGCTCATATTCCTTTCTTCTTTCTTTAAAATAATGTAGAGTGTAACATTTCTGCCCTCAAAAAATCAATTCAGAGAGAGGGAGTCCACTTGTTTATTGCCAGGCAACACTTCTACTATGGAACACTGTGAATGACATCATCACAAGCTTCAAGAAAGTAAAAACTGAACAAGAAATGGATTTATCTTCAGCTAGCCTAAAGCAAATAATTCAATCAAGACGAGAAAAATAAATCTTAACAATTGCATTCAGTTAAGAATTAGAGAAAATCCATTTGAAAACCAAGGTCACCAAATCTGGCCTTCTATATTGTCCAGCCACTGAAATTTCCTCCACTAACATTTTTGTCCATAGTTTTTACTTGCTGCAAGTTTTTATTAAATATTTTAGCAAACAAAAGGAAATAGCAAAACCAGATGGGAGGCAGGACAGTATTTTTCAGGGACAGTGGAAACTAATTCAGAAAAGTGGGTCAAAGGAAATGCTGAAACGTACAAATCCATCCTACAGTTTAACTAAAGTCAGAAAGTACAGAAGGTACTAGTCTACACACAGTTATTGTAGCAGTTAGTAGATAGCTCAAATTTGCTCTGGAAATTAATAGAGAGAAAGTAGAACAGTCCCCAGTATGGGCAAACAGGCCAGCAGGAACATAGGGACTCAGGAAAGGGCAATGTTAATAAAATAATGCAGTGGCAAACGTGTATTTTCTACCCATTTTGAGTAGGAACTTGTTTTCTGTTTATCCCCTGAAGGTGCATGTTCAAGAATGGTACCCAACAGGAGGGAGCTGGAGGGCAGAAGCTCCAGTGACCACCCATCACCTTTTAGGGAAGGTTAATGGTGGCTCAGGTTGCATTACAAGATAAAAAAGCACTGGAAGAAGCTCTCCCTCACAGCAGGATTAAGAGAGATTGTAAACAACAGGGAATTATGCATCTGCATAGTCTTCAGAAAGAAAAAAAGCTGAACCAGGAGAAAAAAGGAGTAAGAGTGTGGTATCAGAACGAAGCAGGAGAAGGGGGTCAAGGGTGCAGAGCAGAGGTTGCCCAGCCCAGGAAGGTGCCCCCAGAAGAGGTTCTCAGTGGCTGCAAGCTCTGCCTCCCACAGCCAGGGTGGCTGCTGTGAGCCAGGGGCTCCTGGAGCCCTGGGAGGAGCAGGAGTGGCACCCCAGAGAGGGAAACCTCGCCCAGGCTGCCTGTGTTGCTCCACGGCCACCTCTTACACCAGCTTTCTCCCTCACAGCAAATCCCATCCAGAAAATGTTTACAGCAAATAAGACCTTTGAAGGGAAACCATAAACATTGGGGAGGGTTGTCAGCAGCCATCAGTCCCGTGTCTTAGCTTATAACTACAGATGCAAAGTAAACAAGAGGTGACTTGGCAATGGTGTGAAGAGGCTGTCCCTCTGAAACACCGACCTCTGTTTAAGGCCATGCTATGCCTCCTATTGGACTTTCAAACAGCTAACTGGCAGAGAAATCTATGACATAAGCTAGTAACTACACAAAATTAGCTCTAGCCAACTGTGAATTCATTTGCTCTTTCTACTTGCTCTCCTTTGCTGAATTATAAAATTTGGTACGAGTCAGCATGTTTCACCACATTTAAGATCATAATAACATGGGCAAAGGCAGGAAGAAAATATCAAGAATGTAAAAAATGAACAAAGATCCAGCCTAGGGACAATCATGGTATCCGAATTACTGTACTACTTTACTGCCATTTCCAATTTCTATTTCTAGTCTAGCATTTCTAATAAAAATGTTATTTCTTCCTATGAAGCATCAAAACAAGAGAAAAATTAAAACCCACCACCCACCCATGAAAATAACCATTCTCCACAATAATTTGTGGAATAAGACTTTTTCTGCAAGCTTTAAGTATCTCTATATGTTTAATAGAAAAATAAACACTACTTGCCAAATAAATCTGCACTAATCTAATCTAACAGCATCTAACCACTCTACATGTTTCCCTATTGTTATACCCCTATGGAATGACTTTGCTAGCCCTCCCCTAAACCCCTTGCTTCCTGTACCTCCTGCATCTCAAAGGCATGCAAATGAATCCTTAACAGTTTTTCCCCTTCTTTGACACGTACGATTTACGTTTTTTTTTTTTTTTAACGGGCTAGAAACAAACAGATTGTATTTATTTACATTGTGATAGTCTCCAAAGGCTCCATCCAGCACAGCGGTGAGAGCAAAGAACAATCATTAAAGCAAGACCAGAGTTCAAGCAGCAGCAATTGGTGCTTGGAGCTCAACACTGAGAAAATTTCAGATGTGAGTACACACAAAACAGAGAATTGTTCACTGGACTCCAGCAACACTGCAAGTTGTGATCTTTTCCTCCATTAATTTTTTTGGTATTTCAAGTATGGGAATGTATTTCCTCCTAAGTTGGGTTTCTGCCTTTTACATTGTCATAAAATCTGGTTTCCAACATCTCTGTCAATGTATATGAGCTATTGTGGTAACCAGGAAAAACCCTTATTCCCAGACAGTTAAATCTACATGGGTAGGTCAAGGCTTATTAGACAAAGCCAAAAAAACACACAGCCAGATGGAAGTATGATTTCTTGACTTAGATAAGATTAAAAAAATTAAAAAGTCAAGGGCAGCATTTCCAAACATAAAAGTAAACAACAGGCCTGTAAGTCTGTGCTGGGATACTCTAATTTAAACCCCAACCCTCTTTAGGAACTATTTCTGTTAAAGAGGATAATTTTAGTATAACAAGTTTCAGTCCCAGGCAACATGCCTATGAAGCAGTCTGCAAACTCAACAGCAGAGCACAGCACGTGGTTCCAAGAGGACTGAACAACACAGGAATTTCCAGGGTTGTCGCTGTTGCCTGAGATATCCTCGTGCCCCTTGTGATGCTGTTACTCTGAGCAAGCACAGGAAAGGGTTCATTTTCTGCCACTCTGACAGCACCTTCCCTGTGTCAGAACTTGCTGCAATAATCAGGCTGCAGCCCTCGCCCTGCCGCACAGAGCACATCTCTGCATCTGTCCGAATCCCCCGGAGCCACTCCTTCCTGGCTCTGACAAAGCTCCTGAGAATGCATCACCCCGGGACAGAATGAAAAACAAACAGCAAGGCTGGCTCTGGCATAAACCAAGTGCCCCTCCTCATCTCCACAGCATCACACTTGCCTCTAAAAGGTGAGGGTTAAAACAGCAAGAGCTGTCAAGGATTAGTTTTTCCATGGGGTTTACCTAGTGGGAATCTTTAAGAAAATAAATCCAGGCTTCAGGTGAGGATGCCAAACAGTGTCAGTGATGTTAAGGCAGGGGTCACTGGGGTGCCCTTTTCACACTTAAAAGAATTTAGCTTGCATTTGTATTGGAGGAGGGAGAAGGTAGGAAACTTACAGCTGAAAAAAAGAGTTCGATTCTGAATTTTGAGGGCAGGAGATGCCTATCAGGTGAATAAAAAAGACCTCTCCCCTTCTGTAATCAATCAAGACAGATATTTCAGGAAGAGTGGGCACTCACAGATGTTCTCCTCAACAACCTGCAAATTTCCAAACATGTTTAGGCTGAGCTTTAATCAGATGGCCAGCAGAGACAGCCATCCCTCTCTTGCAAGCAGTTCACTGTGTGACCCTAAATAAATCACTTGCATATGGTCAGCACTAGAGAAGAAGAAAGTTTTCTGCTCCTTTTCTTGTCATGTATAGAGGTGTTATGGGGTGGGAGGGAAGGGAGTTCATACTGCATTATTTATAGGGAATCTTCACTTTCTTAATTTTGGGAAGAGGTTTTTAAATGTTCCACTAAAGACCACTACAAGCAAGGGAGAAAGGAGGATTTTCAGTTGTACCTGGTGATATTCCAAAATAACAAAAATATGTGAGAAAAGACTTGAAGAAAAGCTTTCATTAGAGAAAATTAGGGATTGTCATAAGTCAGAAAGAATAGAAACAGTCATCCACGAGCTTGACAGAACATGCAATGTTCCTCTCCTTTGCCTTTGAAGGTCACCTTCATTCTTGATGAGATTCCCTTTCTGCAGAAGGCTGAGCAAACAAAAACCCTTCGCATGTGTCTGCTGAGCTTTTGTACCAAACTAAGTTTCCCATGAGGTTCCCTGATTTCTTTTCCCACTTATCACCTGTTGATACTTCTCTCATGTCCATAAACCAATTAATTTATATCCAGGGGATGGGGATGTGTCTATAAGCAGCCAGAGATGAGCCTGCCTGCAGGTTTGCTCTTAGGTCCTGCTGCTTCAACTAGGCAGCACCAAGGGCGGATAAAATACCAAAACAAAACAACCTGGGTGAAGTGCAAGGTACACCTGGATCTCCAAATGAAATTGGATTTTCTGGGCCCCTTTGCCTGCCCCCCCAGCCTGCGCTCCTCAGGTGCTGAGCTCAGGCCCTACAGACAAGCATGAGCTGCAGTACAAAGCACAGTTGGCAGCTAATTTGGATTGAGCCATTTCACACTTGCAAGCCAGGGATTCAAAGCCAAATACCAGGGCCCCCTCCTACTTTCCAACACAGAAACAATTTAAAACAGATCTAACACCTATGTAGCACTGATTTGGTTATCTTCAAAATCCCCATTGTTCTGTTTAAAGAGCATATCCTCCTAGAATAGCCGCCTTTTGATAAACAACTCCTTCGGCGTGTCAGCCAAACAACAGTTTTGCGCTTTATCACAAGTGGACCAACAGCAGAAACAGTGTGTGGCAGCGTGGGGGAGGAGGGAGTTTTAGCTGAAAATAGAGTTCATTGTCAGCTGGACTTTAGACTCAGGTTTTTAAATAGGTTTTGGAATGTGGATATGAAGCAGTTAAAAGAACCCTACCTCCAGCCCTTAAAGGAAAAAAACCCTTTACTCACACGCTTAAAAATCAGAGCAGAACCTTAGGTACAGTGTCATTTGTGTGTTGTACACAAAAGTTTCTTGTGTAAGAAGGTAAAAATATTCCAGGAAAAAATATTAGTTCTTCAGGAATCAAACAAACAAACAATCAAAAAAAAATATTCAATAGAAATATGCAACACCAAATAATCCGTTAAAAAAAAAAAAAAAGTTTTAAAAAAATTATGAAATTTAAATACTTTTTAAAACCCATGAAAACAGGTACATAATTTTAAATGGTTGTATAGGCCAGAGATTTCTGTGCCTTGTACACAGTTAGTTGAAAACAAATAAAGTTACAAATAAATTATGCGTATTTTCTTATGTTCCAGATATGGAGGAATATGACCGTTTCTAGAGTATTTATTTTATGAAAAATATTGACTCTTTTCAGTAATATATTATTGCATTACTCTATAATGACACTATGTAGTTAGATTGTAGATTTTGCTTCAAATACCCCCTCAGCATGGCTGAAAATAGTTTAACTCCTTCAGTTCCTAGGATTGGCTGACAAATGTATTTAATATGCACAATCTAAAATCTGCCCCCCCAAAAAAATCTTATTTTGTGTGTTTCATGAAGAGCAAGCTATCCTAAGAAATCTGATTGTCTAAAAGATGATATGACTGACTTTAGTAATCATCAACTCTTCAAAAGTCAGGGAAATCTGTCTGAGCATCAGCTTCTTTTCTCCTGTTCAACCAGGGCCACAGATACCTCGAACCAACTTCAGCCAGAAATTCATGCTGACTTTTTGGCAAATTTCCAGTGTCCAGCAAAGTCTTGGTCCACTAACATCATATGGCAAAGCTCACTACTGGCCAAAGAGGTGACAGAAGTTCTCAAAAAATCTTACATATAAGGCAATAAACTTCGCAGATCTTGCCATTATCATTTAAACAGGCCAGCCAGCCTTTGCACACACACCTATGGGCAAATCATGGAATGAGATGGGAAAAACTTGGAACGTAATTGTGCAGTTGACAGGAAGGAATTGATGTTGATTTTCTTTTTACTAACGAGATCTTCTGCATCTCGGTGGTAAAACATTCCATCAACTGTATTTTCTAAAGAAACAGAAGTTAATTCCTCATTCAAAGCTCCTGTGCTCAGAAATGAGTGGCAGCCAGGATTTACAGTTGTTGAACTGATCTTCCTCCCATTTGTGACCACCGAACTTCCTTGTAACTGCTGCAATTGCTGCTACAAAAGAGCAGCTGTTTTAAATGCATTTTGGCCAGCCTGTGCTGCAGTCGGGAAGGCTGGATGGTGGAGGATGAGCTTTTCCTGTGCCCGGTCTCCAGAAGTTCTGCCTGGACTGATGGCAAGCACTCAGCCATAAGATGAAAGCCTACTTTGTGCATCTCAGTGAAAATTTCATAAGGTATAAAACTCATCAAGGGAAAATAAGTAATTCTTACAACAATGCTTCATGCCCCTAAAAACCTAGAAACCGAGAAATAATAGGACAGTTGGCATTTTATGTTTGTTGTACATTCAACAGCAAGAAAGGAGATACAAACTATCTACTCTTGCAGAGACTTTTTTTGGATTTATAAGTTTGGGGGTTGGGATGGGGTTTCTTACTTGGTATTTGGTTGTTGGTTTGTTGGTTTGGGGTTTTTCCTTAAACTGAAATAATCTATGTTCAAATAAAGCACATGGTTGTTTTCCATGTAAAGAAAGATAAATGGTTTCCATCTTTTAAAGTCAGCTACAACTGAAAGAAGCTTAGAGACAAAAAAAGAAAACAAAACAAAAACAACAAAAAAAAGACAAAAACAATTGATTTCTTTTTAGGAGAAAAAGTAATGAACTTACCTAGTAAGGGAAAGATTTAAATTTAAGGACTTTGAGCAACATTTCTGGGAAAAAGCATTCTGTGCATTCATGCCATTGTGTTGCAGACAGGAAAACATACACACAGTAATTATATGCAGATATGTCACTGAGGGAAACTCTGTTATGGCATTAAACAGATATGAAAATCAGCAGCAAACTCAAGGTGGAACATGAGAGTCCAGGTTTGGACCTGGGGTTCTGTCAACATGATATAAATATTCAGAATACCAGCTCAGGATCCTCAAGAGTACTGTGAAGAGAACCAAGGTTCATTTCAATGACACAGAACAGCTCCTTTAAGAAAACCAAATTATGTGCAGAACTGTAGAGCTCCCTCAGGTAGCACATGGGGTACAGTTTCTACAAAATAAACATTTTCGTCCCGTTTCTCTTACTTTTCCTTTTAACAAATTTGCAAATGCTTATGAAAAGAAAACATGAGATTGCATCTGGTTTGTCTGTGGCACCATTTGTTGCTATATGGAAACTGCTTGGGAAAGGTGATGAGTGGTAAGTTGGTGAAAGATATTAGTAGAGACACAATAGACAAATTGCTCTCAATGTTGTGCTTAACCCTTTAGTGTTCACATCCTGGTTTCTCCCTCTCCTCTGGGAGGCCTAAGCAGAGGATAATGATTACATCGCCCTGCACAGGCTGCTTTCCCCTCCAAAACATCAGCAAATGTCTCCTTTTTGACTTCCATGAGCACAGTGTATATAAAATTATTTTGGGGAGCAGGGGGAAGCAACTCACTGATATGCTCTATTTTTTTTTTTTTCATTATTTACTCCTTTAGCAGAGCTGAACAACATCCTTTAATAAAAAAGATGATTTGCATGTTCAGCACAAGTCAAACACCATCAAATTTATTTCTTCCTGAAAGTGAAGGCAGAAAATGAAGATGTTTAGAGGAAAAACTCTGCCCCTGATGCCCACTTAGCAGCAAGCTGAGGCATGCAAACCACTAAATACTCACTGTAAAAATAAAACTTCACTGAATGCAAAGAGCACCCCTTCAAGAGCCTTTAATAAAGAAAAAAAAAAAATGGCCACATAAAAATGATTTGCAGTTTCCCAATGAACACATCAATTTACTTAATTAAATATTGTTTTCAAAGTGGCAATCACAATAGCCCTTGTCCCCTGCCAGTTGCAGTAAGAAAGAAAGATACATTGAACCGGGGTGTCAGCTGAATACTAGCATTGATGTTCATGCCAACTGCCCAGAGCCCTGCCAAGCTGCTGACGTTTCAAGCAAGGACTCACTCATTTTAACCTCTTTTTAAAGCTTTGTCAAAGTACTGAAATTCTAGAAGCCAAATTCTGTGCATTTTGCAGAGACATACATGACCTTATATTTTCAAACAGGAGAAGATCCATCCAACACCCTGAGGGTTTTTTTAACAGAAATAATTTGAAAGTTATTGTCACTCTCATTGCTGGCTACCATATCTCGATCCTACATTTCATTAAATTTAAGCTCACATTGTGAGTTGATATTTTGACTCAGATTAACAATAAAAACCAAAGAAAGTCTCTTCTCACCAAAAACATCCATCATCCTCTTAAATTAATTTCCAGCATTCAAATCATTATAGCTTTACATCTACGTTTTTTCTTGATTTCTCATTTTAGCACAGTATGTGGAAACTCAGATGCATTCCATTAAGTATTTCTGTACTCAATTAACTGCAGTTGGCTAATTTCTAGAAGAAATAATTGTTGTAGTCCTTTTCTCCAAAACCAAGTCAGTTTTGAGAAATATTGTCATTCTGCAACTCCTTGGGCATCAGGATTGACGCACAAAGAGCAGTGAGAACAGTGAAGACAAACTTTTTTCTTTTTCTTTCCTGCTCCACTTTCTCCTTTTTCACTTTCAGTGATAGAGGCATAAAAAGCAGCAACAGGGTTTGACCAGTGACTCTGGGAACAATGCAGGATATACACATCTGTGGAAACTATTCCGTTACCTTGCAGTCAAGTTCAGACTAAATATCACCTTCCCCTCCTCTGAAACAGAAATGACATTGGTGGCATTTCCCGTAGACGGGTGTCTTAGCCCAGACTCTTGGTGAGGCCAGACTTGATCGTTGGAGACTTTTAAGGGGAGATGCATAAATAATCGGTCACAGCCACTGCCTAATCACTCTCTGTTGTCAGCTTCATTCCAGAGGCAACTGCATTTAATTCTGATATACTGAAGACATGCAGCTAAGCTTCACATCTTCTCAGACTTTCGTGAACGGAATTTTGGTGGTTTTCCCTTGACATTCTCAAAATCTGCTCTTGCACTGACATTATGTCCAAAGTCACATGAACAGAGAGTGTACACAAAGCAGAAAGCTTTGCCCTTGTGGAGTTGTATTCAAGGCTCTTCCTTTCCCTCTTTTTATTTTTAAGAAATCTTTATTTAGTCGTACTTTAGGACATAATACCAGACAAGTGACCTTATTATTTGCTAGGGCATAAGCAACATTATTTTATATTGTCAGATCTGATCCATATTTAGAAATTTGTATTTTAGAACATACCACTTGTAACTTTTAAAGAAAATAGGAGTAGTGACCTCCTAAAAATCATTACATGTCAAGACTGTTTTACAGTCAATTATATTTTAGTTTAACACAAACACATACTATGTCCAGTAATAACTCAACATTAATAAAAGGAAGTTTAAAAAAGCCCCAAATCTAATCCTGAATTCCTTTGACACAAACACTTTTAAAGCAGTATTTCCACCCATTTGAAGTAGGAGCTTATCCTCATAGTCTTGGAGTTATCTTTTTAAGCAAAGTTAGGGACTTCAATTCCAAATGTTTAATCTAAATGCTATGTCAGGATTGGAACAAATGCCACTGTGGTACACAGGCATAGGAGGGGAGATAAAAAAAAAAAAATCTGTCACTCTTCAGACTGTCTTCACAAGGAGCAGAGAGTGCTGAACACCGTTGCAAGCCTGGATTTTGCATTTTTATTAAATTACAAAAGTCATTTTACTCAGAGCACAAAAGACAGTAACTGAATGTCTTCTTGATTCCCTAGTGCATAACTTGCACATTGCATGTTCCTTCCATTGCTTTGTCCAGGCCTCCAAAGCCTCAGAGAGACTGTTGCACCATTTCTTGAGGCATTTGTCCCAATATTTCAATGGCAAACTGAATAAGAGGCACGGAATAAAAGGGACTATAACAGCAGAGGGTGATTCTTTCTGTTGTGTAACATCACAGCTTGAAATTACAATGAAATCAGTCATACAGAAAAAAAGCAAACTTATAAATCATATTGCATGTAAAAATTCTTCGTATTTTTAAAGGACTCCTCACATGCCAGCAAACTCATGAGCCAGTTCCAAGTGACTCCCACGATGAAATTTTGCCCACAGAACCAAAGCAGCTGGATGAACAAACGTGGGAATGAAAGACCAAGTGTTAAGTCTTTGAACCTACAGATGTGAGCTTGGTGCCATCAGCAGTCTGAGCATCATCTGGTAGGTATATTGGGGTCTCTTTACTGCTGTGTTTTTGCCACTTTCCTGCAATGATGACTAACATCTGACCGATATATTATTTTACAATGAGAAACAGAAATTATTCTCATCCTGATTGCTCAGCTAACATACACACTGCTCAGATTATGGTTTTGCCTCTAGAGTTCCATCTATTATTTTCTGCCAGCGACTAAGAGACCGTTTCTATGTTTCCCTTTTACAAGCAGAAGTCTTTCCATAAGTCATCAAATCTGCTTTTTTTTCCCCTCTGAGGTCTACATACAGCTCAACAGATCCTCACATCTGGCACTGCACCATTTATTCAATCCTGGAGAACTGCCCTTTGCTGCACGCTGAAACAGAGAAAGACTAGTAGTGTTTATTCAGCACAGAGCCATTGGTCACTATAACTTACTGAAAGAGTATTCATGTGCCCCGAGCACTGTTCACGTGCAGTTCACTGCTCTGAGCAGCCTGCTGGAAGGCAGAAGCTAACTGCTCAGTTGTGGAGAAGGAATGCAGTGACTCAGGACAAAAGCCCAGCTCTCCCTGAAAATGCTGTGTGCTCCTCAATGTTTACACTGAGCAGGGGAACCTTTTCTACTTGGCTGTTTCCAAGGACACATCAGATGGCCTCGTGCCACGGCAGAAGCCAGAATTTTGTTTCTCTTCTTTCCAAAGGGTAGAAGGCCTGAATCAAGCACTGGTATCAAAGAGTCTGTAGTTTTTCAAACCTAAAACCGAGAGGCTTTCAAGGAGCATTGGTGTCTTCACACGCACTTTAAAAACAGCAAGGGAAAAAACCCTAGCTCTTTCAATATAAGCTGCTCTTGTGAGCCCTACATTGTGCTACAGCTTTTCATTCATCCTTCTTGTTTTTATCAAGTGAGGATGACTAATGTTCTATTGTGATGCACTTTTCTCAGAAATGTGGCCAACTGAGGCTGCTTCCACTGTAGTTCCATGGATGTTTAACATTAAAAAGGAGTGCTCAGGCAGACAATGGGTAAGTCATTACACCCCTCTTTAAAACAACAGGCCCTGTGCATAAGCCATGCTCTCATGCAAATCTCTCATGCACAGGATGGTGAACTCTTCTCTCCCAGTGCCGGGAAGATTTCAGCAGTCATCCCTTGTGTCCCATAGCTGCAAAAGTGGCAGAACTTGAGCCCCACAGGAAGCACAGGGTTTGTCTGCAGCTCCTGGCGGCTGCTGGCATTCCTCAGCCCTCTCTCTGCCCTACCGGGCTCTTACACTTTGGCCAGGAAGTCCAGATGGGACAAACGTCTTCAAAATCATTCATCCTATGCCAAGAAATGCTTTTCTAGCTCAGCACAACTTAACCAAACCTGGGAAGCAATGTAACACTTTATGACACAAAACCAATATACATGACCTCAACATGAAACCACTGACTTCAGTTGTGCCAGGGTTTTATTCCTCGCCCCTAGAGAACTGCTGAATATTCATTTTGCTCCCTAAGAGACAAAGATCAAATGATGTCCCAGAGCACAAGTGATTAGGAGGACAGCATTGTTTTCCTATGAGACTACTTCAAATAATTCCTTGAAAAGCAGACTTTCAAGCACAATTATAGCCAATTATACCATGTTTCTGGTTCTCATGTATGACACCATGTATGAGGCTTTACATAGGCTCTGCTTCAACAACTTTTCCTAAATTTAAATGTTTCAGTTTGAACAAGGCCTTGATTTCCCTAGGCTGAATCCTGCCAAGATTTACTTTTGACAGAAAATTGTAACAGGTTTCGACTTTTTAAGCCATGTTCAGCCCAGAATAATGACTTTTCTGGAACACAAAATATGAAAACATATATTTTTAAGATGGCTGGTTATCCCAAAATCCAGCCAGCTTTTTCAACTGAGAGTGTAGGTCAGTAAAATTCATTCCAGCACAAGCTATTAGGTCTTATTTCACACTTCAAGGCTTGCAATTTTCACTTTTCCTGGCAATAGAATCCTTGGCCTTTCCATATCTATTTGAGAAGACTTGCAGTTTCAAACTCAGCTCTAAAACTGGGCGAGTTAATGCAGAAAAAGACTCCTTACTTTCGACTGTGACATTCACATGGGCCTACAGTTATCTGCACAAAAAGGTTATTAAAAGAGCATTTTTGAGTAGCAGTACTAGATATTCCTAAATACATTGCCCAGCCACAGTAAATACAATCACTTTATTCATCTCTTTGTGGAAAGACAACACTTATTCATGCCTTATTATCCTAAAAATCCTTTGAGCATGCTTATCATTATTCACTGTGCTTGTGATTTAAAAGAAGAAAATTTTCTTACCCTAACCAAAGGGATGAAATGCTTCTCTGAATCATGTTATTAAATGATATATGCCTCCATCATATAAGGATGCCTTATAAATCTACTTACTTATAAAAACCAGGAACAAAAGAAATAAAAATGTTAAATTAGATCAAGTTGACTTATTCCCCGAGTCCAATTCAGCCATATTCAAGACATGAAAATATACTATTATGTACAAATGTTTTGAAAATCGTGGTCTTCAAAACAGCTGGCATCTAGATGTGTTGCTCAGAAAATTGCTGTATCGCTTAAACAACAGAAACAAAAGCTAGAACCCAATTCCAAACACAGAACTAAATTTGTTCCTCCATACTAGAAATTTCCATAAGATATTTCACACCTGCTGTAAACCAACAGTCTTTTCTCATCTCAATGAAAATTCCTTGAAAGAAGACTGTGAATAATAAAACCCCCCAGAACATTTAGGTAGAGAACATTTTAGCAGCACAAAGAGTTTGATTCTAACACTGGAGGCTTTAAAAGTACAAATTTATAGCAAGATCCTCCTTAATAGTGTGCAGCTGTGTCATGCATTTCTCTGACACTTATTTATACCACTTTTTTGCTGCAAATGAACAAATCCAGAAATACAAGCTTTGATTTTTTTTTTTTTTTTCACCTAACAATCTCAATCTGAAGTAGGAAAGTGCTAAGGCATATAAAAACTAGTTGCTTATTTGGTTCTATGTTTGACAGAATTTCACTGGCTTCTCTTGTGCAACACAGAGGAAGTTAAGGACAAATTATTTAATAGTAATCTTAGCTAAAGGGAGTATATAAATTTGAAAAAGCTCTCACCCTGCCTGCTGGACAAACATACAACTGCTCCCTTAATGGGCTAACACTTGTCTGAAAGGGAATGGCATTGCTGCGGAAAAAAAAAAATAAATAAAAAAAGGAACCTGTTTGCTTTATTTCCCTGTATAATTTCATCAAAGGGGATGAAATAACCCCTCTCATCAAGACTATTTGACACAGTTCCCACTGCAAACAATCCTATGTAGGGCAGGTGAAAAGGTGGGCATTGCATTAAGCTGTGAAAAAAAATGCTAATTGTCCTGCTTTTTCTTCTCCATGACTGACTTGGTGCACAGCAATTTTCCAATGCTCTGGCTACCAATAGCAGCCAGGAAGAGTACAGTTCAGCCTGGTTTATGTTTAGGAAGAGGAGCACTGACTCCCCAGAGTTACTCCTTGAATACAGCAACAAGCCAAAGGAGCAAGAGGGGGAACAATGATGGTTTCCATGTGTGTAAGAAAACTGTTTCTCTCCTTTGAAGACCTTGTCATTCAACAATCCCATACCTAAAGGAGACTAAGAGAAAAGAAAAACATTGATCTGTATCTAGTGAATAAAAGCAAAATTACAGAACAGTCGTGCCATGTTTATCACCATGGAATAATTTCTCTCAAAGAGTTCCCTATTGCTTGCAGACAGAAATTTAGGTAGCAAATCAGAAAACTGGAGAGGTTAACAGAAGGGAAATTCTGTAGGTATTTCTTGAACTGGTCTTGGCACTTGTAGACTCTTATTTAGCACTGGTTCAGCAACCCCCCAGAAGTCCCCAGGCTGCTCCCTGTGCCATGCTGGGGGACAGGAGGAGTGCAGGAGAGCTGAGGGTGCTGCCCTACCCTCACCAGGGCAGGAGAGGGAGGGATGGGCCCTTTGCTCCAAGGCAAGCCAGCAGATCAGCCCAGCTACAATCCTGAGCCAAGGCACACGGCAGCTTCTGCCCTCTCAGCCACAGCACAGACTGCTGGCTGATGAGAAAAAAAAAAATAAATCACAACCAAAAAATAACCCCAACAATAAATAACAAACCAACAAAGGGTTTATATTTCCCCACTAGATATTCCATATATTGACTTCATGTTATGCTTATTGGGACTATCACCACCAAGCAGGTACCTGAGATGTGGATGACCAAGAGAGAAGGAATCTACAGCAGACAGGAGCTCGTTCATTGATATGCTGACTAGAATTTGGGACATTTGGGCTAAATTCTGTATTTCTTACACACTTCCTACAGGATGGCAGATGGCATGTCATCTAATAACTTTTCTTTTCTCTGCATGATTTTCTTGTCAAGCCACAGTATGAGTTCTTGTCTGTTAATATAAACTTTCCAAGGCAGAGTTTTCCTGTCACTAGATTTGTAGGGCAAGTGAACTTATCTTTGGTGCATAAAAGTAAGAATAACAGGGTTGAGAGGAAACATCTAAAGGGAGAGAATAAGAAAGTAGGTTTTAACTCCATTGCTTTTAGAAGAAACGAGCTTTTAAAATTTTATTTCATGTATGACACATGCAACCCAGTATTATTTTAACTAACCCCAAAAAGCACGTAGTCTAGTATACACAACCTCTGTTAAGTAATACCTATGCACACAAACAAGAACACTGTCCTAAAGCAACACATCTGTTCCTTTACTGTATTTTCCATCCAAAGAGATAATTCAGTTTATGAAACCAGAGCACTAATGAAAACCAATATATTGACTAGTGAGCTGCAAGCCCAAACAAATTGCACAACGTGGAGAGGGGAGTTAAGCAATGATGACGCACAGAGTGCCCAGCACAGAAAAGGGGAGGTCATAACTCACAACTGCACTTGCACTGGCACTGGGAATAGCTAGCCAGCATTCCCATGTTTATCCTTACTTTACATTTTTTGGACTTTGCACCCAAGCACTTTGATGTTTATTACTTTATTGGTTTTATCGGTTATGAAATGAACTAATCAGTCTGCAACAGTTCGGATCTGTTATTTTAACCAATCTTCATGAGAACTGCAAACAGAAAATCCAAACTCCACAGCTGAAGTGTAATGGCAGTGCATGTAAATAAGCACAGACCCACTCATGTGACAAACACGACCTCACACCGAAGTATGTCAGGAAGTCAAGCTGTCCTTACTTACAGCACATGACAACTGGGCCCTATTGGGTTTCCTCCTGACTTTTATTTCTCCAGCAGTGGGGCAGAGTGAGCACACTGGAAGGAGAGGAGATCCTGACAGAGATACAGGCATTGGTAGGGTGATTAATGGTGAATGACCAGTGTATGATTGATACATTCCAGACTCTCTGGCCTTTTGATGTTGCTTGTAAGAATGAAGGCATCTATTTGTGTCTTTAAAATTGCAATAAAGGCACTAAATTTGAGTTGCTTCTCTCAATGCATTTAAGAGCAAAAGGCTGACAGGTTCAAAGTAACCAGCTTCTCTTCCAGAGATCCAAGGTTAAACAAACAAAGCGCCTCAAGTCTCAATTAGCTATTATCTGCAATAAAAAAGGCAGCATCCATATAACAATAAATATGGCAGCATAAAAGCAACCGGGCTGAAGAAACTGGAAAATCTTATCAAGCTGAAGGGAGGAGAGCAATGTCTGGTCAGTATCAGTTCCAATCCATGAAAGGAGCCTTCATGCATTGCTTTTCCTTTGTTGTCCCTTTGTTACCAGTATGTTACCAGTGTACAGAGTGCCCTGGATTCCTGTGATGATGATACAACAGCTGAGGTAAAGAAAACTTAAAGTCTTGGGTTTAAATTACGGAAGATTCAGACAAGATTACATCATGACATATCACCACCAGTAGCACTGCTTTTTCCTGCAAGCATCTCCAAACCTTTCACAGACACCTTTGCATGAAGCAGGCAAATTTTATCACTCCTCTTTACTCAGAGAGGAAGAAAGACCAACTCAGAATAAAGCCTAAAAAAACCCCTATATCACTCAGCTCTCCTGAATCCCAAAGTCTCAGTAGGACTTCAATAGTGTCATAGAGATCTGGATCTGAGAGCAAAAGGAAAAGTTCTGACACCTCCCCATAACAGGCTCTGCTGAGGGAAGCAGATGAAGCAGAACAGGAAAACTGCCCAGAAGCTATCACATAAACACAGTGAGAGGGGCTTATCTGAGGGCAAGGAGGAGCTACAGAACACTTGAGAGCCTCAAGTCTGCCGGCACATCCCGGATGATGCCGCGGCAGGCACCAATGGCACTGCTGCCCCATCCCCCGGGGGAGCGAGAGCAGGGACTGCAGCCCCTGAGCCCACGGCAGCCGGCAAAGGGAACAAACACGGAGCTGAACTCTGGTGCGCTGCCTCTTGAGCAGGCAGGACTTTGCAAACAGCCTCAACAGAGGGATGTTCAGCTTTAAGCCTCTCCTAACCTTTGGAGACCACGCAACGCAGAGGGTTTAACTCTTTTATGTCATTACTTATTTTGAAGGTGAAAAATATTGTTTTCTAGGTCTCTTTAAAACAAAATTGTGTCTAAAACTTGTTCAGTCTTGCAGACAGTTCCTGGGCAGACTTGCATACTTGACATCCATCCACTGAGGATTTTAAGATATCTTCATTGCCAAGGGGCTTGTGAACAGTGACAGAGCCTCTCACTTTTAATACTAACTGAAACATGAAAACCCATTCATTATCCAGTTACAAATGTGCCAAATCTACAAACTTCCACGAGTTTCTTTCTTTTAAGAGCTAGCAGAATTCACTATATTGGCATGACTGCAGTTGGCTCCCCTTCGCTCCAAGAGTTAATCATTAGGCCATTACCTGTAAGGTTCAAAATGCTGAAAGCAGAGAGAGACAGGTTTTTTTGTCAAAGGTCTGGGAAAAAGACACAACACGAAGTCCAAGCCCATCAGCACAGGAAGGTGAAAAAAGCTAGTCCATTCCCACTGAGATGGCCTCCAAATATCCAAAATAGTTTCTAATCTGCTTGAGAATGTATTTTAAATTCCATTTTAATAGGTGCTAAGTGCATACAAACAGAAATAATTAAGATGATCAGTCTGCAAGGAGGAAAGCACATAAAAAGAACATAAATACATCAAAGGGTTAAGTAATCATAGTAGTTATTAAATACATTATAATTAATAATTATAACGCAAGAGATCTCTGGCTGTTCTTTTGCAAGGAGCTTAAAATAATTTCCAGACACTACATTAAGTTAAGCAACAGGAAGGCATTCCTAAAACAGCTTTTGAGTAGCAAATCCCACTTTAGCAAAAATATTTTTCCTCAGAATATCAAAATTCCAACAACGTATTTAACTGTTTCAATAATATGCATTATGACTGAACCTTAACAAATCTGAGGAAGAGGAAATATGTGGTAATGAAGATCTTCATTATTTGGGTTTTCATTGTTCTTCTTGGTATTTGCTAAACTGGAGATTAAGTGTATCTATTTATAGATGCATAAAGTGATGTTCTATATTAAATAATTATATGTATAATTATTTATAATTTATAAATAATAATTTATAATTATTTCTTTTACATAGTTTCTATATCTTTTTTGAATTCTTTTGCTTGTGGAATGTCTTTACTAATGTGGCCTAGGTAGCTGTGATAGTCTTCGGTGTCACAGCCTTTAAGCTCCTGGTCACTGATTTTTGGAGGCCCAGTTCCATAACCAGTGGGATTGCAAGCAAAGTTATGCTTCTTAAAATCTTTTTTCTACCCTGTGCTGCTTCTTCGTCTACATTAGACCAGTAAGTTGTATATCTATTCTTTTACAATGACTAAAAAAAAAACCAAATAATTTTGAAAACTATGGAAGAGAAAAATAACCCCACTAGTAGCACGTGGCTAGAATGTATTCCACATTTAAACATTTCTAAGCAATGAAGCTTTCTGTACATTTTGTTTCATTAAATTTCAGCATGTTTGAGTCACTGGGAAACTTGCCTTTGTAGCTTAAAGACATGGGAAGCTTATCTGCTTGGACCCAAGGGTGATCCTCAAATTATATAAGCTCTACACAGGTGGAGTTGCATCAGAAGTATTTTCTCCACTTCATGTAGTAAAGAAAAAAGAATAGGAAAATAATAATTTTACATATTCATCTGCAACTCCAGCTTTTTGTCTCATGAAGTCATAAAACCACACAACATGCTTACATCACTGCCAGAATTCACAAACTATAAATAGGTCTATAACCTTTTGCTTCAAATTGGAATATGGAATTCTTTTCAAAAGACAGAAAATGGAAAATTTATTTCTCAAAAATAAACAATGTCCCTTCTATACAAGCATTGTAGCACATATGTTCAACAGTAACCGAAGTGTGATGTCAAAAAAGAAAATAACCCAGAGAATTATGATTTTTGGGTGAGGATAACAGCAGGAACAGATGAGCATTTAAAAATAAAGAGCCTATTATATTCAAATGAAACAAAGAATGAGGAGAAAATAATAATAAGCTACAAAAATATGTCTGTCAGCGAAGCTGTTTTGAGCCTGAATGTTTCCCCCATGAGATTCTCAGGAAACACCAGGCACCCTCCAGGTTTAAAGCTTTCATCCCTGGGCTCTGAGCTATATTGGTTTCCTGTATAAAAGGGATTGAGACGAGAAGAAAACATTTGACCAAGTGCCCCAGCAATCATACAGTGTTTTATACTGTGTGGAGTGCTGCCTAACACAACAAACCAAGTATTGTTACAGAGGACTCAAACTAATTATGTCCCTTCATGGGTACAGCACACTCGCCTTTGATCACCAGTTCTAACTACCAGCAGTAAAGCAAACACAAATCTGCAGACAGCATCAATAAACCTTGCAGTGGGAGTGAACACAGATAGTCTGTGCCCAGTTGGATTTCTTTCACCCCCCCCCCTTCCCTAAATCACCATCAAAACTCTACTGGTTGTCTGCTCTGACATGCACACTCAAAGCAAGTGAAGAGAAGCTTCACGTACTTTTTTAAGCCAGACGCATGCCATGAAGCAGAATTTTTTTTTTTTTTAAAGTACACTTCAGCAGAATTCTCTAACCACTGTAAAATTCAGTGTCCTAATTACCTGGAATTCATCTGTGCCTTTATTACACTCTGTTTTTACGCACACAAAGATGTAATACACGTATTCATGATCAAAGAGTTTGTAGAAACACTCTTCTTTCCACTTCACTATTTGTTTACTGCGTGGACTCTCCTCAAGATTTTCCTGCCAAACACAAGCTAAGCACTCCTGATTTTCTGGTGATTCATGCTATTACTTTGCTATGATCTCACAGCACAGGATTTAATCAGTGAAGTGGTCTGGGCTGAGTGAGTTCCAGGTATTGCTCACCCAACACTGTACCTTGGCTTTTTTTTTCCCACAGTGCACAAGTTCAACACAACAGACCTCCCCTACCCAAGAAGCACATAGTCTTTTCAGCTCAAAGGCACAGCTTCAGCACAAAAGCCACAGTGGTTTTCCTGATGCAGAACAGGCAGGTTAAAGGCACAGATCCGAACAAAAGATTAGGAAAGGCAGCCTGGTCCAGCAGCTAAGCCAACAGCCTGGGACCTAGAAATCCTGGCTCTGCCTGTGACACAGCCTGTGCTGCTGGTGGCACCACCCGAAATCACACTGACCTCAAGCCCCGGAAATATGCTGGGCACAAATGCCCTTGAAATCACTTAAAGTCAGGCAAAGAGCTTTTGAGGGTTTGGGCCTCGTTTCCTTTATGCTGCAATAAGGAAAGTCTGTAGACTGAAAGAAATAACATTTCCCTCTCTCACCAAGTCCACTGAGCCCCCCCTGCAAGAGGGACACCCAGCAACTGCCCAGGCCACGTGCTGGACTGCTTCAAAGAGACAGGAAAGCAAATATTAGCTTCATGCTGCACTTCTAGGAGGAAAAGCATGGGATTGCAATCCCACAGACCTCTGAAGAATTAAATAAAATCTAATTCTGTCATCCTTATGTCTGTGGTCAGATATTTCTTAGTAACTGGTGGATGCTAACTGGGCTTTATGCCCACTGTCTGCTTTGTCTGGCACATGATTCAGCTCCTGCCACTGCATAAAGTGTTCAATTTATTTAGCTGTGTCTCCCTAACTGGCAGGGCCAGTCCTCTCTTCCCTTCCAGCTCTGCTGGTTTAAACACCTCGAAGTGCCTTTCACTTGGGAGAAGCCCTGCACCCATGGCTGCCTGCAAGGACCCTGTCTCTCATGTGTAAATAAAGGCAAGACAACGCTTTTTGAACCATATTTCCCAGAAAATAAGAATCTAATAAAATTTTTCCATGTTCTCTTCATGTGAAACTTTTATTATTATTACTATTACTATTACTATTATTATTATATTATTATTATTATTATTATTATTATTATTATTATTATATACTGCTTTAATAACCATGCTGATCAAAAATTTAGGGTGGGAGAATCTGGATGAAAGGGAGATATTCTTACTTGCAGCACAGTAAAACATGACTTGGATTCCGTTTCCAACTTACTGTAAACTTCACATATGTTCTCACCACATCTTCCCAGCACCCTTGTTAGTTTTGCACATGATCCAGACGATATGGCATCTTTTCACTCATCATTTGTCTGCCTTATCTATTCAAAATATAAGATGGAGAATAACAGATTTCTTTTGCTTTGATGATCTACAGTCCTTTACACAAGAAGAATTTTGTGAAAAACATTACTGCAGTACAGCCACAACTTTTTCGCTTTAGCAGTACTACTTACATCTGGATGAAAAGCTAATGCATGCCAAATAAGTAGTAAAAGCCAAAACACATGGGTGTTAGCCAAAAATTCAACTCAAGATTTATAATTTACTATCTGTTAAACTCATGCTTTTATGATTTTAAAAAATAGTCTACATAACTTCTAAGCCAAACCCCACAAGAAAAGACAAAAATAAGCACCAAGGAGAGAAAAGTCAAAGAAACATCAGGCATAGAATGAAGACTGCATAGAAATTATAAACAAGCCCTTATGTAGAAATAGAGTAGAGTATTTACAGCAAGCAAAGCTGGATTTAAATAATTACTACCCTATGAAAATGGGAACACAGTAGATGTGTGAGAGAGACACAAAGTGAAGTTGGTGCATCTCATACGCTGATTCACACTACTGAGAAAATCTGGCTGCTACTATACTCGTTGATGTCAGGCTGCATTTTATTCAAACCAATAAAATCTTTTGTGTGGTCTCTTGACCCTGCTAATTGTCTAATTTACATTTAAGACAATAATGTTGCTTAGTAATTTTAAAAGGAAGTGTTCCCACCCTGGAGTGCTATCCCTGCATCTCTTCTGAAGAAACTTTAAACTGGTGAATGCTGCAAGTGAATGGGAGTTCCCTGCATCCCAGTTTGTAATTATCTCTCTTAATTGGTAAGGCTTTGCATACTAATTCTATCTGGCATGCTCAGAGAAGGCAAAATCTGGAGTTATTCTGATTTACCCCATCCTGTGGAGGTTAGAGGAAAAGTAAAAATCTCTCCTAAGCAGGTTCAAAGGATGCAGTCCAACAGCATGCAGGCTTAACCTCTTTTAAGGATCTTGCACTTAAAACAGTAAACCAATTTTAATATTCTGTCTGTCAAATGTCAGTACAGAATTCAAACAGAGGCTCAGAGAGCTGTGCAGCATCTTAGACACAAACTTACTGTACTAGAGGCAGGAACTACATGGGTCAAGAGAAAAACCATTATGCCTTAAGAAATTATTCCATCTTTTCTACATTAATAAGCAAAAGTGGTGGAAAATGCTGTGATCTTCAAAAGAAGCTGCCTCTACCTATCTTCTTCTGTGGCATGAATGGAGAACTGAGGCAGCTAAACACAGAACTGCAGGCAGTAGGTTAGTTTCTCAACATTGCATTTTCATTCCTGTCACTGTAAAGACAGTTTGTGTTGAGTTTAGGTTTTGTATGTAATACAGTTGCTACTATTCAAACAGTCTGTGAGAGAACACTGGTGCTTTCTTGCTAAATATAAAGCAGGTATAAAAACAACTCAGGATGAGGTAGACCCCCCTAGATACCGTGTTTGGTGGGTACTACCCCACGGACAGGCACTCCACCAGCTGAGGCCACTTCCATCTGCACTCTGTGTGTGCATACAAGCTGAAAGCAGAAGCTGTTTCAGGCCAGAAGTTGCCTCAGGAATTGCCAGTATCACTGGTTTACATAATTCTGTTAAAAGACTCCTGTTTGGTACCTGTTTTCCCTGGGTGCAAAGCCATGCCACAGTCCAGTACCACATTCCTTACATCAGTGTGACTTTGTGGAAGGATGTGTATAAATAAAACTGGATTGGATCTTCACGTCTGAGCTGATAAGGAAAAAATAAAGTTTTACTTCTGGATGTTTTTGTGTGTGAAGATGTTTATCCTGGATCATTTCAGCATAGACCCACAAACAGCTGCATCAGCACAACAGAACAGCAAAAAACTGGCAGCAGAAACAGGCATGAGCAGCAGGGGTAAGAAACAGGAATTCCTTAGTTTGTCTCGTGTCAAATCCAATTTATGTAACATCTAATTACATCTTTAGATTTTCCAAATGGGGGAAGGAAACAATCCCTAGTTCTTAAGACAAGATATGATGTAAATTATTTTATATTGCTTGTAGTTACACAAGAAACAAGACTTGGACATACTGCATTCACATTCAAGTTCTGTTCTGAATTGAACTAAGGGAATTGTTCCCTAAATGATTGCTGGGATCCAGCAGATCACAACTGAATAAATCCTCTCGAACTTGCCAATTCCTCAAATGTTTCCAGTTTTTTCCAACAAATGACACTATTAATCCAGCAGTAAATGACACTAAGGCACCTGCAGTAGCTGATGCAGTGTGGCCCTCAACAGATGACACACTGATGTATGACCATGATCCTCACAAAAAGAAGGCAGCAGAACACCCCTTAAGCTTGTAGTTCACTCATTTGGCCTTTAAATGGTACAGTAATGAAGGATTGACAATAATGGTCAAAAAGGATACCAGCCCTGCTGCTCTCCTCTCAGCCATCCAGTGTTGCTGCCCAATTGTAGGGTCTACATACCTCTGCTCTTCAACTGCAGCTCACAGCCCAGGGTAATACTAAAATAAGCAGTGGCAAGGTTAAAGTGCCAGGCACTAGGCAGTGGTGGCAGAAAACCTGATGGATGAACCACACATTCATTCATTCATACTTCTACCACAGGGCAATGTTCCAGCAAGCAGGAAATACCCAATGACAGATAAATCCAATAAAAAACATCCTTCATATTTCTGAATGAAGACACAGAGCTAAACCTGAAGCTATGTGTAGAGGAATACTTCCTTCCACTAGTAGACTATGACTAAGAACACACCTCAACTCCCAGGAGTACTAAGAGCCTTTTATAAGGCACCATGCAGTTCCCATCCCTACAGCTGCAGCTTTCCAGCAGCTAACAGCCCAGATCATAAAAGACTAGGTGACATTTCACTTGAAAGAATTGCAGCATAGCTCAGCTTACACTGGCTGACAATGCTACAAAGATAAACAAGAAGAAACTATTATCTTAATCTCAGATACAAGAAATAAGGAACATTCAGTGAATTTTTAGGAGAACACAAAACACTTGATAAGACAACACCTCAATGCAAAGGCCAGTTAGAGAGGCGTTCAAGACAAGACTTGCAGTTCAGATGAACTCCTGTACAATAAATCCCTTGCTAACTGTTATGATCTGGAGAAAACCTACAATGCAGCAGCCTAGTCTCCCTAAGCTGTGCAGGTGTATCTCACAGAGCAGCATTATACATGTATTTCCTGCATGCTTTTGAAAATTACAGCACACAGGGCGAGAAAGGTGAGATTCTCACAAGGAATAGCTGGGTCTTTTGAGCAGAGCACATTTATATTGTCATTGGCTGCATTTGTCACGTCCACAGAGATTGCAAACACCAGGCAGTTTTCCTCCAGTGTGCACACTGAGCTGGGCACAGCAGTGCTGCAATCACACCTGAAAGCTCCTGATATTGCTGCAGCACAAACATGGTAATATTAACAATTAGCTTAACAATTAACTTAGATAAAGCTCACAATTACAAATTCCCTATCTAAATCACAATTATAAATTCCCTATCTAAATCACTGAGGTCATACACAGTATAAATGCTTTGAAGACACAGCTAGAGCTCTTCCCTCTCTCTAGGATACGTGTTCCCACTCTCTCCCATGGACCAGCACTAACACTACTTATGTGACCTCCTGGGGAGCAGGCTCACATAGCTTACTCCTTTTTCAAGTGACATTTTGTCTGGATCAGCCCCCTGAAACAGTGCAGCAGGGTCACTTCAGCATCGTAGCAAAAGAAATGGCAATTGTATGACAGCAGATGGGAGGGAAGGCAAGGATAAAACTGACCTGCAGCATATCCTGAATCTTGGCTAAAAAAGAAGGCTATGGGCACCACGAACCTGAGGGGTTTTCTGAGTCCCAGAACTGCACAGTCCCAGCCACAGCGAGTGCCATCCTGAACTGCTCTGCAGAGATGCAGAGGAGTCTCCATTAGGTTGTGGAGAGATGAGCAGATCTCAGCTGGACACACACTTGGCAGGCTTAGGCAACACCAGACATTTATAAAGACAACAGCAACTCCCAGAAATTAACTGCTCTGCAAAGGAGTCCTCCTTCTGAACATCAAACTTCTAAATTTGGGAGGTTAGAAGTTAGGGGGACTCTAACTCTGGCCCCAAGAAATTTGATGTAGTGGAGTGTTTTCTGACAACCCCATCATTTCAAAAGCTGCTTCTTCACATGAGGGACTTTGCCTGTGGGGTCTGGGGGCAGAAGCCAGCTGGAAGGACTTGCTGTGTATTGGTCAGAGGTTCATGTTGTGTACCCAACTGATCAGCAAGACACCAAGGGAAAATTATTTCACCCAGACATCTTTGACAATTCGTATTACTGTCAAGTGTACTCCAAGGTCCAAATACAACTGTCTAGTCTGCAAAGCCTTCCCATGGCCTTAGGATACCAGTCACCAAAAAGAAAATTGGATATGATTTTACCAATAGGCTTCTCTGCTGAGATTAACTTTTCATTTTTTTACATATCCATAATTAATTTGGTTCTCAAAATGCACGTTCTAGCAAAAATAGCTGTCAGGTAGACAGCAGTGAAAAGCTAAGTAACAAGAAGCTATGATTTACATTCACCAAAACAGTTGGAGCTACTTAAGGATAGGCTCCAGCACAAGGAACTCTTCCTTCAAACAGAATTGAACCCAAGTAACACCTCAGGCAGTGAGAAAAATTTGCCCAAAAATGTTGCCAAAACAGCCCCACGATCAAACCAAGAGGGAATAAATAAGTCTCTCAGGACAAAAGGCTCATCTCTTTGCTCCAGGTACTCCATCAAAGCAGTCCCCCCACAATGCACAGCAGAAAGCACAAGGTTCAGCAGACACCCTCTGGAGATGGGGAACTCACTGAGGTCAAGAGCAAAGGGCGGCAGTGGCTTTCTCCAGGCCACCTCTTGAACTATCCACCCTAATTTTAACCTAGCTTTCTTTATAAACTGATTTACATTTGTTTTACTTGCTAATGAACCTACCAAAAGAGGATTGTAGACCCTAGGAGGATTCCCCAGCTCTCTTGGTCTCCAGCCTTTTTCTGAGTGCAGGGAGAAAAAGCACAGAGTTTGGCCATCACTTGCATTTCTACAGCTATGGATCACACAGTTCCATATCACAGAAACTGTTCCAAATACTTAAAATATTCCCCCTCAAACCACTCCAGTTTAATTTTTCTCATGAAAAAAAAAAAAAAAAATAAAAGGCATGTTTCTTTAAACCAAAACACTGTCAGATCAGACACTGGCACAAGTTCAGACCTAACATTTGTGAGGCTAGATCAAAGCAGAACCCCAGAATGAAAAGGCAAGGAATGAACAGGTCTGAATCTCCATGCTGTGGGGTTTTTGAAAACCAATGTCATTCCTACTGTGTACAGTATTTAAAGGTAATGGGGAAGGCATTACCCAATGACCAGGAGGGTGCAGGAGTGCAGCACACCCAGGAATCACATTCGAGCAGAACAGACCACCACCAAAATGGGAGGCAACAAGAAAGGCAGAGATGGAAGTAGTGTAAAGTGAATGCTGAGAGCTGGAGGGAAAGTTTTCTGCAAGGATTACAATGCCTCAGAATGAGTGCTGGGAGCCTTGGGCAAGGAGCTGCTTTGCTGGCCCATAAGCAAAACTGTTTTATTACTTGAAGGTTTGAAGAGAGCTCCCTCTTCTACGTCACTGAACACTGCCCACTGCTCACCCTGCACTTCTTCCCTCTGCCACCTCCTGTGTGTAACACCAGTACAGGGCTATGAAATGCAGCACAGGGACAGAGCTTGCAGAGACCTGCTCAGGCATTTTAAATGGCAGTTCTGTCTGAAGCTGCTCAGAGCAGATTAAACACGCAGTTGTAAAAACACCTGGGGTAAAATCCCAGCCCTGTCACATTAACAGCTCCCATGCTCAAAAGCTTACTGGGGCTTTGCACAGAAACAGGATCAAACACACAGGTTTTGGCTGTATACAGAGAAATAGGGAAATTTATTTCAGCCTATGGCCCCCACATCACTGGTCTCTGTCCTAAACCATGGACAAACAACATCCAGAAGAACATCAGGGGATTGAGGCAGCAAGCTGGCCTCCACCAGGACAGGGGGACTGAGGGAAACATTGACAAGTGAGACCCTGTTGACACTCAGCTGTCAGCTTCACATTATCTCTTTTAATATCGTTTGAACACTGTTCTGCTGCCAAAATTGTGTGGATATTTCAGAGACTGAGGGCCTTGCAGCAAGGTCAAACTCATGTACAAAGTCAAACATGATGCTGAACACTTGGAATTACAGCCCAGTGGGATGGGGCAACCTGCCAGCCACTCACAGGGTCAGGGACTCTCCCCCCAGTGAGACCTGTGGGAATCCCCAGTGCTCAGGATCAACTCCTCTGGAGACAACAAAATCAAACACCATCAATCCATCATGGTCCTAGTCATTTGAAGAATTTATTTAATGGATCACAAAAAGTGTAGAAAGTTCTCTTAATCTGTGAGGGGAAAAAATCTGGGTTTTGTACACATTAACGATCTGCTTTCCTCCTGTAGAAATCCAAGGGTCACAGCCTAGACAGCACATAGACCCAGGGGAAGGTGATTTGAAAGTGCTCTTTATTTAGTTTGCCTGAGCTGAGATGAAAGAGCAGTAAAGGAGAACAGATCATTTTGGAATCTGGGAAGAGGAGTAAAGAAACACTGAAGGGTCCCCACTGAGGCTGCCATTCTAAAGGCCTCTCAAACAATGCTGAAGAAATACTTCATGACACTTGGAAAAGAATATCAGCATATAGCATGCATTTTATGGCAAACCTTGATTAAGCAAATATGCCAGATTCAACAGTCCCATTGGGCTCTATGTTCAGATTTTGCAGATGCTTCCAATTCCATACAGATTTACTCAATTCCCAGCTTCAAGGTACACCAGTCTTTCAGGAGATCTTAAGTGTGGAGATTAGGTGGCCTATACCTGTGTAACTCAGCTAGACCTGTCATCAACCCCTTTGCATAGATACAAACAAACTGCATGTTTGCAGCACACTTGCCTTACCCTACAATGTCACCATGCCAGATATTTCCATCCAGCTGCTAAATCTGAACCATTTTGCTTATAGAAATCTGCCAGCTACAAAAATGACTTAATTCCAGGTGGTTAGTCATGGGCTGGATGGACCAAGAGGGTATCAGTACTGTTGTCCACAGAAAAACATCATGTTTTAGCCAAGAACATTTAAAAAAGAAAAACCCTGAATGATATACAAAGAACACTTACTTTCTGTGCATGAGCCATTAAATGTATTGCTACAGCTGATCTGAATTATATCTTGCACTTGCAGATTTATTTCAAATGGCATTTATGAGTAAAAGAAGAAAAACCTGAAATAAGAGTCTTCAGTAGCTCTCCTGTGAATAAGGGCTGTTGCTTTTACTTTTATCGAGATAAGGAGAAATCACCATGCTAACACCAATAATGTGTGAAAGCTAAAAGCCAGCTCTGGCAAGAGCAGAACTCTTGCTAAGACTTTACAAACTTTTCAAATGTGACTAAACTGGGGCAAGGCCCAAGGTTTCTTAAACCACAGCAGTATCTGAGGAAACACTTAAATCCTGAATGTATCCAGGACAACTCTACAGTGTCTGGCTCTTTCTGCTGTCTCTACCCTAAACACTTCAACTATACCAATTATAGCTACAGCTAGGATGAAGGAGAATTAAAGATGGGCTGGGTTTATCAAAATTAACAAAACACATGTTTATTTTCTGAAGTTTAAGGGCTCTCCCTTGAAGTGTAGCCAATGCAAAAATGCACAGCTCATTCCTTCTCCGAGAGAGCCTCAGCAGAGAGCTTTGTGTGGTGTTCTGTTTCAGCAGAAAGCTGCTGCCTGGTTGACAATGTGTGATGTCCTCAAGTGCCATTGTACAGCTTCCAATGGTAAATTAATAACCAATAAGCCTGGTTCAGCCACAGAGCACCCCATCAGTGCTGGTGCCCTGCACCAGAGCCTCTCCAAGGGAAGGGCAGTCCTGCACCTCTCTGCAGCAGCTGGGCCTGAAGCACTTGCACCTCTCTGCCAAAGAGCACACCACTGCAAAGGAAGCACAGGGTGATGGAAAGCCTGTCAGTACACCAAGTGCAAGCTGAGAAGGGGGGAACTGGTGTTCCACTGACATCTGAATTTGCACAGTTCGCTCTCTACAAAATTTTACTATTTAAAAACTGGTCTGACCTTACATTGTGAGCAACAGAAACCTTACAGGCAGAGAGCAATATGTTCATTCTCAGTTAGCTTTAGCTACACATATCAAACAAGAGGACAAAAAAGCAAAAGAAGGCTTGCAAGTTGAGGATGAAATGACAACAGAAAAAGACTCGAGGGTAAAAATCTTAACTTTCTAACCTTCCTCTTTTAGTAGAGTAAAATTTTAACTCATACTACTTATTAGTCCTGACTGTTCAGACTCACTGAGCCTGTGAAAACACTGTGAAGGGAAAACTTTCTTCTTCATACTTTCAATGAATTAGAACATAATACACTACTCAAATTCTTGGGTTACCTCCTGACATAAAGGTCTCAGCCTTGACCTCTAGAACAACAACTAAAAGAATTTGCCTAGCTGATATGAAACAAAGCTTCCAAAATATTTGTGACATGAACCTCAATAAAGTTGTGACAAAAATGGTTTTCAGAACCAAAACAAATACCAGCCCTGGAATACTCTGAAAACACAATCTAAGGAAATTAATCTGTGATTAACACATTTTCATCATAGTCTACAGAAACAGCGTTTCTTCTTTGGGAAGACAGTGCTTTTATAGTGATTATTGGGAGACTAGATGTAAGTCTCCCTTCATCTTGAGTACTTATTTCACACACGCACCAGTAAATTCTGATACAACCTTTACTTTTACATTCCAGCAGTGACTTGCAGCAGCATTTTCACCCTTGTGGCCAACATCTATCACGTGTGCTTTGCTCTGCCTCTGAGTTAATTTGGAGTCCCGTGTGTGCACTGGGATCTCTTGCTCCAGCACACATGTTTATGCCAATGACAGGCAATGGTGCAGCTTCTACCAAAAGGAGTTCCTGTTTCCTGGTCTGTACTAAGAGCCCCCTGGGGAAGTTACATGTCAGAGTTGAGTCACTCTCACAGTTCACCACTGCAAAAAGTAGCACATCCCATGCTCCAGCCCTGCCCTTTCTTCTCTCCATCCCAGCCATGCTAACACACCCTTTCTCTTGCATCAAACTAATGTTCATTAGAGCCTTCACTGAGCTGATTCAGTTCATTAACCCAGGAGCAAACAATTCACTTTTTTGTCATGTTAGTTTTCTTCCAGGCCAGTGGGTTGAATCTGTTTCACGTGGGGCCTGACTAAAACATGCTAAACACACTGCCAGCCAGGGGCAGGGGATTGGAGCCAGGAGAGCAGGATAGGGCCCTGGATACCCCAGCACAAAAAGAGATGATCAGCTGAAACACATCACTTTACCCAAGCAGTCTGACCCGGAGGGAAGGAGGTTTCTTTGCAGCCAAAGAGTAAAACAACTGCAGCTCTCCTTGAGCTCTCAGCAGTATGCCAGGAACCCTCAGCCCAGTGAGGAAAGGCCCTGACAACCAATAGGGACACTCTGAACTTTATCTAATACCCTATGGACAGCCAAGGCAAAAAGTGAGTTTGATGGTTTCATTAGAGTTGCTGGTGGTGGAGAAATGCACACTGCAGCTCTCTGTGCTTGCCCATGGCTAACAGTTTTAAGATGGCTTGTCCTGAGTGGGCATTTCACCACCTGCAACCAGGTGAGGTTTTTTGGGAAAAAAACAAACCCAAAACAGGTCTGCACAGAGGGGGAGATAAAGGAGATACTGGAAAAGTACAAAGTCTATCAAACTCCTGATCCTAAAGGCCTTTCTGTCCTTACTGCACATCACCTGTCCCTCCCTGACTACCCCTGCTCCTTGCCAGCATTTCACACAACTCCTTCCTATTCATGTGCCTCCTCATGCACACAGACTCTGCTTGATTACCTTGATACAGCTCCTGCAGCCTGTTCCTCTTATAAGGCCGCTAAGACATTGCTGTACCATGTGTGTGTTTACAAGAAATCAACTATTTATTAATTAATAGCCAGAAAGCAAAAATCTTACACTTACATGTTTATATTAGCACATGAATATGTACCAAATACATATATACTTATTTATAGTATATTTAATATTACTCTATTCTTTGAATGACAGAGCAGCTAAATTCCACTGGAGCTTAATTTCTGTATCTTGTAAAATGTCATTTTAAGGTGAAATGCTACACTACACTGGAGGTTTGCCTAGCTCCATCCAGTTTCTTCACATAAAAAATAACACACATCACTGAACTGACTGTGTGAGCTGACACTCCCTTCAAACAATAAAAGTGTTTTGTTACTTTTCCTTAACAGTAGCTAGGAGGGAAAGGTTCCTTCTCCATTTCTGTTTCTTGGAAACCTCCAGTACACTACAATGACAGACCTTTCAAAAGAGGAGGTTGGACATTTATTCATCATGAATTGATCCAAGCCTTTGATAACCTGATAAAAGAATGCAGTTGACTGCTTTGGTAAAGAGTCAGCCTTTCAAAGACTGTAAAACAGTGGATATGGTAAGTATTTAACCCATTTTATCAAAAGCAGAGTTAGTCTGCATAACTCATTTGCCAGTGATACTCATCTCTGTATTAGCCTCACACACACAATCTGACCTCTAACCCATGTCAGCTTTCAGTTTGATTTTTTGCTTTACTTCCTACTGTGTTTTGCATCCCAAATGCATTGGCCAAAGTGAGTTCAATTCATAAAGCCTGTGCAAGCAGCTCCCTCCAAACCTTCTCCTGTCACCACCACAGCATCCATGATATCATCAGTACTGGGAAGAGTTAACATCTACAACAGAAACTTCTCCAAAAGCCACTCTTGCCACGTTTCAGCTCTTCAATGAACTGAAGTAATGCTGGTGTGTAGTGAAAGCCCCTGCAGCTCTGAAAATTATAAAGGAGGAAAGCAGACAGGTCCCTTTATGTTGTACAAGAAGTCATGGTTTCCTTCCAACAAGGGTTCCTATACCCTTTGATATTCTATCTACTTTCCCCCAGTTTTGCAGAGTAGCAGCTGTCATAACAGAGCTCATCTTCTGCACTGCCTGTCACTGTATCACAGGGGTCAGGGAGGACTCAGAAACGCTTGGTGGGAATGAATCTTCAGCCTGGCTAGGAGGCAAAGATGAGTCAGTGCCGGAGCCGGGAGTCAGGGGTCAGCCCCTCCGGGGAGTCACCGCCTTGTTCGGTCCACTCGCAGCTAATCCCCCGTGAGTGGCTCTCGCCAAAAGATTTCTTTATCCCCTTGACTGAAAAAAAAAAAAACAACAAAAAAAAAAACAACAGAGTTAACAAGCCCAGTAAAAATCCATGAATCAGGCAAATCCTCAAGGATCAAGTGGGGAGTGGGAGGGAACATAAACTAATCCGAGTCCAAAATGTCTTTTGCCAAAGCCTTTTAAAAAACAAAAACTTCACAAAACTTCACTAGGGTCTCCTCGTTAGTGGCGATTACAGGGGAGGCATTTCTTTCTTTCTTTCTTTCTTAACTAAGAATCTCTTCTCAACAACACAAACAAGGGTGCCCATTGACGCGGTGCAGCGCTTTCTAATCCATCTGAGCAGCTGCCTTTGTATGTCTTTTATACATACTGACGGAGGAAAAAGGAAGGCTTCTTGGGGAGAAGAGCCTCTGTCTCTTCAGTGAAAATACTTGTTTTACTGCTGGATGGCCTGCAGTGTTCCTGGGGAATCGATACATTTCTTTTTGCTTTTATAGAAACATTTTACAGTACACAGTTTTTTGTACCAGCAGTGACTCACTGAAGTTATAAGGGATAATTTTCTTCTTTGTTTCCTAAGAGAAAATTACAAACATCTCAGATGTTGGTTCTGCCACTAGTTTTCAAATCTGCAAACATCAGCCCAGGTTTCCTGGGGTTAAAATAAAAGCACTAGTGATGTCACTAAATTTCAGTAGACACCTCAAAAATGAACAGAGGACAACCCAGAGCAGCCTGCCTGTACACTGGAGCGAGCAAAAGCTTCCTCTGTACAGAGAACCTGGCTGTACCCGTGAATTGCCTGCAATACCAGCTCACAGTGTTCGTTTCCCAGGTCTATTGAAGGGGTCCAGATGGGAGAGAGAAGCCCTCAGCTGCTGCCACAGCTTTCAGTGGTTCCTAGCTTGCACCAGCACCTCTGCAACAGCTCAGAGCTGCAGGAAGCAAGCACTCCCCTCCATCCCCTGTCCTGCCCCGTGGCCCCATGTGCTCCCAAGAGCACCAGCTCCAGCACTCACTTTCCCTTTCACAGAGCAACAGCCAAAACCCCAAGCAAACAGCCAGAAAAACCCCACGAAATACACAGCCAAAAAGAAAAGCTGTCATTACTACAACAGGTGGGAATGAACACTGACAAGGCACGCACAATCCTGCTCAGGGCAGTCACAACTGCCTCATGAGGGCAAGAGGAGGGGCAGGCACTGACCTGTCTGGGGTGCCCAGTGACATGACCCGAGGGCATGGCCTGAAGCTGGGTAAGAGGAGGTTTAGGTTGGATATTAGAAAAAGGTTCTTCACCCAGAGGTGGCTGGGCACCAGAACGGGCTCCCCAGGGAAGTGGCCACAGCTCCAGCCCAGCAGAGCTCAAGTGTTTGGACAATGCTCTCAGACACACGGTGTGATCCTTGGGGTGTCTTGTGCAGGGCCAGGATTTTGATTTAATGATCCTTGTGGGTCCTTTCCAACTCAGTATGTTCTGTGATTCCCTTTTTGTTGTGTTATTATACTCTTTTGGCTCAAGCTACCTTACGACACAATGTCACAGGATTTGTCTTTACCCCCCTACTCCAAGGACTTAGTCCACAATCACTCTCCTCTCTCAAAGTGAAAAGCATTTTTACTGTTGGCTTTCCTGTCCTACTGTCCACACAAGCTGTCCCATTTTATTTTCCAAATGCTAACATACAAACTATAGCAACAGTGTTGGACCCATATAGTTCTTTTTGCTGAATATTAATCCCTGTAAAAAGCAAAATTGTTACTGTGACGCAGATAGAAACACACAGTAACACACACAACAGGGGTTCAGGCAGAGAAGGAGAAAAGAAGTTTCTAGTTTATTGTTGACCTCGTATCTCTCAGTTTCTGGACAGTGACCAGAGATTGGACAGAGAAGTTCCCACCTCTCCATCTCCACTGGGCACTTGAGAAGTCCATCAGGTGAGATCTTTTCACAAAGGAATGCAAACATGATCCTTGTTTATCTTACAATTCATGAGAACTGACTCCACAATACTAAAACAAATCAGAAGGCTGATTTTCAGGGACAACACAAAATTACACTTCACTTTCAAAACTTTTATAGGGATTCATATGTTATGAATTTCCACAAAACTCAGGAGTATTCACTGAAAGTTGGCACAGAACTCTGAACAAATTAATATTTGGTATTACCTGAAGCAAATTAATTTGAAATTTTACACTGGGTAATGTAGCTTTTCCCCATATATCATCTACTTCATCTACTCAATTAGCTTCGGTGAGCTAAATTTTTGGGGGACTTAATTTTTTTGTTTCTTTTTATGAATCATAACAAATAACATGAATGTTATTTGCTGTCTTGTTTATACTTCATTTTATTTACCATTCCATGCCTTTTAGTCAAAGAACTTGTCTATTTTGTATAGTCAACTATATATATATATATATATATATATATAATATATATATATATATATAGAGTTCTATAGTCAAAGAAGTCTATTTTGCTTCACAGACAAGAGCAGAAAATTTTCCAAACCATCATTTCCTGTGCAAAACTGTGGGCCCTAGCCCTAATTGGAGGGGCTCAGGTATGGGTGCTGCAAGGGGCAGCACCAGGAGGTGCTGTGGCAGGGCAGAGCTCTGCTAGAGCAGGTGCAAGACGAGCCTGGAGTCACCAGTTCACTGTTTTGTCAAACACTGTTAGGAGTCACAGCTGTGTTTTGACCAGCTTCCATAACCTCATGCCTACATGAGAGCCCTTCTCAGGCACAGATTCCACTGAGCCCCAAAGCAGTGCAAAGCCTTCAATAGTGCACACTTGGCAAGGCTAATGCAAACACAGCCTTTATGAGCTCCAAAGATGTGAGTCAGAGCTCACCTCTTTCTGCAGACTCCTTTCCCTCCCTTCACGTCAGAAACTTTTCCACTGGCCTACTGGTGAAAGACATCTAAAGCAAATTATGCTCAGATTTTGTGTTACATCCATAAGGACTGTTCTGCCCAAACATTAGAAAAAATACAGAAAAATTGCTTTGAAAGTTGTTAGCAAAGGAAATTTTAACTTTATGAGCAATTAAAAATGCATGTGATTACTGGTCTGTGTTTTCAAAGAATATATGTGCATATCTATAGTAAAACAATAAGGAGGCATGACTGAGAAATAGCATTTAATCTTAGAAACTTTGAAAAATAGTTCAGCCATTGTTTTGAAAGTCCCAATCCTTTCCAGAGTTGACAGCTCCGAGGGTAAAGCCACTTAGCCTTGTTTAATGCAGGAATAAAACAACATTGGGAAGCACTGCACAAGACAGCCTGGGCAAAGATACACATCTTCTGGGAGCAGGCTAGCTCCTCCTTTCCTCTTAAGCCAGTTTCCCCTCAAAGCTGTGAGTAAAGGAAACAAGAAGTTGGATATACTTAAGACTTTTTAAACATAACTAGGCTCCTTCATTTTTCATGTCTTTCATTTGCTGGGGCTTTGCAATTTGCCTTCAACCTCCCCGCTGTGAAGTCCTCAGTCAAGTCAAACCTGTTTGCCCTTTGTATGTGTGTGAGTGCCCTTAGACCCAAACTCAGCCAACAGTTTAGAGTAAACACACCTACCCAGGGAGGAGCTGGAATTTGAACTGCAAATCATGTGTGTCCCAAACAATTACTCCCTCTCCAGGTGAGGGAATGCAGCAATATTTCTGGTGTCTAAGGAAATTTCTCAGCAGCAGTTTGCAAGATGGGAGATCGGATTTTTTTCATCACAGGCAGGGCAGTGCCTTAGAGAGACTCATCAACAAAAAAACCTGCTAAGCTAACTAGTCTGCTCCTTATGCTTACCTACTGCTGATTTGATGAGCTAATATTTTCAGAACAGTGGGTACATCCCGGACCCGCCCTCTTACCTCAGTGATTATGTCTAAATCATTCTGCTGAGGATCTTACATAAGACTTGCATAAGTAGTGCATTCTGCTCTTGGTAAATTTAGTTGCTCTAACTAAAGAGGAGTACCACACTATGAACTTCCCAAACTGCAGAGCTCCAAACTGACCAAAACTGCACTGTTTGACATGGTGTTCATCCTGTGACCGACCTTTCAAAGAAGATTAAACCGAGGCAAACTATTGAAAAGCCTGAGCAAGCTAAGACCTGGCAACAAAGACAAACACAAGCACAAAGGAATCACAAAGAGGAAAGAAAAGAGTAGGAATAAATAAGGGAGAGTGATAATCTCTCTCCTTCTGAAAAAGCAGAGACCAGACACAGACCTGAGCACGGAGGAGTTTTGGTATGGAGCACTACTCCCTCTACCTCCTCCTCTCACCACCACTGGTTTAGGGATGCTCACATCGAGACCTGTGAACTCACCTGCTACATATGCATGTCCTAATTACACTGGATAGTCCACTCATCTCTTGACCACATAATTCAAAATGTAAATTACAGGTCTCAGATAAAGGCTACCTATTTGTGAAAAGAGCATGTCCCATGCAAGACCTGCACTTCCTGCTCCCACAGGAAAACATCTCTCTTCTGCACTGACTTAGAAGATTTTTCTGAAGACAGGTCAGGGTGGTGGAGGCTGAAAAGAATAAGCTAAAAAATTGGTGTAGAGGGGTATCAATTCCAGGTAGTAAACTGGAGGAGAGCTAACTTCAAAGAGCTCCATTAAAACCCTAGGTACTAATCATTATTTTATTTTTTCTGACTTTTTTCCCAAAGCCAAGGATTCAAGCTTTGTATGCAGTGAAATGCAAGGAGATAGCATGCACATAATACATATCCTACTTTAGTCATACACGTCCTGTTGTCTTTAAGTCAGAACCCAATGATACTTTGACTATCACACAGAAAACACTCATGACCTCCTTTATGTAGATTATGTATAGTGTTACTTAAAACTTATGCTAAATCTGTAAGAAAGGTGGCCATTGGGACTAAAAGTAAAGTAAAACAAAGCAACCCATTTCTCACAGTGGTTGAGAAATACACTAATGAAGGTGGATGGTGCAACCACCATTTGCCTCCCTTGTCATTATGAGGCAGTTCTTATTTTTTATTATTATTATCACATACTGCCTAGACTGCTGCCTCATTCACTGCATAATTATAATGCAAAGGAAGGTAAAGGTTTTAACCTGAAATATCTTGGAAGCTGAATGTAGGAGCTACTGTAAGCTTTGCTTATCAGACACATAGCACAGTCTACACAGAAAGCTAAAAAGCATGTCTTAAGCACCAAGTACTTTATTTGATGTGACCAGCCTGGTTATGTAAGAGGGGGCCAAGTCGGGAGAGGCACAAAGTTGGCCTCTCAATTCGCTTGTTGTCGGCAGGTGCTACGTTGTGTTGTGACCTGTTCCAGCCACACCTATAATCACACAAGGAGCAACAGGTAACTCCTGAGATTGCCTTTTATCTTTAATCGCTTCCTGTTCACACTTCATTCTGCCAACACCTCCTGTCAAGATTATTGCTGTTTATTTCCCATGAATATCTAAGAATATCATTCATCCCAGCAATAAAGGTTTCCATGCAGTGAGGCATGCTTCAGAAGTGGCCTACAGTATTTCCTAAAAGGTTACTTGACTGACTTGTTGGTTGGGAAAGAAAACAGGACAACCTACATTGTCTGTCATAAAAAGCAACAGTATTAGGCAGGCAGAGATCTCTGAAGCAGTTACTCCAGTGTAGTTTTCTAGAAATTAAAGTCTTGTACTCATCTACCAGTGGCACCACTACTAGGAGACCGATCCTGAAACTCGTAGTCAGGTTCTCCTGTTTCTTCTTACAAATACTTGGATGAGACACAGCTACAGATTTTAGATAAACTTCATCTGTCACTAGCTACTCAGACACGATATTTCTAACAGATGATAGTTTTATTTAGTTTACAATCCTAACTGCACAGTACAACAACTGAGTCATACCACAGCCTCTTAGACCGTATCTCAGTTTCCCACCTACACATAATGATACTTAAATGGTCAGCCTAATGGCTTTCAAGACAGTTCTGAAGAGCCCAGTAATTAACTTCTCTCTCATGAGGGTCTGCAGGTGTCAGCAGCAGTAAGTTCCTTCACCCTTGCTACATCCCATCACAAAACCAACTCAACAGATGGACAGTACTGACCATCAGGAAATGTTGTTTGACAGACATTTCAAAATATCAGAATCTGTCTGGGAGGTCACATGCAAAGTTTTATCAAGGTATTTATAGATCTGAAAACAACCCCTTTTTTACTGAAGAGAGAAGTAGTATTAAAGAGAGAGAAATAGTCAAATGAGGGCACACTAAATGAAACCATCAGAAAGTTACCCTGAAACAAAGGGGAAAAGGGCTGTTTCTTGCACTAGGTTAATATTCAGCTGTGGCATTGCCACATGAGACTGAAATGTCAGCTCTGAATGGAGTGCAAAAGCGGCTGCACCAAACCATGTAAGAGAGATCCATCAAGGGCTACAAAGCTCAAGGATACCAACTTCAGCTCCAGAATGCAACACACTACAGAATGCAACTGGAAGAGCACTGTAAGGAGTGCCACAAAGTTTGTGCTTCTCTTTTAGCTCATTACTGAGCACTATCAAAGGCAGGACAACAGGAGGTAATATTATCATTATGCCCATTAAGCAAGGGTTCCCAAGTAAAGCTTGTCTTTCCACCATTCCTCATACACTTCCTGTCTCCACTGGGCCAGACACAGCTGTGATAACCTCAGCCCTGGTGAAGGACTGCCAACAAATAATGTCAAAATGACAGACACTGGACATGCTAGGGCCTGCAAGGGTCAGCATTCAGCCCCTGTTCAACATCTCCGTCAGCTCCACAGAGTCTGACCAGTGAGAATTATTCTGCATCTTCCATTTCACATGCTCTTGCTCTCATTCTCTTTCTCAAGTCACAATCTTGCCTTTGACCAGACTCATCTGCTCCCTAGGATAACAGAAGTAACACTTCATCTTCACAGTACTATGGGTACTTTCCAGTGTTGCTTTTTTTCTTCTTCTGTTAAAAATGTCCCACTTCATAATCATAATATAATCATAATAAGTGGAGTAGTTTTGACTACTGTGTGGAGCTTCCACTACTGTCGTTACACGGTTTCATAATTAAGACTTCCCTGCCTGAGTCAACTTAAAACTACTGAAAATGTCAACTATTTCAAAATTAACGATTGCCAGAAATAGTCACATTGCTGTCAGACAATCTTACTTTTGGCAGACATCCTTGAATTCAGAAACTACAGAATTTTTACATCTCCACCTATCCTTCATCCTCATTAGAATTCAATAATACTGGTTATTGCATAACTCAATAATTAGTTGCAATTATACCCTTAAGAGGCTTTCAAAGGGCCAGTTCTCTCCCAGTGTGTAAACTCTTCATTTGCATGTAAACTGGCTACATTCTTCCTTATCTCTTGCAAAAATGTACTTAGCAATTAATCTCAATGATTCCACCTTCTTTCACTTTCTGATGGGGTCAGCATTCCATATGGTCAAGAAATAAGGAGAGCTACATGAAGGACCAAAAGAAAGTCCTGTACTGCTGGATGGAGCGATTTGTCACAAGCCTCAGGAACTTTCACACTTCTCACTCCGCAATATAATATCTTATTTTGGGCTTGGTACTATTGATTCTCCTACCTATAGATTATAGCAACCTCTCCTGTTGCTAAAAAATCAAGCATGCTCAACTCCTCCTTCTTATGAAAAACCTTAGACAGTAGTCATGAGGCAACTTCATGGTTTGGAGTAAAACAATATTGATTTTTATGAGTCTAACCACAGAATATAAATAGCACATTGCCTATTTACCCTTATTTAATGGGTGGCACATTAGCATTCTCTTTATCACTATGCCAGGAACGAATGAAAGATAGAAGAGGTTTGCCATATATAAACCATTCATCTAATTGTGGAGCTGGTGCACACAATTGCCTTGTGCAGAGGAAAGAGATGTCAGACTTTGACAGTGCTTGGAGAGGGGACAGAAAAATGATGGCCAGCAACTTTAGAGAAGCATATATTCTTAATGACTGAGTGGTGGTTCCTCTGGATTGCTATCAGAGCAACCTGCTGTCTGCAAACAGAGGACAGAGAACCAGGATGAACTGGAGTACACCAAACACTTATTCTTTAACAGAATTCAGGCAGCCAACAGACTCTAAACGGGAACATTTTTTTCTTGAACTTCCCTTTAGGAAGGCTCTTGTAAAATGGTGGGATCTCAGTCCACAGATAAGGTCTTTATCTAACACGTCATCCTGTAAGATATCAGATTTTTAAAGATTGCAAGTAATTGAACCTGTAGGAAAAAATACTGTCAGCAACAATTTTGTCAGCTTTTGCATGGCTGATTGGTTCAGTATTTAGGTAGACACATTTGACTTCCACAGTGTGCTCCCTACCTTGTCTCATGCAATAGGAATTTGAAAACCCAGAACGTTTAATGGTTTGTTTTAACTGATGTCACCAAGATTACAAACACCTCTTTAAAACAGTGCCCTGAGAATAGAACAAAAATCAATCCTTTCCATGTGAAAACTCACTTCTTTAGATCTTCCTTTCAGGCAGCAGAGTTCTTGTGTCCACTTCCTGCAATAGGCAGAAGGACACCACCCAACCTAGAGGTAATGTTTCCAAGCATGCTTCCTGTTGTTTTGGATTAGTCCTTAGAGCAGACTTTTTCATGCTCTGGAAAACATATGCTGTTTAACGTTGCAGCTGCTGCTGGCTGTAGCAGCCCTGTCTGAATCCAGTCCAGTGTAGGTCACCAAGAGTCAGAGCTGGAACAAGCACTTCTCTCTTAGAATTGCATCATCACATCAGTTCCCAGCAGAGTGTCTTGTCACTGATCCTCTGGGGACAGAGATTTTTGTTAATTTGCCAGATGGACCTTATTAGAGCAAGAACTTTCTGGAATACCTGAAGGAGAGAAAAACTATGTGTGGCCTTCTCTCTCATTTTTTGTTTACTGAAAAGTAAAGCAATCACCAATAGCTTTGCAGGAACATCCTCAGGGTTATCCACAAATCCAGAGAACCTCAAGTAAAGGTCTAAAACAAAACAAAACCCAGTAACAAATTCATTGCTTTCTCTTTCTTCTAACACAATACATCCCACTAAGCCCCTAAACCCAATACTGAATGTAATTAATTGTGATTATGCTGAACACAAGATTACCAGAGCCAGAAAATGTCTTGGACTTGTGTCACCAATTGTTTTCCATTTTGAAAACTTCACAATGAACATGGCTGGAGACTTGGCTTCCACTCCCTGAACGAAACCCAACATCAGCTCTGGGTCCTGAGAGTCCCAAAACTGAAGTGACCCAGATGTTGCAAAGGTCAGTGCAACCAAGAACCACCACTGAATTTACTATTTTTGCTACCATATTGTCTTTAGTCCTGAGCCAGGACCCCTACTGCATTAAGGAATTTGCAAGTCATCTTGAAAAAGTAATTCCTGCATCAAATACCTTACAGTACAAGTTTCAGCAGGCTCTATCAGCCTTCTCCACACAGAGAAGCAAGGGGGTTTAAGAGGGACCTGGTAACCCAAACACAAGCACATACTGGCACAATAAGCATTAGTCATGGCTTACCACCAACTAATCACAACAAAAAAATATTTTCCAGTAACACTTCTCACTTTTACCATCAAGAGACCCAACAGAGCTTGTTTTGTTTTATTTTAACTTTTCTGCACTCTCAGTACAGAACCACCTACAGACAGAAAACCCTTCTCTTTTATACCAGCACCATGACATTTTACTGCATCTTGTGCACTGGGCAGGGGAGGGGAGGTAAACCTTGGCAAGCCAACCAATTAGATGCAGACCGGCCTCTCTTTTCATAGTGAAAGGGGGTTATTTTTTCCCCTAAGAGTGAGAAGACTCCAAAACTTGCTCTTTTAAGGAGGTGTCAATGAGGTCTTTTATGTAAAAGCTGAGGGCAAACTTACAGTTCTTAAAAGCACACCAATTTTTCCCCTCACATGTTTTGTTCTGAGCCTGCTGCTCTAAGTGCACTCACCAGACCAGCTTTTATTAAAAAGATTTATTGCTCTGCACAACAGTTCAGAAAGAGTTGGTGATCTTCTATGTGCTATTTATTATTTTACTAAATTTGAAGAGTGCTCAGCTTATATGCTTATGCTCCCAAGGTTCCTGCTGGGTTGGAAAGGGAAGCCACCAATGATGGTACAAGATGCAGTTTGGTTCCAAAGAGGGGCTGTGAACTCATCCTGAGGGACATGAGCATAGGAGATCAGCTTTGCTCAGCCAAGGTCGACCTCGTGTTAGCTGGAGGCACTGTAGCTATGTGGTTCAGCCCACCACTTTTTGTTTCTACCTCGGGCAGGGAACTGCAGAAAGGGGTTGCCCTTTGGCTCTTCTAGCACAGCTTCAAACCTCTGGAATTCCTGGATCTTGAAGTAGAAAATGCAAAAATGCAGGAGAGACTGGACTCACCTTGAAAAAGTCATGTTACTGTAACACACAAACCTCTCTCCTCTATTAAATTAGAGGGGCCTTCTAATTATTAAATTATAAAGGGCCTTCTCCATTTCTCCCTAAGATGAGAAATTCTAGGTGAGCCAAGCAAAGTAAGTGGATTCATGTGCTCTAAAAGCATACCATCCAAGCAGACATGAGTGCTTTTTCCATTCAAAGCAAGGCATTGTTTGTGAGCTAACTATATATTCCCCCATGGTCACAGTGCAAGAAAAACATTCATTCTGCCTTTGACATGATATTGTAATTCTCCAGACTTCCTCACTATGGTGGCTTCAGGGTAAATCCCCCGTTTGTCCTGGCCTCACAGTTCCCAACAAATGAGTCCTAGAATGACAGAACACCATTTCACTGGACTAACTAGCTGCTTTTGGCTTTCTTCTCATTTCTCCCCTGTAACACAGAGCCTTTTATCTTGGGGCTGTCTCCTCCTGGGCATGCCTCCAGCTCGCCTTAGTGCCTGCTGCACATGAGCACTGACTACGCAATATCAGCAGTGCTTTCAAAGCGTACCAAATGCAGGAAAACAGTTCCTTTCTCTCCCTCCAGCCCCCCTTTTTTAATAAGAATTTTTCCGTGTGGTTAGAGAAATAACATCTGGAATTACTGAAGGCTGCCAAAATGAGAGAATGAAAACAATGAGTTGAGTCACACTTGAACCTGCCAGCTTCATATAATTCAGACCTTCTTGAGGCAGTTTGGAAAGAGGAAAAAAAAAAAAAAAAAGGAAAACGTTTTAGTTTGCTTTTTACAATGCAATTTTTTTTAATCTACTGATGTCAGTTACAGAGTTGTCCCAGTCATAGCACCATGGTGTGGGCATTCATCCTTGGACAACTCTGATATCACAATATTTCTGTATTTCATCTATACATATGCAACAGCAGATCAAGGTTTCTCTTACTAAGCAGAGACCTGCTGAGCTAGTGGAATCTCACCCAGGAAGAGATGTTGAGCCTCACTGGACATTTTTACTCCATCCCACGATGCATTGCAGACAACTTGAAATTGTCCTAAAAGTAATTTTTCACACTTATGAGAAGTATTGGTATGCTCTGGTACACTTTAAAATGGTTGCATCCTGTTCCAGTGCAGTCTTTGTAAAAGATCACTTTCTGTATGATGCCCTAACCCTTATTAAGGACACTACATTTCTCTGTCTAGTCTAGGAAAGACCTTCAAGTGCTTCCATGGTCTGAATTTTTCACCTCATTTCACTTCAAACAGTTATGCTGCGTCAGCACACAGGCCAACCAAAGCTGCATTGCCAAGATTCATAGAATGGAGAGTTAAACTGCTTAATGAAACAGGAAACTCAGCTGATACAAAACACCAGCAAAATATTCTGTGAAAAAAATCACAAATATGAATCAAGCCAGGCAGCCTGAGGAGCCTTCCATGGAATTTAAATGCAAATGTGTGTCAGGTGGAGGAAGAAAAGAGCAAACTGGAGCCTTGTATATATGAGAGAGAAGACCAGCAAAGCACAGCAATCAATGGACAGCAGAGAAGGATTTGTAGCAATACTCTGGGAAAAAAACCAATAAAGAGCTCTGGATAATAGGTTTAGCTTGAAAGAAGTACAATCAGTCAGGAAACTTTCTGCTGCTGATTAATACAAATCATGTTCAGGGATTTATAGATATTGTTTGTAATCTACCTGAATCCAAGACATACCAAACTTCACCATCCATACGTTATTTTTTTCTCTTTAGAGAAACCACTCCAAGGACTTAAGTGAAGCTGACTGCTGGGTCAAGCAGGGTTGCATAGTTCTAGGCAAAGCACAAGAAATTATTATCAATTCTGTGTGGCGTCATCTGACAAAGGAAAAAGATGATGCAGAGTTATGCAGGATTACCACGGTAGCAACCCTTTTATGAAAGTACTTTCACTGGTGTTTCAAAAAGCCCTTAGACACAACCCCATTATAATTTACACTAACATTCCCCTTGTCTGACCTTATCTCACTGCTATTGTTACTATTACTCCGTGGCAGGAGCAGGTGACACTCATAGCAGCTTTTGCAGCAGTATCCCGTGTGATAATTCCACCCTGGCTTCACCAGCCCATTGCTGGCTCAGGCAGAAGGCACCCACTCCCCTCCTTTCATTTCTCAAAAGCTGCCATTTCATCAGGTAAGGCACTTTCTGCACAGCTATCACAGCTCCTTTCCTCAGTGCAAACCTACTGGAAATCCTTATCAAGCTTGCCCACTCCATTGTTCCACACTATCACGTGTTATCAGAGAAGTTACTGCATTTTTACCACGTGTCAGCTTTTTTCTTTTCACTAAGTCCCCTGGCAACAGTTCCAGTTGCTCTCCTCGCCTCAAAGGCTTTAAACAATCCTACCAAGATGGCTGAGCAGCTAGAGATCCATTAACACAACTCCATTACGTGGCTAAACCTTTGTTCCAGGATAAGGGAGGGTGAGACTCATATATTTAGTTTAAAAGCCTTCACAAACAGTAAGCTAGAAGAACTCCATCTTTAATATCAAAAGGGGAATGTCTACAAGATGTGGCTGCACTGATTTAGTTTTGCTCTTTTAAATTTACTCCTTATCTTATACCAAGAGGTTTCCCATTTAGACAGTGCTAGGCTGCTAAACGGTGCTTAACCACCCACTATTTTGTACTTATTAACTTACTGTCATTTAACATAAAATGCTTAGGCAAACCATGAGAGAGATCAGAATTCTGATCCTCATATTAAAAAGAAAAGGGCTCCAGGCATTAGATTGTGAAATATGATTTCCCAGGATATATTAAATTCTGGGTTAGTGTCTTTTTGATATCACAGAAAGTCAAACCTCATTTCATAAGAGGGCACTTCAACATGCTTTGCATACAGCATGTTTTCCCTTGATAAAGGCACTGTGCTGCAGGAAACTTGGAATTTGATCAGAACCTCTGGAGCACCCAGCAGTGGGTGTGGAGGAGAGCAAAACCCACACCATGAACCTCATCTCACAGAAGTTCCTTAGATAGTTCTACAACAAACACAAACAAGAGGAGCGAGCCAAGGGGCTCAGCAGAAAGCATCACAGGCTTGCATTATGCTGCAGGAGGGCCTGCAGATGCAGAGCTGGTACAGCACATGACTTCTGTATTAGCATGTTAACTATATTTCTGCAAGAGCCATGGCAGAATGGCAAGCAAAGTGTACATTTAGGATCATTGGTAACCAAAAGGGTACTCAGACCTAACTTTTTCAAATACTATCAGTCTAACAAGAGAAGAACTGTTGAGAAATAGTTATGGCCAAAACCTATATTTGTGTTTGGGACTCAGAGATCCTCACAGAGCTTCAGAGGGAAGTTCCCCTCACAGTCCTGCATAATTTGTTCACATGTTCCTTTAGCTTCAGCTTATTCCAAAGTGAAACATGGGCTGAAACACAAAAGCATAATTGTTTACAAGAAAACCTACCATGACTGATGTCATCAGAGATCAACAGGAGGCTGAAAAGAGAAGGAAAACTGGGAGCAAAATGGAAAGAGTGCCCTGATAATCTGGAGGTAGACAAATTAACAAAATATACCAACAACCACTCTAAATTCCTCCTCTTGCTCTGCTTGGACACATAGTTCTCCAGAAGCAGAAGACTCCTGAAATTAATGGTACTATCCTGAGGTCAACAGAGTAGGTTTACACCCAACAGCTTTAAAGTGAAGGTCCATCACTGGTAGTCTGACTTTTAAATTTGTTACTTGAATTGTGCCATGCTCTCAACCAACTCCCTGTATAGGTTGCTTCTAAATTTGCAGGCTGGCAGAGCCACATGTTGCATGTTAAGCAAGCCCCTTCCCAGAACTATCCTCATCTGGTTGCAATTGCTGAATAGGGGCAGCCGAGCCAAGGTCAAGAGCCCTTTACCATTCCCCAGCTTGCCTGGAGCATCCTCCCCGACAGACACTGCCACCCCACCTGCACTCCAGCCAGATGGTGCTGGCAGAAAGCTGCAAACTGCTGTCCTGCAAATATCTGCTCTTCCTGGGCAGGAAACCTCGCTGCTACATGACCTGGGCTTGCTCTAATGCAGGGACTGTGGTTGGGTATTTTCTGTGCCTCTTCCAGACAGCATGCTTTGAGTAGACAAAATTTTCAGGACATCCTTATCAGCACGTCATGACTTACGGCAAAAAGAAAGGTCTCCATAGCAGAGCATGTGAAAAAAATACGGGATAATGCCAGGGCAGGGCTTGCCCAGAAGTCAGCAACACTGATGGTTTGCTGCAGAGCACTCTAGAATTGGACTCTGGACAGTGGACTTTAGGAACTTCTTAGCCAAAGATCCCTGTATCTTCTAGATCAATTTATATACTTATTGAAAACTCTTACAGGTAATATAGATAAAAAGCAATAATATGAGATTGTTTATATTTTATCAACATCATTTGTTAATTAATGAACTACACTGTGTTTTGTAACAGATTAAGATTCTTCCGTATCAGTTCTTACAAAATAAATTGCAAGCCTCATCTCCAGCAACATTTTATCCCTTTCTTTCATCTTCCCATACAGAAGGGTGCTTTGTAAATTGTGATTATCTTTTATCACAGTTCTTTTATTTGTTATGACTTATTTTGATGGATGCCTTGATGTGTGATTTGATACTTGCTTTTTTAAAAAAGAACACATGCAGTATCAGAAATTCGCTTATATTTAGTCATTGTTCAATTGCTTCTTCCTCTGTTTCAAGCCTCCCATTGCCTGCCCTTACTGAAGATCATCTCTAACAAAGGAGGGAAAATGAAGGGGAAAGGGAACATTTATGAGTATCATGAGGTTCAGTATTCTTTGTAAGCTTGTTTAGTCTGAAAGAATACATGAGACAATATAGATGTCTCTCTCTCCCTGTCGTAGTTCTAGTTTGAAACTAAGCAGAAATACTAATTATGTAGAGGGAATTGAGGTTTGCTAATTTTAGACTCTTCTTGCTTGGCTCCCTAAAAAATGTGGTGGGTCTATTCTCTACTGTGAGATAGGATTGGGAGAAAATAATAAAGCAGGCTTAAACTTGAAAGGATATAAAGAACAACTTTATTAACAGGACAACAACAACAACAAAAAGGAATAATAAGAAATTAGAACACTCTCTTCTTCCCTCCCCACACTTTTCTTTCTAATCAACAATGTAGAGAACAACAATATTCGGAAAAATTTTAGTCGGTTCTTCACTTCTAAAAACAGTCTTTCTTCAGTTCATTTAGAAAGAAAAGTATTCTTTGCTAATGCTATGGAAAACTCTCTACAAGAAAAAAAAAACTCTTGTGGCTTCATTTTTCACAAACAGCAGTCACTTGAGATTTGCCTTTGTGAAGTTTTTCCCATCTTTCACAGCTTTTTCCTCACAACTGTGCCTTTGGTTTATGTCAGCTTATTGGGATACTATTTTAAGGATGAGCCGTTCTAGAATAAAATAAAAGTTCTTTTCACCCATCTCTGGAAACAGAGGTTTTCTTTTTTTATTTCCGGGGCAAGGTTTCTCATCAAGCTTCTAACACTGGTGCTTCTGTTCATAATTGCGGATAGAACACTACAACCCCCCAAAGCATTCAATCAATTTACTGGGGAAAACTCAAAGTCTGATATATCAAGTATATTTTTACTATCGTTTTATAAAAGAATTTTACAGCTTAAGCTCAGGACAAACTTTTCAAAATCCTTTTGACTTAAAATCTATTTTCTTGTTTTCTTACTGACTTCAATTTTATGTGGTTGGTTTTACAAAGTTTCACTTTTTTTCCGTCTTAGCTCAAGAGAGAATTACTGTTCATTGAATATAAAGTCTTGTAACGCTGAAAAAAGTCAGTTTAGTCTAAGTCCTGTAGTGGAAACAAGCTCGCTCTGCTTCTCTTTGCTGCCCACGTGCTCTTTTTGCCAACTCCATGTGAGCTGTGCCGCTGCTCCCAGTCTGGAACGGGGCTCAGGGCTGCTCCTGGCTTTGGGGCCACCTTTAGCACCAACTGGGGGGGCACTGGTGCTGGTGCCCATGCTCAGCTCCTTTGGTGCCCAGACAGGTGCTGGTGCCATGCACAGCTCCTTTGGTGCCCACAGGGGCATCCCAGTCTTGTGCCGACGTGCTGTCCCATGCTCAGCTCCTTTGGTGCCCAGACAGGTGCTGTCCACCCCCATACAGTGCTTCATGCTCACTCTTTGGTGCCCAGACAGGTGCTGTCCCCATGCTCAGCTCCTTTGGTGCCCAGACAGTGCTGCATGTCACCCCCATAGTTTCAGCTCCTTTGGTGCCCATACGGGTGCTGGTGCCCATGCACAGCCTTTGGTGCCCATACAGTGCGTGCCCATACATATGCTGTACCATGCACAGCTCCTTTGGTGCCCACAGGTGCTGTCTTGTCGTATGTGTTCTTGATCCCGATACAGCTCCAGCCAGCGTGGCCCAGTGGCTGCGACTTGGAACAAAAGCTCTGCAGGTTCTGGCGGCAAAGGAGCCCAGCCCTGCCGGGCCACGGGCCCTGGGGCTCTCTGTTCAGGGCTCGGCAATGTCCCACCGCCCTCCGGGACAGACCCCTGCGAGCTCCCCGCTGAGGGCTCGGCAATGTCCCACCGCCCTCCGGGACAGACCCCTGCGAGCTCCCCGCTGAGGGCTCGGCAATGTCCCACCGCCCTCCGGGACAGACCCCTGCGAGCTCCCCGCTGAGGGCTCGGCAATGTCCCACCGCCCTCCGGGACAGACCCCTGCGAGCTCCCCCGCTGAGGGCTCGGCAATGTCCCACCGCCCCCGGGACGCCCTGCGAGCTTCCCCCGAGGCTCGGCAAAGTCACCCCCGCCCTCCGGCAGACCCCTGCGAGCTCCCCGCTGAGGGCTCGGCAATGTCCCACCGCCCTCCGGGCCCGGGAATCCCGGCCGGGCCGAGCGGGGCTGAGCCGGGCCCGGCCCGCACCCGGCCCGGCGCCGCCTTCCCCACAGGTGAGAAGACAAAGGGAGCGACCCCGCGGCCTCCCTGTCCGTAAAGGTGCGTTTGTAAAGGTGTGTCCGTAAAGGTGTGTTCGTAAAGGCGTCTCCACCCTTTTCATTGGTTAAATCTTGTGTCGATATCAGAAACTGGCCCCTTAGGGCCAAACACATGACACTCCCCCTTCTAGTAGTTTCCACCACTGAAAAATAAGAGTATTTCCAAGGAAAATTCATCATTGCCTCTCGGGGGCTGCTTTGGTCAGGATGACCCCAAGATATATAAAAATCCGCTGTCTCCAAACCCAGCTGCTGAAAGAAGAGTCAGAAGTCTTCAGCTGATGCTCTCAAGGTTGCTTTATTGTTTCTTATCTCAGATATTTTCTGTCTGGGCTGCCCAGGTCTGTTCAGCAGGGCAGCCCCAGGCACACTCTCTGCCCCAGGGGCAGGCACTGACTTTATACTACAAACTACGTGTTAGTTATTGACAATGATGATCCAATGTCCATCACCTGTGTTAGACAGTTCCATTCTACTCCAATCCAATCCCCAAGTGCCACCATCACCAAGGAGATGGGGTTAGGAAGAAGAAGGAAGGAGGACAGGACAATGCCCAAATCCCTCCATCTTGCCCCTAAGCCCCTATGGTAAAATCCCCAAAAATTCTCTTTTCACTCTATAACTACTACTATCATGCCATCTAGAACTTTGTGCCCTTTAGTTCTTCATTCACAGGTGTTAATTTGTTCCATGGATCAAACTCAAAGCCCCAGGAGTCTGTGACCCCCCCTGCCAGGGCTGTGGAGCCCCTGGCTGGAGCTGGGATCATCCAGGACTGGCACAGACAGCCTGGGTTCTGACAATTGCCACTTAAATTGGGACCATAGTTTTGTCAGCTGGGTGAACTACTGTAAGTTGTGCTGTTCTAAGAACCCACAAGGTCTTTGTTAGTGGTACTGCAAAAGTGACCCAAGTTTCCACGTACCCAAAAATGCTACATTAGGTACTGCGATAATTCCTCAGGTTTAAAATCTATTCTTAGACCATATATCTGCCAAGTCTTTATATCAGTGGATGGAAAAGTAAACTGTGAGAAGAACTAAGTAATTGTTTAACAAAGAGTTAAGTGAAAGCATTTGAACAAAACAAAAAGCTTTTAGTCCACTTTTTGTGAAGAGTAACTATTCAGAGAGAGCAATGCAAGATAAAAAAAAACCAAACAAACAACTCTGTAAAATATTCATGCTTCCACCCAACTTCGTGTAAGGCCATTTTTAAAGCATCTTGCAGGCTTTACAAGCCATTGGTGTGAGTGCTTGTCAGGGCCTTGTATCAAACAACAGGTGTTTTACCATGAACTCAAGTACAAATCTCATTTTGATTACCCATTTTTAGTAATTCTTACATTATTCCTGGAGTTTCTTAAAACTTTGCGTCCCGATGATGAAGTGAGCTACTCAGCTTTTGTTTGGGGCGTGGGCGTGGAATGGACAGATTGTTTCTAAACAAATACGGGTCTAGCCTTTGTGGTTGTGGCTAATAACTTAAAACACAATCAAGGGTGCACCTCCACAATCTCAAATGCACAGGAAAAAAAAATTGGGGGGGGTTGAATTTATTTAACTATAAGGATAAGTTTTACAATGCAAGGACATAGGGTAGAGCACAGCTATAAATCAGAACCTCTCAACCCCATGAAGCAAAGCAAACTGCACTTACCCTCAGCCTGACACTGCAGCCTGAAGATACAATAGGCAGTGGTATCCTATATCAGCTGGCCCTGCTTCATGGCTAAGTAATCCATCCTTTTCCATTCTTTTGCCTAAATTCTTTTCACTCTCTCCAGAGGCAGCTCATCTACAAGATACTAAAACAAAAGAGCAGGGAGTATTACATCAAGCCTCAGCAAACAGGCTTTTGCCTCTAAAACTACACACAAGCAGTTTACAACAGCCTCTTCTCCATCGACTAGTACATCACCCTCACTAACATGAAGCATGGAAAATACTGTATTTTTAAGAAAAGGAGGGGTGGGAGGGGAAGCAGAATCTCTGTGTATAAGCTCCTTTCTTCTCTCAGATAAAGAGCATACTTATGTGGCATCTGGGACAATTATGGAACTTTCCCCAAAATATTGAAAATAAGTCAACAATTTATCTCTGTATTGTGGTTAATGTTGTGTAATTATTACTGAAAGGTAACTGCATCCCCATGGAGTCAACATACAGCAACGCTAGTTTGTAGTCAGGTGTCCAATGTGTCAGTAGCTCCCTTCACAATAATGGAAATAGGAAGAACTGTCATTATTCACTGAAATCAAAGCTCACAGACACCTTAAATGCATGCCAGTGTAAGATTCAGATCAGATGTTCCGGAACCCTAGCCTCCTTCTATAGCCAGTGGTCAGCATAGTCCTCCTGACTGACAAGAAGTTTGAACTGTTTTATAAGACTGAGGAAAAAAGTGTCTGGGAGGGTTAAAACAGATTAGCAAGGAACTGTGAGGTGATGAATGGAGCCTGCCCCTGCAAGTCTTCTAGGTTATCTTCATCTTCATGCCCACCGGGGACTGACTCACAGGTGTTTTAGGAAGAAGCAGCTGCCTGCTTTGTGACATTTCAGCTTTTGCCTCCAGGTTGAGAAGAGTTTACAGGATGAGATACACAACAGAGAGGAGACAGTCTGCTGGAGATATCAAACTGCATTTGCTACATCCAACATAGAGCTCGTCGAGCAAGTCAGAAGAAAGGTTTCCACATTTCAAACTCAAAAGGAGACCAGACCCATCCCACTGACAAAGGGCAGAGATTCTGAAAGGGGAAATGCATTTAAAGTAAGTTAATGCCATTAGCGAATTTAGAGCTGCTGAAAGCTGCTTGACACGGGCTGACATTTCTGGAGAAGGACATTCTCCAGTTGCAGGGCAAACAAAACAGGAGGAGGCATTGCCCAGCTTTCCCCTCTACAGGTCGTAGGGCAGACAGAGGGTGGGAACACGCATGTGAAAAATCCTGCCCAGCCCCGAGCAGCACCTTCACCTTAAGTAGCGATGCATGGGCTGGCTTGAGGCTTGCTCCGCACCAAGCCCCCTCAGCTCCTCCTCCTGTGGGTAAGAAGCACACAAGAAAACTGCATACCAGTTGAGAAACAATACTTATTTTCCCAGTGCAGTCTGAACAAGTGAATTTAAATTAATTTAAAGTAATGGACTGAGAAATCGACACAACTTAAAAGTGAACTCCAGGAGTTGTATGGGTTTCTAAATTAGTCACCAGCAGTCATGGCAGAATTTATGTAAACAATATAACAATTCTTGATGGAGTTTTCCTTTTCACAAGCATAAAACAAACTCATAGCATACCTGCTAGTTAGAAGATAAACCCAGCCGATAAGAATCTGAGCTTGCCTTGCCCCACACTAATCAATATGGTATTATCCTATCTTCTAAAATAAATTGGTGAAAAAGTAAGTAAAAATTGTCCTTATTCCAGTCTGACACATGGTGACTCCGAGGTGTCAAAGAAAGACAGAAAGAGAAAGAGAGATAAAGAGAGAAAGAGAGAAAGAGAAAGAGAGAGAAATAGAGAAAGAGAACAAGAAAGAGAGAGAAAGAGAAAGAGAGAGAAATAGAGAAAGAGAACAAGAAAGAGAGAGAAAGAGAGAAAGAGAAAGAGAAAGAGAAAGAGAAGAGAAAGAGGGAAAGAGAAAGAGAGAGGAAAACTAGAAATTCAGTTTTTAAGGCAGTACTGAACTTGCAATATCTGCAGCCATAATCTGTAAAGTTTGCCAGTCATATGGTTTTGCATTTTTACTGTAACCTTCGTCCTAGGAAGATTACTTTATCTGCAAGTCAATGGAAGCACAAGTTTTTATGCACTGGGGGACAAAATCTCAGCAGCTTCTCCCTTCCCCCACCCTTACTCCCCACCATGCAACTTCAATTTCCAAAGTCACATTAAGTCCAGAACCATGCTAAATCCCCCCAGAAGCATGTGAGCAAAGAAGAAAGAGCTGAATGACCAGGAAAGGGGCGTTCCTTAGTTCAAAGAGTCACTGAATCTATTTACAAGGGAGACTGAGAGGTCGGAGCAGGGTCTGTGCAGACATTAAGAACTACCCTGGCCAGAAACAGACCCTGCATCGCTTCACAGTGTGCAAACCTTGTTCTATCAGTGAAACTATAGTAACTACATGACCACTGAGGATTACTGTGACCCTGGGTCATAAAACTTGATTGCCATAAATTAGCAAATGATCACATCAGCACTGGACAGGAAGGCTTTTTTCTTTTAAGGGAAGAGCATCAGAAGCAGGATGCTAATTCTGCTTCGGATCAGCAGTAAAACACACACATGACAAACCAAATGTGTGCTTACAAATATTTTGTCATATTAGATTAAATTATAGCACACAGACTAAACAGAGAAATCTGAAATGCAGGGTCTTATGTTTGGGATATCCTTGGAGCTTTTATACAAAGAAAGAGAGAAGTTTACACTCTGGCATTGCACAGCACACAGTCATCCCATACCTGCTGCCTAACACAAACGCAGCTCGTTGCATGGCAGCGATGTCAGTGCAAGAACACAGAGGTTTAACTCAAAATCCTCCTCCTTGACTGCCAACTTGACTGTGCTGCCCTTCGGCCTTTTGCCATGCTTCTTGTCCTTTCCAGATAAATAGCAGCCTGCCCTCTCTTCCCCAATGCTGAGTTTTAGTCCATCTGCCCTTATTTTCACCTTGATTTTGCCTGGTTTTATCTCACTTTAGCTCTGCACATACTGCATTGGCCTTGGTTAATGGTAAGGCAGCCTCCTGCCGTCTACCTGCAGTAAAGGAGCACTGTACATGTCTGTAGTGATAGTCTCTAAGACTACCACTCTTTTTTGTGAAGCTTTCTGAGGCCCATCTCCTCACCAGGAACATTTCCACACACTCCTACCTGTCGTTGCCCTGCACACCAGGTTGGTGTGAGCCAAGGGGAAGCCGGTCAGGGCGGGGAGCTGGCAGAGGCAGTGGCACACAACCAAGGTTGGGCAGAGAGCCAGCTCGGCCAGGCATGGAGAGCAAGGGGCACCCAGGCACCCAGTTCAGCTGGGTGTGCAGTGGAACATCTGGAAGGTGAGGGATAGCAGTGTAGATAGAACATCTGTCAGGCAGAGGAAACTGCACGACAGTGCTGGCATTTGATGTCAACTGGATGTTGGGAGGGGTGGTGGCGTTAAGAATTGGAAGAAAGGTACTAGTCACTGTGCTGGTGCCCTGGCTTCCTTGCAGGGTTTTGACCCAAAAAAACAAACATACTTTGCTTTTAGGAAAAAAAAACTCATGAATTTAAGAAAAGGATCACTCAAATGCAACATGCCTGCTGAGACAGAAGTGCCTATAGTCATTAACCCTGGAGGTCTTTCCCAGTTCTGCCTGTCTTTTTTTTCCCGGAAGCAAAAGGCAAGGAGTAAGGGATCTTGTTGGATGGTATAGTTTCACAAGGTAGAAGGAAGAGGAGACCTCAAAGCAGTGTCTGAGCTTCAGGGCTTTTTTTAAGAAGGAAGTTTCAACCTTTTCTTCTTTTTTTGAAATACCTAATGACCCAGCTTCTATTCACACATATCCTGCAAAACAGTACTCACCAAACTCTCAAATGAGCCCTTTGCTCCAACATCTTCTGTTCCTAGGGCTGATGAAGGATGAAGAAGAGCACAGTGGAGTTCAGTGGGGCCAGCACATCCAAAGAGACAAACTGGGTAGTCACCCAGGCTGACAGAACTGGAGGGGCAGCATTTCTGGGATGCTTTCTTCAGAGCTGCTGACTGGTCAGCATGGCTTACTATGCAAATGCAGGGGGAATAACAACAAAAATTGATTTTGCCAGAACCGCAAAATAATTAGGACAATTCCTGCCCTGCAGAAAAGGTATCTAGGAGAAGTTAATTGCATCAGTGGAGGGTTAAAAGCCTGTGCTAACTGTATGCAGAACAGCATCAGTAAGAGGAGCAGAGCTACACCAGCCCTGCCTGTCCAGAAAGGACTTCTCTTACTTCTGGCTACCGACCACCAGAATGCCCCCTTTTGCCTCACCTCCACCTTCTCAGTGTCTCCTCCAGGAGGGCACCTCCTTTCCCAGCTGCTGATAAACACAGGCAGGGGTCCCATTCTTCCCCACAGAAAAACACCTCTCCATGCTGATGGAGCAGGGAGGGACATTCAAGACCAATCAGGAGGTCTCTGGGACTGCAGCACCAATGAGACTCTTAATCATTCTCTAGAGGAGAAATGACCCAAAATACACGGGGTTTAAGAACTTCCCAGAGGAGGCCCTGGAGGAGTCTCAGAATTTCTTGTCAGCATCTAGCAAGGACACGAGACCACAGTGTACACACTCCTTCCTTGACAAAAGGAAGAGCAGCTACCCGGGAATTTTTGTCCCACCACTCTGCATCTTTCTCCTTGCCCTCCCTAGCAGCACTCTCCAGCCCTCAGTGTCTTCTCTGGTGCCATGCTGCTGACCCCCTGGCTCAGTTTTCAAACCTCCTCCTGCCAGCAGCACCCAACACGGCCACTGGGTCTGGGTGCCATGGGCAGTGCCTCTAACCCCTCACTACACTTCATAGCAACTGGAGCCCAAAACATCATTAAATCTGCCAATCTCCCTCTTCACCACAGGGCCTCCAGCATGGGTTTGACTTTCATGGGGCAGACACCTCCAGCACAAAATACCTTCCCTGCTCACATCTGCAGAGGTGTGTCCCTGTCCTGAGCATCTGGAAATGTGTCTTATCTTCTTCTAGCCTTTGCTGCCCACAGCCCCAGGCCCTGAATGTTCATTGAGGAGGGTTTGAGACAACTCAGCTCCCACCTCAAGGGTACCATGACAATACAGCCACCTCTGCAGAAATAGCTAATATGAATCAGACCATGCAGCCTTTGGTATCTGATAACTTAAAAAAAAAAATCCCTTCCTGATATCTGTGGTTGAGAAATGTTTGTGCCAAGTGCCATTCATCTGGTAGCTATAGCTACATGTATATATTTATATTTGACTTGCACTTAATACCACATGAACTGGTGAGAGTAAGAGGACATTGATCTCCACAGCTTTGCTTCACAACCAAGGTTGCAATGACACAAGACATGGGTGCACCACAACGTGTTCACAGATTGCAGTCTGGGCAGAAACAGTTTGTAAGCATCAGAAGAAACAGCAGAAAGACATTTGTGTTGTGAAACAGTAACGTGTGCCACTAAGAGACAGTTTACTTTCCAGACATGTACAGTGCTCCATCTTGTTCCCATGCTTTTCAAAGGAAATTATTAGTGTTATTAGCACAGCAGTCCTCCTTTACAAAAGCAACTCTAGCCACAGTTAATGTTTAAGAAGGAATTAAATATTAACTCAAAGGAAAGTGCAGAAGTCATGATTTCAGACCATACATCAGACATGCACAGAAATATTGCTGTGAAAGCAGGGGGGAATTAAAAAAAAAAAAAAAAAAAAAAAAAAAAAAAACAAAAAAAAAACAAAAAAAACCCGAACAAACAAAAAAAACCAACAAAACCCAAAAAAAACCCCAAACAAAACACCCCAGGTTTGGTTCCCAAAGCTAAAAACAAATTTAAAATAAAATCAGAGTTCTCCTGCTTCATCACCTTCAGGTTGCCCAAGACGGAAGGACAGCATTGCTTTTCTGCTTTTCACCCCAGGACAGGTAATTTTCCTCCTGCATTTGGTTTAGCAATGACTCCTTAACAATAGAAGGTGGATCACAGTGACTTAACCTGCTGAGGAGGGCTGCAATTTGATTCTCAGCCTGAGATTTGCAGGTAAGATAAAGTGCAAAGGTGACTAAACATCACAACAAGCAAGGTCTAGCCCTGTGGCTTTGCCTGGAGGGGAAAACGGATTATTATTATTATTATTATTATTATTATTATTATTATTATTAGAGCAGCAAACTTACCAAGATCTGTTCCTTTTCTCCTGTTCCAGCCTCAGTACATGAAAATCCTTGCAGCTGTCTGAAGACAGTTTTACAGTGGCAAAATTACTTGTTAAATGAGTTCATAACATGCATTCTGCCATGTTCTACAATAATCCCTTATTCTCCTTCCTCTCTTTGCATTCACTGCAAACTTATGAGCTGAAAAATACCCCATGAATATTAACTAACTGCACCACTATAAATGCACTTTTTTTATATTGTGCTGAATATTTGCATATTGTGCTGAACTTCCAGAATAATATTCTCATTAATAATTGTGTTTGATCCTAGACTAAATCTAAAGCATACTTTTCATCTTCAAAATTTTAAAAATTTAAAATATATTAACGAGTTAATCCACTCAAACTCTTATGGGAGAAGCAAACTATCACCATCGTGTTGCTGTTAAATTTTTACAGGGAAAAGTCAGGAAGTAAAAAAGCAAAAAAAAAAAAATATTTTAAAAAACAAAACAAAACAAACAAACAAAACAAACAAACAAACAAACAAAAAAAGCCAGGAAAAGAAAGAACAGTAGAGGCCAAAACAGCATCATAAGGAAAGCAACAAATCACTGGGAGGATTCCACCTCATGGGCTGCCTGTTTCAGCCTGGAAAGACACTGGCAAGGGCTGGCCATTACCTGAGTAGTGTGTGCTCTTAGTGATCAAGGGGATAAAATCTCCCCCTATCTAAGGGAGCAAAGCAATACAAAATGAAATCTCAACCCAGAGGATTTGTTCATAGGAATGGCTGTATTTGTGGGCTGTCTCTGAACTCAGAAGGGCTACTAACATGCATAAAGAGAAATACTACACACTCCAGCTTAAAAGATGGAGGAAAACTCTTCCATGATATTAGATTGCCCACTAAATACATGTCTCTGTGAGGCCCAGAACTCTTGGAATTCTGCTCTGAGAGACCTGTTCCTCTTTCACCAGTGAGTGCATATAGTATTTGTCAAGTTTCTTTTCTCACTTGTCTTGTAGGCAAATTAGCAAAACTACAGTTTCTCCCCTACAGTTCACCCTCTGCAAACCAGTACATGTCGCATCTTGAGGCATGAAAAACTAGATTGGTCCCTAAAAGCTAATCTTTTGGGAGTCAAAGGCTAAATAAATAATTATTTTCACAGGGAACCACCCATACAGAGCCTGGGAATGTTTGTCTAAATAGACTCTATGTATCACTAAGACACAATTATTTATCAGGCAGGTGGTGCAAGCTTGAGTAATAGGCACCAAAGTCCAAGCACAGCTTGACATCAATTTTTGCAGCAGGATGCTCTTATATTTTTTCCAAGTGCTTTCTTTGGGCAAGAAAAGCTTTCCATCTATTTTCTTCTCTTGCAGAAGTTTTGTCTAAGAGAACCTTAGCAGCCTAGATATGAAGATTTAGTCCCACCTCTCAAATAGTAGTAGAATGACAATAATGTGCTATGACAAATTTTTCTTTGCCAAGCAAATTGCTGAAACTCAACACCAGCACAGTGGAGCCCACCAATGGAAAGTCAAAGTCTGGAACATCCCATTACCTGAAAGCATCATTGATCTATAAGGTAAAGCTAAGTGAATTGGTTTGTTTAGCCTGGAAAATAGACAGGGTGACCTAATTTGGGGTGACCTAATTGCAGCCTTCCAGTACCCAAAGAGAACCTACAAGAAAAATGGAGAGGAACTTTTTACAAGAGCATGTGTTGACAGGACAAGAGGGAATGAACACAAGTTAAAAGAGAGTAGGTTTAGATTAGACATTATGAAAAAATTCTGTGCTGTGAGTGTGGTGAGGCAGTGTAACAGGTTGCCTAGAGGAGCTGTGAATGCCCCATCCCTGAGGTGTTCAAGGAGCTCTGAGAAACCTGGTCTAGTGAAAAATGTCCCTGCCCATGACAGGAAAGGGGTGTGACTGGAGGTGTGTGTATGAGAAACTACATGATCATTAAGGTCTCTCAACTCAAGCAATTCTATGATTTTATGATCTGTCCACTACAGACATAATAACATCTAACAATTCAACAGGTTTCTCAAAGTCCAAATAGTAATTTACAACAATGAGGCAATTCATATGGCTTCAGGTGAAAAGGTCTCCAAGGCCCTTCAGAAACTCTGTGTACTTCTTTATCTTTTTTCCCTTGGTTTCATTGCATCATGCTTTACAACTGCTCATCAGGTATTGGCTAACTGGGGTTATTATGACAAGAATATGACATTGCCAGCATTTTAATACATTGCTTCATTATATCTTTCTTAGATATTTTCTGCTTTCAACAGACTGATCCAGCTGTTTTCAGATGATATTATCTTGGACTTTTTGTTCATTGTAATAACTTTGGGAGGCATGTGCAAGTCCTGCCCTTGGTCCATCCCCTCCTTACAGGTCTGTCTGCATTGAGTAGCTTGTTCCACAATTCTTCGCAGTCACTGCCCACACACTGGCCCATATCTGGCTTGGCTTACTCTCTATCAGGCCAGAGATCTCACAATCTCAGTTGCACAATTTCTTGCTATGAGCTCTTTTTACACCAGGTAGGTAATCATACACTCATCAGTCCCTTTTATAATACTCCACATTTTGTTTGAAACGCTGTTCTCCCGAAAAGACTTGGGATTACTGTCAGGAGTTTTAGTGACCCGTTTTCTTGTGGCTGTAGGTCATTTTTTGCTCAGATGCTGGGCAGATGAGCAGACCTGCAGCTAGTCTGACCAGGGTAGGAGCACTGCAGAGCAAGACAGGAGATGGGCACACAGGGATGCTCCTCCAGCATGTTCCAAATCACAGCAGAAGTGCCAGGCTAAGGCAGGAGATAACTACTTCCCAATAAAGATTTTTTCAGAGACACGTTATAGAAAGTACAGAGTTTCCCAGTTCAGGGAAGACATTTCCATCATAAAAATTCATAGGGCCTAATGTCAAAGTTTCCTCAGGTGCTTACATTTCCTATGATCGCTGTTTATAGTACAATAGACTGCCTTCATATAGAGGAATGTGGCATTATAAAGGGCACAGACAGCTGTCAAAATAGAAACATGTGAAGATTTAAAAGCCATAGGATGCAAATGGTTAAACATCCCTGTACCCAAAACTCACATTTCTGGCCCAAAAAGCCCACCCAATTAACTACCAAAATCCCTTTTCAACTCTTGACTCTTGCTTGGTAATCCTGACTCTTAGCTCTGGTAATCAGAATAGTGTGACATAAAAACAAGTAACTAACTTTTTTTAAGAACATCTCAAGAAGAATCTCACTGGCACCATGTTTGGTACAATTTCCAGAGGAAACAGCAGGGTCACCAACACATTTATGTAAGTGATGGCTGTGCCAGTGTCTATGGGTTGCACAGGTAATTGTATCAGGTGCAGGAAGTCAGGAAAACATCCCATGATATGTTTGCATCCAGATCTTCAAGTGGCTGCTGAGAAGCTAGCAATAAATACTCTCAGGAAGAACCTGGGAAAGGGTAAGAACTTAAACTGATCAAGGAGGTATAAAATAACTATTCACTGAGGGTATCTACCATGGCACTGGCACTGCTGGGGTCAGGACATGGCAAACTGGAAACTCCATCCTGAACAAATTATTGCAGACAGCCACAGTTTTGTCTTACTTCCATTCTGCTGCAGAGTAATATCCCTATTTCCAACATGAGCTTGAGGTTTTGGTTTGACACAGTTTCCACTCCTCTGGAATCAGTTCCTGTATCAGTCTACAAAAGTATAACTGGTAACAGATCCTGTATGCTAAAACATATTATTGGCACCCTGATAACCTTCATTTTAGCTTTGATCTTAAATGCCATCCTCAACCTCCTCCATTTATTTGCCAATGCCCAAAACATGGTAAGGTCAGTGTTTTCTGCATCCACTTGCCAGTACCCTCAATACTCAGTGTCACAGATGGCTGCTTTTCATTTCTGTCATTGGTTCCCCAGACACTTTGTGGTGAGTTCCAAGGTGCTCAGCTTTTCAAAATTACAACTCAGCTGTTTTTCCATGATGACCATATGTTGATTGCCTGTGTAGACTTTACAACTGGCAATGTTACCTTCCCTCCTCCCCCAGTTTCTCTATATCTCACAGTTTTTCCTCCCCATACAGCAATTATGTGGGGCAAACATTATAGCAACTTAATTCTCTAATCTTTTTCCAGGTGCAGAGTTCGTGGAAGAAAACTCAGACTTCAAAAACATTTTGATAATATTTTAGAAGTTTTGCTGTAGGGGTGCCACAATATACGTCTGCTCAGACTAGGTTTTTAGAGATCTTTGTGTCTATTATATGAATTATTTGTCTGTCCCACACTGTATGTCACCAGTGTTATAAATTTATTAGTAGGTAGATGAATAGCAACACCACTACAAACTGCACCCCCCCTTGGTGTCTGCCCTGAGTTTTTCATTGGCAAATATTGACTAATATTTGCAGTGCTTGACTATATTTTCACATTCTTCCCTTTAGCAGTGCAACAACTTCACTGACAACACCCCCACCACAGACAGTTTCCTGTCTGACTGCAGCTGCCCTGTGCTGGTGTTATATTCAAGCTTACTCCACATTGTTATTGTAGAGTTGGAGCACTATTTGTACAGACTTTTTTTGCCTACACATGCTTACGAAACTTTTCAATAGTGATAGCATCTGCTACAATTGATGGAGGTGGCATTGCACTTGGAGCATTTTTCACTCCAGCAGAATTTCTTCTTCCCAGAACTTCCTTTTCATTTGTTTATATTTTCCTGATTTCTTCTCTATCTGTTTGTTCCTGCAAAAAGAACTTAGTTTATATTTATTCTTTTTTTCTCTCTCTGTTTATACTGTGTTTGATGTGAGCCACCTCACTCTCTTGGAACACAAGCTGTCATGTTTGTCAGTTTTATTCATCGCTTTCTGTGCAGTCCTGCTCAGAATTGCCTCGTTCCTGTCCTCATCACTGAAGAACAGTTTGACTTTTGAGATTTGATGCTCACACAAATCATCTGATTTACACCAATGATATTAATGAAGCACTTCCCAGCAACAGGTGATGAAAGTGTTACATACCTTTAGCGTGTAACACTTTCTGAATTTCCTTAGTTTGAAGATGTTTCTGGACTGCACCTGGAATTTTACAAAGGCTCCTTTCAAGCTCCCACTCCCTGGTCCTTCTGGAATCTACAGCAGGTACTGTGCATCAATGATTCAACAGGATCTGACCCTCTCTTTCTTTTTCCAGCATACTTAGAGCAAGTCAAAACCTTCTTGGCTCATATTGTTGGCATTTAGGTTCTTTGCTTGTGTGCATTATAAAGGCCCCTTAGTTTCTGATTTCACAGGAGGCCACTTATTTCTAACACCAAGTTTGTCACTTAAGCATGAAGAGATAGGCCAAGGCTGTCTAGCATTTATTAATTCCTCTGCATGGACTGCATATAGTCATTGACCTTTTCCTGGAAGCCTGAAATGTTCTCTGTTTCTGGAATTGCCCTACATGCAGTGAACCAAGCTACTCTAGCAGTTCTCCAAACACCAAAGTATTTATCTCAGCACACTTCAGAGGTGGTCTGTCAGAGAAATCACTTTAATGCTGTGGCTGAGAAATACTGAGGTTATAAATTCAAAACTTCTGCTTTGACACATCTCATAGTGTAGTCTCTTACATAATATACATAATATATATCTCTTACATGTCTCTTACATGGAGTCTCCTACACATATAGGAGCATCAAAGATATGGCAGAGTGCAAAAGATATAACTCACTGCAGACAAATTTTAAATAGGTCCTTTTGTAGCAGTACAGGATGTGTCTACTATGCCTTGGGTAACTTGACAGCTTAATGTGTGAAGTCCTGCTTGAAATGCTATTTTATTTTTTATTTCCTGCATGCATGGGCCTGGATCCATGTGTGAGGGGCAGCTGTGCATGTGTATCCTGAGCTTGGTCTGGAAAACCCAAATGCATCATCTAGGAGCCTTCCTGACAACCTCAGCACGTATTCTTATATTCCTGTTTCAATTAATCTAACTGTAAATCTTGTTCATCTGCCTTGAACAGATAAAATAAAACCATTTGAGTAAAAAATGACCATAAACCACAAGAGAATATGTTGCAAGACTTATTGATAGCACCCCCAAAATTTCTAGAGTGTATTACAAGAGTTGCAAACATACCAGGTCACACATAAGCTCAATGTTACTTCTACCTGTATTAGTAGAAGTAACAGACAAAAAGGAAGAGACATGCAAATTTCAAAGTCTTTGCTATCTGATAAGGCCTGTCAGAACGAAAACCAGGAGGTACTGCCAGAATTAAATTATTTCCTCAGGACAAATCCTGCATTTGGAATCAAGCTGAACAGATAAAGCCCATTTGTATAGCACAATAATGAACAGGCATATATTTCACCAAAATAGTAAATACATACACTCTCTACAAACACAGGGCAAAACCACAGACATGGCAGACAACACTACATCCTTTCTGCTGAGACTTAAACAGCCAAACACAAAGGAAAAGCTAAAAAGCAACTGACTGATAGATATGCATAAACTTTCTGAAAACCCGATGCCTCTGAAAAAAATTCAAAAAACAGTCAAAGCTGTCTCCCCTCTCACAAAAAGGATTACACTTGCCTCAACATGAAACTACCTTCAAAGACTACTCAAGAATTTCTAAAATACCAAGGCATGAAATTAAAAAGAAAACAAAAAACACAACCAAAACCCAAGCTAGAAAAAGGACTTTTTTTCAGGTAAATGAGGGCTAGTCAAAACAAACAATTCAAGCATAGAGTGTGTCACATATGCAATTAGACAGATTTAAGGGACAACCATAGGTAATACGTAAACAGCCTTCACTAATTACATGGAATTTTCCTATCTTGATGGAGACAAAAGGGCTGCTGCAATAGACATCTCTACAGGAGGACTTATGAACAAATAGGGCTGCATGTAGGAACTTGGAGTGCTCTCGTTTCAGAGCTGCCCGATAAGGACGGGAGCCTGCCCAGGAGAGCAGTGTGGAGGGTGGGGCAGTAACCAGGACCCCAGCACAGGGCTCTCCCAGGCCATCCATCACTAACCAAACCAGGGGGAGGCCCTGCTGCCACACCAGCCCCACGCTGCTCTCTGCTTTGGGGCAGCCACACATGCTGCAAATTCTACCCGTTTTGCCAGTACAGAGAGCTCTTACTTCTATTAAGCAATGATGTGAAACAGGCAGAATTCACCCTGCTGTTTACCCTTCATCTCTCCAAAAGCTCAATAGCCCAGACTTCCCCTTGCTCTGCAGTGAAAGTTTAAAGAATATATTATTTTAGCTCATGAAAATATATCCTTTCCTGTGACGGGTGATGATGATTTCATTTATAGAAACATAGAGGTGTTGCTTTTCCCAGTTACATGTATATTGGAGGAAATAGTATAGCAGGGGAAAGGAGAAGTATTTACAGATATTTATTCTAGAAACCCCTACAAATTTGCAGTGTTCAAGGTTTCTTTTCGTAAGCTTACTGCAAACATTCATAACAGTTTAGTTCCATCTTCCAGAAGGTTCACAAACATGGATAACACTGAGGTTCTTGTGCAAACATATATCCATTCATGAAGATATGCTAAAAAACTGGCATAACAATTTGCATTGAAGGCATTTACAGAGCTAATGTAAAAGTTTCTTGTGGCTTGGGAATTCCCAAGGCAAATATCAAAAAATTAAGGGGAAAAAAATAGTAAAAAAATTACAGCTCGTTGCAAGTAACCAACAGAGGTAAAACAAATAACAAATATTCAAATCATGTACATGTACTCTCCAGACTCAGCTATGCTCCCTCTAACCATTCACCGAGCAAGATGAAAGCTGGTTAAAATAAAAAATAAAAAGGTTTGCATAATACTGGTAAACAGAAAGGATACATCTGCCAAATACATGTTTGCTGCAGTTAGTTCACCTTTCTTAGCCAGATTCTTCATTGTTCTGCCTACAAGAACCTCTGCTTATTCTTTTATGCTCAGCTCCCCACTGGACTCAGTCTTGTTCCAGGTAAATGAAGACAAGGGTGGGCTAGCAGGGTGGGATCAGCCAATATAGGATGGCAGCATCATCCAGCCTCCAGCACTTCACCCCAGTGTTTGTGCATTCTGGATCTGACTCTTCAGAGAATGGCACCATAGCCCTGTGCTTCCAACAGCAACAGGACAGACAGCAGGGACCCCAGACCTTGGGAGAGCAGGAACCTTTCCCCTCTGTGCTCTGCTCCTGGGGAGAAGGGGTACAGGCCATAGGAGAGCGGCTGGCTTTGCAAACCATCCCAGCCCTGCAGTGCTGGGCCGGTCCCCTTTCTGCCCCTCCCCAGTCCTGGGGGCTGGGCACGATTCCATCCAGGGGTCTCTGGCAGGTCACTGCCCAGCAGCACCACCACACGGCTGGCACAGACAAGGGAGCAGCAAAGCCTGGCAGGATGAGAGCAGGGCTGGGAAACGCTTTCTCCCAGGTCTACCACTGAAGCCACCACATTGTACAACCTCATCCTGCAAGGCTGCAGCAGCTCAAGGATCCCGAAGAAATCGTTCTTTGTTGCCACGATGTGCTTCTTTCTAGTAGGGACAGGGAATCTCTATTTCCCAGGAACAAGGGTAGCTCTTTAAAAACTGCGGCTTGTGCATGACCTGCTGTCCATTGTAGCTTCTCTAATAAAAGTGCCCACTTCTATCAACCATTCAAAAGTCGGGGCCTAAAACATTTATAGTTTAACTTGAAATCAAGGATATTTTTCTTTAAAGCATATCAAAAAGCCAACTAATAGCTCTGGGTTTCTCTTTACCTTTAGATTAAACCAAAAGCCAGCCACATCTGTTTAACCTCAGGCTTTGGTGAACTGACATGCCTGAACAGACCTTCACACTGCCAGGGCTGCACATGCTGAGGTAACAGGAGAAGAGCAGAAAGCTGTAGCCTGTTGCTAAGATCTGGCAGCTTCCAAGTTCTAACCATGACCACAACAGACATCCCATGTAAAGGAGGAGCACAAATGAAGGAGAGAGCAGCTGAGTTTATGCTGGATTCTTCACCAGCACACCTAAAAGCAAGGAGAAAAAGGAGGGTGGGGAAAGGATGAAGACAATGGGGTCACAGGGAAAACTCTGGAGAAATTTGATTTTGTTCTTTAGCTGGCGGAAACCTACAATATATTAATCTACAATGACTTACAATGTTAATTGTGCATGGAGATAAAATAGGTTTCAAATACTAATAATCTAAAATGACAGCATACAAAACCAATTTGTTCATAATCATTACAGACAGTTAATGTCCTCTTCCTTAAGAGTCTAATAGCAATAAAAACATGGGATTGGGATGGAGTTATATGTATTTCAGGAATGGAAGCAAGACATGTACAGAGAAAAACATCTGGTTTTCAAAACTTCTGGTTTCTGCCTACACAGGCAACAAAGGCACTCAAAACTGATAGCAAAATTAAGGACAGAGTTGTGTTGAAACAGAACCAAGAGGAACTATTTTAACAGAAAATATAAGTGATAGGGCAAGGAGTTCAGTAGAAGAGCCCCTGACCCCATAGAATTGAAGAAACACACCATTTGTGTTTGGGTCAACTGAAATCAAATATTCTTCTCCTACTCAACTAAAACTATGTAAATATTTAAGCCAGATGGGACACAATTTCTCTCTTTTTTTTTTTAACTCTACAGCCAGTCAGCCCTGTAGCCATGTGCATACATGTACCCCTCCATCCTGTGTTACCCAGTTATCCTGTGTAAGACTCTCCTAGATACCTGCAAAAATAAGCAATTGGTGCTCCTTGCCTGAACTCGGCATTTCTCAGAGCTGAACAGATAACCAGCTAACCACCTCTCCTGCTTACATTCATCTTTGAACTACCCTTAATTTTAGCAGGTATAAAAATGTTTACATTTCAGAGGGGGAGCAAAAAAATCAAAGCTCAAGAGACAAACTGTAGCAAGCAGCATCCGTGCCCATCCGGCTGGGAAGCGCGGGGCTGGGAAGGAGCGTGGCCCGTCAGGAGCGGCTCCCGCAGGCTGAACACAAGCTGCAAACCCCTCGGGGAGCCGGGTCCCGCAGCCCCGGGCACACGAGAGGCTCCCCAGGCACCCTGGGCATGAGTCACTGCCGAGGCCAAAAGCATCGCACGATTCAACAAGCAGGCTCGTTTAGCTCGTCATTAAAATGCATGCTTGTGAAAGAAGGCTGCGGCAGCGGGAGGCTCACCTGCCCCGCTTTCCCTTCGGCTGCTGCACCTCACACTGCACCGGCTCCGAAAGGGGAGGCAGCTGAAATCATCTGTCTCTATTAAAATACCAGTAATCTCTATGCGGCTTTAGGCCACAGCTACAGTGGGAAAATAGCTTGATTTTTACTAGTCTGCGCTTTGTGAGCAGCAAAATTTTGCTTATATATTATACCTTTTATCAAAGGGGACTAATCGTATTCAGTAAGTTTTCAAAAATAAATATGTATACTCACATTGTTTTAAATATTGTTTTAGACAAGACTGAATGTTCTAAACCAGCATTAACTAAACGTGCCAACTGACAGATTGTACAAATTCTGTTTTCATGGTCTAAGTATGACCTGCAGGAGAACACCTGTTTAATATGGTTTGTGATGATGGTTAAGTTGTGGCTGAGGTCAAATCTGTATTAGACAAAAGATTTTTCCAGGAACTCAGGGAATATCTGTTCACACACCTCGAAGCCTTTTGTTGCTGCAGAGGTCGGTCACTTCGCTCGGGTTTTGCCTCTCCCTTGTAACAATGCTGTAGTTACAAAGGTGGCTCAGCAGGTTCCTCTAATATCATAACTCATTCCTACTACCTACCTAATTTTTAGCAAGCTTTTCATATGCTAAGTGACAGCAAATCAGATATAATCATCTTACTAATGTATCCCCTCATCTTCCTCTAGGAGAGGCATCATCACAGAACATTGTCCTTGTGAAGAGCAGGAATGCTGGGCTCAGCAGACTGCGCTATCAGATCTTTTTCTCTGCTTTTCTTTCCAAAAGGCATGTTTTGTTTCCTTCCCAGAGCGCTCAGGAACACGGACCTCTGTGCATTTTTTCATGCTTATTTCTAAGGGTACTTTGAGGCCAGGTCAGCAGCACTGCTGGCACACGGGTCGTGTCCACACGGTCTGCACGCTGCTCCCCACTGCAGCAATTAATGCCCGCGTTTGTCTGCAGGCAGCTGCTGAACCCGTGTCTCTCAGCGAGCACTGAGTCATGCAGGCAAAGGGCTTACCCTGCAACTTCTGCAGTAGCTCCCCAGGTTTCCCTCCCACACCTACACCAGAGATTTTCCTGCCAGGACAGCTCTGCTGCTCCTGAAATAACAGCTGATCTGCCATAGTTCACAGCCCCAAACATGACAGCAAACCATTACTGGCAAAGGTGCAGCGTCACAGTCCTCACCACAAGCTAAGCTGTCCCCATTTCTCCATCTAACCCCTCCATGAGGTAGTGCTTCTTCCAAGGGAGTGGTTACAGAGGGTTACTATGGCTAAAACCTCCTTCCTCACTTAGAAGATACGAATCACAGCTGCAAAACATTGTACCTATGTTCTTTTAACTATGGAGCTAAGATACAAATCTCTTTTGAGTCATGTCACCTAGAGCTCTCTGTGTGCTGTGTAAGTAATACAGCATCATCTGAATTCTCAGTCTTTGATTATCCTGGGCAGGTAGCCAAAATTGTTTCCATTAAGAGGAAAAATTTATGACAGAATCTGTTTTTTCATTGATGCAATAATGTTTCTGTAAAACAATAATTTCAAAGTCTTACTGGTTTTTTAACAAAGACTTGGGAGATAGTTGCTTTGCCAAGCTTAAAGCCTCAGAGTGAATATTTAGAACACAAACCTTTTTCTTTGGTTTTTATTTCCTTTAGCGCCATTTAAACAGTTATGTCTACCTGGTAATTACTGTTTCTCTCTGGTGCAGTTTCCAAGCAAAATCCCACAAAGTTTTAAGCCCTGCACCCAACCAAGTCCTCCTTAGCTGCTCATACCTGTATCTTAAAGGAGAAGTGGCTGGTTTTCATCAGAGTAGAAGGCAGCCTACCAAAACATGCTGCTTTCCATCCTGCTTTCCTGCTCTGGCCTCAAGTCCACTTTGTCCTGGCAGTCAGGAAGCACAGTGGCTTCTGCCAGAGCTCCAGCATGGCCACCCCTGGATGGTCAGACAGGACAAGGTGAGCCCACAGGACCACGAATTCACAACGTCATGAATGCCAGCAACACCAGCAGATGGGCCCTGCTGGCTTCTTTCAAACTGTGAAGAGTCCAGACAATAAGCAGGAATGTGAATTTGCCATCCTACGCCATGGAAAGGGGCTGTGGCCTCTCGGGATCCTCCTCCACACTCTTGGCTTTCAAATGGCAAGCTGAGATCAAGAAAGTCAGAAGGAAATGGAAGCTCGGGTTCTTCCTGTTGAAACCCAGCAACAGATTTTCCTGGCCACACCACACAGGATTGAGGTCTCACCAAAATCCCTCCCTCTAGTCTGTCTATGTGCATCCAGTGTCATACACCACAGAGATCCTGCCACAAACCCCTGGTTCAGCATCAGCTAATGCTGGAGGTACCACTGTACAAGATTTTCTCTACTCTCTTTCTAGACTTTTCCCTTCATGCTACTCTTACTAAACTACACTCTCTTATAACTGACTTGAAAAACCTATATATTTTTTCTTTATGGGAAAAAACAGCATTTCTGTTAAAAAAGAAAAAAAAAAAGAAAAGAAATAAAACATCGCTAATTAACAAATGCATTATTAAAAAGAGTGAAAGTTAAACAGAAATTTAAATTCCCAGCTAATCGAAATTTCAAAACAGCCTGAATAATATCAAAGAAAGAACTGCAGCAATTTCAAACCTTCAAAGGTAGACCATAATGTTATGGAAGTGGTTTTCAATCACTCCTTCTAAATAAGGTTTATTTGAAATTAACACCTTTCGCAAAGGACTGGATGAATCAGCATTTTCCATTGGAAAAACCTTCCACCCAAAGATTTTCAGCTTGTTCTACAGCTTTCACTGAACTCGACTTTCCTGCCTTTCCTGCACCATGTTTATTTTAGTATTATTACATCATATTTTGTCTCATTCTTGAAGTTCTCTTTTCTATTTCTTCCCAGCTTGACAGGGTCAATATTTAAATAAGGTTTAGCAAATATAACAGTGAAGGGCTACTAGAAGTAGCAGACAGCAAGGCAAGGGCTCAACACATTCCCCAGTTACATGGGTGTAAATCCCATAAGAAGAGAGGCACAACTACAACTGTCCTACTTAAATCATTCACCTTCTGCTGCTAAACAAACACACAGTTTGATTACTTTCCTAAAAATTCCTCCCTCTGAATTAATTTTATATATGGGCCACAGTAATTGATTAGTTCTCTATATTACAATGAGAACCAGATGGAATTCCATTTGATATCGTATAGCTGTTGAAAAAATTTAAACATATGCAGACTGAAGTGCTATGTTATGCTAGAGGAAGGAGGAGAAGGGAAAAGCAAAGCAGGAGGGGATAAAAGAGGAGAGATGTTAATCTAGAAGAAGATGCAGGTCTTGTGTATGACAGGCCAGTACCCTCTTCACATAATTATGGATGTTCTTATTCATCTGCTAGCATATAAATGAGCTTCTCTTTCTTTACAGTATCCTGCTAAAGCCTTGAGGTTTGTTGATTCCTTGTGGCAATGAGATCCCCAGCTTAGTTACATGTCATAACTTGGAATCAACACTAGTCAGCTCTGCCAAATTGTATTAGGCCAGAAGTATCAGGCATAGGGAATATGTAGGGGAGAATGATGATCCTAGAGACCACTGTCTTCATACTCAGGCAGGAAAAGGAATTTCTGTGGCAGGCACAATGTAGCTCTTGCCCCTGTAATAATTACACTGCAAGATATTCGGCATAACATGTAAAATATGCAAGTGGCAATGTGATCCCTGTCTTACAGAAGGCCATGATTTCACCAGGTGCTTGACAGAGTCCCCCTGGAACCAGCAGTTCTTCATAACCCCCCAAAGGCTCACACTGGGCAGTGCAGACCAGCGGCACAGTGGCTTTCAGGCACAACACGTGCTCCTGGTGAAATCCTGCAGCTGGCCACATTGTGGTCCATACACAACAACACACGTTAATAATCCAAAGAAAGAAAGACGTATAAAAAATCGCAGGTAACTCTAGAAAGTGACAAAGCATGATAAGCAGTAACAAGGGTGATCAATCTAGGGTCTGTAAGGTAAGTCCTGTGAGGAGCAGCTGAGGGAGCTGACAGTGTTTAGCCTGGAGAAGAGGTTCAGGGGAGACCTTATTGCCCTCCAACACAGCCCAAAAGGAGTTTGTGGGGTCAGCCTCTTCTGCAGGCTAACAGCAACAGGATGAGAGGACAGTCTCAAGCTGCACCAGGGAAGGTTCGGGTTGGATATCAGGAGGCATGGAGATCATGCAGATAGACCTGTAATTTGGCAGAAAAACGGCAGTCCCTGGAAGTTGAAACAAATATAATGTTCAAATCAAAAAGGGGCACCAAGATTTGGACTGGGGAAAAAAGTATCAGTAGAACAGCTTAGCTTGAGTGCAATAGCACTCCATCACCTGAGCCCCCTTACCAGTCCAATGTCTTTATAACATTGAAAGCATAATTATTGTCTTACAGAAACAGCCAATTCCCTTTGGCCTGCATAAGACAGCAATTCATAGCAGGATGTGCTTGTTGCCCATGATATCCCCATTAATAATACTAGTGCTAAAAGTCCCAAGCAGGAATTAAACACAGGATCAGGACAAGCACCCCTAGTGGTGTACTACTACTATATTTGATATTTTGGTCAAAAAGAAACTCAAAATCAAACAAGGAAAAAAAAAACAAACCAACAAACAAACAAAAAAACCCCCAAACAAGCCCTGCAACCAGCATTTTCCAAGTATGACCTGCATTTTCCAAAAGCACAAAAGGAAAAAACCCAGCAGATGAGTAATAAAACGTGATCAGAAAAGCTTTCCAAAAGGCTGATTTGATAAAACCACAATTTCTTGTTAAAATCCAACTAATGGTAGGGAAAGCATCAGTAGAATAGGTATTTAAAATTTAATTGAGGAAACTTAAGAAATGTCATTTAAAATCCCTCTGCATGACCTTTCTTCTTTCTTATTCCTATACTATTGCCTACAACAGGAGCACAGAATAGCTGAGTGAGTTCACACCTCTGTGTGTCTGGGACGAAGCCTGCTGTGATTCCAGTTCATCTATTGACTGAAATACCATTCCTATTCTAAGGCAAAATATGATGTGTTTGGCACTGAAACACCTTGACACTGTTTCAAACATAGAAAAGAACTTGGAATTTAAAACCTAGGGAAAATTATGGCAAGGGAGAACCTCTCAAAAACAGTTCAACTGCAGAGCAGGTACCAATTTCAGAGTCGTGATTCTTCACAAAACTGATATTATAGAGCTGACTGGTTCAACAGGACAGATTTGGTTGGTGTTTGGAGGGGGTGGGGCTGGATGGGGTTTTTTGTATAGTTGGTCAGTTTGGGATTTTGGGTTTTTTTTAGGGAAAGCTGCCCATTGAAGAGAAAAATAACATCACTGCCTACTTGATTTGGCTTAAGAAATATTTGATCCAGTAATGGCTAGCTTATCCCCACTTGGATAGTTCAGATTCTTCTTCCCACAGAGAAGTCATTTGTGCCCATCCTTTCAGGTTCTGTATCTATGAATCAACAAGAGAAACAGTACCTGGTCAAAGGAGTCCTTTCTTATCTTGCATTTTATGACCTAATCAAAGACCTTTTGTTGAAATAATGTTGGGTGAACTGGCAGGCTCAGAAAATTCAGACACATCTCTTGTGTATGCCCAGGAATGCAGAGCTGGTTACTGTCCGACCATAACCACAACCACACAAACACAACTTTCCATTGCAGGCTGTGCATGTGCTCAGCTCTCCCTCTTACCTTACCCTGCATGTCAGCAAGATGCTGGGAGATCTAACTGCAGATAAAAACAGCAGTCTCACTATTACAAAGGGCCTTGCTGCAATGTAATATCACAGATTTCGTGGAGGCGGGAACTGAGTGAAAACTACGCCTGGGAGGAGAGACAAGAAATCCAGATATGAAAGGAGGGAATAAAGAGAGGTGGGTCATCCTCATAAGCATTTATTTTCATGATATACAACCCCAGACTTACTGAAGAATGTGAAATCAGTACAGTTTCTTTCATCTATACTATCCCAGCAAACAGTCCTCATAAGTACACAGGTTGCCACAGAGGGGGCAAGAACCTGAGACCTCTCTGCTACACACGTTGTGTGTAATTACACACCAAAATGGAGTGGGTGACAGCAAACACAACTTCTCTTGAAACCTCCTAGAATACCAAAACATAGACATTTTGTTATTTATGGCTGTGTAAGGGGACTTTTTCTCTGTATGTCTGCATGCACGCCTTCCCTTAAATCTCTTACAGACATGTTTATAGAAGGAAGGATAAATATTTTTCCATAGCTTCATGGAAAATTACTATGAGAAACCTTGGAGTAACACAGCTGTGGGGTCCCTCATTACCTCAGCACTAGCAGAGCCTCCTACACACTGAAATTTCATTGTGCTTTGCTGGGCAGGGACCTGCAGTTGTACACCCAGCCTTTCCAAAACACCTCATCAAAAGGATCAATAATTTTTGGTCTCATTAGTATTTTAGAGGAAACCACCAAGGGACAAAATTGCTTTCTGACCCAGACTGCATACTTTTTCCCAAAGCTGATTTTATAACTAGGGAAAAGGCATCAGGGAGATTCCATCTCTCAGGTAACACTCAGAGACTTTGTACATCCTCTCAATTTTCAGAAACTTTACATCTTAGAAACTCGCCTCCCAGTGCTCCATGCTCTGAGTTCAGGCAGATATTTTTGTCTTACACTTTGTCCCAAGCTGTAAAAATAACACCTTCTTCCTCAGAGGTGGCTGCATTTTTGTAACACATTAAAAACTTGTTTGGTGCTTCTCAGTAACTCCACTAAAGGTGTCAGGGATTCTGTGCAAAGAAGGGCTCTTTATAGAAATAAATTTTTTACATCCTATAAACAAAGCCATGCAGTAGAAAAAACACCACACAGAAACTGGGCAGTTTTCACTCACTTATCCCTGACATGAGGCTGTCCAAGGCTGGTATGAAGCTGATGGGCAAGCTGTAAAACAAGGAAATGAGAAAAAAAATAAAGCAAAATTTGGATTAAAAAAATATATTTATTATTAAGGGTTTGCTGCCTACTGAACAGTTGCTTACACAGATAAAAACACCGTTCACACTCAAACACACTTGAGCCACTGTTCCTTCATGCTGTCCCTGTCAGTGCACATATCCAAACAGCTGACTGAATAATTAGGAGGATACTGAGGTTTATATACTAAAAATTTTATAGTGTGAATATTTTCATTCTGTATAAATATTGGTTTAAACGGAAAACCGGAAGCTTGAATATACAAGACAGGCTGGTGATTTTAGGAGTCAATAAGACCTTGATATCTACCTGTAGCCTTCTTTAACATCTTTGTATGTGTTCACTGACATATCAGCCCACTCTCTGAAACATGGTAACTCTGACTTCAGGAACCTTCCAGTTCTGAGCTGCCCTATGGACAGTGACCTGCTGAATTGGAGATGGATGATAAAAAACTGAAAATATTTCAAATTAATTTGAGATCTGAAGTGAACTGCTTTGTGTGCTGTCAACATGCCTGAGGGTGGGATGCCATCCAGAGGGACAAGGACAAGCTGTGTAAATGTCACCAGGTTTGTCAAGGCCAAGAGCAAGGTGCTGCACCTGGATATGAAGCATGCTGGGGATGACCAGACTGGGAGCTCCTGGGAGAAGGAGCTGGGGGTGCTGCTGGGTGAGAGGCTGCACACCAGCCAGCCATGGCACTCCAGCCCAGAAAGGCAAACGTGTCCTGGCTGCATGCACAGCAGGGTGGCAGCAGGGCAGGGAGGGGATTCTGCCCCTCAGCTCTGCTCTGCTCTGCTGAGACCCCCTGGAACCTGCACCCAGCTCTGGGAGCCAGCTCAGGAGATGCGGAGCTGCTGGAGAGCCCAGAGGAGGCACCAAGCTGATCAGAGGTGTGGAGCAGCTCTGCTCATGAGAACAGGCTGAGAGAGGCAGGGCTGTTCCACCTGGAGAAGGCTCTGGGGTGACCTTACTGCATCCTTCCAGTACACAAAGGTGCCTTATAAAAAAGACATGAACTTGTTAGTGGGACTGTTAACACAGGTTAATGCTCTTAAACTACACAAGGGCAGACTCCGACTAGAATTCTTTCACAGTGAGGGTTGTGAAATGGTGCAAACAAGCTGCTCAGAGATGCCCCATTCCTAGAAACATTCACAGTCAGGCCAGACTGGGCTTTGAGCAACCCAGTGTAATTGAGGACCCTGTTCATTGCAGGGAGGTTGGACTAGGTGACCTTTCCAGCCCAAACCATTCTATGACTCTTCCTCCTCTGGGTGACTACCTAGAATTCCTATGAACTCTGTTTAAGTCACAGGGAAGAAGTTGGTGATGCTGAATAAACAGATCTTTTTTTCATTGGGTCTTGCAAGACACTCAAGTTCAAAAGCCTCTTTTGAGTTTATAATTACTCCTTTTATTCCTTCCCTTTTAGCTTCTTAAAAGGGAGACAGAACAAAATAATAAATTAGAAATATAAACACAAAAAAAAATCTGTTTTTTTTTCATTCAATCATTAAAAGTTTTCTAAAAGAGCAACCATACTTTTGCAAAAACATGCATTCTGGTTTTAAAAAAGATAATCTCTAAAAAGAACAATTTTTTTACTGACCAAAATTACTTTCAAGGAAAGGAGGGTGAACTGGCCACTTGCCCTCCCACCCACCACCCAAATTGTAAAATATTTGTGAAAAAAAAAAAAAAAATCTTGGCCCTAAATGGCGCATTCCATTAAGTCAACAAGGTTCTTTTGACTTTACTGAGCTTGGACTAGCTCCTACAGGAGAAAAGGAAACTAATTAAGCACACAGGTGGTCAGACATATCTCTCCAAGCTCCGCCAGCTCAGTGATTTGCTTTACCCATCTGCACTTGATACATCACCCCAATGTAGCTGTACAAGCTGCTGCCTTTCCAGCCTTCCCACCATGCACCTCGTGAGGTCCCTCGAGCTCTCAGCTGCTCTCAGCCTCTCCCAGGGACATCCCTGACCCCAAACCTTCCAATATCACAGGCACCCATGCTGTCACTGTCTCCTCTCCCTTCATGCATAAATAGGAGGCAGCATTAAAATGATAAGACTGTCAGAGGCAAAAAAAAAAAAAAAAAAAGGAAAAAATGCTTCCCCTAGAGCCTCCCATTTCAGGCCTGTAATTGAGAAAAGCAAATACATATTATATTACTTTGATTGGTATTGAGTGAAACAAGCTCTCATCTTCTCTTTCATTTAAGTCTCTTCATGGAAGACTGAAGATAAGCTGTTCTCTGCCTGCAGAATAGGTTGAGGCAGGTTTTCCTATATGCAGCTACTCAGTGCACACCTTAATGAAGGTCAAATAATATAGGAAAAAAAAATTTAAAAGGCAAAATTGCTGTCACTACTTATCTTTGCTTCTGGTGCTGCTGAGTCTTTTTACTAACAGCCTGTAAGGCTGAGAGATGGAAATCCTGGCAGAGCCTGGGTTAGGGACACTCTCTTGTCACAGGCGTTGGGTTGCCTCGAGCACTTTGATGATCTGGAGCTATAGCTACAGTAACTAAGCAAGTGTTTAAGGCCTGCACTCTGCTAACAAGCTCATGGCTGTAATTTATTACCAGCACAGTCCTATTATAGGCATCGATGGCAGAAGCTGTTGCTTGTTTGAGGCCCTGGTGTTCTCTGTGAAGTGACAGTCGCAGAAAGGAGAAAAAAAAAAAAAAAAAAAGGAAAAAGAAACTAAACACTGCACATCTTCCCTTTTCTGTGTGTGCTGATACACATTCACATACCAAAGGCTCATGAACCAGCATTTAAAACGTTGCCCATTTTCTGGTGCCCTTCCTCCCCCCTCTCAGCAGGGCTGGAAAACCAAGTATGCATTTGTGCCTGCCTTGCCTCCAAGTCTGGCAGCCCAGCTTTAACCCATCTCCCCAGACACACGGAGGAGGTCTGCTAGGCAAACTGAGCATTAAACTTTGATATGTTTATGGGGACCTCTCTGACCACTTGGCTGCTTGGTTTATTGCCCTCTGCGTAGGCAAAGGCAAGTCCAGCCCCTCAGCTCCTTCAGTGAAACCTCCAGGAACGTCTGAGCAGATCCTCCAATTCTCATTGTAGGGCAAAAGGAATTATTTACACAAACATCTGAAAATTCAAGGAATGGCTTTCCATTTTTCTGACCTGCAGGATGTGAAGTGGCTTAAAAGTGCTGACACAGATTCATTTACTGGCAAAAATAGCCATCTTAACTTGCAATCTTCATCAGCTCTTGTTTTACTTGTTTTATTAACCAAACAAAAATATTCTGTTAATTTAGTTGCATTAGTTGGAAAGCATAAAATTTTTGCCTGACAGGGTATTTTTTTTCTTCCTCTCTGTAGCTATGAAAATATGGAAGAAAAGGAAAAACTATAGAGCAAAGAAATTATAAAAGGTGTTATATAAAAATAAGAGATAATTGGAAGGTTTTACTTTGTGCACAGAGGTAGAGTTCTTTCTGGTGTTGCAAATGTGCTGCTCAGTCTAAGCTCTGTGGTATTCAGAGAAGGGGAAATGCTGAGCATGTCACAGCCCTTGCTGTTTGGTTGGGCTGTGGTGGCTGCTGCAGTGAGCTTGGTCTAACAGCCAAGGAAGGGACAGCCCTTGCTCCCTGCCCTCCTCCCACCTCTGCACAGGCTGCCCAGCTCACCAGCCTCCAGAGCCAGCTCAGCTCACCAGGCCTGGGGCGAGGGGGAAACCACACACACACACACACACACACACACACACACACACACACACACACACACACACACACACACAGAGGAAAAACACCAACAAAACCCAGCAACAATGAAAACCCCACAAACAAACCCAATGTGTAACTCAACCCCCTAAAAACTAATATTTTTTTTGCTCATCGTGTTAACCAAACCAACAGGTGCTAATCCCACTGCAAGGAGGAAAGACCACAACTGCAGGGTGGGAGGGACGAGGAGGGCCATCCCTTTCAGTGGTGAAAAGCCACTGGCCTGACAGAGTTGTGTCAGCACTGAGAAACCCTCTGGCACAGCTCAGACAACGTCTGCCTGAGCCACAGGTGCTCAGCCAAGCAGTGGAGATGGATGCACTTGTCCTATCCCACCTCCACCTTTACCAGGCTGAAATCTTCAGTGGAAAAGCAGCCAGAAACAGCTGGGACAGCAACTTCTTCCACTCCCCCACGACCTTTCTTAATGTTCTCTTTCCCTCAAGCACACCAAGGAATCCCTGTCAGGCTTGCTGAATCCATAACTTCAGAGGCATGCTAGATTGCAGAGATGCGCTGTGGTTTATCATTTCTGTGCAACTAACAGGCATTTAAAGAAAGTCTTCAGAGGAAAGAGAGAAAAAAGTAAACTACAGTTGGCCCCTGCAATATTTTTACCACTGTTTACCAGAGGAAGAGGTTATGGTTGTGTGGTGTACCCGTTGCACGGGGCCAAGCAGCAGTGCTGCAGCAGCAAGTGACACTCACAGCTCAGGGCAGGCTTGCCAAGGGGAGCCCTGATCCAGGAGATCCAGGGCAATCATTGGCAAGGAGCCCTGAGTCAGAAACACCATCATCAGCAGCACCTTCTCAAGGCAGAGCTTCTCTTGCTTTCCATGGGGTGAAACATCTGCCTCAGACTTGGGTGAAATTAAAAAGCTGCCAGCTACACACACTTCAGTGAGGAAAAATGATGATTTTTTTTTCCTTAATATTAAAACCTGGGTTTTGGTCTCAAAGTGAACTTCAGGAGCACTGTCAAGCCCCGTGCCTCTGGGACCTTTGAACAAACAGCATCTGACACCCAAGTTTGTAGCTGCCACATGCCAGCAGCTCTGGCTGATGCTGGCACACCCTATAAAAAGCAAAAGGGCAGGGGGCAGGTGGGAATTTTCAATGTGCCATTGGACTTTGTGTCCTTAAAGCAGACCCTGAAGATACCAGACTACACCTTTTGCTTCAAAAGTTGCCCTGGACTTTATCTTTTCTGCTAAAGCATAGCCACATATAGTTTCTCTGATAGATAAAATAAAGAAGTGGTTGAAGACCACATAGGAGCAGGAAATGAAAGGTCTGAAACTTCAGTCCTTTGTCTCCTACCCTGTGTGCCCAGCCTGGAGCCTGTTTAAAAGGAGAGAAGAGATTTCTATGTCTCTCCTTCCCAATTAAAACATTGTGCCTTGCATAAGACAACATTCACTAGGCCAGGGAAAGAGGGCAAGACTGAGACACAGCCCCATGGCTAAGGAAAGCAGGGAGAGGTGGTGCTGCCCCTCTCACAAGCAATCCTGCAGCAGGATCCCTCCGGGATCAGAAGTGAGATTTTCCTGTCTTTCCCTGTTGATATCAGACTGGATGAGAAACTGGGACAAATGCTGCAAGCACTGAGTGCTCCCCTAAAGGGGGCACTGCCCTTGTCCCTGCAGTGTGCTCTAAAAGCAGCAGCCACCAAAGCACTGCACACAGCTGGGGCACTGCAGGCAGGGCCACCCAGCACAGGGCCAGGAGCACTTGTGTGCCACCAGCTGCCACCCTGAGACCAAGGAACATCTGGGCACAAACACAGGGACAGAGGAGAGCTCCTCGTGCCTGGGCAGCAGGCAAGCAGAAGTCCCCATAGTTACAACTATATCTCCCATCCAGAGTTTTTCTGCCTCTGACCCAGTCTCCCTAGAGCTTTCTAACCAGCAAATTTTCCCCAGGTATTTTTTTGCAAATCCAGGAAAGAGATTGTGTTATCTCTCAACAAAATATAATATATTCTTATATCCTAGCAGCTGGCCCTGGGACATAATCTATGGGACTCTGGTTGCTCATGGCCCAGTTTACAGTCAGCTTCCCAGAAACATTTGCATGGTTGGGTAGAGTTGAATACAGCAATTAATCTTCAGTTCCAAGTAATCAGAAACATTTAGTTAGAGGCAAACTTATTGAAAGACAAAAGAGGCTCCAGGACTGTCAGCAAAACAGGACAAATTTCTGAAATATGTATTTAATATTCTCCATCATGATTTAATTAAATATGTAAAACAAGAAAAAGCATATTTATTATCAGGGGAAAAAAACTTGTTTAATTGAGCCCAATACTCCAGAGCACAGAAGAACTTCCTGGACTGTTGTTATCTGCTTAGAAAATATTTTCCCAACTGCAGCTTATTTCCCATTTCACTGCAGCCCTTTGCATTCTAAATAACATTTCTGAATTTCAGAAGGGAAAATGAGGGATAACTGACCGAGATTAAAGGTCTGAATCAATTAAAATCTGCCTCTCAGTTTACCAGGAATAAGTGAATTCAGGATCAAATTTCCAAAGACTGGTTCTTGCTGACAGCTAAAAGCAGCCGGGGTCTTTGGAACATCAGCAACAGCACCACAATCAAACATTTGGGGAGGAAATTGGCTCTCCAGCAGAGGCTTTGGCCAGGACACAGAGAGCTCAGCTTTGCAAACGGCCTCTTATGATAGCAGCAAGATGTAAAGATGAAAAAACGCAAAGCACATACTGAGGAGTTCACAGCTCCTCCAAGTGGGATGGTTCTAACACCTCCCAGAGCTGATGCTAAGGCTATATGCATCTATTACCAGATTTTCAACTCTGCAGCACTAACACAGAAGTCATAAGAGTAAGACAGAGGGGAAACATCACATTTTCCAAAGCTGTTTGGGCAACAAGCCCTGTCAAGCAGAAACACACCGTACTGAACAACTTCCCCAAGCATGGTGAAAGCTGCCTTCTCTGGCGCAGTGTATAAATCAAATGTCTCCTGTCAGAGTAGCAATTAGGAAACTTTTATACTGGTTTAAGGGTAGTATTAAGCCTGTGGCTGCCACAATATAGAAAATATGACTTTTTGAAGTACAGTTGTTGAAATTTTCCCCTAAAAGACACAAAAGGACAGATTTTTATCTGCCACTAAGTGTGTAGCTTCCACACAATTTATACTAAACAAGAATATATCCCAGTGTCTCCAAATCTGTCCAGATTAGCAAGTCACACCATTTTTTGAAAGAAATTAAATTATATTACCATAAAAGAGAGAGAATTCTCTCACAGTACAACCAACAACTTTCCTAAAAATTACAGTATTGCTTGCTTTCCCCTTTCTTCCATTGGAAACTAAAAACATCACTTGACATTTTTGCTCTGACAAACATCTTCAGATGTTTATCACTGCACCTCCATTCTGTCTCTTTACCATCTTTTTCTGTGAAAGGATGAGCCTTATGCTTAGACAAGCCCACAGATGGACTGCCACTAACTGCAGTGGAATTTAGGTCAACCTAGATTACCCACTAGCCTCTGGCAGTCCTCAGACCTTGTACCAAGGCCACCTAGATTGGAGGAAACTGCAGATGTCTGAGGTTACTGGACACTGTCTGTACCCATGTGCAAATTTAAGCTATAATGATACTCAAAGTCTAAAAAGAAGCATAAAATCTTTAAAACAGGATTTCAGCCCTGATAGCTAATGTCCTACACACCACAGGTCATATTCCTTAATTTCACCATAGTCTGGCCTTGTCATTCTGCTGGACATTCCTGGGGCCCCTTTGATGAAGTGGTCACTGGCAGTGCTGTTAATCTGATGGATGCAACAACCACCCCCTGTTCAGGAGCAGCAAAAACAGCATTGAAACTACTTTATGAGACAGATAACCAAAACTAGAGCAGTCACCACCCAAAACAGAGGCCATGTGCAGGGCTGGAATAGGAGCAGAGCTGTGCTGAGACTCCCAGGGTGTTTCTGGAGGGTTTGAGAGCTACTGCTTGGAGCTGCATGTGTGTAAGAGATAAGCAGCAAAAAAATACCACAAGAGCACAAAAATAAGGCAGCAAGGACACATCAGATACAGCTGGAGAGGCCTACGGCTAGGAACACCAAGATGGGACTGATGTTTCCATTAAAAGGTAGGAAGCAACTATGAGAAAAGTCACTTTCACTGAACACAGTGGGATTCACGCAGCAGAAAAAAAAAATTTAGGCAATGCCCCACCAAAATAATCAGACCTAAAGATACTTGACTAAGTCATTGACAAACACCACCCACAAAAGGCTCAAGTACTAGTTTAAACAAAAAGCATGATGCCTTTTTTTACTATCTCCCCATCACCACTTTAAATCAGCTTTGTTACTCCTGTAATCATGAGCCTTGTTTGATAAAGAGGGGAGTCCAAGCTGTCAAGGACAGTTGGGTTGGATTTTGGTTGGCAGCTTCACAGCTATCTTTATCCTCCAGACTCCTGAAAAACACATCCAAAAGCATGTGGCTGTTTGTCCATCCCCACAGGCACAGACCAGCCAGGCACTCACAGGTCTGGGTACCACTGTCTAATTCCACTGCAGACCAAGTCAGAAGAAACGTTCCTCATGGAAAGATACTTTTAATGAGATTCCTTCCTGTAAGCCAGTGCCTGCAAAGAGACAGGAGCCAAGGCTCCACAAATAGAACCATCATCCCTTCCACTCAGTCCTTGCGTAGGCACTGGGGTAACGATGACAGGCAGAGAGAGCTGCCAGAACCAGGGCAAAGCAGCTCTTGCCAGAAACTGAGGCTCCCATGAGCAGTAGTTCCTTTCAGCAACACCCAGCATAATAATGTGCAAATTCAGGGCAGCCTCATCCTCACAGGACCCAGAGAAAGCGAGAAGCCACAGGCAGGATCAGGCTGCCCCAGATGGCCTCTGCTGGGTCCTCTGCCTGCCTGCACCCACATGAGCTCTCTGAACTCCTTGCCCTTCTCCTCCTCACATCCTGTTGCTTCAGTTTCCAGTTTATAAAATTAAAATCTTAACTTTTCTATTTGGGCCCCTCACCACAGATCATAGCCATAGTTTGACTTCCTCCCAAGGTACACTCTCCCCTTTTCTGTCAAGGGGGACACTCCCTGAAGCAGCAAGACACATTACTCCTGAGAAGGAAAAGCAATTGTCCTGCTGGACTGCAATATCAAAAATGAACTTCAGTAACTCCAGGGTTAAAGTCGGTAAAAAAGCAAAGCTTAGGTCAGCAGACTCTTAAACATATTTATTAAGCATGTGTTTAAGCAATCAGCCAAAACAGGGACAGAGGTGCCATAGTATCATCTAAGGAAGCTCCTTTTTTTTTTTCCCTCTCATTTTGGTCTTTGGAAAAAGCATAGTCATAGCTAGATCTCATATGTTGCACAATAATTGAAATTTTCATAGAGAATTCCAGAGTAAATTGGTAAATTGTTAGCAGACTACTGCCACAAGCTTGTCAGCATTTCTATTTTTTTTTTTTTCCTTTTTTTTTAATTTGGTTTAAATTTGTGTTCCATCATCATTTTGTTCATAATTTGTGTGTCATCAACTCTGGTCATCTTGTGACCCTCTGATTTGAGAAAAGCATAAAAAGAAACTATTTCTAAAGCAAACTGGATTTTCCCCCTTCACTATTCCAGGAAACAAATTCTTCCCAAAAGCCATCATTAAGGAAAAGTCAGAAAGAGTTCAGACATTTATGAGTGAAGCAAATAAGCTGCTACAGTATTAAAAACAATCTGGAATTTAGCTATGAAGTTCTAGATCCTTCGGTAGAAAAGAAACCACTGACTGATAGTGTTTCCTTCTCATGAAAATTAATTGTGTTCAAAGCATTTCAAACAGCTTTTGAGTAGATTTTCAATTTACTGCAATTGACAATTATTATAAAAGTAAGTAGTGCTTGACTTTGCTCCTCCACTTGCCATCTGCACTAGCTTTACCCCAAAGGAGATGTCTTTTTCTTGACAATTTTACTTCTTGTCTGTTCCAAGTGGCAAGAGTCTCCACCCTTTGGGCTGCACTGACTCTTCCCATAAGCAAACAAGACATGGTAATCTTGCTCTCTGTGGATCAATGCCCAAGTGGGGTCTCCTAAGGAAAATTTGGAGTTGGAATGAGAGCCAGCAGAGGGAGTATCATAACAGCTCCCCTGTGGGAACATTTCTTCAGAAGAATCCAGAGACTTCAGTTGGTCTCAGGACTCTATTGTGTTAAGAAATATACATGCCTACAAGTAAGCACGCTTACATTGTTTTACTACATTTTCCATGCAGGCAATGGATTTTTTGCAAAGGTCATTGGGTCCAAGCCAGTCACCACTGGGAATATAAATTTTTTGTTCTTCACATTGAATCATAGAGAGGGGGTGGGTGGGAGAAGTGAGAGACAAATTTGTAGCTTTTTTTTTTTCTTATTTAAAATTAATAGGGCAATTTCTCTTTATAACACCAATACTCCAGGTTCTTCTACAATGCTTGACATCCAGCAGTCACAAAGTCTATTAAAAAGAAAGTACTACTGTCCTAGAAAAATCTAAGCCCAGAACAGCAAACTGATGTTCGTGCACCACAGCTCATCAAATACTTACCAAGAGGAAGAAAAACTATTTCAAGAACGAATGTTTGATATGCTCTCAAACACCTGAAGACAGCTTTTGCCCCCCAGTAAAGCTAAGGATGCCCACAGGGAGAAATCCAAACCTTCACCAGTGGGAAGCTGACCTCAGTAGAGTGGCTATTTCATAATGGAGGGAACTACAGTTTATGCTCATCTGCCACCTCAGCAATAAGGTTTTTTTCCCGTGGGCCCACCTATTTTTTGAGTTTCATTTGCCCTCAGAGGTTTACAGAGGTTTACTGACTCCCATTTGATTTCCCTCCCACTGGGAAGTTAATGGCTTCAACTCTGAGACCAAGTTTGTAACTGGGAGATGTTTGTCCCTGAGAGGCTCTGCCATGAGGGAGCCTGGTCTGCAATGGGATGCAGAATGGCAATTCCACTGCCCATTCAACAAGCTGAAAGCCCAGCTCTTATACATCCATCAAAGTCCATTTTAATTGGGAGCCTAAAGCTATTTTACTCATCAGTAATAAAGGAGCAATTAAGTTCACAGCCAAAAATGAATTAATGAGATACTGCAAACAAGTTAATTAACTCCTTCATGGGTATTCAGATAGAAACCACACAAAAAAACCCACAGGGTGTGCTAATTACTTCAGGGGTCTGACTAAAATGAAATAAAAAAATAGATCACCACAACATTTGGAGCAAAGGCTAGAAGTCTGTCATTAAGCCATCTTCTCCCATATAGAGTAAGCCTAGGCAGCTGTGTATGACACTGCACACATGCAAATGCCTGCACTCCTATGAACAGCTCATCAAGGACAGCATCACATTTGGTAACACTAAAACTATTTGCTATTTCAACCTATTTGCTCCATTTCCTTTGGAAACTGCTCTCTCCTTACCCTAAGAAGAAAAGTCAGGCAAAAGAGCTGGTCTGTTCCAATACCCTTTAAGGAAAGCAGAGGTTTAGCAGGATGGGCTGGAGAAGGCAGCATGAGGAGTGTGACCTGGTGCAGGGCCTGGCTGAGGCTGGCTTACATGGCACAGCTTGAGGAAGGACAAGAGGGGCTCTGTGTGTGTGTTTAGGAAGTTCAGCTGTCACCCTTGACAGTCTACATTAACTGTACAACATTTAACAGCCACAAGCTCAGGAAGCCGTAAAACTGTTGGGCCAAATTTGCTCTTCCCTGGGTTTTGGTCATTTATGGCCACACAAAGGACACATAAAATTCTACCAGTACAGGTAGGTGAGTGTCTGTCTTCTCTCTGTTTGCATCTCTGGGACAGGCTTGAAAATAGCTTCACACATTCATGTGGAGTTGCATTTTTGCACAAACGTGTGAAAGAAATGCTCCTCGGGCACCACAAGGGAATGATCAGATGACTCGAGGGCTAAATATTCTCACAGCTTTTCCCTTTCAAGAACAATCTGTTGCACAGGCTCTGTCTCATCTGCAAGGAGTGCCAGAACTGGTGGCTCTTGCTAGTTTTTGGCTAGCAAGGGATTTATCACGGAGCTCTCATGTCGGGCCCAGCCACCTGGTGTTACCAAGATCATGGCCTGGCCATGCAGCACAAGAGGGGCTGTGCCACTGAAGGGTTGCTAGCCGGTTGCTAGAGTTTTACTGAGGCTTTTTTGCCCTGGTCCAAACATTATACTTGAAATTTAGAGAAGCAGAAAAACAATCCCTTTTCACGTGGTGGCAAAACACAGCTGCTTTAAAAATCTCAAGACTTATTCAAGACTTATGCTGTTTTTAAGGAAAAAACTGAAGGTTCCCAGGGCTCACAGTGGAGTGTCAGCCTGCAGAATTCAATAACCAATCCAGGAAACCCATTTTGACATCTAGTTTCAAAGAGGGTATTGTAAACAAAGAGCAAGCCCACAGAACAATATCATTCTTGATCCCCATTTAAGTAGCAGGAACACAGAAAAGCCTCAGAAGTGGAGACATCTGTATTTATGTAGAGTGCTTTCCCTGTCTCTTTGTACTCCATTAAATTGCAAATGGAGAAATGGAATTTCTTTTTTGAGTAGATTAGCCCTTGCATCTCAAACCACCCCAAATACAACAATGCCACTACTAAAATCTGAGAAGGACACTCTCTGAAAGCTGCAGAAACATTACAATATTTGTTTACAGTTAATACCTTGTTATTTCAGCCTGGCTTCAGAGCAGCTCACAGCAGCCACTACTGGCTTTATTAGAGTTTGTTTTAAGCTAGAGAGGAATGAGACCAGAATCAGACCATGACAGCATTTATGCATGACAGCTTGTCCAGAACTTCACCTCAAAAGTCTTTATTTGTATTCAGGCTGCACCTTCTCATTCACATACATGCACACACACATTTTCCTGTTAAGGCAAGCTAGGGCTAGAGACCATCGTACAAAACCAGATATAAGAAACAACAGGACAATGATTTGTTATTGATGAGATTGGGAGAAAAAAAAAGTTTTCTTTTTTTCTCTCTACGTGTGCTTAGCTAAACAAAGTCTACCAAGCCTATAAAAGAATATTTTGCAAGAAAGAGAGCTTGGGATTCATCTTGTCAAAATGATGGCTAAGTCTTCTATCTGCCTGTCAACACAAGTATTATCCATAGATTGACAGAAAGAATTTGTTAATTAACTTGGGTTTAGTACAGCAAAAACTGTTTATTGCATGCAACGTGCTTTTCTACAGGAAATACATTCATGTTTATTGTGGTCACTAAACCAACCTGCCTAACACTAAGTAGGTTGTGCTTAGGGACCAAGACATGATTTTTAATGCTGCAAAACACCTTCATTCCCAGATCAAAATTATTCTGCTTGAACGCACTTATTTTCCTTTCTAGTGTATTTTGGCTGATTTCAAAGGGAGGTTCATGAAGTCACCAGCACACCCAAAGCTTATATGTGTTTTGAATACCAGAATGTGACCCCACTGTTTGCATATGTGTATGACTGCTATAACTTTGCACTGTCTCACTGAGTAGTTTGCTGCAGCTTGCCCTGGGGAAGATAAGCCAGAGCATAATCTATGCACCCTGTAGGTCTTGAGGCTGTTGAAATGCATGTGCTATCTCTTAGGGAAGAAAAAAAAACAACCCCAAAAACACACAGCTCCAAATTTATCTTCAGCTGTATCAAAACATAGAAATGGAGGCAAAATAATTATTGACTCATGTGTTTTACTATTCTCAACATTTTTCATTCAGTGCTGCAAGAAAAAAAAGTGAGTTTTTATGGCCTGTAAAAAGGATGTGAGACTATTTTTTATTTGTTTATGAAGCTGCAAGCCAAATCAATGGTAGCAGGACATTAATGGTAGACCTTTCTTCTTGGATTCAGGACAGAGGAGTAGGAAGCCTTCCCTTCTGCTGAGAGAAAGAGTCACATGGCTTCCATGTCCACCTCTTGAGGAGGCACAGTTACAAAAATATAGCATCAGAGTCATGCTAAATAAATACAGCTTAGTGGAAAACCTAGTGGAAGTACTAGGTTCAGGGGCACCTGGACTTTACTCCAGTTTGGTCATTGACTTCAGGGGATGAAGTGACTGCCTCTTTGTCTGCTCCCTCCCCCACCCCTAGTAAATAAATTGTAGTCATAACTTCTTATAAATAGCACTTGTGCTGCAGATATATTACACTGACCTGCAAGCCTGCTGTCAGGTCTGACTAACACTTGCAGCACACTGAGCAGGGTGAAGTTCTGCAGCTAACAGTCACCAGCTGCTTGGGGTTGAGCTGTGCTGATAGGGCACTGCTTTGGTCTCAGTTTTCTGTTTCACAGCCACACTCTCCTGCTCTTATCAAAATGTGGTCTCTAACTGCCAGCCCTGAGGGTTCCTGTGCACAGGCTCTGCCAAGCTCTGCCACGCTCCCCACCCAGCGTCGCCTCCCGAGCTGCTGCCCCCACGGAGGGGATGGCGTTGACTCTGGCAGAGAAAGCACCAAGGATTATTTAAAAAGCCTGCAAAAACACTTGCTTTCCTGGCATTTCCTTTGGGCTGAACAGCACCCACTTCCACTCCCTGAAAGCAGCAGAGATACTCTTTTGAAACTAGTTCCTCCTACTTCTCTGACTAATAAATACAGGTATTTGCAGATATCTCTGGGATTTTACGGAAGAATCTAAACCCTGAATGGGAAGTATAAAATGTGCTTATCTGTAGTCAGGGAAAATAGGTCTGCTTTTCTCTTGAAGGTGTCGTATTTCAATATTAACACAACATAGACACCAAAAAAGATCTAGTCCTAGTCTATTCCCAATAGCAGATTCTCACAGCATAAGGAGGGGCGGGGGAGGTGGTGGGGGAAAGACAAGAAAAATTACTAACAGATCAAAGCCCAAGAAGACTTGCCCTTAGTTTTCCAAACAAAGCTTTTTTTTTTTTTTTTTTTTCTCTCCAGACCACATAATTCTGGATTTTTCCCTGCTGTAGATAAATAAAAAAAGGAAGTGTTTAAACAAAGCAGGTATTCGAATGGTTTAACATTAAACATCCTCTTAATTTGCATTTCTATACAAGCTCATCTTAGGCCATGAGATTAAGGACCTGTACCAAATATTTCAGTTCTTTCTAGGGACAAGCTTTTGGAGAGGAAGAAAAAAACCCAAAACATTGGCACCACAGTTATGTCAAAACTTTGTTAACCTGGCTTATTCAGCATTTTCTTTTCCTGCCTTGACTCCCTCTATCTGCTGTCAAAAACACCACATTTCAGCACTGTCCAAGAGAGATCTGTTCCTTCTCACAGCACAGGACCTCTGGTTCTGACATCTCCTAGGAGTATTTTTCACGTTGCAGCAGAGAGCTGTGAATCTCTGTTGCCTCTCTGCATTCCCTCAGCTGTCTCTTGCTTATTGCAGCTTAAGCAAGATGAATCTCTCTCTGCCTCCCCTACAGTAATGGTTTATTTACATTGCCTGTCTGACACAATTTAGACTGGATTAAACCAGTGTTTATGTGTGCAGCCACGTCTCAAATTGACTTGCACCCCTATGGTGCTCCCACTCCCTGGCACGCTCCTGACCATACATAAAGCTGTGCCAAGCACCCTTGCTATCAAAAAATTAATTGTCAATTTTTTTAAAAAAAAATTAAAAATAATAAAGAAGGCAGCTGGCTTTCTGCTGGCTGGGAGAGCTACATCAGCCCCACACATGATCCTGGGGCAGGAGCAGGGTGGGGAGGAGTGACTGGGGAAGAGCCACGCCAGCCCCAGTTAGATCAGCTCCAGCAGAGATGGCTGCCTGTCCTCAGGTTATTTCAAAATCGGGACTACAGCTTTAAATGCCATTGTCAGGAGCGGCCAGGGGCACAGACACAAACCAGGTGCTTCCAGCTTAATGAATTACAGGCCAGATCATCCATTGAGGCAGAGGCTGCCTGTGCTCTTTGCCCACAGCAAGTACAAGGCAACCTGAGCCATCCTCACCTTCAGGGCTCAGGCTTAACCTTGACACCCAAAGGGCACAGGTTTAACCCTTCAGCTCCTCCAAGGCACCTCCCACTTGCTGAGGGCACCAAGAGAGACCAGCTGACCCTGGTGCTGTCACACAACTGCATAATGCAGCTCAGAACTCCTCTTTAAGGAGGAGCATTTACCCAGGGCTCTGAGAACAGACGGACACCCCCCTTGCAGCCTGTGAGCAGGGCTGGGGGCACACACACTGCTCCAGCAGCAGCAATCTGCAAGTGAGCCCTGTGCCCACACACAAAGCTGCCTGCATGAACTTATTTTTCAAAGCTGAATTCAACATTAAAATACAGAAGAGTTATTCTCTTAAACACACGCACACAAAATCTTCTTTTGAGCCCTTCCAAGGGATTCTCCGTGAAAATTTATAGAAACACAATCTAAATATTCCCAAACAGACCATTATAAGCAGGAGTTGAACTAATTTAACCATTGAAAGCAGCAGGAGAAAAAGTAGCAGAGGAATAACAGGTTTCACCTGTCATTCTAGAACAAGTCTCTATGCAGTTTGTTAAACTAAAACTGAAATACTTGTTTTTTTTCCAAGAATATTTTGTGATCTCACTGGAGAAACAGTTGCAGTTCAGAAAAAAAAAAAAAAAACCCCAACACATTTATTTCTCACGTGCTCTGTCAGATTATCACAATTAATTCACTTCTAGAGGAGAAAGGAAAAAAATAATTCTTAAGATTATGCAAGCTGGTACAGTGCACCACCCTGTAATTTTAAAGACTTTAAAGATCCATACTTGAGCTCAAGGTGTCAGAGCTGCCCTCTTCAACAATTCCCTCATTGTGGTCTGCAGCAAGGAAAAAAATGAATCTTAACCAAAACAAAAATAACCCATATAGCAGCCAACAGATGGAGAGAAGAGAAAGAGGGAAAGCAATACGGAAAGAGAAAAAAAAAAAAAAAAGAAAAACATAACCCAGAGAGCATTACATCAGTTCTCCTCCCAGTTTTATTTAAAACACACGTGCCATCACTCACAGCTCTGTGGTTACTGGAAAATATGACTGTAACTTCCACGGTGTGGGTGTGCAGGTTATATTGAAAAAAATAAATTAAAAAAAAAAAAAAAGGACCTTTCTTTGGTACAGCTGACTTTGGCTACTGATGGAAGGAAAAAGGGTGGCATATTTGTACAAAACCCTTGTGTTTTGGCAGGGAGGATAGTCCTGCATGAGCCACCTAGCTGTGTTTTGTTCTTTAGCAGAAGCATACACACCATTTCACTTCGGCACAGAGAATGCCACAGAAAGAGCACAGCAGCGAGCACAACAGAGAACGTTTCCACCCCGATGCAAACAATAATTCCATTAGATTATCAGTGAAAAAAGCCTTCATGAAATAAGTTATTTAGACCAACATTTGTTTCAGCTTTAACTGCCTATGGAGCAAGGATAGGCAGAGTAAAACATTCATCCTGAAATCAAAATAGCACTCGAGCTTGCTCTTTAAAGATGAGTCAGCAAACACCTCTCAGACTGTCACAGTTCAGGCAAGTTGTTCGAACTAAGAGCCAACAAGTAAAGAAGAATTTAAAATTCCAGCAAAGCCCAGTTGGTGCCCCTCTTCATGACAGACTGGATTTTGTCTGTGCACATACAAGAGGAGCAAAGACACAGGATGAAGGACATGTAGATGATTTTCTGTGCTTATCATTAGCTCATGGTGAAACTAATCGGCATGTCAGATGAAGTCTGACTTCAGAGACAAGTATTCTCAGAAGGCCCAGGCTGACCATTCAAAGTCATTAGCCAGCTATTTTGAGAAGGGCTCCAAAATACTCTTGAGACTTAAAAAAACACAACCAACCAAAAAAAAAAAAAAAAGCCACCCACAAACAAAGAAAAAACCCCTATGATTTTCTCCTGCTTGTCTTGCAGATGTTTAGAGCGTACATTTTCAACTTCTCCACAGTGTTTTTAATCAAAAGGTGAATTTTTTCAGGCTTCCACCATTAGAAAAGCACCAGATAGCAGAAAAAGTCAGTAAACTTGGCATCCCTGGGACTCCCCTGACTCCAGCTGCAAGCACAGCACAAACTATCCCTGCTCTTGTAGGTTCCCAGGGGCTTTCTGTGTCAGGAGTTCAAGCCCAATTCTGACACACAAATGAAGTCATACCCACTAACAGCAGCATTTCTGGCCTCTGCTTGCCACAGGCTGAGTCACAGTGGTCCATGGAGCATTCCACACTTGCATTCCCAACAGCAGGACTGCAGGACACACAGGGGAGGGCAGGAAGCAGCTGGCTCAGCTGGCTGCTGCAGAGGGGTGCCAGGGTGACCTTTCCCAGGGGATGCTCTCTTCTGGAGCACCACGGGGAACTGCTGAGCTGCCCACATGCATCACTAGGGAGGATGTGGGACCACCTCTTACCTGGCCTTATTCCAGACCTCCTCCTTCTCCATCTCTGCACCTGTGCTTTGTTGGTTGCATTTTTTTTTCAGGCCACAAATTAGGTGATGTAAACACTCAGCAAGAGCTGTGGCCTATGATTATCATTTTTCCTCAGTGAATGGGTAGCAATGATGTCTAATTAAAAGAACAGCTATGAAGAGCAAGGCTCAGTGAAGTCACCCCTCAAACTCCAAGCTCATTAATCCAAGCTCTGCACTCTCAAAAACTCATGGAGAGATCACACTAGAATGACCTTGGCACAAGGTGCCTCAAGACAAGTCAACATTTGTGATGGTGAAATCTAGGTGCAGGGACTGTCTTCAGCTACAGCTGCTTGCAAACTGCCTGTCTACACCAGTGGCAGTAAAAACATTTAACTGCATTAGAACTATGATTGAAGTTGTCCTGGTGATAAATTTGGTATCTGAAAAAATGGTGGTGCAGGAAAGTCTCATGTGGCTTTAATTTTGTATAGACCTAGGATGCCAATCTCTTTCACAAAACTCTACTGCTGCTTATTTTATTATTATCCAAGGACATCAGTCAAAAACAGACACCAGATTTATGCATAAGGGTTTTTTTTAAAATGGTTGCAACAATCCCAAAACTTACTGAAAGCGTAACACCAGCTTGCTATGACGTACCAGATCACACACAGCTTTTTAGCTGTGCATTTTCTGAAATGTGATCATATTGACAGATACAAGAAGACCCGTTAATTACAACTGAACACAATCTCAGTGAGTTTTAAAACAAATAATGAAAGATAAAATTCCAAGACACAAAGAGGTTTTTCTATTTGTGTCTTTTTTTTTTTTTTTAAAGACTTGCCAAAAAAAAAAAGGCCCGTTCACTTGAGGCGTTCACCACTGGACACTAAACTATTGATGAGCGTCAAGAGGGCAATTATCTCTAAAATAAAGACTTTTGTATATCATGGGTCCCACATTCTAAATTCAGCCTGAGAAGCAGGAGGAAAAAACGATTCAGACGTCAACAGTGAATTGGCCCAAGGTCTCTGTGCTACAGATACACCACTGTTACATTTTACATGGCATTAGGAAGCGTGGCAGTCATTTGACCCACCAAACAGCAAGCACTTTTGATGCAAAGCCTAATTGTCACTTATACTTTGTCACGCCACTTAGTTTCAATGATTTTCTGAACTCTTCAAGGAACTATGCTAATGCTCCAGTTATACTTTTGTCAGTATCAATGAGATCCTCATTAAAACCAAACTCCCGAAATTGTTTCGATGCCACTTTCCTTGACAACATCTGCTCAGTTTCCCTGGTTGTTTCCTTGACTGTGGGAAATAAGAGAAAAAAAAAATCTTGACAAAAATACCATGACTATATTTTATCTGCAAGAGACACTAAGCAGTGGTGGGAATTGAGGTTCTCTTCAAGAGCACAAGTCTTAAATGAGGATTAATAAAATGGTATCCCATAGAGTCCTACTCTAAACTAGATTTCCTCCATGCTGGTTGCAAGAAAGGGTAGCAGTTTACAAATCATGTCCTAATTCACTCTGTTTGAGAGACCCAGAATATTTTACTTTAAATTCTGTTTCCCGTTTTCCCCAAGCAGTTTTAGGAAATGGAAAACTGACCTTGCAAACTGCTGCCAAAATGCAGAGGTGGTTCACATGCATGGCTAACCTGAACTGCTGAGGATGGGAAGCAGATCTCACCCAGTCAGTGCAGCACACCCCCCAGCCTCAGGGACAGACACAGCCCATGGGGATGGATAACAGTTTGGGCATTTCCAGCTAAATCCACCAGCAAACATGAATTCAGCTTCTAAGAAACAGTGACTGGAAATAAGGCTTTAGGTATAGTTTGCTTTTCCTGTAATGACATTCACCACCATTTATAGGCTTCTACAATCTCTTAACACTGCCTCAAGCTGTGTCAGTTTAAGAATGGAACTAAATTTCTCTACATCTCCTAAGTGAAATCAAAATTCATTATTTTTACAATACCTGATTAATATAACTAAAAATTGAGACCCTCCAACAGGAAGGCTTGCACAGAACCACTGAAAGTTTTCCTGATTGTAACACCCATGAACTCCTGCTTGGAGATGGATAGAGTAAGAAATTTCATGTATTAGGCGTTCAGTCTCTGGTTTCTGTCTGATGTGACAAAGATGGAAGTCTTTGCTAAATTAAAAAAGACAAACTAAAACAAAAAACCCCACACAATTTTAAGCACGGTTCAGCTGCTCATGGTTTCAATTTGAAGTCATTTTGTCTAAATGTGAAATAATACCAGCTTTGAAACAGCACTTATTCTGTGTTTGACAGCTTTTAAATCGGCAACAAAAGGGAGCCTAAACAGTACTCAGTAACAAGTTAAACAGAAAGTTTGGCTTAAATGGTTAAATTACCTAAAAATTATTTTCAAGTCAGTAAAAAATCCTTTCATTTTCAAGGGAAATTAACTTCAAATGCCTTTTGTTAAAATCTGCATGTGTAAGTGTTACCTGGCAGATGTTCTGGTTTTCAGTGGCCTTCTCCAAACCAGTATCCAGCCTCATATATCAGCTGGCCTTTTTTAAAAAGGGCCTGAAGCTGAAGGTACTTCTCTATTCAAGTCCCAGCTTCTGCATTTTTGTTAATACTCTCAGTTTCTATTTAAAATATAGGCAACATTAATATAATAATCTATTTAAGATTTCCAGATAAAACCTAGAAAATTCCAAGGGTGCAAACAGGCCAATGACACCACCATGTCAAACTACCAAGTTTTTTAACACAGCTTCATGATTTCCAAATGGGTGAAATTAGCAATACCAACTACAACAGTCAGAAGACAACCCTAACCCTGGTGATAGCACCACACCAAACACTTGTGAATCACGAGCCAGCACTCAGCAGAAATTGTTTCCTTGTGTTTTACAACTTCCTTACACAACCTGCATCATGTAAAATCACAATACACTTACAACTCTGACCCTACTGCTTTCTACAATACTTCTTGCCAAACAAAATTAAATTTCTACACAAATTTAACAGGTCATTCCTGAGTAAAAAATAAGGTGAGCTCTCCTAATGATGGTGCACAGTTACATGCTGTTATATACAAGCAAACACCTTCAGTGATGGCACCAGGAGCCCTGCAGTGTCTGAGAGGCAGCCAGGACAGTGTGCAGGGAGAGGGTTACCCATCAGCTGGTGGGTGATGACCAAGAGTAGATTTAAACACAGCAGCTGCCTGCTGGGCTCTCCCAGCAGTGCAGAACAGCCTCCAGACTCACAGCAGGGAGAGTTGTGGGCACACCAGATAGGATGAGCCTTCCAGGGAGCACAGGTCCCAGTGTGCTGCTGTGGTGGAATGTGAATTACACCGGAGGAAGAGTCCCTCCTACTGAATGTGAGCTATTCATGCTGTTAAAGCATCAGCGTTTTGCTGCTTTACCCGTGTAGAGTCCCAGCTGAAATCGTTCTGGCCTCAGCTGGCCTTAGGGGTGAACCCTTTTAGAAGGACAGACTGGTATTGCAAAACAAAGGGAGGTGAATAAAAAGGGAAGGGAGGGAGGCTGAGTGTCACCCAGGCACACAAACAGTTCACATGCTTTACAGACAGTATGGCCTATAATTAAGGTCATTCAAGGCTTGGCATCAGAAAATTCTACCAATTAACAACTTGGCTAAATTCTTATGGTTTAGGCAGAAGTGCTCCATACCAGGCATGTGCCTTTGGTTGATATTTCTGTTTTCAAGAGAAAACTTAACTCTGACAGTTTAGTTCTGAAAATGCAATTAAAAGAATTAATAGTCTCTTTCCTCAGCCTATCATAATCCCAACAGCATTTTTCTTCAAGTAGTACTAAACAACTACAAATTCTGAAGAGAATAAGCCTGCCTTTGCCTCTTCTCCAGTAGTTCAATCAACTAAAGAAAACAGAACACACTAACTTCCCAGAAACCAAACTGAAGTAACCTGCACAGTCATTAAAAGCATATCCTGATTTCCTAGGCAAATAATTCAACATTATGATGCATTTTGCAGAACTGCTGAATGCTCCCAGTAACCACTGATGTCCGGGTGAGGGGCTTTGACAAAAGCTGGCTTGCTAAACACTGACACAGCACTGCAGAGTGTACATTGGATCTGCTCAAGTACTCCAGCTCATCCTTCTCCTGGCTTTCCCCACATTAGTGCCTTTTCCAAGCAGGCCCCTTGTCACAGCCACCTCTAACCATGGCACACGTGAGGCTGAGATGCACAACAGCCTTACTGAGCAAAGTTCTGCCCAGTTATGTGTTGGCAGATCTAGCAAATATGCAGCACAGATCTAAAACAGCAAAAGCACTGCTGCAGGGGTTCCCTCAAGAGAAGAAAAGAGCAGGCAGGCCAGTCACCCCATTTAGAGGTGCATACCACCCATCTCCTCACCTCACCCTCTGCTTGGGGTTATCCCTGTTGTGGAAATGAAGCAAAGAACAATTGCTTGCTTTCCCCCCCAGTTCAGTCAGCTGTACCTGCCCTGGCAGGATTCACTGCCTCCCTCTCACCCAACACAGCTGCTTGGTTGCAGAGAGGCAAGAAAGGGGAGCATGTTCCCCTTCCACCATCACAGGCCACAGATTAGCATCTTTATCCCTGTGAGCCCCTAAGATTTGGCCAGGTGCCCTCTTTGTGACACCCCTCCTAGAGGGCAGCCAGCCAGGGCAGAGGGGCTGCTCAGGCTGCCAGCAGCAGCTCTGGTGGTGCCCTTGCCTATCCAGCAGCAGCTTTGTACCTGCCTGGGGCAGTGGAAATCCTTGCTCTGGGCCTGCAGACATGCCCCTTAACAAGGTGATATACCACAGCGGTGACATGAGTTATTTTAGCTGCTCTGAGCAAAAGCATAAACTTTTGCAATGGCCTCTAGTGACAAGGAGATTAGTTTGCTCTGAAACCAATGGCAGCCAGGAGTAACTACAAAACGTGGCCATCCTACTCCCTAAGAAAGGAAACGTGCCACTACATGTGCATATATATTCCATATATAGAAAAGTTATAGACACAGCCCCCTTAGTATAGCTCCCTGGCATTTTTTATTTCTTTCTTCTCAGTGCCATCGTGCTGATAAGATAATACGTATTGTAGGAAAATAATGAACAGAAAAACAAGCCCTTTGGAAATGCTCTCAAGATTATTTGATCCATGATTTTTTTTTTTTAATTACTATTATTATTAATGCATAGCTGCAATTTTGCCTAATTTGGAAACACATCAAGGACAGATCAGGCATTAAGTCAGCACTTGCTCCCTCTGCAGTGCTTGAGCGTAGCCCAAAGCTCACCTTTGATACCAGGACTGCTCACCAAAGAGCTGGTAGGCAGAAGATGGAAGGGAAGCTGAAGGTTCCAAGTTTCCAGCAGAGTTCCTGACAAGTGAGGGAACCTCATTAATTTTGAGCAAGTTATCCTCCTCTAAGAGCAGGGTGGGGTGAGGATTTAATTTAAATTACATTTTGATATTTATTTAATATGCATACATATATATACACATATAATACAAGTAAGAAAAATTTTATTATTTAAGTTGCTGAAAGTAAGTTCTACATTATTAACCTAAGATATAGTTTCATCTCTTTGAGGATTCTAGAAGCAAAATTTTATTACTTTTTAAAAATTATGCCCACTTTCCCCCCAAAGCACTGTGGATGCTGGCCAGGAGCTGTAACGTCTCCAGCCATACCTAATAAGTATTTGTATCTTCTCCTTTACACCCGATTTAGAGTTAATAATAACTCTGCACAAACAGACTGACATAAAGGACAGCGAAGGTGCATATTTTAGACTCTGGAGATCCTCTCTCCCCCTTGCAATGCTGCCTGCAGAATCTCATACTGCTAAAACATCATCTCCTCCAATCTTACAACTGCCTTCACGAAGAGCCATAGATTTTTGCTACAAAGCTCCACCCTTCAACTTAACTAATATACAAATTAGGGGAGTACTAACCCTAACTTGCAACACTTCTTGAGACACTGTTATACTCCCCCATCCCACTGTCCATGTTTGGTTTATTTTGACCATTTCTGACTCACAGAAGTAAACAACTCCTAAATCTATACAGCAATACATCTATCACCAATTCCATACACACACATCATGCTTTCATCAAGCTCACAAAATCCTCTTCCTTGACAGAAACCAGTAACCATTCCCAGACAACAGTACTGCACTCATCCAGCAGCACGAGCGGGGCACCCACCAGGAGTGGAGGAACACTCATGGATAAATGCAGCAGGAATATGGCCTGGAGCATCTGCCTTCCAGCCACACTTACAGCAGGACTTACAGATTTCAAACACTTAGGTGAATCAGCTACAGTTAATTAAGTCACAAATCTTATAGAAGCATGTCCTTGATTGGATACATATTGGTACAGAGGCAAATGCAACTTTTGAAAACTGCTGATGTACTCTGGAGGGGAAAAAAAAGAGAAATTACACAAGCCCAGCCCCCCGGTTGAAGGTAATGCTCCCACAGAAAGGAAAGCACCTTCTGCAAAGAGGACTATGCAGGAGTAAAACCAGCATCATTCCCAGTCAAGACAGGAATGGGGGTTGGCCTAGCAAGCACTGTGCCACCTAAACACTCATACCCACAGCACTGCTGCAGACTGGCACAGCCAAAATGCAAATGCACTGCTTTGTACACAGCCCATGCCAAAACATCAAGGTGTCCCTGGCTCAAGCAAGCTTTAAAAACACCCCCACTTCACTATTTGCCTGCAAACAGCAGCCTGCCCATTGAAAGGAGGAAGGCAAGGTCGTATGCTCCAGGCTTTGCAGCTGCAGCACCCGCGCACGGGAGCAGCCCCAGGATGGGCACAGCAAAGCAAGCTTTGCCACCAGCAAATCCATGTGCCTGGATGTGCATCCCAGCAGGCAGCCTGCAGCAGGGAGATGGGCCTGGGGCTGTGTACAGACACATACTCGGAATGTGGGGGGCAGAAATATTGCACAAACGTAGGCTTGCTCTGCAGCTTCCACCCACGGTGGGACACTTGTGATGGGAAGGATGTACAGGATCCCTTACAGCCTTCAGGAGGAGACAGAGAAGAAACCCTTGGGGGAAAATTTAAAAAATAACCAGTACACAGATAAAAATCTCTTCTACCAACACATTCCAATCCTTTAATACAAATTGCTTTCCAATGGATGAGACTGATAGATAAGGAAACAAAGGAAGAAGCTAAATGCAAAGTGCCTTGTGTATGAAATAGGCAGAGGAAGCCCTATCTTCCACTTTTCTGCATACTTTGGGACTTAACAGTGGGGGAAATCTGTATAAATGTAGTCTTTTGTATACTTCAGCCAATTTAGTTACAATCTTACTTCTACACAAAATGCACATGTGAACAAACCACATTTGATTTTCAGGGAAGGCAGACCTTCCTATTCAATTTTTTGAGCATTTCTTATTGATAACTGAGTTGAAAAAGACCTCAATAAGGTTTCTTGTGCCCAGGGGAGTTGGTCCACACAGCCTTTGGCAGTATTCTGTACCCCTTCCCTGCATCCCTCTATGCAAATCGCCATGTGGATTACTGATTTCCACACAGGCACTGGCCCAAGCACTAGTGACACAGGTACAGGGCCCTTGCTACTCAGGAGTCAGCCCTTCCCAGCAGTACCTGCATCCTGAGATGCCAGAAGCCCTCAAAGCAGAGCTGGGCCTTGCAAGACCAATGGGGAAAAGCAGCAACCCAGCTCCACTCACAGCTCCTGCCCCACTCCAACAGGCTCTGCAATCTTCATGAGAACTTGGTACCAAAAGTTTCCTCTGTTCCAAAACTGTTGTAGACAAGTTGTGCCAGCTGCACTGAGACCACTTCCCTAGAGCAGAGGGCAGGGGCTGGCAAGGAACAGCTCTGTGCTGCACCACTGGCAGGGCAAAGGGGGCACAGTGTCTCCAGCAGGGCAGGGGCCACCAGCTGCTGCAGGGACAGCTATCCCAAGTGACCTTTTGACACTGTTCTGGGCTGTTTTGCACTCCTGGATACATCCCAGGTAGTGCTGCAGCCAACAATCTTCCCAATCCAAGCCTAAGTCTTCCCCTTCAGTCCTACACTGTGTCATGGGAGACCTGTTCCCACTATGGTCTATTCCAAACATGACCACTGCCATTCCAAAACACTATTTTCAATTTCCAGAAAGCTTCAGGGTGACTGAGAACTTGCTTTAAGTCTGTTGGAGTGCCTTTTTCCTCTTTATACAATGCATGATGGAGCTCCAGTCCAGAATGGGGCTGCCAGCATCCCACAGGAAGGCGAGCAAACACCTGGGACTGAGCAAGGAGAAGCCTCTCAGACACAGACCCTTCCAGCAGCCAGGCAGGAAGAGAGAATGAAAAGGGAGAGGGGAGAAGTGTTCATCATCTGGCCGTGCCAAGCTCAATAAAAAACAATAAGAGGGGAAAAAAAAAAGGTTTTAATTGCCCTGGGACTTAGTAAACAAGCAGTTGAGTCTGGGAGTTAATGCCAACACAACAGCTGGCCTTCAGAAGGCATTTACTAATATAGCAACTTGTAATTAACACAAGGTCATCTCTAAAAATTACTAGGCCAATTTGCTGTTAAATAGCTTCCTCCAGGGGACGTGTCCCTGTTGGAGGACGAGCTGCTGCATTGTGTCTGTGAAGACAGCCAGCTTGGGCCAGAGCAGTGTTTCCCTGGGGAGACAGGGTCACCAGACGGGGCTCTCTGTGCTCCCCACATCAATTCATGCCCACCCCCCTCTCCCCTCACTGCCCCCCAGATCAAAGCAGCCTTCTGCTCCCTTGCAGCCCGAGGTGCTACAACACCCACAGCATCCAAGCCACCGGGGCTCTCTGTCGAGGCTGACAGCAGCCAGCCAACACTTGTAGGATAAAATTGTGCAACAGCCTTTGGGCTGGTTCCACCAGCATTTGTTTGCCCAGGCATCACAGCCATATAGAGAATCATGGAATCACAGAATTGTTTAGGCTGGAAAAGACCTTGAAGATCACAGGGTTCAACAGTTAACTCAGCACTGCCAAGTCCACCACTAAACCATGTCCCTAAGCACCACATCCAAACATATCTTAAATACCTCTAGGGATGGTGACTCAACCACTTTCCTGGGCAGCCTGTTTCAGTCTTCACAACCTGAAGAATTTTTCCAGAATGTCACATCTAAACCTTCACTCATCCAACTTGAGGTCATTTCCTCTCCTCCTATCACCTGTTACTTGGGAGAAGAGACCAGCTCCCACCTCACCACATGCTCCTTTCAGGTAGCTGTAGAGAGTGATATGGCCTCCTCTGATCTCCTTATCTCCAGGCTAAACAGCCCCAGCTCCCTCAGCTGCTCCTCATAGAACCTGTGTTTTGACCTCTGTGTCCCTGTGGCCATCAGCAGGATGTCACCACAGCCCGTGATGCATTCCTCACACAGCTCCTTCTGCAAGCTGCTTCCCTCTGTGCATCAAGGACTTCCCAATCAGCTTCATCTATGAGCCACTTTATCCTGGAAGCCTTCCTCTGGGGTGAAGTCCATGTAAGTGGAAGTTTCAAGCAGCTGATGGAGAGAAGCATTTCATTCTTTTAGGGAGCAGTTTTCCTGCTTCCTTCAGATACACAAATTTTTGTACCTAATTTTATGCAGAGGGCTGGCACGGCACATCTAGGAGAGCACTACCACTCCCCACCTTTGTCTCTCTAATCTTCCTTTGCTTGGGAGAACATATCTCACTCTTCACATCCTGGCTGCTTGCCTAAACCTTTGCAACCTCACCCCTGGTTTCAATATGCAGACTAGAACATCCAATTTGTCACTTATTTTCCACAAGTCAGAAGAACCCCCTCATGAAGCCAGGCAGCAAAACCAGTCCTTTTTCCGCCCCAAGGACAGAGGCAGCTTGTGCTGCTCAGTCCCTTTTACCTTTCACTGTCCTTCTTCCACAATTGCTTGAAGTGATGTCCAGCATTCATTGCCTTTGTGAGAAAGCAATTACAAAGGCCACTGCTAGTAACAGGAGGCACATAGATGCTGAGATCCTTGATTGCCATTCCCCACACTGCAGCAGCAGGGAGGCAGGATAAAAGTTTCCACAGGTGACTGCTGGATGTCTTCTGTCCCTGCTGGAAGACAGGTCAGGATCAGTGCCCACTGCTCAGCCTGACCTGACAGCAGGATGGCAAAAGAGAGAAGGCAGGAGGAGAAACAGGGCACATGGGGAGGATTCATCTCACCATTTAGGGGTAACTCCTACCTCCAGACTCCTATCTGGACTTTTGCAATAGAAGGGAGCAATTAAAACAGCTCTAAAGCTAAGCAAATCCAAGACTGGAAATATCAGAGGAGAGGAAATCCAGAGTCCATCCATTAGTGCCATATGCCAGAGTAATTGGCCTAGTAATCTTCTCAGCCTTGCCTCATCATCTACCAGTAAACCACACATCAAGGTACAGGTTCATTACCTCTGTACACCCTTATGCACAGGAGAACAAATAACACATGATTTTATATCCCTTATACGCCAGCTTCAGTCTTATTTGACTCCTTCCCCTGTGCTTCACTTAGAGGCATTCAAAAAAGGAGCAGGATCAGTAGCTCAAAGATAAAGTTTTCAAAAGCCTTTTATGCTAAAATAATTACTGTATGAATCAGGGTAGGCATGAGGAACTAGACTACTCAAGCCCAAAGCCTGCCCTGTACCTTTTCTCAAGTAAGTCAGCAGGGCCAGCTCTTTTCAAGTAAGTCAACAGTCAGCTCTGACTCCAGGGTAGCAGAGTTAAGTGTTTTCCAGTTTTGCAACATACAGAACTTTAAGGGGTAAATTAGCTTCTTTGCAGTTGTCAATCCAACATGTAAAACACCTCACAGAGATTCTGTTAAGCAGGTCTTTACAGGGCAAGAAAATAAATGATTCTTTTTATCCTGTCTGAAAACTTCATATTCTTGAAACTATTGCAAGTCTGGGAAGGTGGAACTCATTCGTAAATAAAGTCCTGGGAAACACACATGGCCCAGCCCTGAAAGAGTCCTTTCATTTCCAGCATGTTTGGTAACTTGGGTTAAAGAGCAAATGGTGGGTTTGATGGACTATTTCAAACACAGAGCAACTAGAGTGCTACAGTCACCTTTACCTAAAAAAAAATTTCATATAATAATAAATAATAACTGGTTTTTCAAGGGATTCCTCACCATATCCTCCTAAAGCAAGCAGAGGTGCTACAAAAACACTAGAAGTCAGTTGGTATCATTTAGCTGGGCAAATGAGCAAGGTGAAAACAAGTGCAGAAAAAAGAAGGAGCTTTGCAGCAGATTAAGCAGAACAGAATTCACGCAAAGCTATACATGGAAAGGTTGATTCATTTGCTGATTTCTCTCTGTAAATTACCATATATCATTGCTGCTAGGACAAAACTGATGTACCTACTCATGAGCTGCACCAAAACCACACAGGTTCGTAGATTTATGACCTGTATAATGATTCCCCCTGTACATTTAGAGATAAATCAGGCTACTCCTGGATGCTTGGCCAGAAGAATTCAGTTCTAGCATTGTTGTCTGTATTTGGAAAAATATATAAGAAATAGAGAAGGTAATAAAATACTTCAGGCTGCAAATAAAGCTGCCTGATCTCATGCTGTAAATGTGCTGATGATAAATCCACAGAAGGAACTGCCAGGTCCTGGAGGGTTTGGGGTGTAACACACAGCAAAAGCCACTCACCCCCCCAAGAGCCAAATGCCCAATAAAACATTTGCAGATGGGAACTGTGGTGATTCCATCCTTCATGCTCCATCTTGGAGCACCATTTGAAGATAAGAACCTCACTCATTAAGTTGTAGTTCAAAATGAAAACTGAATTTAAAGAATCTGGAAGTGAAGCTCACACACACTAAGAGCTGCAAGTCAAGTGGTCTGTTCTGCAAGCTGGACAGAAAGAAATAGTAATTCCTGAAAATTATAAGCACAAGCTACAGCATGAAGTTGATAAAAATGTCAGCATGAAATTAATGGATAGGCTGGAGATTCTGTTCTTTGGAGGATCATGTTATATGCCTCTCTTCACAGAATATTTTTATCCTACCTTCAACTGTATTTACATATTTTAAAAAAAAAATTATTACTATTTAAAGGGATATTCCAGGTCAGCTGTTTGAACTGTCATATATCTAACTAAAGCCTAAACAGGAAGTAAAGCAGAAAAAAAATTAACTTTTTCTGGCTAACTCCAAATTTATCTCAGGTAATTTTTCCCAGCATGTCAAACCTAGAGAAGACTATTAATAAATTTAGCACCAATATCCTGTCACAACTGTTTATTCTGGCCAGATAAAACCACATTTAGTGGAAAAAACATTGATTTCCTTTCAGCATCATAGCCTGGAACAGCAAAAGCTTTGTTTATAAAAGCCCAAATAGCTTTTTCTCTCCAACCTGCCCATTTGGCTTACATATAACAACTCTTGCTGTAGGGGACAGAATGACCATTTACAGTCTGAATTGCAGATCATCCAATTTCTGCAACTGAGTTACACCCCAAAATGCTTGACATGTACTGGATAAAAATTATCAAGGCTTCAGCATCCTTCCTTCTTCTAACATGAACTCAGTAGATTACTGACTTAAAAAAAAAATAAATTACTGTTTTTATGGGAAGATGCTTTCACGAGATACCTCAGATAAACATTTTGTTGTTGTTCAAAAGGCAATCTATATACAAGAGAGCCACTGGAGTTGGGGCAAGAGCAGCTGCCAGGCATCTGGCAGGTTTGTCAGCATTGGCACACACGCTGGATATCTGGCAGTTAGCTTTTGCATCTGTTAGTTTCAGCCACAACCATGGCTACATCAAAAGCCACAAAGGCATGTCCTGGTTATTTTTCATGGTGCCTGCATTGATCTAACACTCTCTAGGTTCACTGCCCAGGTTTTTTTGTTGTTGTTGCTGTCTTTTGGGTTTGGCTTCCTCCTGCCAAAAAAGAAAGTGTGAAAGAAAGAGGGCAAGTGCTCGGTGATAAGTGGAAGCAATCCACTGTTAGTATACCAGGGCTTTGGATATAGATGCATATACATAAATACATATGTTTGTCAAGGTCCTCTAGGCAGTGGAATGACTTCTCTCAGAGGCAGTGCTCCACACTACAGTGCCCTTGCCACAGTGCCACCAAAAATAAATGATCCATATTTAAAAAAAAAATTTAAAAAGGAAGAATTTCTTTAATGTAATTCCACGTGGTTTAGCTTGTAACATTTTAATTGATTTTGGGCAATGTTACCCTCTATTGGTGTTTAATTAATCTGGAGGCTTCATGCTGTGACAAACACTGCTGGCTAGCCTAGGGCCACTGGTGCTCTTCCCCAAATACTGAAAAGGCGAACACTTCACTAAAAAACAGGAAACCACATTTTAGCAACTCTAAAATCAGGTTTCAGGAGCATCTTGAGGGCAGTATAAGGCCATACTGATCCTGAATACACAGTCTGACCCTGTCCAGCTGCTCACCCCACCATGAGACCAGCACAAACAGCCAGGAGGCCACGCAGCAGACCAGAACTGGGAAGCTAATCTCAGCAAAAGCAGTGTTTGGGCTATATTTGCTATGCTGGTTTAATCTGGGCCAGTTTCCCAAGCTGCCTTCCAGGTGTGTCTTTGCCAGGTGTGTCTGAGCAGTGGGGACACATCTGGGCTGGGGGCTGCAGCAGACCCAGAAGCACCGAGGTGGTGAGGGGCACCCTGAGCCCTGGAGGCTGCAGGGGTGCTGGGGACCCCGGCCCTGCCCAGCTCCCCACCAGCCCTGCACAGGAGCTCTGGACAGAGCAGAGCCCCACTGCAGGGTCAGCCCAATGGAGGGCAGTGCCAGAGCTCCAGGCACAGCCACAGGGCTGGGGCTGTCAGCTCTCGCCAGGGCAAAGCCCAGGCTCTCCCCTTGTCTGGGCACACTCACACCAAATCATCCACATACTGCAAAGGCTGTCAGGGTGAGCAGATCAGGCAGGCTGTGAATTAGCTGAGGCCAAATTTACCCTCGTGCCAAGGCAATGTTTTGCACCCTTTATCTCTTGCACAGCTCCTGCACACGGAAGAGATCACCAATACACCTCGAGAGAAACTGTCCCTTCACCTATTTCAGGTGTTGGAAATATATGCAACTTTTTAACCTTTCTGATTAAAGGCTGCTTTCAAAATACAGATCTTGCTTAGAATACTGCCTCAGAATGTACCAGTGAGGTTCCAGGGATTTTAATATCTAGCAGTATATCCTTGCCACTCATGAATTCTGCAATGTTCTACATTTCCCAGGGACAGTTACCTATAGTGGCTATCTAAGGTGATTTGATTGATTTGATTACCAAGCTACTGCATTGCTTGTCATCACTATGACAAGGAAATATTTACAGTCAAATCTATGCAGAAAGAAGCAAGGTTGATTTTCTTTGCTGTTGGATCAATAGGGAACTCATCAGATTTAATACTTGCAAAGAACTTGGAAAACATATCAAAGAGAAAAACAGAAATATACTAAGCCTGGTAGTGTTACAGGATGAATATAGGTAGGGGAAAACAAACAACCAAACAAGACCTATGCAGGTTTTGGGGAGTGCTTTCTGTTTGATTTCATTTTTTTATTTGTACTGCAAAGTAAGTCAAGAGATCCAGAAGTAGAGCAGATACTCGAAACATTTCTCACCTGCCCCATCTTTTTTTAGCACACTTCTTGTAGCTCCCTCGCCAGTGATCTCTGAGCCACTTCACTGCTGGCACCCTTGGCAGGACATGAAAGAAACTGTTTTTCCACCTTCACTCTTGGCAATCTGAGGCTCTTCAGTCTGTGGATATCTCACCTATTTCTCCCTCTTTGCAAGCACCTTCCAAGAGTTTGGATAAAGGTGATACTCCCTCCAACAGCCTCGACCCACTGACGTGCCTGAGCACGGATGGATGGGGTTTGTCTCATCCTGGTGGTTCTGCCATGCACCTTGACAGTCCTTTGTAACTCTGGGAATGGGGGGAAAAACCCTCAAGCCTTAAGTTATACAAGAGATAGCATTCAGGGATAGCTGTTTATACTAGCTAGAACTCTAGAGCTGCAGGGGAATGAGTCTCAGGCAAGAAAAACAAGGCTTTTAACACTAAGCCACAGTAAGATCACATTCAACAGCTCAGGTTTCAAAACCTGCTCCAGCAAAACTGTGTGCACAGGCACTCACTGCAGGTGTCCCAGCATTTAACACTTAAAGAGGTGCCACTGGTATCACCTCAAAAACAACCACCACATTCAGCCTGCACTCAAGCCTGTGGGGGATTTCTCAAGATGCATCTCCAAAATCTTAGGCATGCCCTCAGAGTCCTCTGAGGGAAGTTCACACAACACCAGTTTTCAAGAGACTGTCCTTTCAGTGTCGTGGGCAAGCACACACAAGCCATGGCAAACAATGAAGGTAGCTGGGACAAGGTTGATTTACATTTTGCCACTTTTCATCTGTCTCTTCAGTGGCCTATAGTTAATCAAACTAACACCCCTTCTCTCTGTGTCACAGGCACAAGAAAGAAGTAGGCACTGTACATCCTTCCTGCTATTCTCTTGCAAATGGAGCCACAGCAGAATTCAAAAGTAGTGCACAGAGGCCAAGTGAATTATGCATTTGGCTTCTCTCAAAAGCCAAGGAAAACTCAAATGCCAGATTTTCTTAAAAGCAAAGCATCCCGTCAGCAAAATGACACTGACTGTCTGTATTGGGGGCAGTGGGATTTTTCTTTTTAGAAATAGCATCCATTCATCTGTTGTTGCTTTTTTAATTAGAAAAACTGATAAATACAAAACCAATGGAGGAAAACAAATACAAAAATAACAAAGACACATTTATCTGCTAAAGGGAAGTGGCAAAGAGCAGCTGTCCTTTAATGATCACCAGGCATGTGAAATTAATCCACATCTTTCTTACAAATTTAAACCAACAAAATAAATTAAAACTCAAATCAGACCAGGAACCCAGGTGGGGAAGGAATGAGCAAAGCTCAGTTTACTCTCAGCCTGGCCAGTCATCTCTGCAAAAATAAGTACCTTTGTCTGCTGCCACCACAATTATTCTCTCATCACCCTGGCTGAAGATGAGATAGGAAAGCCACGGCCCCGTTGGAACAACGGCTGCTTTACGCCAGCCCAGGAGATGAATAGCTCCAATTATTCACAGGAGCTATGGATACATGTGGCCTAGAAGTTGAATTTTTAAATTTCCATGAAATGCATGCTTTTAAATATAGCATAAGGAACAATAGTGCATTGATCTAGTCCTTCCCCCAAGTCAGTCTTTTCCATTAGTGGGATCCAATCTGGCACTAGTGAAACTCCCATTGAGTGCAGGGAGATTTGCATGAGGGAATATTGCATTGTTCAGCTCCTCGCCCCTCTGCTAGATCCTGCCTGCTGAGGAGGCACCAAACAAGGTCCAAAGCAAAGGAATGGCTGGTGGGATCAAGGGAAGGAAGAGGATAGCCTCCTCCTTGCTCCCAGTAGCCCCATCCTGCAGACAGGGATCCCTCCACGGTGCCCCAGGGAGCAGGGGGTGCTCCAGGGCCAGAGCTGCTCCCACATCCCCTGCCCTACAGCCACAGTGCAGCCTCCCCCCTGCAGGCTCTCCCCCAGCCAGGAGCAGGGCGTTTTTCCCTAGTGACTGATGACGCATTGAAGTCATGCTTAGCAAAAGCATATGGGGGGTTTGAACACCATCCTGCCAAGGTATGACTTTACTATTTAGGAGTTTTAGCTTTCAAACACTGGAAAAAGAAGTTTATCAAAGGTTGTTGTTTTGGTTTTGTTTTTTTTTTTAATACAGATTCCACTTGTGCCTACAAGTCAGCTGAACATTGGAAAGTGCACTATATATGTCTCAATTCAGAATCAGATCTGGTGGGGAAAGGAACAGGATTAGCTTTATTTGGTGAAAAAATTCCAATGGATTCACGCAAAAAGATGGTTTTGGTCTTTGCCAAAAGAAAGTAAGGTCATTTGTTCCTATAAAAAGTCCTTTAGAATTACCAGACGAAAGTGTCAGTTTTATAAAACAGTGATTTTAATACACTTTAAAAAAAAATTAAAAAATCAAACAAGAGCAACAGTACCAAAACAACCCAACAGTAGATAACTCTTAAAGGCTTGATTTTTTTTTTTTTTTAGTTCTCCTAGAGCTTAAAATCAAGCTCAGAAATTGTATTTCACTACAAAAGCCTTTAGTTTTATTATAGTACAAATGGCAGTTGTAGCTTACCTCAATTTTTTCTTTTGCATAGGGACACTTCAAGGCAGCAGGACATATTTGCATATGTAAAGTGAATGAAGTAATGAGAGGTAGCATTTAGCATCCTGTGGATCATAACCCATTCTGATTATCTCATCATTTATTTTCCTTGAGATGAAAATATCCACTGCCCTCAACACACACATTTTGTGGAGCAGTACCCCCAGCTCCTAACCAGAATCAGAATCTCATGCTCAGCACAGTAAAAGCACAAAAGAACAAAAAACAACAATTACAAGCTAATCCATAGTGGTTCTGGAGAGGCTGTGATCTAAATTAAGTTAGAAGATAACACCATTACTTCATTTCAGAAAAGTGGGGCTGAAAAACAAAGAGATTAAGGGGTTTTATACACTAAGGCATTTCACAGTTTTGCTTTCTTCCCTGCTTCGTGCACCCTGTTTATTTAGATCTCAACTCATCAAAACAGGATTATCTCTCATTTGTGTTTATACCCTGTCTAACACAAAGCAGCCATTAAAAACTACACAAGAATTGCCTTTCAGGCAGCAATAGCTACAGGTGATTAATAACGATGCGACTCCAGGCATGTCTCTGGCAATACCGTGTTTTCTTTTCTGGGTTACAGAGATTAGCACTTCGAGTCATGATCCACTGATACTTGTGTAAACAACCTGCACAGGGAGGGAAGGGAAATGCTACAGCCCTGCTCCTGGAGCTGGGAGGGCTCACAGCCTGACAGGAGAGAAAAGAGAGAAATAGCTCAGAGGAAGTCTCTTTCCAGGAGAAGAATGTGCACACCAATCCTTGCTTCTGGACTCATTCGTCAGGGATACTAGAAAAGGAAAGAGGAAGAGCAGAAGGGAAGCTAATACAGAGTCAGTAAGTGCAAATTAGCAAAGAAACAGAGAAGACTGCTGAGACACTATTTTTTTACAACACATACTTATATTGTCATCATCAGGGGCTTTTAGCTCCTGTCTTTTACCAGGCTGTTACACTCCTTACACATTACCTACACAAAACACCAAAATGTATGCATTTAGTGTCATTTGACCTGCCCTGATGTGTCTGGGGACTTTTGCACAGGGTTGACAGATGAGCCCTGAGAGCTGCAGAAGACCCAGCCTTTCTGGGCCAGCAGCTTCAACCAGCTCTTGCAGGTATGACTGTCCTTACCCCACAACAGATCAGTGACATTAAATGTCTGCATTTACAAAGCTGCATCACATCCCCCCAGAGCATCTGGGGCTGGGCTGTGCAGCACATGCCAAGGTCTCAGGCAGTGAGCTCACAGAAAATAAAAAGCCACCTGCCAGGCCAGCCCATCCAGCCTTGGCCCTGCCCACCCTGCGGGGTCCCAGGGGCAGGGGCTGTGCTGAGCAGGCAGCAGCTCTTCTGCCAGCCTGGACCCTGCTCACAGCCCACACCACAGCCTCCACTGTCAGCCCTGACACAACTCCAAAGCCTTTGCTTCACTCAAAGTGCAGAAAAAGGACACTCAAAATGAGGGGAATTCTTTCTGCAATGCTCTTGGGGTGCACAGAAAGCTGTACAAAATGGATATTATTAATCAGATTTAAATGAGTAACTATTCAGGCACAGAAACACTTATTACACTCCCTTAAGTATCTGCATTGAAAACGCTGTAGCATCATCCCTGCTCAAACTCCCAGTCTTTCCACACAGAAAGCTTCAAAAGGAGTGAAATAAATAAATAAATAAATAAATAAATAAATAAATAAATATAAAATATAGACAAAGGGAACACATTAAAGAATTATATTTCTTATTTACAACCCAGAGTTCATTTACTTTGACATCAGGACTCGGGGCAGATACTTCAGCATGAGCACAGCCCTGAGGAATGCTGAAATCAGCCATCAATAACTCTTTTCACAAGACAAGCCTCCCGAGGGCACAGGGATAATACCAAGCTGGGTGGTAGTTTTTAAGCAGCTGGACACAAATTGGGACTTGTCAGTTGTTGTTCCCAGGCACTGCATGTCAAATTGGAATAACCTGTTGTGCTCTTGCTAATTTTTTTCCATGACTGCAGAATGCAGAAGAAGCACCTGTTCACTCCTGAGTAAGTTTCCCTGTGATGAACAGCTCTTATCAATCATCACTCAACAAGAGAGTTCAAAATAATAGTTTCTTCTCATCTTCCCCACAGTGAGAGCCATTCAGTGCACACAGCAACCAAGCTGAAGCCTGCTTTTCTGACATCTGAGCTCTGCTGAGAAAGTTTCTTCATCGACTGGTTTTGGATTCTTGTTGCCATTCCAGGAACTGAGCTCGGGAAGCTGCCTGGAAGCAGCACAGGAGCCACAGCACGGGGCACTGACAGTGGAAACCCCCGTGGCACATCCCAGCTCCCACCCATGGCACATCCCAGCTCCCAGCAGCTTTGGGTCCAAGTGGGGGCCCAGTTCCTGAGCCAGGTCTATGGAAGCTCATGACCTGCAGCACAGAAGATGGGAAAGAAGATGGGATGGCAGTGGAAGCTGAGAAGGCCACAAAGTGGTCTGTGGGGAGTGCTGTGCTCCATATTGTGAGACAGGGCACTGCAGCCAACAGCTCCACTCATCTTTGCTGACTCAGGGATGCCTTTGACTTAAACCCTCTTGCAGCTCAAGGCTCCCAAGGACACATGGGGACGTGTAGTTAGAGCACACTAAAAGAATGACACTCACACAGTTAAGTGTGAGATCACAAAGCAGGGTGGTTATTTCTTGACCTCGATATATACAGATTCTAGACAATGACCAGGGATTGGAGAATAAGGTTGCTACCTCTCCAACCCCACTGGTCAAACTAGAAGTCCATCATCCTTCCTCAGAGAAGAATGCACAAACAATCACTTGTTTATGTTACAAACCATGGGAAACTATACTTACAAATATGTAAACATCAGAAGGCTGTAAAAATTCAAGGCGACCGACAAGAAGACAACTTGAGCACCAACCTCAAGCCACCCAACATACTCACCAACATTCTCATTTTCAGTTACCTGTGCACTCATCAACAACACATCCACTAAACTACAGTGGAAACCAAGCCTATCCCCTTCTCCTGTTTGATTCTTGAGAGTCTTTTATCTAGCAGCCAAGTATGGGATTTTCCTTCCCTCTTTGCAACCAAGATCTCCTTCCAACTTGTTCCCTCTCGCTTAACACCTCAAGGCTCCTTCACTGAAAATAGGTTCAACATCATCATCTGCTCAGATCTCCCAGCTTGCTCTGAGGAGATCCAAGATGACTCAACAGGCAACTACTAAGCTGATTTCTCCCATGTCCACTGACAGCAGCTCCTCATTGGTGTGCCAGATATTCAGCATAAACACCTAAACAAATCCTACAGAACATGAATTCCCACAATAACTTATGGAGCTGCTTTCAATAATCATCTTTACAACAGAGAGGGGTTGTTGCAGCAGAAAACCTCTCCAGGCCTTGAGCCCCAAGTAAATTGAGGATACTTTGTCAGTGCAATTTACTCCTTTGAGTGGTGGGCTTCCAGTCCGGGCTTGGCTTGGTCCAGCTGCTATTTCCCTGCCTACTGCACCTCAGCTCTGCTTCCAAGAGATGCAGGGACAGCACCCTACTCCAGTATTGAAAACTGAATTAACACTCCTTTGAAACCATAGCTGGAGAGACTCTTGGAAAACTCAAAGGAAGAGTCTGGCTGCAGAAACAACCCAGAGATGGAAACTGTGCAGCAAGACAGAACGTGGACAGCAGACACTGATGGATATGTGCTGATCAACCTCTTAGCACAAGCAAACACTTCTATTATTTGTGTAGGTGCAATCTATGCCCCTCTGACCCTCTAAGTAAGCTCTGTCAGACAAACACCAATCTGAAATGAGATTAGGCTAAACAGCCCCTTTGGGTTTAGCAAATAGGAGAACAGCCACTCCCTTTCTTAATCCACCAAAATCCCACATATAAAATCTAAGCTCCAATTAACAAAAAGTCAAGGAAGACAAAATATTATCTGAAAGTTTAAAAAGGCCCAATCACTGAATGCAGCTCACAGTTTGAATACAATTGTTCTGGGTGGTCTGCAAAGCACTGAGCTGGCTGTGCAGAAAAGAGTATTTTAAGAACAAGCCAGTGGGGTACCAGAGTGTAGAAAAGATGAATTCATGTTAGAAAAACACTTTGTGAAGTCATACACAGAATGCAAATGATGAAAAAATAAATAATAGCTTCCCTTACCTGTTTATTTTCATTTCTTATTCCAAGGTCATAATTCCTTTTTATGTATTTTGAGGATAAATATTAAGAATAATAGATCATCAACATTACGAAGGCTCTGGGACACAAGGTCATTGGGAAGCGGAGATCTACAGTCACTGAACACAGTGGTAATAAAAGCAGAGAACCCAACAACTCACTTTCATTTCAGACATAAACAAAATGGTTTTGCATCCCAAATGTGCAAAACAGCTTGATCCCTGCCCTAGAGACCCCAGAAGTTTTAAAGACTTTTGCCAAGGCTTTGTAGACTGGGCTTTCTTTCTGCATTAGTGAGTGCACATGTAGACCAAGTTCATAAAGTCGAGTGAAAAACAACCAAAGGAGAAAATCTCCCTGGAGGGATTTTTCTACATCTTTGCCATTGGAGCACAGTCATCACAATTCTAGACAAGGCTTTTTCTCCAAAAAGCTACCCTACATGCCTTTTCCTCTTGCTCATCAGAGCTGTGGCACAGTCCCCAGCAGCAGCAGTGGCTACTCCAGCCTGGAAATGCAGCTCACAATGGTCATGTGCACACGTTTAAGGGCTGTACAAGTGGACACACAGAATACAGAAGGGTGATTTTCCATGGCAGAGGTGTTCCCTTGGTCTGTAGCTTTCAAAATGCTTTGTGAAGCAGGTCCACCTTTGCATTGGGCCACCTCTACTGAGGGGAAATAAACACAAAGAAGGACAAGTCTGTGCAAGGTGACACAAAAAATAAATATTTAGGAGCCTAGAGTCAGAGTAGTAAACACCACAGTGCTCTTCAGTAGACACAGTGTATAAATTCTAAGAAAGTACAGTTTTTTGGCCAGAACTGGCATTAGAAATACTGAGACAGTACATGAGAATATGAACTATTGTTTACCCACTCTCAAACAGACCACATCCACTGCTATTTCAAACAATGCCCACTCAACAGACCCAGCATCAGCAGCTCAGGCAATGTCAGACAATGGCTACAGAGCAAAGGGAACTCCTGAGGCAATTCTCCTGAGAGATGCACCTTGTATGCCAAACTACAATTTACATCCACAAGAATCCAAAGTCTCCTAAATACTCTAACTGTCCCTGGGAGCAGCAACAGTTCCACAGAAAGGTAAGGTTGGAAGGGAGCACTGGAGGTCCTCGAGTCCCTCCCCAAGCAGATCCCCAGGAAAAAAGGGAAGATTTTTCCTTCAGTCAGCAGAACAAAGCCCTGTACATGCTTCAAGTCATCCAGCTCAAAATAAGCACAGAGGCTGCAGATGTGATTGAGACAGAAAATTTGGCTCCCTCTGGAACAGTAAGTTCCCAAGAGCGGCAAGGAAGGAGCAAACATGATGGTCTCCAGTTAGTTTCTGACATCTGAATATCCTAATTAAGAACTACTTTCCCAAAACATATGCCAGCTGAATAACCCCTTATTAGAGCTGGCATCAGTAATAACCTCTCTACGTCCCTCCATAACCGAGTAAATAATCATTGACAAACCACTCAGCAATTACAACCACTGAGTGTTTTGTATACTGAGGACTCAGGAGCCAGGGATGAGTCAGTTTGGGTGGATGGAAGGGGAGGGAAAGAGGCAAAACAGTGTAATGTCTTCTTGAATTAATCTCGTTTTTAGGACAGCACTTCAGACTGATAGGTGAACATTTTAACATCACATCCATCTAGAAAATTCCACATAAGAGGCAATACAATGTCACCTCATCTCGATAGTGACAAAGGGGGGACTGAATATTAACCATGCCAGCCACCACAGCTTCTCCACCACAGCTTCTTCTTCTTTTGTTCTCCACACAAACACACCTAAATCTAACCTGCAGCCAGTCACTCAATTTCTTTCAATAGTGGTCAGTGAAAAGATAGGGATATAGTCTACCTGGTCTAATAGGAAAACAAATGAAACAAAACCACACAAATCCTGCTGTTAAAACTCCGTCCCAATATAAAGGGATAAGTGAAGCAGCCTTCTTCTCAAAAAGGCCTTTATAAGTACAGAGTAGACTTCAGCTTCCCACACTGATGGAAGAAAGAAAAAAAGTCAGGACTAAGCCACTCAGACTGTGCCAACCTGAGTCAGAATAGCAAAACAGAAAATTGATTCCTTGAGGGCTGCACAACACAGCACCCAACACCCCAGGTGAAGTAATTAGTAGATCAGGAAATTCATCATTTTAGGGCACAGCACACATAAATTGAACTAGACTAGAAATAAATTACCTCAAGAATGGCAAAGCTGCCACTCCAAGCAACATTTGGATAAATGGATACAATGCTACAGAGCAGAGTCAGGTGCCTGGTGGTTCCCAAATGATTAATATGCCTTCTCTTGTATATGAAAACACAGGATATACAAGGCAAGTACATTCTTTTCAGTCATGGAAAGTTTGTTTTGGAACTGCAGAATCTCTTTCCTACTTCTTCACAAACAATACAAGTTCACCTTCAGCAGGACCTCAGCATCTGCTGGAAGTTCTACCAGCAGAGCAGTGAGAAGTGCACTTGTTTTTATCTTGGTGATGACTGCAAGGAGGGCACAGTCACAACTGTCACATCATAAACCATCATACATGGACTCACCAGCCACACACACAGGGTGGGAGAGTTCGTCAGGCAGCAGAAGTAAAACGCTGTGTTAGAACCAAAAAAAAACCAAACCCACCATGGCTTTACATCAAACTCTTCAGGAAGCAGAGCTGATGTCCCAGGTCACAAAACAGCCACAATTAACTGACTTGTGTGACTCCTATCAAGCAGCACCAGGAGCACCCAGGTGATCCATCCTCACACAAGGAATTTTACCTTTGTGAGCATTTTGCACATCATGGCCAGCCAAGGTGTTGGCCCATATCAAAGCCAAAAGGATAGCAGGATTCTCATGCTGATGTTATTAAAAGCATATACATTATTAATGTACACTAAATAACTATGCAGCTGTATTTAAATATAGAAGCTATAAATAAATAAGACACATAGCACATGTAAATCTATACAGCCACACATCCCACACATCAGCCCAGCTAACACACAAGCACCTCTCTCATTTCTACAATCACAAGATCAATAAACAGCTTTGCACAGCTTCGTACAGGGTGTAGCTCATCCACTACCAAAATCTGCTCTTCCTACACCAGGCTGCATGTTTTCCATGGGAATGTGTAAAAAGACAAAAAGTATGGTTAATGCTAAGAATGACACACTGAGGAAGCTGATAAATTTTAAATGGGAGGCCAGACCAATAACCCCACGAACTGCAGCAACTGCACTCAGTGTTTTAGCCACCAGATCTAAGTCTGGCCTGGGAAAGTTCAGTCAGTGCATGCAAAGACAGACAGCAAATAAATGTCACTGCACTTATGCATATCTTTGGTCAAATAAACTGGGGGAAAAAAAGCTTCTGTCTTGGTTCTTCAGACATCAGAAGATAATTTTTAACTGAAGCAGAACATACACAAGACAGAGATACAAGGCTTCCTATTGCCATAGGCCAGCTAGAAATTGTTAAAGCAATTTTGATGGAAGGTAGAGGGATTTACAATGCTCTTTGGAGACCACTTTTTTTGAAATATGAAGGTCACAGTTTGGTGTATTCAATGACAGATTGGAAGTGACCAGTGAAGTTGCTGAACATCCAGTTGAAGATACAATTAAACTATTCCCACAACTTTGCCCAGAGCAGGGTTGGCAAGGCAGCAATAATAGACATGGACAGAGCAAATGGGCACGTGGGAATAAAGGAAACCAGCCAGCACAGGACACCTTAGGGTGTGGGACTTTCTTTGATTGAAGGAAAACCAAGCTGGACTAGCAGCAAGCCATGAGAAGCAGCAGCCAGAGGCTGTACTACCCACAGCAGGATGCACTGCAGAGGAGAGAGGGGGAGATGCACCTCTCTCCACATTGTTTTGGTGCCACCAGCTTGACCCAAGCCCTGCAGAATGGGGTACTTCTTCTCAGGCCCACCAGAAGGAGTTTCCTGAGTGACCATCAGGACAGCCGGAAATGGGACAGCTACATAGGGCTGCTGTTTTCCCACAGCTGGCAACCTCTAAACACAAGCAGTGTCCCTGGAATGCTGCTAAAAACTGGGGTGGGCAAGGACAATGGATTCAGCAAAAGAGTTTGCCCACTCAAGGGAATTTATTAATTAGGCATTACCCTTTCTCCCTCCACCTCTTGTTCAGAACGGGAGATTCTCCAAACAGCCCAGTGACACTAGAGAGAAATAGGAGCTCCAACAAACACGGAGAAGCAGGGAGCTCTACAGCAGAGCAGGATCCAGTGTGACCCACTCTGCAGAGAGTGTACATGGTGAGCCAGGATGGGCAGCACAGGCTGCAGCCAGCCACAGGCAAGGAGAGCTGAGTCATCCAGCAGCTTGGCCTTAGAAGTTTACACTTCACTCAGCTTTTCCTATTTGTTTCAATTTGTTTCAATAGCAAAACAAGGGGAAAAAAACCACAACAAAACAAGGAACACAACAAAAACTCACAAGGATCAAATTATTCCAGGATTTCTGAATCTTAAAGATCTCAGATCATTTAGGCCACTCCCATTCAGGTACACTGCATACTTGAAATTACATTTATTTAAAAATCAACAAATTTGGAGGAGTGTGTGTGTGTTTGAAGACAACAGAGACACCAAAGCCTAAACTTGAAAGGCTTGGGCTCTCTCAGGGCAGGGTCTGAGTCCCTGCCAATGCTCCCAGGGAAGTGCCAGCAGTATGCCTGGGGCCTCAATACAGCTCCAAGGTCACTCTCTGAGAGCAGGTTTGCTCTCATTTCACCGAAGTAATTATATTTATCACTTATCATAATATTGACCAACTAAATTAGGATTTCTCTTACTTTTCTTGGCCCTCTCCAAATACCAGCTGCATACCTCTCATCCTGAGTGAATGCAGAGAGTCCTTTACAAGAGGACTCCAGGCTGAAGGAGAAAACTTTCTTGTTAGCTCAAATCCACCACTACAGCACAGCTCTGGTCACTGTGAATTCTTCCACCAGAATTCAAATACAAATTTAAGAAGCCAGATGTACAGCTGACATTACAAAACACTGATGGTGGGATAAGAGAACTCCATCAACAAGAGCAGCAGCATTCTCCTAAATTCCCCTACTCACCCCAATTAGTACAACAAATTCTTCAGAAAATCAATACTTCCATGTCTCAAAATCCACAAATTTCCTAGAAATGAATTTCTCAGAAATCACATACTCATATATTTTGTCAAGTCACGGCATAACAGCTCCTGGGGCTCACAGACACAATTACAGAGCAGGCTACAGAACAACCTGACCTTCCTCTCACCCAAACCTCCCCAGGACAGCTAGGGCTCTGCAAGGCTTTTCGAAGCACAAGTATTTCCACCTGGACTTAATCAGGTTCATTAAGAGAACTGAGAACAAATTAATTCAATGAGAGTGGGTTCTGTTGGAACATCTTAGTTCCAGAGAATTGTCCATTTCATAAAATGATGGACCATTTATATCATAAAAGCTAACTATACTAAGAAGTTGTGGGATGTTGAATGCTTAAATTATTTAAGTTGGCTGCAGTAGGAGAGGAAGGGGAAGTTGCATACAACAGTATTTACAATTTTTTTACTTCTCTCCCTGCAGCCAAGGCTACGCCCTGCAGTTTCTAACTCACAAGATGATGTCTTTTGCTTCCGTAATGCTGGTATGATTATGACATATTTTCCTATGTTATTGTAATCCTAACCAGCTGATTTTCACCCTCCCTCTTTTTCCTTTTCTACAACTAGTTCTGGAGTTACAGAAAGTGCATTTCCTGTAATTTCAAGAAAACTTTTCCAAGGCAGTTAGCATTTGCTTTTCCGTCTGGATAGCATTATCTGCTTGATCTCCTTGAATTCCACACAGCTTTAACAATTGCTCTTTCCAATGAGCTCTCACAGCTAAAGGGGGCAACATTCCATGCTACAAAATGCTTTGGAAGTGTTCAAGGCCAGGTTGGATGGGGCTCTGAGCAACCTGGTCTAATGGAAGGTGTCCCTGCCCCTGGCAGGATCCTTAAGGACCCTTTCAAGCCAAACTATTTTGTGACTCTATAATTCCATGAAATGTCTCTGTTCTGAAAAGTTTTGGTAACATGCATTTTAAGAAAGGAATCTGTAAATCTCATCTAAACTGCCCATCTCTACGGCTATTAACAGTGAAACCATTTCTTAATCATCACATTTTATTTGTTCCTACCAACATAACAGCATCTTTATTAAACTACAAGGGACTGCTCCCCAAATCAGAATTGTAGTATCCCCTAACACACCTCTATACCACTGTACATTCATTATATATATCACTGTCTGTGGTACTCCAGCTGCCTCTTTGAGAGCTGGTATTTACCAGTGGTTTGAAAGAACTCCTTTCCAAACCTCTCACCAGTATTCTTCCAACAATAGGTTGTACTCACCAGTCAGGCTGCATTTCTGTAATTGCTTTAAAAATAAGGATTTCTTCCCCCAAGTCCTACTAACTCCCCAGGTGCTGAGCTTCAGGGACATACTTGTTTCAGTCATAAGAACCCAATTCACAGTTGTTCCTGATTGTGTGCTCCTGACTACTGTGGGATGGGAAATCAGAGAGAAACTTTTTAATGAGCTGCAGTCACCTTCTACAGAGCTGGAGATTCCAGGTGAATCATCCCTTTCACTTTTTGTGATTGTTCATTTGTGAAAGTCAAAGAGTTGCATTATTGGAGATATTCACCGTGCTTTGTTCACAGTCATCATAAAACATCTCCTGCAAATGAGACAACCCTTAAATAATAGCCTTACATTTTGGCTTGCCTCATATTTGCAGACAGAGATAGACCCCCTAAAAGGAGATGTTTATTATTTGCTTTGCAAAGTTCTTGTAGTGAACAGTTTACTCACAACTTTTGTGCTACAAATTCTAAATTCCATCTTGAATTTTATTTTAAGATGCAGGTTACCATAAGAAATATTTTGAGTAAACAGGAGTGGTCATGACTTGGTGTCATTGACCCAAGCTGTGTACCATTTCCCAAGGAGTCAGCTTTTCCAAGTTTCTGGGCTTCTCCTTCCTCAACATCATTTCCCCAGTCTCCCTATGCACAATGCCCCAGTGCTGAACAGCAGAACTGAAGGAAAATGTTGAGGTTCAGCTGAGGAAAGCTCACTGCATGAGGCTCTGCCTGCCCCTGTGCTGCGGGTATCATTTGATAAACCCTGGGATTTCAAGTGCATGGGAAGAAACAGCCCCACAGAACATAACTTGGGTTTCACAGGCATTTCAAGTCAATCTGAAGTTGCCCGGATGGTGAAAGCAGAGTTCCAACCTCACTCACACACTCCTGCCCTCGATCCTGCTGCTGTTCCACAGCACAAGGCAATGGGATGAGTCCAGATCAGAGCACTAATCTAGCAGAAAGCAAATTCCTGTCTTTTTAGAGTTAGTGCTCTTTTGGATTGGCAAATCACCGCATTCCTCATCTAATCTGACCTTTAGAAGTATTTGTTAACTCTGAATTCATCTCTTAAGATTTATATTGTGCTGTTCAGCACTCTTAACGCAGCAGCAGAACCAGCTGGAACCCTCCCTGCTGTGCTGCTGTGCCCCTTCTGCAACAGAGCCAAGTGGCATCCAGCACAAGGAACAATTTGCCCTCATCCAGGTGCAGGCACAGGCACAAACTGACCCAGGGCTCTGCTGCCCAAGAAGGAGGTATCTGGGCATTCCCTTTGGCAGATGCCCACCCTTCCCACCACACTGCAAGGCTCATGGACACTCCCAGGGCAGGCAGCTGGAAGGGCAAGAGTTCTACTTCCTTCCTTATGCTCCCTTAGCCATGGGAAGAGCAAACCACTGCCCAAAGACATCAGCAGGAGTACAGATTCTATCAAGAGGAAGCCAAATTTCAGATTTGATGGTATGTAGGAAGCTCAGAACTGTACCTGTATGCCCCAGCCAGCCAGAGCTCTGAGATCACTGCAGGGGCCAGAGCCACCCACCAGCCCCAGCAGAAAAGCCATAATTTTAAAGCAGTGAAAAATTAGGGTGAAAAATGTTCATCCACAGAAGACTCAGAAGGTTCATGTATATATGTGAACATAAAAAAGCCTTAATAATGGCAAAAGCCATTTTTGTGCTCCTCTACAATGAGGCAATGGTTTTCACAATGCTATTCAGCTCCCCCTGCGTACAGTACAGGAATCCTTTCCCAACATTTAGGTGCAGTTGAAGGCTAATCAAGATCTCCTAAGTTACCAGGCCTCTTACTGTTATTGAATTTCCCTCCATTTCTTATCTTGAGGAGCTATTACGATTCCAAGTATTCAAGTGAACATCATTAGAAAAGATAAGGTAATAATCCATTGATATAGGACCCTTGTATTTAGATTTCAGGATGTCCAGCTCCCTGTTTATGTTATTAACTATGGCTGAAAAAAGGGGTTTGAATTACCCTGGATTTCCTTCTCAGATGGTGTACAGAATAGAAATTACTCAGCAGATGTCATCTATACCTCTTCAGCAACAGAGAGGAGACCTGTCAGGGTAATTTCCCTTGTTTCCTTAGGAATGCAAATTTTGCAGGGTTTACCCCAAAATGCCTCCATTAACACATCCATTATAGGCCTCTGAAAGGACAGATGAAATGACCCATATCTGTTTGACTAAGCTTTGAAACAAAAAAACTCTTTTTAGAGACAAGGCCCTCTACTCCTTAAGGGAAGAATCTCATTTCTCTACCCTTCTTTCCAATATTAAATTATTTTAATAAAGGAATTAGACCTATAAACCAGTGTTCTTTAGTACATATGCTGCAAAACTTACATAACCTGCTAAATGTATGCCAGCTGATAACAAGTGTTTCCTTTAACATTGAGAACTACTCAGAAGATGCTGTGCTTTGCCATACAACCATTACTTGATTTCCAGTAAACCAAACTATTCAGGGATACAGTCACATCAATTAAACTGTGTTGAAATGAGCCTTCCCTTAAATGCTGGTGTGTGTTCAAATGGCACAAGAAGTACTCAAGGTTCGTGTGAGTGATTTATAATCACCATTATAAAAAAGCAGTTCCAATATGGGCACACCAAGAATTTCCCAAAGAACTGTGAGGAAACAATGTTTTTTCGAACAAAACAAATCTATGCAGGAGGGATGAGCCACCCTAGCAGCTGGACGGGGAGACACCTTGTCCCCCATCCCATCACTCCTGCCTCTCACCAGATGTGGGGCTCCTCCTCTTCCTCCTCCTCCCTTCACCAGCTCTGAAAATCACCACACTCCTGACTGACCCACTTCAACTCCACTCCAGGAGAAAACACCAATTTTTTTCTGCTGGTTCATAAAATGCATCAACAGCCAGGCAAGTGTAGCAAGCACCAGCGCTGGCTGGGGCTCAGGACCTTCTGGAGGCAGTGGGGGAGCACCTGCCCTGAATGGCTCAGGAAGGGCCAGGGAGGAACAGAGTGGAGAAACTGCTCCATCACCTTGAGTCAGCAGCTTCCACCCCAACCCTTCGCTTGCTTCTTCAGCAGAGGAGCACTCAGGTCCCTGGCTGTTGTCATTCAGGATAATCCTGCCCCTCTCTGGACTGGCACCAACCAGCTGCACAGTTGGCAAAAGGGAACAGGGAACTGTATTTCAGATGCAATGAAGCGAGGAGCCCAGTATCTTCACCTTAAAACTCTGAGGATTTGAGTTTAAGCTGAAGGGTCAAAAAATTAAGTTTTAGTTTCCCAGAGTTAATGTGCTGCCAAGGTCAGCAGGCAAAACCTGAAATATCCTATCTTGTTAATGACAGATCACTACTGCCTGAAGCTCCTTCAAATAATACTCAGACTCAAGGTCAGCAAGAAGAGACAGACCACACAATTAAAAATATATAGTGGAAGTCCTTTAGTTTTAATGCTATAGTAGCAAAAGGAAAAAAATAAAAGCATATTTTGGTCATAAACATAACTAAAATCTCAGGCCTTCTTTGAAAACAAGGTTGTCAAATGCACCCTTTCTTTGAAGAAGTCAAAGCTGCACACCTAATATGAAGGGATGGGGTCGGGGCAGTAAATGGAAGGAGGGTAATAACTTCTTTTTCAAAGTAATGTAGAGTCGCACTGGACATTGAAATGATGCTCTGGAAAGGGGCTCACTCCCCAGCTGTGTATTTAACCCCTGGTTTGCTGCGTTCTGCACTCAGCAGTTCAGCAGAGGGGAGCCAGCAGCCCAGCAGCCCCTGTCCCCGAGGGGCACAGACCACCCTGCGCCTCCGGGCTCCCTGCCCGGCACGGGGGACCCGGGAGAGCAGCACGAGCCGCTCGTGCTCCAGCCACGAGCACGGGGAGAGGAGCAGCCCCTCTGCTCCATGGCACTCTGCTGGCACCGGGCAATCCCTGCACTGAACAGGAGCCACAGCACACCACTGCACCTGCCACAGGCAAGCTGAGAAAAGCCACACAAAGAAAGGCCCCCAAAAGCAGAGAGCGTTAGGGAGTGAAAATCAAAACTACTAATTCAATATATTTGAAAATCCCCTAATGATCATACCAAACCATTTAAAATCAATCCCTATTTCGAGACCTATACCATTACAATCCGTTTCTACCAGTTTAAGACTTTGACACAATTTCTTTCAGACTATAAACTTAAACAAGCGTGAAAGCCTCAGTCTAACAAATAATTAGTAAAGACCCCATTTTCCAGATCTTCAGTCGTTTTAAGTACTCCAGCTACTAAGAGACATATCACAACTCTGATGGGCAATAGCAGAAACCTTCGAGTTCCTTCTTAACACACAGCTCTTGAAAAAAAAAAAAAAAAAACCAGTATATTTCTTACACAGTATTTATCAATTTATTGCAATGTATCAGAAAGTTCTGAATAGCCTGACCAGCCTTGCACACTTTGCTGAATTTTGAAATTAAAGCAAGAGAACATTTGCTTAAGTCAACAACGTAAGTCACCAGTTTAAAGGTTAACACTTGATTGTGCAGCACAAGAACCAGACGCTTTATCTTCCCAGTTCAAGGACTCCCGGATCTCTGAGCAGCGGAACAGGAACACTGCAGCAGCCAGGTCACTGCACACTGGGATGCAGAGCAGGGGGCAGCTCAGCCCCAGAGTGTCACTGGGGCAGAGAGCAGCTCGGGCCAGCTGTGCCCACACGCTGGCACGCCAGCAGCCAGCTGGGATTCACCGCTGGGCCATCCCCCATGCTGCCTGGCAGCCTCCTCAGCGCACAGAACACTGGCACCGGCACGGCTGGGATTCACGGGGGGCAGCTGCTGCAGAGCTTCCAGAGCTCCTCTTCCAGCCACGAGACACCAAAGCCAAGCCCAGCACCCTCACCAAGATCCCATTCAACCAACAGAAAACCACAGGGA